>JAZHRO010000076.1:5555000-6170000 GCA_037157565.1 Thalassia testudinum
ACACTTGATTCCTTGGAGTGAAGTCGTGGTAATTTTTCTGTAAAGAAAGCTTATAAGTTAATTACAGACACCCTGGTAACTGATGGCGTCTACTTGGGTTTGGATTGAAGTGCTACATGGAAGACGAGTATCCCATTGAAGGCCAAAATCTTCTTGTGGCTACTTAAACAGGGTAGAGTTGTTACTAAGACAAGAAGAAAACAGTGGGTCCCTGATGCAGACACCCTGTGTGCTCTATGTGGAGTGGAGGATGAAGATTATGATCATCATTTTATTCACTACGATTTCCTTCCGGAATCCTTGGGAGCATCTATCCAAGATCTAGAGGAACACACAAGGGATGACCTGTGGAGAGCTTTCTGGTGAGGTATTTGGGCTGCACCGATGCTTCAGATGAAGATTGCTGCTAGTTTGTGGTTGCTGTGTAGAGCTTGGGTGGAAAATGTAGCAAGGGAAGCTTCTCCTTTGCATGACCTTTGGATACAATTTTGTAATTTTTGAACTTGACTCTGTTTTCAGAGGTAGCATGAAAGTGGATGTCATCCTCTTTTCCATTCAAAAAAATGTTCATATTTAGTTTTTGGTGCTACCTGAAGCTTCCTTTTTCTTTTTCCCTTTTTTGGTGGATGTCCTATACTACTACTCAATAATATACATTCTTTACAACTCATGTTTAGAAAGATTTCTCACCAATTTGCTTCTCTATGATAACTTTTCCAGCTCTACTTTCCATCTCCAGGCTGATTTTGTTTCTGGCCCAAGTCCTCTACTTTCCTTAAGTGCATTAATTTCAAATCTTTATGTTGAGTATAAAGGGTATTACGTAATTTTCTATATTTATTGGGTCCCCTTGTAATTAATGCAGTGCTCTTCTCTATAAAAGAGTGCCGAAGGTTTCTTTTGAATGTAATGCAAACCTTTTCTCTTCACACTTTAAAATGAAAATTTTTCGATAACTGATTATCTGAGCAACCTAAATTACATACATCTAGAAAAACTAAATGAGCTGTGTGCTTATCAGGAACCCCACACCAACTTGTACTATATTAAAATGATCAGGAATCCAGGAGACCAGGCATATATTTGCCACTCCATGGGATGTCATAAAGAAAACTAGAAAATACCTTTCCGATTGCTTACCTTCTCAGAAGACAGAAGCCCAGTCAACTGGTCGCAGCGAGCATGTGCTGTGACAGAAATGGAAAAATAAAACCTTTATCAGTCTATTATCTGAAGGTACCTCCCACAATTGCAGAGTTCTAAATCAGGTGGAAAGGCATTTTCCACATATCTGTAATGAATTTCAAAAAAAATGAAAACAAAAACCAAAAATACTAGCTTTTTGTAGATTCAGAGACCACAAAGGAAAGCTCCTCTAAGCCACAATGGAGACAAAATAAAGACCCTATTAGTTTTAAGCCAAGAAAACAGATTGCTAAAAGCAGGACCACAGATAAACTCCGAACAACTTGCTGTCGACATGAACCACATCAATTTATGCAGCAGGACACATCATCTAGTGATTGTTATGGGAATGTGAAATTTTACCACTACATATATGGATCATATATCCTATGTAAAGTTCTGTACCTGCCCTAAAAACTTCAATTACTCTATAGATAACAGTAATACACCTTGAATCAATGAGCATCAATGAGGAACATCAATGAGAAACATCCCACAAATCAATCCACTCAAGCATGACCTTAATGAAAATCAAGGATGCTAAAAAGAGAATGGTAAATACTTATCAAAGTACCAGACGCTAGCAACAAAAACCAAGCTTTTTTCCCACATTAACTTTAAAAAAAAATCCAAAGGTGCAACCCAACAGATTGCAGAGTTGGTAGTAACACGTCAGATGCTCTGGGTGACATGTTAGACAGAGATTGATTGGCATACACAAATAACATTCTATCAGTTCTCTATCATCAAATAGATTAATCTCCGTTCGTATATCTCATGTCATCTATTGCTTCTTACATTGTATTTCTACCATTAATTTTTAACTTTTCTACTGCTTGCTGATTATTAGAAAAAGGGGAAAAATAAAGATAGCACTATTCATTGACAGTTTACAGATTGTGCAATACGTCATGCACAAATTAGTTTTCTATTGGAATATGGGAAAAGAATGGGAAATTTGAATCTAGTTCAAAAGGGTGTGTGAGATAAGAAATATGATTTAATTTTCCGGTTGGGGCCTTTAAACCCCCCCCACCCCCATCCCTGCTCATGAATTCTAAATGCCAACTACGGTGTCGTAACCTATCTACATGGAGTGTGGCTAATGGAAGGTTCTGCAGCAGAAAGCCATCATGGTTTTGATCAAGATGCTGCAAAGTGCAAACTTTCAGAAAACCATCCCAGTTCCCCCACCCATCAGTGAAATATATTGCTGGAAACCGATGGCAAATTTTGTTGCAACAATTTTCTAGCTGTCCTTGGCAACTTGGAGTTTGAGGATATCTTATCATTGCAGCCACCAATATCGACAGCAAAACACATGAAAACCACATCCTTTGACATCACCAGGGATCAAAGGAGGGACTCTAACAACATGATTGATACCTCAGGCTTTCTATGAAGGCAGCATATCAATAACTTCAGGTGATCTTAAAGAGAAACAGTTGTCCATTTCTCAACTCCTCTACTGGACCATTGAAAAAAAAAAGTGAAATTTGAGGCCCATTGCTCAATTGATATAGATAAAGAGGATGCTAATCCCTGTTATCATTGTCACTTAATACTATAAAGAGGAGCTAGGGGCTCGCATGGTTGCAGGTGAGAACCAGAAGTTATACAAGTTGAGGAAATATAAGCTTGGTAGAGGAAGAAGTTAATCAGCTTAGGTCCAGAATCTAACAAAGTGACATGCTGCTTGCTACTCCCTGAGGCCATGATGAAACCATCATTCCACAATTTGCGGTCCAGTACATTTTCTTGATGTAACCTAGCAAACAACCTGCCACCTCATGGGCCAAACTCGTGTTGTTCTTCCAGATCGACAGCATTTTTTCTATATATGCGGTGGCAGATAGACCATCTATATGACCAGCGGCTGGTTACCATAGAAAATAAAGCGGGACAACTTCTTTCTAACTTAGTCCATTTGACTTTCCTATCATCTAAGTAGCGACTTGCCCTTCTACTGAAAGCACTGCACTGTAGGTACAGAAGCCATACATACCAAAGGCTGCTTTTGATATCAAGGGGTGGGTCCAATTTTGAAGCAATAAAAGTTGAAAAACAGGCATAGATGAAGTACATTGTCTAACCAAATGAGGAAAGCCTATTTGCTTTCACCTGATTCACACCAATCAAATTGAATGATGTGCACTGAGAATTATTGTCTGACCAAACTTATTCTAAAACATGATAATTGAGCCAGTCTTTACATAAATATGGGTAGAAACCAAGGATGTGTGTGGGTGTGTGTGTGTTGGGGGGCGCGGGTGTGTGTGGTTGTGGGGGGGAAGAAACCAAGGGTAACTTGATGCTAAACAGAAACAGGGCTGATGATTGAATAAGTAGTAAGTGTCTGATCACAAAGAAAAATGAATAAGTCTCTCATCACAAAATTAGGTAGGATATGCACTAATGTGAAAATAAGTGACTACAATTTATTTTGTTTGGTGATATGAAGCAGTCATGAAAAGCAATACCCTCCAAAAGCAAATTATTCCCACCTAAAAGTTGATAAAGGGTAAAAATGGTAGAGAAAGCATTAAAGACAAAGAATTACTTTGACCAGTATGCCCACTAGACCACTTCATGGTATATTTTACACAATCATTCATCATTTTCTACCTTTGTTGATAACTTTTCATTACCTTCCTGGTTCAAAGCTATTTGCCAGTCTAACACTCCCTTCAATGCATATCTCCATAGCCAATACATAATGTAAGTCTATCTTTCACCTTACAACCTGGGTGTTCTCCATCAGAGAGGACAATATATATATAGTATTGTATATATCAATAAAGGACAAAGAACATTAGTAATTTTTGTCTGCATAATGACAAATTTAACCCCTAATCACAAACCTTTCACAAGCTTAGTAAACTCACTGCATATTCGCTAAACATCAACACTAAAAACTGCTACAAGTTGTATGGCTTAAACTGAAAGAAATCTGGACTTTAATCGAAAAGCCCAACTAAGTATGGCATCACACATAGTGACAAAGACAAGTACAACCAAAGAAAACATTGCATAGATTCTCTGATAACTTTTAATTGAGAAGTTAACATGTGCTTAATAATGAAAACATCATCAGAAACATTACAGATAATGCACTCCCAAGAAGTAGCACAAGCTTACAAATGCTAATACTTAAATTGAAACTTCTAATCCAAACCATAAAAGATTGAAATTCCAATATCTAGATCCATGTTAAACAAATGAGTTAAAAACATTTGGTTGAGGAGCTCCCTTTTGTGAAATGAGTGGAGCAGTCAAAATACACATGAATTTGCTAAAATTTAAAATACATATGAACTTTCTAAGGCCCTAAATCTCTTATCCAGGTCTCGATATCCACATGGTCTTCAACAGATAGGAAAATATGCAGCCAAAGCATAAATGTAAAATTTGCCACCACCTTTTGTAGCGTCTTTATCTCTGTCCCTAAATGCAGTGTACAATGATAGTGATAGATCAGCAACCACATCACTGGCTGATGAATCCACAACCCTGTTAAGAACAAGAGTGATTCGGGGCATCCCCTTCGACATGTGAGCAATCAGCTTTGCCATCCTTGCGCCTAAAATATGGAAATCAGTCACCGAGTGCCTGATTAAGGTAATTCACAAAGTGTAAGCAACTCTATATATACATAGAAAGCAAGCATGGTATGGTCAATTGCTACTTATATTCATTTATAGTGTTAGGGCCGCATTTAGGTGAGAATGAAAGTAGGTTTTTTTTTAATATAAGAAAGGTGAGATTGAAAGGTGAAACTAGTTTCCTTGGTGATCGGAGAAAGGTTACCTCAGTTTCTACTACAGGGTAAAGATAGTAGAACAATAGGCTCAAATAATCACTTTACCACACATCAATCACCTAATGGCTTAAGGAGTTTTCCTAAGATGCCAATCATTCTTTACATGTGATCTTAATATTTCTAATCCAGGGCTGGGCCTGGGCAACATGCAATTCAACTTTGGGTTAGAAGCATGACCAAATAAACAACTTAAATCCCTCCTTTCAAAGAAAAAAACCTTAAATCCCAAATCAATCCTATGTTTCCACTGCTATTCAAGACTCAGAATGGGAACAATTCCTCATAGGATGTATCTCCCATGGTTAGTGGTCTCCTACAGACTACAGATCTGGCTCTCCTTTTCTCTACTCTTCACATCAGCCTTAGAGACTAATGCCATAGCTAACTGGGTCTTTTCGTTGCATCCACTTGCAACAAGAAAGTGCTTTTGGATCTTCATAAAAACCCCATCTTGGGCCTTTCCAAAGCATGAAAACACCCAGAAATAAAGTTCAAATGTTTGGATACTAAAACTACCAAGGGGTGATGGTCAAGGAGGGAAGGAGGGGGAAGCAGTTTCTTATATGGAGATATTCTCAAGTTGAACATAGAGAGCACAATTCTCATAGAAACCTCAATTCAATAAATTCAAGTCCTTTACAAAGGAAAGGAAAAGAAAAAGGAAATAAGTCACCGTCTTTGCCGCAATTAGAAGGGAGAAAAAAGCCTCAAAGAATCTAAATTGTCTTCTCAATATCTGGATAATCTCTGCAAATAGATGAAGGCTCATGCTACAACTTTTAGACCAATAACGACTGGGAATTTTCCTTTTGTGTTAATAACAAACCTTTAACTCAAAACATCAAAATGACACAAATTTCTGCATACCACCAATATAACAGATTAAAGAGGTCGATGAGGTTTCTTTATTAACTTGTGAAGTTCCTAGGATGCCATTCATTTTCTTCATTCCTCCTTTCTTCTCCACACCACATTGACTACTTTTCTTTCTCCATGCCACATCCCTTGCGGTGTACCACTAAGAGCTAGGGAAAGACAGATCAACTTTAAGACATCAAATGCCCCAAATTAGATTATCTTTTCCTTGCCCATATTTTATCTAACTTCCCCTCATCCATTGTTCTAGCATATAAATACTTCTCTCTTTGCTTCCATATAGAACTTGTGAGTTTCTCCAGCTATGAAGTCTAAGCCGAACATCCGAAATAGCAAAAAATTTGAAGAGCATGAAGAAAAAGAAGCAACAGAGAGCAAAGAAAGAAGACTCTTCCATACAACCATATGATGCAAGAAATTTGATAAAAGCTCAAGAAAACAATAAAAAAAAAGTTCAGAAAAACTCATTCGAGGCTTTAGTAGTACACGAGCAAGGAGTTGATGAAAAGTATGGTTTGCAAACGAGCACATCGCATGCTTCCAAATCCTTCTGCACTTCCTGGATCAACTTTAATGGTATGTTAAGATCCCTGTTACCTGATATCCCCAAGTAAAGCTGGCAATACCCCATGCTTCCAAAAACTTGTCGTGCACCCACCCATTACCCATGCTTGTCTCATTCCACTCTAAGGTGTCTTTGGACATGGGATAAGTCTATCCCCAAGGATATTCCCCACAGGATAAGTGGTGATGGTTGTTTTATTGTGGGATGAGATAAGTGGTGGGATAAGTGGTAGTTGTATAGTGGGGCAATATTTCTTTTGTATGGAAATTTGGAAAAAGATGTGATGGGGAGTACTTTATGAGAAAATCACAAAGCCCATGGGATATCCCATGGCTACTGTTTTCCATCCTTCTCCAATCGGATATCCCATGGCCAAACGCAACCTAAAATTTGCTTTCACTGCCCCTTTCTCATAGCAAATAGATCATCCACTAGGACAATTACTGATGGTCTGCTGACAGACAATAAAAGCTTCAAGTGTTTTTATTGCAAAGCTTGAGGTTCAATTTTGGAATTGAAAACTTCAGCAGGGTTTTTTTCGGGGTCCACATGGATTGAATTTTTCATCTCCAACGGATTGGAGCATGTTGAAAATTTTGCAGTCTATTTTTTTAAAAATAGAATGGATCAGATTCAATCCACAAGATGTAACAAATCACATGGCTTGGGTATAGGTTTGAGATATCACTGCTCAGAATCCTTCATCCCTATTCCCAACTCTAGCTGCTTTCATGATCACTGTTTCTGATACACCACCTTGACATGCCGATCACAATACCAACAATGAAGAGGATGTGGCTTCTCTTGATGTAAGCATCAAGGAGGAAATCCAACAAACAAATGCGACAGCATTGCACAGAGACGTGAACCTCGAATGATCAAGTGACCTGTCAAATATGCAAAGTGTACACATTAGATATATGGGGTTTTCGCATCTTAACTCAAACTACAGACGCTTTTATCATCACTTTTTCTTCTTCTTTCATACCAAGGTTTATGGCTGAAGCTCGAGTTGATCTAAGGTGGGTAGCCATGCAGAAGAAATGAAGTGCTTGTGAAGAATCAAACATGGGATGTAGTAGATATTCCCATTGAAACTCATACTGTGACGTTAAACTGGGTATGATAATTGAGTGCAAATCTGATGGGATTATTGATTGTTTATGACAAGGTTAGCACGGAAGGCTCCACTCGAAAAAAATATGGAATTGACTAAAAATGTTTGCCTTTGTGCAAAAATGAACACTGCCAGAGTTATCTTGGCCCTTATCATTTAGTATTATTGGTACTTGTACCAGATAGATGTGCAAAACAACTTCCTGAATGGGGTTATATTGAGAGATTCTTCATGCATATGCCACTAGATTATGAATGAAATGGCACACATCGTAAGCTCAAGAAAGCTTTATATGGGCTTAAACTTTCCTCTGCCTAGTTATAGAGGGTTAGAGTCGCCATACCCACAAGGAAATGGTGACCATAGCTTATTTGTGAAGAAATATGAGGAGGAAATTACTTTCATATAGGCTTATCTGGATGATTAGGCTATGACCGGTGATGATCAAAATGAGATTGGTAAAGTAGAGGGTGAAGTTGAAAAGGAGTTTGAAATCAAAGATTTGGAAATATTAAAGTATTTTTGGAGATTAGGAAATATATTAAAAGACGTTCTTTCTTAGTGCCAATGGATTAAGTATATGCTTGATTTATTGCAGGAGACTGGAAATTTTGAGTATAAACCTAACTCTATTCTAATCAAGCAAATTGAAATTTGAACGATGAAGACTAACTTGATGAGTACCGAAAAATTGGCGGGAAATTTGATTTATTTCACCTTAATTTGGCAACCCAGATATTTCTTATGCAGTGAATATCTGAGCTAGTTTATGCATGTTCCCATGGATATTTATGTCAAGGCAATTTACAAAGTTCTGTGCTACTTGAAGAAGAATCTGGGAAAGAACTTGTGCACGCTAGAAGTAATGAACTGAAAATTGAAGCATGCAATGATGCCAATTTGATGGATCTTACAGATGATAGGTGATCTAAGTTTGGTTATTCCTTATACCTAGGCAGAAATCTTGTTATCTAAAAGAGTAAGAAACAATCTCTTGTAGCCAGGTCGAGGGTGAAATCTAAGTACATGGTTGCCACATTTGAAGTTATTGAAATGCTCTGAGAAAAACTTTTTTGTATGATATTAGCATTGAACCAAAGGCTCCTATGAAGCTCTATTCTGGCAAGTCAGCTACCAACATCGCCAACAATTCAACCATTCATGATTGAACAAAACATGAGAAACTTGATGGATGCTTTATCCACGAGAAGATCGATGTTGTAATGTTGTGCTTACCTTATATGAAGTCTTGTGATTAGATTGTTAATGTCTTCACTAAAGGGATTGCAACTTTGGAGATACCAGTGGCAAGAGAAGTATGTTTGATCTTGAAGCCCTAGGATAAGTGTTGTTTTACATGCATTTGAGTAAATGGATCTTGGGTGTCAATCTATGTACTCCCATGCTATAAGTTTTAACCACAACCTACCACTTTCATTTTTTTGTGTCTTAATGAAAATAACTCTAGACACCGGTGGGCATTAAACTCTTGAGTGTATCTGTGGTTATTCCCTCTCGTTGTGGAGGGTTTACATAAAATCAATGTCCCTAGTGTGTGATTGATTTTTTGTGTTTGTTTCTACAATGTCATCTACTGTCAAATAAAGCAAAAGGCACTAAAAAGCAACAGGAGCCCAAATTGCCCAAAGCATTATCCACTTACCCAAGACAAATAAGGTGCTACACATTTTGTGTGTGTGTGTGTGTGTGTGTGTGTGTGTGTGTAAAATATAGAAAAATTTATAAATAAGAGCTTTATAGTTAGTAAGATAAAGCTAACCATAAAGTCACAAGATAAAAATTGTGAAATCAAATGAAGAAGTTCATTTGAAAAAGCAGAAATCCAACCAGCTTGCTTGTCTCCCCTGATGAAGGTGCTTGTCTCAATAGTGCCCAAGCAAAAATACCTCGCCTAGGGTTGGCACCTCTCCCAACCCTTGCCTTGCCTTGAGGTAGCACCGAGGCGCACCTGAGCACTAGCCTTAAAAGCACTAAATACCCATCATAATCCTAATAGGTGTCGAACCCAAACTTGCTAATTAATAACATTACTCTCAATATAGCAGCTCTTTGTCTTTTAGATTTTAGAGTAGTTATTAGGAAGAAAATAACAACCAAGCTTACCATTTCAAACCAACTAAAAATGCTTAAGCCAACTTCATCCAATCCAAAATTTTACAGGTTCAATTTGATTGGATTGGGTCTTCAAGTTGATTACTAAAAAGTTGGATATGATTAGATCCACTAATGCAATTTGATCTACATGGGTCCTCAATTTGCATGTGATGAATGAGATAAGGCTCTCTTATTTAAATGGATCCTCCAACTCATGGGCCAGATGAACCGTTTTGGAAGAAGATTCCCCACTAGGGGTTCTTCATATTTCTAAGTGGGATTACAAAAGCTGTTGCAGAAGGTTTTGCCACATTGCAAGACTCACATGGGTGATGGTTCTTTGTTCCACTTCTAGTCTCATGCTTGGTCCCCTGCTGACATGTTGTCTGCGGCCTATCCTACATTGGTTGCGCTTTCTCCTAATTCCAAGATTTCAATGGCCAATTGCTTTATGCATGGGTGTTGTTGATGCCTTTACCACAATCCCTCTCTGATACTAGAACTGCCAATCTTGCGATGCTGCTCCAAATGTTACAGGGGATTAGTCCTGGCTAGGGTAAAAATGGTTGGCTGTGGCGACATAGAAGGTTTATAGTGAAGCACCTCAAGGCGAGGCGAAAGAAAATCGCCCCAAGACTATAGCCTCGAGGTTGCAGTGTGAGGCGTGTGCCTCAGTTTGTCGAGGCGGAACTGAGGCGATAGCCTCAGTTGGAAACTCACATTTAAAGGTCATGTGAGTTACATATGACCTAATAAAGTAAATAAAATACTTTTCTAAACTCATATGTAAATCTTGTTATATTAATTTACATGTGAATATTGTGTGTATTACGTGGTAATAATATTTAGTAATGAACATTTAAATGTTGTCATAAAGCAAAAATAGCATGAAAATGTATTTTGACATTTTTTTTCACTATTAGCACCTCACAATATATATTTGTGTCATTTTTTCTTATTTCCATCCAAAAACAAAGGCTTACGCTTCAAACATCTCAAGGCTTACAACTTGCCTCGATGAAGACAAATCGCCTCACAGTTTTTAAAATCTTGATGGTGAGGGATGCCTATCTCCTTTACATGGAGAATATGTTCCACATTCAGCATGATTCAGCCACTAACTGCAAAAAAATATGGAGATCTAGGGAGGTTCACATCCCATGTTAACCCTTATTTCCCTTTTCAATAAAAAAAAAATATTGGAGATCTAGGGTCCCCTTGAAGATAAAAGTTTTTGTGTGATTGTTTATGATTGCTTAGAAGAAGAGTGATCACAAGGGAGTATGGGAGTCAGTAGGTCCCCAAGAATAGGGCCTGGCCCTAAGCTCAACCATGCTCAGAATGACGTCACTTGCATCTTATAAGCTAATGGAGTGGAAGACATTGATCAGCCTTTCTTTGCTTGCCCTTTCACCCATTTGTATTGGAATGGTGCCATGGATCGGTTGATCAGCTTCACTCCTGCCTCTGATTTCTGGGCAAGTATTCGTGAAGCTTTTGCAGATGCTATACATTTGAGTCCGCCATTCATTGTGCTATGGTGCATTTGACGAGGACATAATGGTGTCTTCTTCAAAGGGGAAAGAATTACTGTTAAAGCATCACGTTAATATGCTTTGTAATTTTTGGTGTAATGAACTCTCTTTTTCAAGGAAACCGAGGGGTTAACAACCCTTGTTAACAGCTTTTTTTCCTTCAAATAAAGAAACCACGTGCACCCCTAGCTTTTGTTTCCTCAAATGTGATTGCAACAGTTCAACACGAATTCAAACTCTAAGGAAGCATCTCTTTTGACATAAGATTCAGAGAAACACCCTGCTGGAATCCATTTAGGCAAGCAGCTTTGTAGCAGAAGTTTCGTGTACTTGAGGCAAAAACTAAATATAGTGATTGTATATTGTATATGGTTCTTCTAGCTCTAAATTTGCATGTCTTCAGGGAGCTCCTGTTCCGCTAGTAATCATTGCTACGACACTCAGATAAGCATTTCCTGGATACTAAAACTGATCGACTTCCCATTACCGTAACTCAAAAGTTAATTGCACTAACAAGCTTCATTTGGATTATCATCCTCACTATAGGCTAATTGTTTCCTCTTCTAGAGGTTTAGTTCTTTGTTCCGATAGCCTTGCAACGGGAAGATGTCAACAACAGACACTTCAGTCCTTCTCAATTACGAGTATCAAATCTTCATGGATTAAGCACACATGGATAACAGGATAAGGCCCATTAGCTCACACGAAACAACCCATTATCTACATCACAAGGTTCATAAATGGATACCAAAAATCAAAAGACCGCAATTATCTCCTGGACACAGACATTGAAAGTAACAACTCTTGCCAATGAAGCCATAAATTAAGGGGAGAAAAAAAAAGAACATGAATTCTCAAAGTTAACACCACAATCAACAAAACAAAGAACTCGCGAAAATCCCGCGGTTACCTTCGGGGATTACCAACTTGACGCCGTCCGAACCCAACGACTTGGCGACGTACTCGACGAACTCCACCCACGTGCCGCCGAGCCCGACGTCGTCCCTCTGCGAGGCAACGGGAAAGATCACAACTTTCCAACACCACACGGCTCATCACACCACGGAGATAGTAACGAAAAGAGTATCTCACCATGTCTTCGAGCTCGTCGACGGTGAAGACGCGACGGAAGGCGGTGAAAGCGAAGTCGGAGGCGACGAGCTCGAGGCGGAGAGCGTCAAGGGGCAGCGCACGGAACACGAAGGCGCAGCGGTGGTGCGGCGGCGGAGGAGGAGGTGGAGGGGCAGAGGCGGAGGAGGTCCCCCGCTCCAGCGCCGCCTCACCGAAGAGGGTACGGAAACCCTCAAAGGAGCGAGAGAGCGAGGTGGACATGCGGGAAGTAGAGCGGAGCGACGCGCCAGTTCCTGCAACCGTCAACCGAGTCGATAACAATTTAAAAGATGTCAACTCTCATCTCATAGGGAAGAATGCATTATGTTTGGTGATTCTTGCACATTCCACTAAAATAATTTAGATGTCTTCGCAGATGCGTTATTTTAAATTGATAAGTCAATAATAATTTAATTATATTGATTATATAAAATTTTTTTAAATATAAATTTTATTTTGATCAACTGTTCAATCAATACGTCTTTGATATATAATCATCGAACCTTCTCTCTTTATTAATACGTAACATAATATATCTCCTTGTATCTTTTTTGTTTGCTTCCCCCTTTGATATTCTTTCTTGTTTTTATTCTTTGAATTTTCCACACATGTTCATTTTTGTCTTGTGAAGCTTATGTATTTCTTTTTTGCCTTTATTCTTCATTGTCAATATAGTTCCCGAAGGAGCTCTTAGAGTTGTTGTATTGGACGAGTGCAAAGATTCCATATTACCTCACATGACCACATTGTTACAACACAATTCCACCATGTGTGTCACCACATCAACGTCCCTCACCCATCGCACAAACCATCAACACCAATCTCTTTGATGTTTTCGCATATCATTGCGAGCCCATTTACTTCTTACACACTTCGAGGTAATGGGATTATTCACTACTATTAAACCCTAATTTCCTACCTTTTTTCTAATAATTAAACTTCTGTATGGTCCTCCATGACCTCCTTTATATTATCAACACAAAAATTACTCTTTTTAATTGATTTACATTCTCTTGCCTTTTTATGTACTAAATATCTATATTCTTTCTTGACCATTAAAAACTTTTGCACCTTGGGAACATATCAAAGGTGATAGAAATGCATTTTAACATATCCCTAGAATACTTTGATTCATCAAAATCAAATCACAAAAGCTTGCATTTGACATAACAAAAAATGTTTTATTAGTACAAATGAAGAAATCTAAAAACATTCAAAAATGCATGGTGGGATCTTAATGAATTTCCCTACTACATTTTTTGCATCACCAATCACGTTATTACAATATTTAAAAAACTTAAAACTTGTATTAGCATTATCAAAAGTTTAAATAGATAATCTATTACTTATGTCGAAGTCATATATATCAAACTTAATAAAACTTTTTAATTTTCATCGATACCATTAGGTATAAAATTACACACACATGTATATATGTATCTTAGGATAGATTAGTTTTGTTGGAGGATCTCCTGTTAAGAAACAAATACCAAAGCATTTAGAGTAATATATCAACTAAATTTTGTAAATTTCATAAACATTAAGGGAAGACGATACTTCCAACAAAAATGGATTATTAAAGGTGAACGATTTTTCAAATCCAAAATCTCAACTATAAGTTCATAAAAGAATATCACATCAAAAAATCTAAATTTTTGCAAGCACTCAATTATAGAGAGAAAGTCACAGATAAATTCTAATCACCAATAGATAGCGTAGTGCACATATGCAAAATAACACACCGTCATGGTTTAGCCATATGAAAGAAAGTCAATGTAAAAAACAATAAAGTGGTTGTTAAGGAAAGAAAAATAAGTAAATTGATATTTCAATACATTATTTAAGAGGTGTATAAAGTATATGGAGTATTTTTGAGCTTGCATAACTTGATTTCTTAAAATTTGAGATAGAGTGGAGATGTGCTATAATGAGGCAACACGTGAGCACTTGCAAGAGGGAATAGGAGCTAAAATATGTTGAAAGAGAATTTATGCTTGACAAAATATGGAATAGCCAGGAAGAGTCCTCGGCATTATTATATAAATACATATGTATTTGGTTGATACAATTAATTAATCAGGTTGCAAATATTTTCGAAGTTTCAATGAGTTTAGTTGGATTATATTGTTGTCAACTTGTATACATTCATGTCTTGTTTATAATTTGACATTGGAAAACAATGTATGGTATGTCCTTTCAAATTTATCACTCCTCTTACTATATTTGGTTACACCAAGTTCGACATTGATAATTGATGGTAACACCATCATGGGTCCTAACTAGCCACAATTAGTCAGATTCAACTGGTAAATACTCCTACTTGATCATCTGAGGGTCACAATTCTGCAATAATTTGATGTGAGGAGGAAACAAAGAAATAGGGTTAATTCTGTTGGTTTAACAGCACATCATAAATGCAAATTAACCACGGAGCCCTTTAAGGATTAATTAAAGGCAAATTGAGCATAAAAGTATAAAATGTGAGTTCACATTAACTAAATCAGGGTTTCACGCATTTCAAGGGCAACGACAGTATTGAAAACCCTAATCATCAACCCCACTTAAATTGAAAAGGACCTAGTCATGATAAAATTAATTTAAACCTCCTAAAAATTATTGAAAAATATTTTAAGAGGTTTGGTACATTTGGTTTGATCATCTGAACTCATTTTAACCTAGAACAAAATTTCAGACGGGAATTTACCCTGATTTAAGTTTCTGTGCAATTTACCCAGTCAAACGTGGTTAAAACTCAAATCCAAGTTTACCATTAGATTCATTGGGTCAAAATTAGGTTAAGACCAAAATTTGAACCTAATCAGAGACCATCTTGACCTAGTTTGCACCATTAGGTCCCTAACTTTTTTATGTTCTCACAAAAAGGCCCCTACCACCATGACTGTCTGAACAGGATCTTCAAACTCACAGCACCGACATTTACTTGAGGAATTGATTGAAGAAACTTCAATCTAAAATCGCCAAATTTGGTACGCACGATCCCCAAATCTTAGCCAATCAGCCAAGCTTGTTTCAAGCTCAATCTCTACCGATTTCACCGCTGACAAACCCAAAACTTTCGAGCTCAAAAAACCAACTCGAAGCTTGCTTGATTTGGCTCTTGGAGGGTTGGAAAAAACTCTATTTAAACCCCCTTAAGTCCCACAATCCATGGCAGCCAAGAATTGACCGATCAGATCCTCCTTCCTTCTTCGGTCAACCGCACCTTCAACTCCAGCAACCGTCTCTGCCCTCCTCCTCCAGGCGTCCAACCAACAAATTGGACGGTCCTCCGTCTTCTTCTCTCTCTTCTGCCTCTCTCCAACTAAATACAGGCCTTCCATGTCTTCGTCGTCGCCTTCGTCTTCATGTCCGACCAGCCAACGCCGGACACCGCGCTCCCTTTCTCACCCCCTAAGTCTCCTCAATCTCTTCCTTTCCCCCTCTAGATTAGATTAAGCGTCTTAGGACCTACTTCCAACCACCATACCACCTACTCCCCCACCATCTTCCCCACGGTCGACATGAGCTCGCATCGGTGCTACACTACACCAAACAACTCGCTACCACCTCTATTAGCTCCGCCTCACCTCCACATTCAAAAGCCCTCTACCTATTTTAACTTCCACCCACTCCACATCTCCACTGAACACACTCGCATCCGGCTGCCATCTCCAATGTCGGGTAACCACCACACACCTCCATTCACCAAGCTACACCACCACTACACTCCCCTCCTCACAGCGAAACTGATGAACTATCTGATTGGGGCTTTTAGTATGTGTTGACTGTTTCAGGTACTCGTAGGACTTCCATTACCACCGTCGTTCTCAGCTCCATCCGCCATGCTCCGTTCACCTCCAACCACGACTCCGCATTCAAAAGACGCGGCTTCACCTCGCAAAGCCATCTGTATCTCCAATCGAGCAGCAGCAACAAGGCACAGCACTAATTTGACAAAGTAATCCGCTGCTATGCCACGTGAAGACGCTACTTAACATAGTCCCACATCGTATGCGTAGGATCCAGAACAACGCATGAAAGGAATTTGCGTTGTGAGCTCTTCGCCTCAACACACGGGGTGAGGTCCCTCTCACTCACGTGCACACTCCTCGCCTGCTACACCTTGCCAACAGGTCTAGTCCCCTGCTCACGACCCGATTACCCGATTACTGTTCACCTGATTAGCCTATAACTGGATCTGAGAGAGAGAAAGAGGAGGTTCTAATGAGGGAGGGGGGAGGTTTTGCACTATAGCACCTAAGGGTGCATGCCAACACTTAGAGAATTCAGAGGTGATCCGAGGAGCTACTGCACTTGGCATTTAAGTCATTTGCCCTTGGCCTCCAACGTCTGATTTAAGGTCACTGTGGATTTATTGAGCATTGGTCTGACGCGGATATTCTTGGATAAGTGATTGAAAGTTACTATTGAGTTATTTGGCTCTGAAGTATTATTGGGATTGGTGCTTAATTCTAGGGCTTAATTGATGGTTTCAACCATCATTTTTAGTCCTTTATTTTTATTTTTGTGTCTCTAACTTTTGAGATACATTTTTGCTATTAATTGAATATTATTTTGATCATTTGATTCACCTGCATTATTATTTATGAATGTTGTGATTAGTGATTAATTTGCTACATTTGTTCCCCGTGAATGACCTTGAAACTCAATTTTTTCAAACATTATAACTTTAAATGTCACATTAATTTTCGTCGTTATACTATGATGCGAAATGTTCCTAAATATGATGATTTTTTATCGTAACAATAATGAATATATCATTTAAATAGGTAGGCATATATGGTTGTATTCATTCCTTACGTCCAATGAAATGCTATTTGTTTCCAAGACATTGATGTCATTGATGACATGCCGACATATCTTCAAATATATATCTCAAAATTTTTCATAGCTAGTTGGCTTTTGCCTACTATATTAGATGCCAAACTTGTTTATCGATCAGAGGGAAAACCTCTTGACACATCGATTTCATATTTAAATAAAAAACAAATATAATGTCTCATAGTAAATAGCTATTTTGCATGTTGTGTACTTATGTATGGCTTAAATAGTTTGTCATCAGTGTATTTCTTAATGTAATTGAACGACTCTTACCCTTATGGTTGTCACACTCATGGAGACTCCACAAATTTAAGCATAGAGAAATAGGGGTATGGCATTATGGTTACATGTCTTCGTAGGAAAATTACCGACTCGGATTGGCTCGGGACACACCACCAAAAGGATGGTAACCCTTATCCAATGTGATTCAGCTCAAGGTCAAAGAAGAGTTTAGCAAACACACATAAAGACAAAAGAATTTACTACCAAGTTCACGTGGCACATCTCGAAAGAGATGCAAGTCCCTCGATTTACTATATTTTAGATGTAAGATTACAAGGAGATAGATTAACGGGAGGAGTTCTCTTGAATTGGATGCCTAAGGTAGAATTCAATGCATGGGATCATATTGAATGATGGAAGTTAATGCGAGGAGGATAGAATTGGATGCAGGTATCTAGTTGTCATGTGTTCCCTTTGGGAGCTTGATCAACCTTATATATTTGACCATCGATTACCCACAAGTGAGGGGGCCATAATGAGGCAATACCCCAAATTTGCAAAGGTGGTTGGTCCCTCGAGGCGAGATCGTTAGATTAATCATTACAAGGGTTGTTATGGTGATGTCTTCTCAAGAGTTCTTGTGTCATTAGGCATAATCTTTTTGTTAAGCAAGAAGGGTGCTCTTAGTCTTGACTCTAGTGATGCCTCATCCTTTGTGTTGTCCATTGAGTTGGCATTGAGTTGGGTCTCTGATTTCCAGACACTAGAGCTTATGGTTTGCCCCCACCTAGGGATTTAAATTGAATATTTGTGAGATGCATGTGGAATAGGTAGATGACTTGTGGTTGATTGTATGGCATGGATGTTGGCTTGGTTTCAATTTAGTTGAGAGTACATCCCTTCTTGGTGCACATCTTTGGGCCATTTGGGAGGGTCATGATACCTTCAACGATTTTTCTTTTCATCTTGGTATTCTTGAGGTTGATCTTTCCATGTTGCACTACTTAGGTAGGGAAAGATTCCCTTACTTGAAGGGAAGCTTAACTAGGAACTCAATTATGGGAGCTAAGGATAGTGTCATATAGCTCGGAACTTTTTCCATAAAAGAGTTTTTCCTACATTATTTTACACATAGACTTTTTAGAAGATTAATCGTCATAATTTTCTTTTTATATAAGACAAAAAGCCTCACTATATAATCATTTACAATAAAGCATCGATGAGAAGATGCAAGCTTCCCTTTGTTTCTCTTTGAGTAAGAAATAGATAAAATCCACTCCTTTAATATGAAAATAACAGCTTGATTTTAGGAACAATTAACTAATCTTTTAAATTAATTTGCTTTTTATTTTTACAACATTTTAAGATTCTCAAATATTTAAGTCGGATTTAAAAAATTTTTAAGTGAAATCCATATTTGTTTAAATCTACTTAACAATCTATAATTCGTAAAAGAATCTTAATTATGTCTAATGAGTTCATTTACGAAATTCTTTACTACACCTTAGAGCATTCTATATGCATATTATTTAAAATATTTTATTTCATATTAATTTATATATTACATTTAAAAAACCAAAGTACTTATATTTGTCCTACTAAATATATAGAGATTAACACATAAATTTGAGACAAATATTTCATTATTATATGTCATGTTGTCACCGGACAAAATGAATTGCAATTGGATCATTGCCTATGATTTCAACATGTGTGGAGAAGAATGAAATACATTCTATTGAGTGTGAGCATACCTTTCTCTCTCTCTCCTCCATCTACATATAAGAGGATAGGTGAGAAGAAGAGTTTTCTTTCGTACTTCCTCCTTATCTCCAACTCTATTAATTCGCTATTGTCACATCGATGAGTATTTACTTTTATCATATATGTGCTAAGGGATAACGTTCTACAAGTACTTAAAACCTAACATTCTACAATCAAATCATTCATGGCACTTTGCATGTATAAATCTCCTTAGATTTAAGGACTAAAGTAGAAAGTTCAAACTCTTTGTTCAAATGCCTAAAGAAATGAAAATAATTACTTTATTTTACCATAAAAAATATAAAAAGAGAATAAAAACCAAGGAAGGGTGAGTCATTCAAGCTAAAGAAGAAAGCAATTCACAGTTAAAATGTCATTTAAAAAAACATAATAGATAGGAGATGTAAATGGTGCCATTACAAATAATTGAATAATAAGGCAAAAAAAAATTGCCATTCAACATCATCATCCCAGAACCTTGACAATATACAACCCAATGAGGGTTAAAAAGATCACTCAAATTTAAAAATATAAGCACCTATATCATTTTACACTAAGGTAAAGTGAAAACTAGAAAAATAGAAAAACGATAATGAATCAATTATTTATTTATACAAATAAAGTTTTGTTTTGTATGCTTCTATTATAAGTATTTAAATAGAGTAAGGTTAATGTTAGGGCTTCATAAGAAGTTCTTTTATTTTGTCGCTCTCTCATCTTAAGATAGTGGTGGCTACTCATCATATTTCGACACGATGTATCATAAGCGATAATATTTTAGTGTACCTTACTTCAATTTCAAGAAAAAAAAGGATGATACATACCTTAAATTAGGGAGAAAAGGAGGTGGCACATGCTTGGAAGGAGGAAGAGAAGATTGCCGGTGCATAATTAATTAGGCACTGCATTAATTTTTAATGATTATTTTGATTATGACAAACATCTCAAGTAATTGAGATTAAAATTAAAATTTATGTATAGATATTGCAAGATTGATTTTCAGGTTGAAACTCTCTTGACGAAATACGAAGCCAAAAAGAAGGAGATCATGCTCTTCAAGTTTAGGTCTCCTTATATTATAGGAATTGAGTTGTAATCTTTTATTCTTTAGAATGTAGGGAAAGCCCCAATCAGATCTCAAATTAGCATAAACATAAGGGATTCATATGAAATTCTCACAAGATATAAAGCCTAAATACGTCAAAATATGATAAAACATGTCCTTATGTGTTAATGGATCATTCTAGAACCTCGTGAGATCAACAAAACTAGTTTGGACAATTGGAGGGCCTTTTACAGGCCATCTAACATTAGGTAGTAAGGCTGGTGAAATGACCCTCCCTAAGGGGTCCCTACGGATTCTTGGGTTTTTCCGGAGTGTTATGGAAATTTTAACATCCCCCAAAACTCGCTCTATGGGCTTCGCAGGGAAAAACAAGTTCTGCGGGGCCAAGCTCGCAATTTTCCGGACCTTACCTTACTCCGACAACACCTAAACCCAACCCCAATGAACCCTATAATCTTAGACCCATGAAACCCCTTCCCTTCCTCGTTTTCCGCACCATTTCCCCCCTCCCACCTTCCCTCAGCAGCACCACCAGACCCGAGAGTGAGAGAGAGCAGGACAAGAGAGCGAGGGAGAGAAGGGAGCGAGAGTGGGAGAGAGAGGAGTGGGTAATCGACTTTCTGCGACATTTGTCAATCAATCACAATAAAGCGCTGTTGTCGAGTTTTTTATCCTCGACAATGGTGCCAAAAATATGATCGTCGACGACTACCGGTTCGCACTAAAAAGGAGTTTTAAATGTCGTTGTTATAGTATATGTTACAAATACAAACCGATGTGTCAATTTTATTTATTTACTTAATTTTTACTGGTTTATTCTAGATCTTTCATTGGAAAGAAGTTATTGATATATATCACTCTCTAAGTCTAAAAATATTCTTTTATTCCAAAAATGCTGATTTTATTTATAAAAATGAATGAAAAAATCAAATAATTACATGAATTGGTTAATTATGTACAAAAGAATGAATTAAAATGTCTGAAATATATATACAATAAACATGCATCAAAAGCTTTGCATAACTACTCTATGTTAATTATTTACAACTAATATAAATAACACCTAAGTTTAGATACAAAAGATAGTTAATAATAT
This sequence comes from Thalassia testudinum, assembly GCA_037157565.1. Lineage (NCBI taxonomy): Eukaryota > Viridiplantae > Streptophyta > Magnoliopsida > Alismatales > Hydrocharitaceae > Thalassia > Thalassia testudinum. The sequence continues at coordinate 5,576,314 of JAZHRO010000076.1, forward strand.
CTACTACACTAAATTATTATAACATACTAATATCTATAGTAACATATATATGTGTCACTAAAATCTTAGTAAAATTACATACTTAACATAAGGCAAAACACAGTCTATACTAACATATATAGCTATGTACAGTGATGGATGAATCTGTCACTAAAGGTCTTAGATTATTTATAAACATCTGAGACCTCAAACAAGCTTACTTACTCTATATATGCTTATATATACTATACTATATTATTTACCATATACATTATTTATTTACATTATTTATAGACATACACTTATTTATATTATTTATACATTATTTATGTACTATATATATATATACACAACACACATGCAAACACACAAGGCACAAGAGGGCTAACACTTAGCCAATTTCTACTTCTCAACACTCAACGGTTCATTCTCTCGACCGGTTTGATTCAACTTCAACCTAAAAATTAGTTTAGTGAACGGGTGACCTTTTTGAGGGATACGCAGCACCCATTTTTAGGTGAGATTAGACCTCTACTAGGGCCACCCTAGTTCCATTATTAGGTGCACTATTTTCGATTTAAGCTCATTAATGGCCCACACAGGCCCATGCACCACACACATATGCTCATATGCCAAATTCATGTTAGATCGAGAGAGGAGCGATAAGTATGTGCGGGCGCCCAGCGCCATGACGACTAAAGGGGCTAAAGCACAAATTCCTTAAAAGTCGTTGCAGTAGCTCCAAAAGCCATGATGTGTGACAAAATAAAGTGCTCACGTGAGTGTTACAGCTGCACATTATGCAACCTGATTAGGCCATTTTGGCCCTCGATTTAAGGGTCATAATCTAATATAAATTAAAATTAAATTATAAGGTTACAGAGCACTTACATAGGACTACATAATTATGTGATTTATTTACAAAAATAAGTTAGTTTATTATAAAATAAAATTAGTTAAAGTTTACTATTTATATAAGTTAAATTAGGGCTTAATTCATTAATTAAAGTATAAATTAGTTAACTACTCGTACAATCGACTTAATATGGTATTAATATACATAATAAATTATTTATTATAGATTTTTATGATATTTTGTAAGCTTTATTTTAATTTATTTATAATTAAATACATGTTTTAGATGGTTTTACATATAAATAAACTATAAATACTATAATATAGTATAAATACAATATAATTAAGTTGAAAATACTTAATATAATATATTACAAGTATACAATATAATTTACCTCAGTATTAACTTAAATTACTAATTTATTTTATTTTAACTTAATAAATTACCTAATTTAACTTAATAACTTAATTATTTACTGTAAATGTATAATTAAATTAAATTACAGGTATTATATAGTACATAATATACATATAAATATGTATGTACAGTATGAGATACAAATATGTACATATAAATAGGTTTATATAATTACTTACCTATTATACAATTAAGTTATATAAATTAATATAAAATAATACAATAAGATTATATACACATTAAATTACTCTAAATACTTAATTTAATACATAGAGTACATATATAAGTTATTTATATACATTAAATACATATTATATAATATTTACTTATAACTTAGGTTTAATTGCTATATACAAGTATATACATAGTATACATAGAATTTTTGGGACTTTTTGAGTATTTTCTGATTTTTATGGATTTATAGGTATAGTAGAGATAAGGGATGAGAGAGAGAGAGAAAGAGATGAGAGAGAAGAGTTGCTTTTGATATTTTTGATGTTCAGTTCTTTTATTAAGTTCCAAAGTATACTGAACCATCGGCTGGTATGTTTTACCAAGTGTGGAGTTCAGAATATCTTGAAACTTGGCATACACTTAGAAATAAACCTAATCCTAATTTTTTTTTTGAATTTTTATATAATTTCTATTTATATACAAAGTTTACCAATTTTATGCCTTAAATGGTGTTGGAAGTGAAAATCTAAGGCCTTGAATGGAGTTCTAGTGACTGAAAGTGAGATAAAAACATTCAAGATCATCCAACACACTTTATGAAACATGTATGGGCAGTTAAGCATGATTTCCACTTCGGTTTCATTAAAATTCATATTTTTGGACAGATAATGCATGCAAATAGTTAACAAAACAAGTTAAAACTTGAAATCAAAGTATTCAAATCAAATTTCTAAGTTATATCATTATATGAATGCTTGATACATGAAATTCTAACACTACAAAACATGTTAGCTTACTTTCAACTTCAAATCCCAGCCAGTCCCAATCTAACAATGGTTGTAACTATTGGTGTTAGAGCACCACGATCGTTTATTTTGATGATAACAAAATACTTGTTATTTAACATTTGCATTTGAAGCCTTAGTTTTCAGGTTAATTGCAAACGGAGACGTGTTTAGACAGAGTTTGAGCTCGCATCCATGGCAGATTAGAGGAGCTTGATGGAGGAGGAGGAGCATCGTGAGGAGCGAAAGCTTGAAAAAGGAAGGAGATGAAAAATAGGATAGATTTCCCTTCTTATTCATTATAATTTGTCTTTATTTCTTTTGTTTCTCTTTTTCTTTCTTAGATTACTTGTTAAAGAGCCTTAAAGAACCTTTAAAGTAGTCCTAGGAATACTTGCACAACCCTTAGATACTTAGGTTTCCTGTAGAGAACTTAAAAAACCAAAATAAGGTTCTGACAACCTAATCAAACGTCTAATATGCAAATCAAACATCTGATAGTGACTTTTAAGACGTTTGACTATTGACTCAGATGTCCAAAAACTTAGGCTTGACTTACTAGGTTCTTTATGTTGAAATCAGACGACCAGACCTTAGTCCAGACGTCTTAGAAGACGTCTGATGGTTGTGCCAGACGTCAAATTAGTGGAACATTGGCTAACAAAATAGACGTTGAGGAAAATAACCGTTTAGCTTCTATGAAACGTCCGTAGAGGACCCCAGACGTCTGATATGTGACCGTTGAGCCTTGATTGACCCAATATAGCCGTTGGACCTTGGGAAATCCATTCTCGCAGTACAATAGTGTTGGTCACTCTGAAATAGATTTTAAAATCAATGCGTTGCAGTATAGGTCGAATCAGCGCAAAAAATAAATACAATTTATACTCGAATTTGAAATTCGATGTCGAATACAGGAAGCAATATGGCAATTTAAAACTCAAGGTCACAATTTGAATTAAAGATATAAGAGATTACAATCAGAATTAATTTAGAATGATATAACAATAATGTCAAGTATCAACGTGCAAAAAGAATTGAGTAAAATGGTGATTTGAATCACCAATTACTCCTCACAATAATAGTAATTAAATCAACAATATCAATCAAGGAAATAAAGCCTCAAATGTATGCAATCAAATGGCAGAGGCTTGTATTAGACGGCTTAAATAGCCGGTTGCTACAGTGCTTCCAAGGGACTCAAGGGTCTCTTCTTTCTTGTCTACTTCTGTCTCAACTGCTCTCCTTCTCTTCTCTTCTTCTGCAGCTCCTTCTTTCTTTTTCTTTCTGGTTGTGCCTTCTCTCTTATTCTTCTCTTCTGGCTTCCTCTCCTGCTTTCTCTTCACGCACAAGGGGGAGGTTTCTTAAATGGCTAAGTGTTGGCCGTTAGTCCTGAGAGCAAAACACCCTGCCCCCGCGTGCTCTTCTTCTCTCTCCAGGATCCGCCCTCCCAAGGCCACAGTCAAGATAGTCGGGTTATCGGGTACACGCGCACCTGGGACTAGGGCTGCCGGCCGTGAGTGGCAGCCGAGGAGTGCTTGGCTAGGCAGGTAATCAAATGCACCAGACCCGTGTGAGCAATGTCACAGGCGAGGTGCGTTGGGGTGTGTGGGACTAATCCCACCTCCCTTCCTCTCCGTGCGTTGCACTAATGCTTCGTGCGATTGTGGTCAAAGGCTTAGTCAAAGAGCCAAATTGGCTCCTTGGTTGCGCTCTTGGATAGGTTCTGCTGAGCCTGGAGCAAACACCTGGGCTTCAATTGCAAGAAGAAGTCCTGGAGCTCGGTTGAAGAAGCTTCATTAATGGCACGAAGACCTAGTACGTGCAATCCAAGAATAAGGCCTCTCGGCCGTGTTAAAGCACTCAGGAAGCGTCGCCGGACGACGACAAATGTAACCGTGGTGGTGTGGAGGTGATTGGCGAAGTGAGGAGGTCTAACGACCTCGGACTGTTGATGCGGAGGACGTGGTGTTCGGCAAAGGGTTTGGAGCAATCGACCTAACTAAGTTAGGGCTTTTGCTCCTGAGGTTGAGGCGGAGGTGTAGAGCGTGGAAGCGGCGGTGTAGGTGGTCTGTGGTGGCCGCTAGAGTTCGCCGATGGTACACCGACGAGGTGGAAGATGAAGTCGCGGAGGGCGGTGTGGAAGTTGAAGCAGAGTGTCAGAGGTGCTGTAGTGACATGGAGAAGCTGAGGAGTCGATGAGATAGGTAACGGACGGTGGGGATCAGAGTTGGCGCCGATTGCGGTATGGTCGGCATCGGAGGCGAAGATAGCTCCGATGGGGGTTGGACGGCGAGGACGAAGGAGATAAGGACGTCGGTCGGTATTGCACGACGCGAAGGAAGACGAGGAAGGAGTATTTGCCACCGGTATTACAGTCAGATGATGAGGAGAGGCAGGGAGGGTCGTCGGAGCTCAAGGAGCCTTTCGACTGGATTAGGAGGGAAGAATTTAGGGTAGATCCGGTCGAAATCGAGCTTGAGAAGTTTGGTATGATTTGAAGGTGCTTATATAAGGCTTAAGAGGTCGATTGGTGCTTGGAAGCTAAGCTTCCAAGCTAGGAATGCTTGCTAGAATAGGGGTTTTCCAGGATACCCAAATATCTCATGCGTTCGCATGAGAGAATGTGAAAGTTTTAGGGTGTGGGAATTGGCTCAAAAGGAAAGAAATTCCTTGACTAACTTCTTTTTCAAATCTGAGAGGGATTCGTCAAGGAATTAAGGAGAACTTGCCAAATTTAGGTCGCCGAAGTTTGTAGGAATAGGATTCATGTCGGAAGAGACCTATTTGTGAAAATGACGGTATAGTTAGGGCCCTTTTTGTAAGGATTTTGAAAGCTAAGGGCATATGTGTGATATAAAAGAATCAGACGGGACCAAGTTGCAAACTAGGTCAAAACAGTCTTAGATTGGACCCAAATTTTGTTACAAACCTAAATTGGACCTCAGAAATCCAATGGTGAAGTTGGATTTTGGTTTTGATCAAGTTTGACTGGGTAATTTATGCAAAAATCCAAATTAAGACAAATGTCAGTTTAAGACTCTGTTTTGGGTCAAGACGGGTTCTGATGGTCAAATTGAAGGTACCAAACCCTAGAGAATATTTTTCTATAAATTTTAGAGGATTTAGGTGAATTTTATCCTGACCAGAACCTCAATTAATTAAGCGGGTTTGTTTTTAAGGTTTCAGAAGTCCTTTAATTCTCAAAACACGCAAAAATACATTTTTGTCTGTACTAACCCACTTATTGGACATTTAAGGCCATTTGACCCTTAATTACCTCCTGGGAAAACTCGTGGTTGTTCTGCATTCAAGATATGATGGTAAAATTACAGTTTTAACCCTGATTTCTTGTCCTTATCTAAGAATGATTATGCAATGAATTATGGCTCTCTGACAGTTATGTAGGAGCATTTATTTCTTAATAATAACTAAATTGAGTTAGTTATGACTCATGATGGTGTTCCCATCAAATAGGTTTCCAGACGTCCAGATTTTGTGCCAGACGTCCTGTACGTCGTCTGATGGCTTTACACTATAAACCTGTTTAAGTCTAAATCAAGTCAAGAAGGAACCCGCCTAGAATCAGACGACTAACTTAGTTTCCAGACATCTTAAAAAAGTTTGCAAGACGTCTGATAAATGGACCATATGTTTGATGACCCTGTCAGAATCAGAAATGATTCTGATTACGGCATGTTTTGTGTTGGGTTCAACCCCAACGACTATGGAAGCTTTCTAAAGCCTTCCAAAGCCTTCCTAGACCCTTTATAAATAAAGGAGGACCCTTGCCTTGCAAAAACACACCCAAGCAACACATTTCCACATATATTTGTGTCCAAAATAGTTTAGAGGAAGATCTTGCTCTCCATTTCACCGTTCCACATCTTGAGAGCTTTCTTCTCACTGCACTCTTGCTCTCCCCCCATAATTACATGAGCGACGAAGTGCCGAAGAGTGGTTCACACATTCGCATCTTTTGTTGATGTGCTTCCAACAAAGGAAAGTATTTTTACCTATAGTAGCTAGGTTAATCTTTGTTGGCTCTATAGGTTGTTTTGTAATTTATCTTTATAATTGTGTTGGGTATTCACTTTGCGAATTCCCGCCTCCTTCATGAGACAAAATCCTCCTTGTGAAGAGGAGGGGTTGAGGAACGCTACCCTCATACTTGTAGCGTGGTTGTAATTGAGGTTGTACTACCCTCGTTGAAGTAGTACGTTAGTGGATTTGATTGACTAGGTCGATCAGGAAATCCTAAGTCGGGAGACTTAGGTGATGGTTTTCATCCAATTTGGGTTTCCACCTAAAAATCACTTGTGCCATCGTGTGATTGTTTATTTTTGTGAGATTGTTGTTTATTTTAATTCTGCATTTTATACGTCACGCATATCTCACTCCCTCCTGTAGGGAATTACAGTAGCAACTGTAGCTACTGTAATTCAGCAGCAACAGCTACTGCAGCTATGTCTACTTCCAAATTCAGTAGTTACTACTACCATCTCAAATCATATGTTATCTTCAGCAATTAGATGTCTTAAAACACAATTGTTGCAAAATGAATCTCAACTGTGCTACTTCTACATTGTTGACAGTCAAGGACTGTCCAAAGTCCAAGGAAACCAATCCGTCATCAAATCCTTAAGATCAACGAATGAAATCCACAGAAAAATCAATTCCAATTGCTAGAATAGAGTGGCTAATCTACATCAGCTCAAATCTGATTTTCACATTGAAATCCAAGTTGCATTTATCTTGAATACTCCATAAAAAATCTAAAGCTAACAATGACAATACCCAACTCAAAACTCATTCAATTTCCAATTAACTGGTTAAACTAATTCTCATGAGAGAAAACCAATGTTGCCCACTTGGCATTTAATATAAGATCACTTCATAGTAAAATGGTCTAGGAACTCTGCACACTATGATTTAGTGCTCAGGATTCTTAGGTGATCACAAAAAAATCAATTGGGTCATTGTTTAGCCTCTTTTCAATGAATATGAAATTCCTTGGCTAAACTACCCAATTTACAACTCAAATTGGGCTTACGCTTATCTGAAAATTAAAAACCTAATCACACATCCTAGATTCATCGCATTGCGCCCAATTGAGTGAATAAAACTTTGAATCGCTCAATTAAATTCATTAAAACTCAAATTGATACCAAATCTTGTGTTGGGCTTAAAATCCACATACAAATACGTCGAGCAAATCTGACACAATTGAATCTAGATCAGGGGCCTTTGTAGATTTATGACGCGAATGGGAGACCCCAGAATGAATCTTTGGCACAAATTCAGATGTAGAAGCCAAGGCTTCAGATCTGAATTTGACCTTGATGGATGGGTGGATGATGAAAAGATTGCGAGGGAAAATCAGAAGCGAATCGTGAAGTGTAAAGAAAGTTGTATGCGTCGAAATGGAGGTGGAAAAACACATTTCTGATTTGAATTGATTAGAGAGGACAAAGTGAATCTACACCAATGTACTCTTACCCTACACTAAACCATCACCAAATTTTGATCATCTAATCTATTCTAACCAAACTACATTACACTAATTACTACTATAATTACTTTAGAAAGCAGATAAATCCTAATCTAAAGGAAGAATGGGATGCCTGGGCTGTAGCTAGTCATTGCAGTGACGAAGGGGGATGAGATCTCCAGTAAGGAATGGGCTCCCTAGATCCACAGCGGGTTGCTGTGGCGACGAAATTTGGAGGGAAGAATCGTCCTTGTCACCGGCGATTCTGATTGAGGGAGAGGAATTGGAGAGTGGATGAAATGATCGGCTCAAGGTGGAGGGAGTCGATGTGAGTGCGCACGAGCTAGGCAAGGACTTAAGTAGACAGGGAGTGATTCAGAGCATGACAGAGGTGCGATTATACACCTAGGGCATGGGCAGTGGGAATGAAAAGAGGGAGGCACGCGAAGTCCAAATCAAATCGCGGCTGATGGATGAGGTATGGGCAAGGGGTGATTACACGCATCAAAGCATGTGAAGGTTCGATTGGAGTTAGGTCATCAGATTAAGAGATCAAGGAATGAATAGCCATGATCTTGTGTGTTCTTGGGGTGAACAATGCACCTGCTGTTGCAGTTGTTTTGGTGTTTTTGCAGGGAAGCCCTTATAGGCGAAGGGGTAGAATATTTGTGTCAAGTCCCATAAGTGGTGAAGAAGTAATGCAGAGCTGTCTCTAGGTTTTGCAAATAGTCCCTAAAGCGATAGATTACGGTTCGTATAAAAATAAATGTCGTTGTTGTAGTATGTGTCACAAATACAAACCGTTATCGCGTTAATTTTATTTAATTACATAATTTTTACTGGTTTATTTCATGTCGTTCATTGGGAGACAGTTATTGATATACATCACTCTCTAAATCCAAGATTATTCTTTAATTCCAAAAATAATTAATTTTATATACAATCAATAATGAATGAGTGAATGAATCCATAAAGAATGAATTAAGGGCTTCATTATGTACAAAAAGAGTCAATGAAAATGCTTGCAAAAATCTACTTACAAACAAGCATCAAACAATACATAGATATATTCTATACTACCTATTTATAAGTTATATTACCAATACTTACATAAATATGCACTACTAACTAATATTACATAGCTTACTAACTTAACTTAATATACTAACATGTACAGTAACATATATAATAGCTACAGCGATAGATACAAATGTCGCTGGACCAAAAAAAATTATATACAAACTCTAAAGCAAAAACTAGGGTTTATAGCAATAGTTATCTTGCTTTTAGCGACAGTTTATTCTGTTAGTGAAAATATTTAGTTACTTATATATATATATATAGCTGTATTACTTACCTATACATACTATACAACTTATTTTTTTACCTATACATATTATTTACATATACTATCCATACAGATATACGTTATACCTATATACTTCTCTTCTTCTATTACTTCTTAAGTTCTCTGCATTCCAACACTTAGTGTTTTTTTCTTCTGTACTTAATGAGTCATTAGGGCCTTCTAACTTTAGCAAAAATTTGTTAATTGGCAGTCACGCCTTTCGAGGGATACACAGCACCAGAGGAACGAGTGAGACCGGACCTCTAATAAGTATGTCCTAATTTCTTAATTAGGCCTCTTAATTACGTTTTCAGCTCAGATTTGGACTTAACCAAGCCCTCGCACAGTAACCGATCCCCGGCCCACACACAATGCTCAAAATATGCTCAGATGAATAGGTATGTTTGGTTGTTTCGAGCGCCCGATGCCCGTGACGACTGAACTACCCATGCAACAAAAACAATTTGAAAGGCTGAGAGCACTCGCACGCCCACGATGAGCACTAACTAGAAGCCTGCGCAGCGCTGGAAATCAGGCGGCTGTGCACAAATTCGCGATTTTGGCCCTCAAATCGAGGGCTATAATTTATTATAAAATAAAATAAAATTATAGGATAATAAAGTATTTACATAATACTTTACAATTGTACAATTAATTTAGAATTTTAGTTATATTTACTATATAAATTAATTAGGTAAAGTACACAGTTTATACATAACTGATTTTAGGTTTTATTATTTAATTACGTAGAAATTAGTTATTATATGATCTAATTGACCTTATACAGAGTTAGTAAATATGTTAAAATATTTTATAAACACTTCTATTGTATTTACAAGCTTTATTTCTAATTTATTTACATTTAATTAGTATAATTTTAGACTATTTTAGTTGTAAATTAATTTTAAATAGTATAAACAATATAAATATTCTTAAATTAGCTTAAATTACTTAAAATACAGTAATATACATATATAGTATAAGTTAACTTAGTTTTAACTTAATCTACTAATTTATTTTAACTTAATCTAATAACTTAACTACTAACTTAATAAATTAATTATTTATTCTAGAAATATAATTAAATTATGGTATAGGGTTTACCATGTTTATTATTTACATATAAATATGTATATACAGTATTATAACTTAATATGGTTATTTATAATGTTTACTACTTTATATAGCTTACTAGTACATATAAATTAGTTTAATTAATTAGTTATATAATTAAGATATATACAGTATAATCTAACTTAAATATTTAATTTACATACTACAATTTATACATAAGTTATTTATATTATAAATATGTATAATTTACATTAGAGATTAATAAGCTTACTATATAGCTTATATATACACTTATATACATATTATACAAAAGATTTTTAGTATTTTTAGGTTTTTTTCACCTTTTATGATTTTTATATCTGCTATGGAGATAGGTGATGAGAGGAAAAGAAGTAGATAAGGAGAAAGTGATGTTTTTGATATTTTTAAGTGTAGTTTCTTTTATTAAGTTTCATGGTATACAGAACTGTCGACTGGTAAGTTCTAATAAGTCGAGGGTTCAGATTACCATGAAACTTGGTATGAATTTAAAGAAATACCTAATCTTCAATCAAACAAGTTTATTTTATTTTTTATAATTTTTATATAATTTTTATTTAGTTCCAAAGTTCACACATTTTAGGCCTTTTAAAGGTTTTCTAATGTGTGTTAAGTCCTAGAATGGGTCTCAAATGGTTTTAAAGGCGGTAAGCTGCCTTAACAGTGTAACGACCCGGTTCCCGAGCCCCTACGAGACACGAGAACCGGACCGACTTAACTAATCCCAAGACCTAGTCGTCCAACGAGAAAGTAACCAAAAAAGTAGTAAAATAAACCACATTCAACATGAATATAACTAACAGTAAGAAAATACAGCAGCAAGGAAAGAAACTACTACAGTATATACCCCCACAACAGTAGAACAACATTCATAACTAAATATGAACTGCAGGTAAAGAAAAGTACAGCGGAAACAAGAACTACTCACTATAACGAAACAAAAAGAGGTACAAGAAACAGTGGTAACCCTACTGGACCCTACTCGGCCCAGCGTCCTCTGAAGCCGCTGACCCTGGCTGCTCAACACCTGGTCCTGAAAGGTAACGAGTGTAATACGTCAGCAAAACGCTGATTAGAGTGGCAACTAAAACTAAAGAAACAGTAGAGTGTACAGTAGCTGTTAAGTTCTGTTACTTTCTTTATTTAAGTCTTTCAATTATCTCACGATTTATCTATTTCTCAAATCTTTCACTTGATCTCGAATGTTCCTCGTGGGAACGATCTTGATTGCAGTCTTTTCCGAACAGTAGAAGTAGCACGTGGTGCTCTCTTGGCCGGGAGAGTCCCCCGTGGTGATCCTACTCTCAGTCAACCACCCCAAGGTCATTGACAGACGTAACGGTGACTACGGCACGCGCAGTAAACGCACGGGTAGCTAGCCCGCACTGGCACGCGGTCAGTCGTTTTCGTTAACGGGTGCGCCCAAAGCACAGCACGGAACCAGTACAGGGCGGAGCCCTCTCAGTAACAGGGGTCCAACCCCTCCACAGTAACCAAACAGGGGCCTTGCCCCTCCACAGTCCGCGCACCCTCGCTTGACTACCCTGGTTTGCCCCAGCGGGCCTAACAAGTCGGTGTGGGAGGCTAGCAGAACCCCGGGGCCCGTGGGGTGGCTAGTACCTCCCTACACTAGTAGCTCTCCTCGGTACTACGTACGCGAGGGCCAGCAAGTCGGTACAGAGTGGCCAGTCCTAACCCCGGGTCCCTGGGGCGGCTGGTCCGGGTACCGCTCCCGCATTGCCGCCTCCGGCTCCAAGGTAGCCTCCTCGTACCACTGGCTTCTCCAGAAAACCTTTACCATGGGTACTTGCTTTCGTCTCAAATTGCGGACAGCTCTGTCTAGAATCTGCACTGGCCGCTCGGGGTAGGTCAGGTCGTCGCCCACCTCGACGCTCTCGTGACTCAGTACGTGACTGGGATCGGCTATGTACTTCCTGAGGTTGGACACGTGGAACACGCCGTGCACACCAGAAAGCTGCGGGGGGAGGGCAAGCCGGTAAGCAACGGGTCCAACCCGCTCCAGGACCTCAAAGGGCCCCACAAACCTCGGCGTGAGCTTCCCTCTCACCCCAAACCGCTGTAAACCCTTCATGGGCGAGACACGAAGGAAGACGTGGTCCCCAACCTCAAACTGCACCTCTCTGTGTCTCCGATCCGCGTAGCTCTTCTGTCTGCTCCTGACAATGCGGAGTCGTCTGTGGATCTGCTCAACTACCTCCTGACTCTGCCGGATCAAAATGGGGCCAACCTCCCACTTGGTCCCCACCTCAACCCAACTCAAGGGTGCCGTACACCTCCGTCCGTACAGAGCCTTGTAGGGAGCCATGCCGATACTCGAGTGATAACTGTTGTTGTATGCAAACTCCGCCAGGGGCAGGTGCTCCCAAGAGCCCCTCCAGTCCAGTACACAGGCACGCAAAAGGTCCTCAAGTGTCTGTATCGTGCGCTCAGACTGTCCGTCCGTTTGGGGGTGGTAAGCTGTACTAAACCTCAATCGCGTCCCTAAGGCCTGCTGAAACTCAGCCCAAAACTGGGACGTAAAGCGGGTATCCCGGTCGGATACGATTTCCCACGGAACTTCGTGTAGTCGTACCACATCACGGATATACCTCTCTGCCAACTGTACTGGTCCCAAAGTGACACGGATCGGCAAGAATCGCGCCGTCTTCGTCAGTCTATCCACTATTACCCAGACTGCGTCGTGTCCCCACTGGGTAACAGGTAAGCCCACCACCAAGTCCATGGTGATGCTCTCCCACTTCCACTCTGGCACTGGAAGCGGCTGAAGCGGCCCTGCAGGCCTCTGATGCTCGGCTTTCACCTGCTGGTACACTAAGCACTGCTGCACAAACTCACCCACATCCCGCTTCATCCCTCTCCACCAAAACTCGCGTCTCAAGTCGTGGTACATTTTCGTGTTTCCGGGATGTATGGTGAATCTGGAACCGTGTGCCTCTGTCAGGAGCTCTCTCAACAGCTCCTCGTCTCTGGGAACGCACAACCGTCCCCTCAAGCGCAGCACCTGGTCTGTGAAAAAGAAGTCCCCCGGGTCTCCCGACAGTACTCTGTCGCGCAAGGACTGCAAGTACGGATCGACCATCTGTCCTGTGATGATGCGGTCTATCAGCCCTGGCCTGGTCTGCCGTTTCACCATCACTGCCCCACAGTACCCTCGTAACTCTAGAGGTCGCCAACTGCCCACCTCCTCCAAAAGGCTCCAACTCTGTAACTGTAGACTGGCCAAGTGTGCGGGCGCCTTACGGCTCAAGGCGTCAGCCACCACATTGGCCTTTCCCGGGTGGTAGGAGATGCTGCAGTCGTAGTCCTTCAAGAGCTCCAACCAACGTCTCTGTCTCATGTTGAGCTCCTTCTGATCAAAAAGGTATCTGAGGCTCTTGTGATCTGTGAAAATCTCGAAGGTCTCACCGTACAAGTAGTGCCTTCAGGTCTTCAGCGCGAAGACAACAGCTGCCAACTCTAAGTCGTGGGTAGGGTAGGTATGCTCATGGGGCTTTAGTTGCCGCGAAGCATAAGCGACAACGTGACCCCTCTGCATGAGCACACCTCCTAACCCCTGCAAGGAGGCGTCCGTGTACACAACGAACCCGCCACTACTGTCAGGGATGGTGAGCACGGGAGCCGAGGTCAACCTCTCCTTCAGCTCCAGAAAACACGCCTCACAGGCGTCTGTCCAAGCGAAAGGCACGTCCTTCCGGGTCAACTGTGTCATAGGACGCGCAATCTGTGAAAATCCTCTGATGAATCGTCTGTAGTGGCCTGCTAGTCCCAGGAAACTGCGAATCTCAGTAACTGAACGCGGTCTCTCCCACCTGAGCACTGCCTCTACCTTGGCTGGGTCCACCGCCAAGCCGTCTCCAGAGATCACATGACCTAGGAAGGTCACCTCCCTCAACCAGAACTCGCACTTGCTGTATTTGGCGTACAGCCGGCGTCGTCTCAGAGTGTCCAGAACCATCCGCAAGTGCTATCCGTGCTGCGTCCGATCTCTAGAATAGATGAGTACATCATCTATGAAAACCACCACAAATTGGTCCAAGTACGGTCTAAACACCCGGTTCACCAGGTCCATGAAAGCAGCGGGGGCATTGGTCAGCCCAAACGGCATGACCAAAAACTCGTAGTGTCCGTACCGGGTGCGGAAAGCTGTCTTGGAGACGTCGGTCTCCTTGATCCTCAACTGGTGGTATCCAGACCTCAAGTCGATCTTGGAAAACACCGTGGCACCCCGCAACTGGTCAAACAAGTCGTCGATCCTCGGCAGCGGATATCTGTTCTTGATGGTGACCCTATTCAGCTGTCGGTAGTCCACACAAAGGCGTAAGGTCCCATCCTTCTTCTTCACAAATAGTACCGGGGCTCCCCAGGGAGACGCACTGGGCCTCACGAAACCCTTCTCCAGAAGGTTCTGCAACTGAGACTTGAGCTCTCGCAGCTCAAGCGGTGCCATCCTGTATGGCGCGGTGGAGATGTGGCTGGTCCCTGGTACTAGTGAGATCTCAAACTCGATCTCACGCTCGGGCGGTAGTCTTGGTAACTCGTCTGGAAACACGTCAGGGTACTCTCTGACCACCGGGATGCTCTGGAAGTCTGCCACAGGGCTGGGCTCTGCCACCACACAAGCTAGGAAGCCCTCACACCCCTGGCTCAAAAGTCTCGCCCCCCGAAGTGCCGAAATGCACCTGAAACCTCCGTCCACTGGCTGTCCGTGAAACTCGAAAGAAGGCAACTCCGGAATGGAGAAGACGATCTTCCTCTCAAAACAGTTCACCAAGGCGTGGTAAGTGGACAGCCAATCCATCCCTAGAATCACTCCAAAGTCCTCCATCTGTATCATAATCAGGTCAGCCGGCAGGCTATGTCCCCCGACGCTGACCTCGCAATCCGTGTACACCTCCTCAGCTACAAACAGCTGACCACTCAGACCTTTGATTACGAAAGGATTCTCTAACAGTGTATAATCCCGGTCCAAACTAACTGCGAAACTGGCTGCGACAAACGAGTGCGTAGCACCGGAATCGAAAAGCGTGTAAACGAGTCTGCCGGAAACTGAAACCATACCTGCTACCACCGATCCCGAAGCTCTGGCGTCCTTGTGTGTCAAGGCGTTGATACGCCCTTCAGCTCTAGGTGCGGACGAAGCAGCCACACTCTGTGTCGGACGGGTAGGTGCTGGTCGGTACCCTCCTCGCGGCTGCTGTCCTCCTCCTCACGCCTGGGAACCGCGGCCTCCTGCGCGTCCTCCAGTGCTCTGCGCGGGAAGTATCTGCTGACCTCCTGCCCTAGACGGGCAGTCCCTCCTGATGTGGCCCGGCTGGCCACACTGGTAACAGAGGGGAACCCGACTCCCGCCCTCAGTGGGTCCCTGCTGTCGGCTGGGCGGGGGTACAGTGCTGGCGACTGGCCCCTGTCGAGGGCCCCCAAAGGCCACTGATGGCCCTGTAAAACGTGACGGCTCTCCTGCGGACGCCACGTGTCTCCTCTCTCGCCGGTCCTGTGAAAAGTCTGGCTGGAAGGGCCTCTTCCGCCCGCTGTCGGTGTCTCGCGCGGACGAGTTGGTCTCCTCGTAAGTCATAGTGCCTCTACCACCCTCGAAAACGTAGGCAACTTCAGGGGTTTGACATACCCCCGGATTGCAGGCCGGAGCCCCTCGGTGAACCTCTAAAGGCGCTCCTCCTCAGTGGCTACCGCTATCGCTGCAAAGCGGGACAGCTCCAAGAAACGCGTGCGGTACACGCTCACAGTCATCGTCCCTTGGTGGAGAGTGTGGAACTCCCGCCTCCTTTGGTCCTGCCACGTCTGGGGAAAGTACTGCTCGCAGAAGAGGGTGACGAACTGGTCCCACGTCGGCTCGTCCCTCTCCTGTCCTCGGACCGCCCTCCACCACCTGTGTGCCGCACTCTCCAGCTGGTACGTGGCAAAGGCCACGCGGCACTCCACTGAGGGGCGAAGGGTGTCGAAGATCTTCTCCAGCTGCTCAAGCCAGTCCTCTGCCTCAGTCGGGTCCTCATCCCCCTTGAAGGAGGGGGGCTTCAGCTTCCGGAACTGCCCGAAAAGCTCGAAGTGGCGCTATAGGGGAGGTGCTGGTGCACCTCCAGGCGAAGGTGCCTCGTGCACGGAAGTATCGGAGGAAGGTGGGGGCTTCGATGGCCCATCCCCTCCCCCGTGTCCAACGCCGCGTCCGTCGAGTGGTCCCACAGAGGACTCCCCCTCCGCAACCCCAGGGTGAGGTGCTCGGGGCGGTGGGTCGAGCTCCTCTCGTACAATGTCTCGTATCAGCCGGCCGAGGTCCTGGGCCTGGATGCCCGGGAGTAGTGGCTGGTCCACTGGGGTGTCGGCAACGGCACGCCCACCTCGCCGACCTCGGCCGCGCCCGCGGCCTGCCTCACTAGTCCCACGACGAGGCATCTCCTGCAAGGAGACGCGAAACAAAACGGAACACGTCACTATGGAACGATACCGAACGGAAACGTCTAAGAACTCATGTCAAGAGATATGTTGTGGTGGCTACTCTAGTTATAGACATGTGAATTGGTTATTTTCCAGTCAGTTGATTCACTTCTCGGGACGACCTTGCTCTGATACTCAGCGTTTTGCTGACGTGTTACACTTGTTACCTTTCAGGACCAGGTGTTGAGCAGCCAGGGTCAGCGGCTTCAGAGGACGCTGGGCCGAGTAGGGCCCAGTAGGGTTACCACTGTTTCTTGTACCTCTTTTTGTTCCGTTATAGTGAGTAGTTCTTGTTTCCGCTGTACTTTTCTTTACCTGCAGTTTATATTTAGTTATGAATGTTGTTCTACTGTTGTGGTGGTATATACTGTAGTAGTTTCTTTCCTTGCTGCTGTATTTTCTTACTGTTAGTTATATTCATGTTGAATGTGGTTTATTTTACTGCTCTTTTGGTTACTGCGGCCGGCGCCCCCACGGCTGAGTGCCGCTCTCGCACGCAGCACCCCCTCCGCGCTCACTGCGGCCGTCGCCGCCGCAACAACCCCGCACCCGCTCTCGCGCTCGCTCTCGCGCACTGGAAGGAGAAGAGGAAAGGGGTGGAGGCGACGGGAGAGAGCGTGTGGCCTTTTAAGGCCGCGCGAGGAGAGAGAGAGACTACAGCGGCGAGAATCTGCAGCCGCAGGAGCGAATATGCGGTCTGCGCGCTCAGGCGGGTAGACGACCCGCGCGTGTCGAAAATAACCGATTTCCAGACGTCTGGAAACTTTCCCAGACGTCTGGTCAGACGTCTGGAAGTGACCCGAGACATCTGGTCCGATGTCTGGGCCACCTCCCAGACGTCTTAAAAGACGTCTGGGGCATGCGTTCATTACAAACAGTCTCAACACAATGTATAAGAAAGGATACAAGCATTAAGCACACAAATCATTCTGGATTTTATTTAATTCTACTTGTTGGATAGTTAGGCTTAAAACTAGTTGACAAAAGAGATTTAAAATAGATTATAAGCATTCACTGAATTTAAAAATGCGTTGAACTTACATGAAAGCTTGTACAAAATTCTTACACACCATTAAACACAAGTTAGCTATCTAACAGTTAAGATCTAAACCTACTGTCCACCGAGCAATCTAGAAAGAATCTGTTGCTGAGAGAATAAAGCAACAAGAACAACAGTAGCAAAGTAGCTGCAGGAATCTCAGATCTACAGCTAACACTCACACCCTCATAATACTATTGCAAACAGCAGCAAGAGCTGCTGAACACAAGCCCTGCAGTAGGCCAACTTCTGATTCCAGACGTCTTAACTGCTACTGTAGTTAGTCCATCTGAAGAAGAAAAGGTATGTAGCAAGGAAGAAAGTTAAATTCAACTACTTAACAACTTAAATCAGCCAATTAAATCCCAGATCAGACTCAAGACAGCCTGATCAAGGATTCAAAATGAATGTTTCAGGCTATTACTTAGTTGGGATTTGGGGGAATGTAACTGCAATGGCAGCAATTTTCTCTGATTATGGGATTCAAAAACACAAAACAAAAATCACTCAATCAAATTCTGACAAGGGTTTAAATTCACATAAAAACCATGCTCAGATGTTCAACATCTTAAATCCAAGTTCCTTGTCACAAAAATCACAACCATTCAGTCCATAAAAACTGTTAATCTAACTCTTTCTAATGCTATAGACAGCATGTAGAAAGGGTTAGGATCAACACAGTAAATCCAAAAACTGATGATTTAACTCCTTCTAATGCTATAGACAGCATGTAGAAAGGGTTAGAATTAACATAAGAAATCCATCTGAATCCCAAGATGTTACACATCTTAAGGAATATTGAGAATCCCTTAAGTAAAAATCAGATTCTCAGAAAAATACTTCAGATTAGAATCCCTAATAAAGCCTCAATCAACATGGTTGATCTTCCTTGGCTCTACAAGACATTTAACATATTGAAATCCTCAAAATTAACAGATCAGATTATGGCTCTTCTGAGGTGAATTCTGACTTCAGAACCACCTCAGATTGCCAACCCATCAATGGATCAAAATCAAAATTCTTTAGTTTGCAAGATCAAAGATCATTTAAAGCTCAATTAGTTTAAAATCCTTGCAATCCAAATTCAAAGTAAACCGAGTAAACTGAATCCATTTTTAACTCAGATTAGGGGCATTTTTGAACAAGATGGAGTGAGTGAGAAGCCTCTAATGTGATTTTTTTTTTTTAAACTAATTGCAGATCTGAGTTTAGAAACCAATCAGATCTAAAATTAGGTCTTATGAGTGGGTGGATTGCGAAATACAAATCAAGGGACTCAAAAATGAGGTGAAAACATGTAGGGGAAGAACAAAATGAACAATGATTGGGTGAATTTCTTCCCCTCTGATCTGGGATGATCAGAGGAGGTGAGGGGGAAAATTGCTATGCTAAAAATACTCATAATGCTAAACTAATCAGAATAGCATTTCAATTACTAATTCTACATCTAATTCTACTCTAATTTGCCTATTTAATGCTACATCTAATCTAGAAAACATTAAAAGTACTCTAATAGGAGGAATGGGACCTGTGGGTCCTTAGCTGGTGGCTAAAGAGGAAGAATGGAGGGGGGAGAGCTCCAGTGGCGTGAAAAGTCTGCTAGTGAGACTTCTGGATCATCCTCAAATGCTACATGGTCCTTAGCAATGAGGAGAGTAGGAGAGAAATCGGGGATTACACAGCCGGTGGCTGTGAAATCAGGGAATTGGTGAGGAGAGACTGGAGTGGAAGAATGATTGCTAAGAAGGTAGGAGAGAGCGATCCCTTGTGCGTGCGACCACTGAGGTGCTTAAGTAGCAATCTCAGTGACTCAGATCACCGTGCGGGTGAAAATAGGTGACAAGGGCACCGGCAGCAAGGATGAGAGGAGAGAAGGCACAGACCTCTAAGTTGAAAACTGACTGTAGGATGAGATCTGGGGGAAGGGGCGAAGCACACGCGTTGCTTTACGCGAAACTTCAACTGAGATCGAGCTGCAGATTGATTGCACAGCAAGTTACGCCAATAAATATGCCATCTTATGTTATTTCTTAGCATTACCCATACATCTTATGTAGCCATACTTGTATTTGTAAATATACACTTGCATGCATTTATAAAGAGGGGAAGAGAGTGAGAATAAATGGCCATTCAATCCACTTTTATAGTTAACATCTTCATTGTGTGTTGCATTGCAATTTCGCCATTTTCATTTTTTATATTTCACGGCTGTTGTGCACGTCTCCATGCACCCTACCCTGCTACAGCATGGCAATAGGCATGCACTCCTATAAAACTCCATGCACCCTCCCCTGCTGTGGCAGCCGATCTGACCCACGATACACCCGTCTCCACCCTCAAACCTGCACACACCACACACATCACACACACGCCGGCAACACTCTCCTCCCCTCTCCCTCTCCATACATAGTTCCTCTTCTCAGAAGTTGAGAAGAGGCACACTGTGTGCAAGAGAAGTTCACAGTGGTCTCAAGACATCAATGTGAGCTCCACCACCGCCTAGCTCCTTTGTGAGCAGGTGGGCATGGTGGTTTCCTTTTTTTTTGTGTTATTTGTGCCTTTCATTTTTAGTTTGGTTTTTTTTTTCTTTCTTCGTTTCATCACCCTCGTCTCCATTATTGCAGAGCTTCAAGCTCTGAAGCTCGACCTGCACCTCAGCGCACCCCTGCGCACCTCCATGCGCGTGCACAGCACCCAACCTCCCTTTTCGCATGAGTATGCACGCTTTGCGGCTTCTCCGCGCACCGAACCACCTCCACTCGGTCATCGCTCCCCATGAGCACTGTAGTGCACTATTCACGCATCTCTGCGCGACACTATAGCCACCGGCTCGTTTCTCACTTAGCCGGTGGCTCTGCGCTCTCTCTCCTCTGTGCTACAGCTTCCAGCCGGTCTCCCAGCGCCCACACCTCACCACTCAGCGTACTTGCACGTGGAAGCGACCCACGCCCACTCGCCAGACGATGCGTGACACCTCCGGACGTCTTAACTCTCCCTCCCAAAGCGCAACCCTTATGCGCTGCGGCTCTGCGTACAGACTTTGTGCGTTGCGCGCGTGGCGTTTCCCCCTTTTTCTGCGGATAGTGCGGGGCTCCTCCAGCTCTGCACTGCGTGCCTTCGACCCACAGACACACACACTCACAGACACTCATGCACCTACACGCATACATATATATATATATACTCACACACTCTCACCCTTAAATATCTATATATACATAAATACATACATAGATATATATATATATTCCTATACGTATATATATCTATATAGTTATACTACTTATATATATATGATGAGAGCCTCATCATGAGCCATAACTAGCTCATTTTGACCCAATAAAGAAGATAAAAGCTCCTACATAACCTACAAGAGGGCCTAAATAAAGGAATAAGTGCTCTGAGAAGAAAACATGAATTAAAGGGTAAAACTGCAATTTTACCATTGCAGTACATAAACGGGATTTCTCAGAGGCAAAACATAGGTCAAATGGTCTAAATGAGATAAAAAGTGGGTTGAGTCAATCAGAAATGGGTTTATGTGCAATCTAGGGATTAAATGACATTTGGTAACCCTAGAACAGACCCACTTAAATTAACAAGGTTCCGGTCAGGATAAAAATCAAGTAAACCCTCTAAAAATCATGAAAAAATATCCTCTAGGGCTTAGAACACTCAATTTGGCCTTTGGAACCCAGTTTGACCTGGATTAGGGTCCGAGCACATTAATTAACCTAATTTAGGTTTTTACACAAAATATCTAGTCAAACGTGGTCAAAACTAAAATCCAACTTCACCATTGGATTCTCTAGGTCAAAATTAGGTTTATACCAAAATTTGAACCTAAGGGGAGGTCATCTTGACCTACTTTGCAATTTAGTACACCCAAATCATAATTTGGTCCCTATCTTTTGAATATCTTTGCAGAGAGCCCCCTAAGTTCCTTGCCACCTTTGCAATCAGGTCCTGCCGCCATTGTTGGGGCAGAACCGATCTCCGGCGAGGTTTAGAGAGGGATTCCTCTCTAATCCCTCAGAGATTCCTTCCCAAAAATGGAAGAGAGATTCTTTGAGGAATTCCCTTCCTTCTAAAGCCAATTACAATCTCTGGTGTGAACCCAATCTCTCGTGCAAACGCACGAGAGATTTGGGTATCCACCCTCTTTCCATCTCCGGCGAGCCGGCAGAGATTGATTGCGCGATCTCCACGCGCTAGAAGGTTCAGCCAACACTTATAAAAGGGTCCCCTGACCCGGCCGCAGATCCTCAGCTTGATTTTGACGGAGATTCCCCCAAATTTCCCTCTCTCCCATCTCCGGCCAAGAGACCCGCAAGCTCCGGCGACCTCCTCCCCTCCTTCTCGTCGCTCTGCTGCCATACCAGCAGCAGAGTCAACTCCGCCTCTTCTTCCCGCATTGCGCCATACCCAGCTCGCGTGCTCCTGACCTCGTCTTCGTCGTCGCTCCCTCCCTCAGGGTGATTCTTCCCCGACGACGACAGTTACGCGCCGTCCACTCCGCTGCCTCCCTTCCTTCCGAACCACTCCAGACACCTTCTCCATCTTCCCCTCTCTCTTTTCCCCCTGTTATTTTAGTTAATTGCCCTCCCGACAGTGCCTGACCACCTCCACCTTCCTCGCCTCCAACCGACCTCCGGCGAGCCGCTCCCACCAATTCGCCCCTCCACACAACTCGCCAACCCTCTCGTAAGCTTCGCCTCACCACCAGGAGCAACTTCCGCCCATCCATCATCCTTCTACACCTCCACCACAATCCCCCGAACAACCCCACACTTCCGGCCACAGGTTGACCTAGGCACGCACGCCTAGGCCGTCCTGCGGCCTGCAGCACCGTGCACCATCTTCGCCGTGACACGGCGAAGGTGCCCAGCTAGTCCGATTAGGCCAATAGGCCGTGCTCGTGTTTGACAGGGTTCAGCTCCTGCCGCCATTGACGATCGAAGCAGCTCCAGGAGCAGTAGCTCCAGGCTCCAGGCGCAGCAGGCTCGCGCGGGTGTTGCGAAGCGATCCGGGCCTGCAAGGCGCACTGCGAAGCTCCCAGCCTTGGCAATTGCACGAGGACTCCTCTGCGGGCGCGTGCGAAATTGGGGTGGGCCAGATAGTCCCACATCATTGAAACGCAAAACACAAGTATACTATAAATTGTTTTTGTGTTTTATGCTTACCGCCTCCGAAAGCACAGGGGTGAGGTCCCTCACTTGACCCATGCTTGCTTCATCCGTGGTTTCACCTCGCGGATCTGGCGGGATCCGACCCGACCCTAACCTACGCACTCCTCGCACGTCACCCACCTATAGGTGCGCCTGGTCCCGGGTGCGAATCCGACTCGATTACCCGTGTGGCTTTGCGAGAGCGTCCTTGAGCGAATTGCAGAGAAAGAGAGAGACGTTTGGGTAGAGGGACGGGAGTAGGTTTTGCATTGGCTATGGTTTGCGCAGGAAAGAAGGAGCAGAGGAAGAAGCGAGCACTTAGCCACTGCAGCAAGGGAAGAAAAGAAGGAAGAAGAGGCTGAGTGTAGCAGAGAAAGAAGGAGAAGCCCTCGCAGAGAAGACAAGGAAGGAGAAAACTTCGAAGGAAAGCACAAAGAAGGAACAGGAGCAGAAGAAGGAACTCTGAAGAAAGGAAGCTGAGCAAGGCAGAGATCTGAGAGAAGGAAGGACCGTAGAAAAGCCCAAAAAGAAAAGGAAGACAGGAGAGGAACAAAGGCAGGAAGAAGAAGCCTTCACAAGAAAAGAAGCAGAGAAGACAAAGAAGAAGAAGGTAGAAGAGAGAAAGAAGATTACATTTAAGACGTCTGATATAGAAATCAGACGTCCAATTCTGTTTCTTTTAGAAATTCTTTTTATATAACTCTCTCTCTTTTAAGCAATTACTTTCATTTAAAAGTTGTATTCTTTGGTTTTGAAAGTACTGAGATTGCTCCCTGTGTTCGACCTCGGAGACTCTAATTTTTCGAGTAATAAAATTCTCTATATTTATTTGAACGTTTTGTCGTTTATACTACAACGTGATATTCTCTTTAAAACCCGCACAAAAGCGTACGAACAATATACATATATACTTATATATCCACATATCCACATTCCACCATACACACATTCACCTCACATCGACTACCCACATACCCGTGCACTCACCCCTTCACCGCGCATCGTATCGCGGAAATATTTGTGACATTTCCTGATATTTCCCAATAACCGCATAAAGCAAGTGCTTCACCCACACGCACACACACTCACTTCACACTCCACGCGGCACTTAGTCTTATTGGTTACGTCTTGCTAAACGTGGACCAACTTGACACCGTGCTATATTCCATATCCATTTCCACCTCCACCCCTATCTATATAACATATAAATATATATATCTATTCTATACCTACTACATATATACACACACACATATATATTAAGCTAAGTATTTCTTTTCAATTCTTTCCTTGCAATTTAGTCTATTTTTATTTGTCTTTTATTTCTTACTATTAAAAAGATAAAAAAAAAGTATAAAAGAGAAAAAATAATTTTTGTCTTGTAGGTACTCGATCTTGTGAGTAACAAGATCGATTTTGGAACCCTAAGTTAGCTTCAAACCAAGGACCATTTGGCTTAAGGCCATGGATTTCATTTTTTTTAGGGTGTGCCTCAAGAACAACCTTATCGCATAAAAAAACTTAAAGGTAGAAAAACCAAAAACATAATAAGCGCAAGGAAGAGATACGTTTTAGGAAAGGCATAAAAACTCCTTGATCTCCTAATCCCCGCCTCCTTAAGATCGGCCCTGGGCCTAAAAGTGACCAGGATAAAATTAAGTAGGCCAGGTTAAAAATTTTGTGAAGCTGGTGTAGACTCGAATTAGGTTAACTCACTATACTAATTTCAACAATAATATCACCATATTAATAAGACCTATTCGAGTTCGCATCACACTTTTCTGGCGCCGTTGCCGGGGAGGCGCTATTTGAAGTAAGTTTCTACTTTCTTCCTTTGATTTTCTCTTCTCCTACCCTTCTCTTCACGGGTGTTCTGTTTATTTGTGTTCAGGTGTACTTGTTGCAAGGAGGAGACATGTAAAGACCCATTCTAATTTGAGCCTTTTAAGACGTCTGGAGTGATAGTCAGAAATCTGGTCAGACGTCTAGACCCCTTCCCAAACGACTGGAAATTGAAAAATCTGTACGCACCTTCCGGTCTGTGCGCAGGTGGCGCGCAGACCCTTCTCCTCTCTCTCCTTTCCTTCTTTTTCCCCACAGAACCCCAACCCTTGGCTATATAAGGAGACCCCTTCCTCTCCTCTCCACCCCACCACTACCACCATACTCCCCACTCCACCGCTGTGAGCTGAGGCGCGCGAGAGCAAGGAGAAGCGGGCGTGAGGAGGAGGAGAGGGTCGAGGTCGCGAGCTCATGGAGGCTCGCCAGAGGTTCGCAAAACCACCATGGCTCGTGCGGGAGGAGAACGTCGGGGCGTTGTTCCCGACCTTCTGCAGCAGTTAGAGGTGTAGTGGAGAGAAAGGAGCCGTAGCGGAGCACGACGAGAAGTGTGGGAATGCGGTCTGGTACTGGAGTTTTTCCAGTATCAGACGTTTGGAGGGCCTTCTGGAAGACTGGCTGGACATTTGGCGTTGACACTAGACGTCTGAAAGCGGGTGTATCATGAAGGTACGTCTTCCTCGCGGTTACGGCCATGCAGGCTGCACCACAGTGTGATTTGCTTGGCTAAAAGTGGCGCGCTGCTCTAGCGTGCGCAGGAGCAACTTTGGGAAGGCGCACGGCACACCCTCCCATGCTTTTCGGACATCTGAAAGTGAGTCCAGACGGTCACGGAGGAGTCCTGGACGTCTGAGATCACCACAGGAGCTTGAGGTGAGTCTCTGTGACTTTTAAGACATCTGGACTTGTTTCCAGACGTTTGAATTGAGTCTGCAAACATGTTTTTAACCCGTTTAAGCTCCGATCGGGATTCGTTTTACGCAAATGAAGTATCTATGGTTTCCTTGTGAATTCCTCTGCATGTTAGAAATCTTTATACACTATTCTAAATCTTCCGTTGCGATGTGTTCCTTGGTATAGGACTTTGACCTGTTGCGTGTCTAGGGCTTACAGAGGCATATGGGCCTACAGTTCGAGCCCCCAGTACTCCTGGATTGTCTGATAGCGTGGTTTTCCCCTGTTTTACTTATAAAATATGAATGCATTTATGAAAAATAGATAACTGGAAACCTAGGATGTGGCATGAACCCTAGGATGAGAAATGGTTGAACCACTTGTTTGCGTGATTGAAATTGTAGTTATAAACGAATAAGCTAAATTGTTAGCAATTGCCTGTTGATAAATACGAGCTACCTGATATAATTAAACAGTTACCTGTAATATCGCTTGTTGCATGTGTAAATTGTGGAAATACGAGCTGCATGTATATAATACAAGAACGGAAATGTGAATGATGAAACCTGATTTGGAATAATATGGTGAATATGAGCATGAACCCTACGGGGAGTTAGGAGTAGAGCTCCTGTGAATGAATGGAAAGGCCTGGAAATGTGGATGAGAAGTGTGCTAGCCCTTGAGTACATGGTACCAAGGAGAGAGATTATCCCCTTTTTAGTGTAGAGCGAAGCTAACCGTCCTTGGGTTGGGATCCGAGGTTAGGATTAGCCACTCTACACCGACTTTTGTTGGCCTTCACGTACATGGTACTGGGGAGAGCTACTAGTGTAGGGAGGGAGCTAACCACCCCACGGGGCCCAGGGTTCAGCTAGCCACCCTACACCGACTTGTTAGGCCCTCTAGGCAAACCAGGGTAGTAGGACAAGGGTGCGCGGACTGTGGAGGTGCGAGACCCCTATTTGGTTCTGAGGGGCTAGACCCCTATTTCTGAGAGGGCTAGGCCATATACTGTTCCGTGATGTACTTTGGGCGTACCCACTAACGTAAACGACTGACCGCGTGCCAGTGCGGGGTAACTACCCGTGCGCTTATCGCGCGTGCCATAGTCACCGCTACGTCTGTCTGTGACCTCGAGGTGGTTGACTGGGTGTAGGACTACTACGGGAGACTCTCCCAGCCAGGAGAGCACCACGTGTTCCTTCTACTCTTCGGAAAAGATTGTAATCAAGATCGTTCCCACGAGGAACATGCGAGATCAAGGAAGAAATCTAAAAGTAAACTAATGGGGTGAATGGAAATTACTAGTAAAATAAATAACTAGAAAAGATAAATTTACCTCCTAGTTTTTACTGCTTTAGATAGTCTAGTTACCACTCTACTCAACGTTCGCTGACTGCGTTTTTACATAACCCTTTACAGGTCCAGGAGTTGAGCAGCCCAAGTTACCGGCTACAGAGGGTGTTGGGCCCAGTCGAGCCCAGTAGTAGTTTTCGTACTGTTGTTGTACTTTCTTTTCTGCTAATGAGGTCAGACTTTTGTTTACTGCTCCTGTTACTGTACTTTTGTTCTACTTTCCTATTGTTGTGGTGGTATGTATTGATGAGCATGTTTTAATTTCCTTTACTGCTTGTACGCTTTTATTGTTAATTACATTGCATAGTGAATGTGGTTTATTTTCCTACTTTTCGGTTATCTCTTGTTGGACGACTAGGTCTTGGGATTAGTCGAGTCGAGCCGATCTTGGGTCCTGTAGGGATTCGGGAACCGGGTCGTAACAAAACACGCAGAGGAGGTCGGAGACGTGGGCTAATCCGAGGTGGGTGCGAGAGCGTAAAGTCACCGGCGTCGCATTGGAGCTTCGCCCACGTTGCTGAGGAGGTAGGTGTCTTCCTCGTAGTAACTTAGGTCATCTTGTCACCTTGAAAGAAAAGAAAAAAAAATCTAAGAATTCCAAAAACCTAAAAACACTTCTTGGGAATTTCTTAGGGCAAGTGTACTAAAACCCACTTGTTGATTATTTGCTATCACCCCCACCACCCCTTGATTTCTCGCAAACTTTATATAGCGAAAATCCAAGAATCTTGATTCTTGCCTTTTTCGTTGTGTGAAGTCTTCTTGGAGGCAAGATAAAAATTGAGTGATTGCCATCCTTCCTTGCCTCATTTATTAGCATTTCGGAATCACATTCTTTTGGTGGGGAGTCTTGGAATTGAGTTGATTCCAACCCTACCACGACTTTACATCTGCCTTAGATTCGATCCCGAATATTTTAACCCCAACATTTTCATTTTCTTTACTTCATTTGGTGGTCGAACCTTTTGTGGATTATTATTTTAGCGATTGGGAGCACTTGAATTGAGTGTGTTGGCTCCCTCTCACATTAAGCTAAAATTGACTCGTGCATCCACACTTAGAAATTTCCATCTAGGGAAGCCCATTGCATTTTTAGCATGCATTAACTAATTCACATTGAAGAAGGGTTTGTTGGGATAGAAAACTTGTATTTTCTAAAAATCCGGAGATTGGTTGAATTGGTAATCCAATGAAATCAAAAATCCATACTACTTGAGGTTGAAATTCTAAAAGCCATTCACCATCTAAAATTTCAATTCGGGGAGATTTCCCCATTGCATGCTTGATTTAAACACTCTTAAAATTGACACACTTTGGCATTACCTGTATACAACGCCCTTCATATTCCTTGAGCACTTGATCCTAAGCCTCTAAATTAAAACTGGTAGCAACTTAACCCCTCTTAAGGATTGGAGGTCTAACTACCTACGTGTAGCGTCTACGTATTGGTGTGGGTTCCCGCATGCTATCAAATGTCTAAGACTGGGGCAAATGGCCTTTCAATCTGGCCCGGTGGTTCCGCGGTACTCTCATTTGGTTCTGTAGGTTGTTGATGAGAACCTCATCATGAATCCTAACTAGCACATTTTGACATAAATAAGTATATAAAAGCTCCTACAAAACCTAAGGGAAAGCTTAAATCAGAGAATTATAAATTTGAGTATAAAGCAATTCGCATGGGATAAAATTGTAATTTTACCAATCCAGTACATAAATGGGATTTCTAAGGGTCTAAACGCAGGTCAAATGGGCTTAATAGGAAAGAAAGTAGGATGATTTGGTCTAAAAAGGGTTATAGCGGCATCTAGGAATTATATGACATTCTACAACCCTAAAACAAACTCACTTTAATTCATGAATTTTCAGGAAAGGTAAAAATCAATTAAACCCTCTAAAAATCATGAAAAAACATTCCCTAGTGTTTAGAACCTTTAATTTGGCCATTGGAAACTATCTTGACCTAGATTGAGAACCATACCCAATTTTTAACCTAATCAAGGTTTTTGTGCAAATTGACCAGTCAAACGTGGTCAAACCTAAAATCCAACTTCACCATTGGATTTCTTAGGTCTAAATTAGGGTTATATCAAAATTTGGACCTAAGGAAAGTTTGCCTTTACCTACTTTACAAATTGGTACTCAGTAATTACTTTCTAACCCTTAACTTTTTGAACTTTTGCATTTACCCCCTCAATTTTCCCTTCATTTTCTTCAGACTGGTCCCTCTGCCACCTGCAGTAGCAGGCCATACCTCCGGGGACTTTGTGCAGAGGATGGCACCGCACAGGGTATGGGAGCCAGCCCTAGAAACGAGAGAAGGGTCCACTGCGTTGTCCTCTTCCGCACGGACCTCCTCCCATGTCCTGCCGGCACCCATACTTCTTGTGCGAACGCCCGAGAAGTATGGGTCTCTTTTCCAGCCACGTCTCCGGCGACCATCCCATGCCTCCTCCTCGTGTTTCCCTCCATGCCAGTACCTATTTAAGGGACGGCAGGGCTGCCGCTTCGGTCAAGCTCGACTTGGCCAAAGAATCCCCCTCAATTTCGTCTCCTCCTCCTCCGGTCAAGAGTCCAGCGAGCTTCGACGAACCCTCCTCTTCTTTTTTGTCGCTCTGCCACAATACTAGTGGCAGAGCCGCCTTCACCGCCTTCCTCCGTGTCGTGCAACACCCGCGCACGCGCCTCTAGCCCCGTCGTCGTCGCCTTCACCCCTCCCCTGGACATCTTCATCTCCGGCGACGGCAGGAACGAGTTTCCGCCTCCTGCCCCCCTTTCGACCGCTTAGCTAGGTTAGAATTATTCCTTTTTCTCCCCTCTTTATTTCCCCTATCTTTATTACGATTT
The DNA here is from genome assembly GCA_037157565.1 of Thalassia testudinum. NCBI lineage: Eukaryota > Viridiplantae > Streptophyta > Magnoliopsida > Alismatales > Hydrocharitaceae > Thalassia > Thalassia testudinum. The sequence continues at coordinate 5,606,085 of JAZHRO010000076.1, forward strand.
TTATCCCCTCAACGCTGAAGTCCACCACCATCGTTCCCATCTCCGGCCGACCACCGGCGAAGGCGCTCCCATCGCTCCACGCATCCGCACGCCTTGCCAACCACCTCACAAGCTCCGCCTCTGTCCACTGTCCGCTTTCTGCCCACTCACTGCCCGCCACAAACGCTCCATACCTCCATTGAACAACCCCACAAACACGGCCACAGAGTGACCTAGGCATGCACGCCTAAGCCGCCCCGCGGCCAGCCAACCACCGTCTCACCTTCGCCGTAACACGACGAAGCTCCCCAAGTGATTTGACAGGGCCGCGAGGCCGTATTCATGAAATGCAGGTTCGACCCTCTTCCACCATTGACGAAGGCGTGAAGAAGTTTGCTCGCGAGCTCTAGGTTGTGCGCTCCAGGCGTCAAAGTCCCAAGAGGAGCTGATTGGTGCTGCAAACTCACACAGCCAAGCAATTGGCTTAGCAGGCGACTGAGGCTATGGCAATTGGGGCAAGTCTCCTGCGGACGCGAGCGCAGAAGCGGAAAATCCTTGAAGTGGCACAGCCGAATAAATTGAAAACGTGCATTTGCCTTATCGCCTTCTATACACAGGGGTCAAGTCCCTCGCCTACGCACGCGCTTGCGCCTGCCCTCTCCTGCGTTCAAGCCCCGTGGGCTTGGGCCGAACCCGATTACTCGACCAAGCACTCCTCGCACACCACCCACACTGGTGCGCCTGGTCCCGGCCGCGTTACCCGACCCGCTTACCCGATTAAGGGTCTGGGAGCGAACCTTAGAGTGAATTTGTAAGAGAGAGAGAGACGTGGGGCGGGTAGGGGTTAGGTTTTTCCTAAGCTTGTAATGTGCAGGGAAGTAGGAGAAGAAGAAAGGAGGAGGAGCGGCTGAGGACTTAGCCGTACAGAGCAGTAGAAGTTGAAGAAGGAGGAGGAGGGACCGCAGCAGAGAGAAGAAGAGATACGGCTGAAGAGAAGAGAAGGAGAAGCAGCCAAGAGCTGCAACAGAAGGAGTTGAAGAAGAAAGCCAAAGGAAAAGAGAAGAACAGAGGGAAGCCTGCCGCATAGAGGAAAGGATGAAGAAGAAGAAAGCCGAGCAGAGAAGAAGAAGAAGCCAAGAGGAGAAGAACCTGCAAGGCACTGTAGCAAGGGGCAGATAAGGCATCTGATTCAAAGAATCAGACGTCCGAGGAAGAAAAAGCAGAGAAAGAAGAGAAGGAAGAGAGAAGAGGAGAAGAAAAAAAAAAGGAGATTTTTGTTCCCTCTCTCTTTAATTTTTGTAAAGTAGTATATTATAGTGAATTGTGAATTTTTATGCTTCTAGAATTAAGTTTGTTCCCTGAGTTCGACCTCAGAACATTCTAAATTTTGAGTAATAAATTGAAATAAACTAATCATTATTTTTCGCAACATACTATAATGAACATATCTTTAAAACACCGCGAACAATGACCCGTCAGTTGTGATAGTAGGTAACTTAGATCTTTAGGTCTAAGGGCACATTGTAGAGGTTAGGAAATTGATTGCTTTAATTTGTCATCAAGTGTACCCTTACGGCATTGTTTCTCTCATCCCCCTTTCCCTTCTCATCTCCCCAATTCTTCATGCGGTAGTGTATGTTTGGGAGGAGGTCACAAAATCATGAATTGTTTGAATTGTTTGATAATTCTAGAAGGGTAGAAAGTGATGAATCATCATCCTCCTCCACAAACATGGCTGCACACCCACCCCCAAATCCCGAGGGAGGAAACCACCCCCTCCAATCCCACCAGGTGGTGGAGGAGCCGTTGACCCATTAACCCGCCTCCAAGCCCAAATGGAATTGTATGATGAGCAGATTGAAGCCATTAGGGAAACCTTGAAGGAAATGCAGAACCCTCCCGAATGGAAAGAGCTTAGGTCTCTTAGCTCTTATCAGAATCCTGCCGCTACGAAACCCATGGGCATATTTGTGTCCCCGTGGGCGCGGAGGATTTCGAACTAAAACCAAATGTAATCAGCCTAATTAACTTCCATTACCATGGATTGGCTAGTGAAAACCCTTTTCTTCACTTAGAGGACTTAACCCGTTTAGCTGAAACTATTAAACCAAGAAATATCAGGCTGCGTATCGTTTTCATGAAAATGTTCCCTCTTTCATTGCGGGACAAAGCAGCGCAATGGTTGTGCACCATTGGGATACCTCTCTGAACTTGGGAAGAGATGCGTACATCATTTCTCAAGAAATTTTTCCCAATCGGGCATACCAATGCACTTCACCGTGCTATTACTTCTTTCACGCAACAAAACGGCGAGTAGTTTCATGAGGCGTCGGAAAGGTAAAATGACCTCCTCAGGAAATGTTCACACCATGGTCTGCCTAAGTGGCATGTAGCCCAGATCTTCTACTATGGGCAAGATGAAACTTTGAAGTAGATTGCAGACGCTTCCTGCGGAGGAAATTTTATGAATAAAGATGAAAATGGAGCATTTTAATTATTTGAGAACATGAGTGAAAACTCAATGAACAATGCCTCAATTATCGCCTTTAATCATACCAGCATGCCTTGCAATGTTCACGAAGTTGACACGGGATCCTCCCATTCATCCACAGATCTTAACTTAATTGCACAAATATTGGATGAAGTCTCCGTCGTGCACAGGAAGCTGGACGAGCTTCTACCCAACCCTACCCGTTCTATGGCAAACACCTTGATGAGAACCTCATCATGAACCCTAACTAGCACATTTTGACCTAATAAATTGAATAAAATCTCTAACAAAACCTAAGGGAAAGCCTAAATAAGGGAATTGCAAATCTGAGAATAAAACAATACATAAGGGGTAAAACTGTAATTTTACCATTGCAGTGCATGAACGAAATTTCTAAGGGTCTAGATACAGGTCAAATGGACTTAATAAGAGAAAATGTGGGATAGTTTGGTCAGAAAAGGGTTATGACAAAATCTGAGAATTAAATGACATTCTGTAACCCTAAAACAAACCCACTTTAATTCATGAAGTTCTAGGAAAGATAAAAATAAATTAAACCCTCTAAAATTCATGAAAAAATATCTCCTAGGGTTTAGAACCTTCAATTTGGCCATTGGAACCTATCTTGACCTAGATTGACAACCTGCCTAATTTTTGACCTAATTTAGGTTTTTGTGCAAAATATCCAGCCAAACATGGTCAAACCTAAAATCTAACCTCACCATTGGATTCCTTAGGTCCAAATTAGGTTTATACGAAAATTTGGACCTAAGGAAAGGTCGCCTTGACCCATTTTACAAAATGGATCTCAATAATTACGTTTTGACCCTTAGCTTTTTGAAGCCTTGCAGGGACCCCCCTACCTTTCCTATCATCTTCTTCAATCGGGTCCCTCTGCCACCTGCCTGTGCAGGCCATTCCTCTGACGACTTTGCGTGGAGGATGGCGCCACGCACGCATGAGGAGCCGGCCCCAGATTTGAAAGGGAGACTCCCTGCATTGTCCCCTGCAGCATGGGTCGGCTCCTATGCCCTGTTGGCCACCATACCTCTCGTGCAAACACTCGAGAGGAATGGGTCTCGTTCCGGCCATACCTCCAACGAGGTATTCCCATCTCCTCCTCACGATTCTCTCCCGGCCGACTCCTATTTAAGGAGCGGCCACCCCTGCCGCATCCTTAAAGCTCGACTTGGCCGAAGAATTCCCCCGATTTCGTCTCCTCCTCCAGTCAGGAAGTCCAGCGAGCTCCGGCGAGCCCTCCTCTTTTTCGTCGCGTTGCCACAATACCAATGGCAGAGCCACCTTCACCACCTTCCTCCACGTCGTGCAACTCCTGTGCATGTGCCTCTAGCCCCGTCGTCGTCGCCGTCACCTCTCCCCTGGACATCTTCATCTTCGGCGTCAGCAGATACATGCCGACCGCCTCCTCTCTCCTTTCGTCTGTCAAGTAGGTTAGAACTCTTCTCCTTGCTCCCCTCTTCATTTCCCCTCTCTTATTTTGCATTTTCGACCCCTCAACACCACAGACCACCACCATCTTCTCCATCTCCAGCAGCCCACCGGCGAGGCGCATCCACTGCGTCACACCTCCACACGCCTCGCCAAACACCCCACGAGCTCTGCCACGACTCACTGATCGTAACCCCTCTTCCCATTCACCGCCACACACTCCTAACACGGCCCCCGAACACACCCACCTGCACAGCCACAGGGTAACCTAGGCACGCATGCCCTGGCCACCCTGCACCACGCTGACCACCGGGCCACCTTCGCCGTGTCACGACGAAGCTTCCTGAGTGATCTGATAAGGCCGTGAGTCCATTTTTCTTGTCGATAGGTGCAGGGCCTTGACCGCCATTGGAACAAGCTTGAAGAAGCTCGCAAGCCTCATCTTTGGCTCCAGGCATCAGGATCCCAGGTCCCCGACGCGTGGGCACCCTTCGCGAAGAAATCCCGCCCATCAATTGGAGGCCAAGGCAGCTGCAGTCTCTGCGATTGGGCGACGACCTGCTGCGGGCGCCAGCAGAAGCGGGTGGGACATTTTGTCCCACCTCGTAAACGCAGAAGCGCAGTGGGCGGTTTAAATTGATTTTGTTAATTGTGTTATTTTCCTCAAGACACACAGGGGTGAGGTCTCTCGCCCCCTGCCACACCTCGTCCACGACACTCCCCCGCGGACCTGGCATCCGTGACACGACTACCTAACCTAACACTCCTCGCGCACCACACCCACGCCGATGCGCCTGGACCCGGGCACATCACCCGACCCGCATACCCGAATAGGCTCTGGGAGAGCAAACCCTAGAGTGAAATAGAGAGAGAGAGAGATGCGGGGAGGGTAGGGGTTAGGTTTTGCCTAACCATACGGCTGTGCAGGGAACAGGAGAGGAAGCAAGGAAGGAGCAGCTGAGGACCTAGCCACAGGAAGACAGCTGCGACCAGAGAGAAAAGAAGGACTTGGAGGAGCAGAGAAGCAAAGGAGGAAGATGGCACTGTAGCCACAGAGAAGCTGAGGCAGAAGGAGAAGGAAGAGAGAAGAAAGCAAAAGGCGTGCAGCAGAGAAGAAAGAAGAAGAAGAAGCCAAGAAGAAGAAGCAGCAGCAGTAGCTGAAAAGAAAAGGAGAGCACAAGCACTGTAGCAAGTGACACTTAAGGCGTCTGATCCTTAGAATCAAACGTCTGAAAAGAGAGAGAAAGGAAGACAAAAGAAGAAAGAGAGAAGAAAAGAAGAGACAATTTTATTTTTCTCTTTAATCTTTTTGTAAAACAGTATATTGTAAATTGTGATTTTCTACGCTTCTAGAATCAAGTTTGCTCTCTGAGTTCGACCTCGAAGATTTTCTGTATTCGAGTAATAAAATATAATCAAACCGGTGGCAGTTACACAAAACCCGCCACCACACCTCCACACCATCACTCCGTCACAACCCTAATCCTTCCAATGCCAGGCTGATTCCCAAGAATCCTGTGAGACCTTACTTACCGAGTATTACGCTGCGCGATTCGGTAAGCAATGTGGACTTGGTTTCTGCGAGCCAGTATTTTGACACGGAGGACCAAGCCTCCGTGTGCTCGGATGCATATACACATGCGGACTCATCTTTTGCCTTAGAAGACGCTTGTGCCCTGAGGAACAACCCATTCTCTGCTACTTATAACCCAGGGTGGCAAAATCATCCTAACTTCACATGGTCCAGTAACCCGCAGCACCAAAACCTCGTGGGTGGACCAATGCGATCGTCCACACCTGTCATCCCAAGGGCCCAGTATAATCTTGTGGCAAATCCGCCATCGGGACCTTACGTACCTCAAACAAAACAAACATTAAGTCCTCTTGATAAATTGATGCAAGTGATGACGAAAATGTCCAAGCGCCATGAAGAAAGCATGACCTCTCTTCAGCACCAATTGGCGTAGCAAAATGCTGAGATCAGTCAACTATACATGATGACTAAATATCAGGGCACTCTTCCAGCCCAACCTGTTCCTAACCTGTGAAATTTTATACCCCGTGGTCGGCAGCCACAGGTACGACCTTCTCAGGGGCAGGTTCATCAGATTCTGCAAGCTTCGAGCACCCCACCGGGATTCTAGACTAATCCTGCAACAGCACATCACCCTTATGTCCCTATTCTGAACCCTCCCCCGCCTTATGATCCCACTGGACCTGCAACGTCCAATGCGATTACTATGAGGAGTGGTAAGCAAACCATCAATCCGCCTTGACCTGATCCTGGCTGTTTGCGCGGCTAGATCGTGTTTTAACAGGTATCTCGTAATATAGATGAACTCTCCGCGAAAACAAATAAAAATTTATAACTCGAAATTTAGAATATTCCTAGGTCGAACTCAGGGAGCAAACTTTAATTCTAGAAGCATACAAATCCACAATTCAATATACTACTTTTACAAAAATTAAAGAGAGAGAGAGAGAGAGAGAGTGAACAAAGATCCTTTTCTCTTTTTTTCTTTTCTTTCTTTCTTTCTTCTTCTCTCTTCCTTCTCTTCTTTCTTTGCCTTTCCTTTCTCGAACGTCTGATTCTTTGAATCAGACGCCTTATCTGTCCCTTTGATATAGTGCCTTGCAGGTTCTTTTTCTCTCGATTTCTTCTTCTTCGCCTCTCTGCTTGCACTGTGCCTTCTCCTTCTTCAGTTTCTGTTTTGTCTTTCCTTGTCTTCTTCTTTCTTCTTCTGTTGCAGCTCTTGGCTGCTTCTCTTTTTTTTCTCTACAGCTTCCTCCTTCCTCTTTCTTCAGCTGCTCCTCTGCCGCTCCTCTGCCTTGAGTTCCCTTCTTCTTTCTTTAGCAGCTACCTCTTCCTTCTTCTTTCAGCTGCGCTCTATGCGGCTAAGTCTTCAACCGCTCTTCCTCCTCTCTTCTTCTCCTGCTTCCCTGCGCATCACAAGGTTAGGCAAAACCTAACCCCTACTGGCCCCACGTCTCTCTCTCTATTTCTCTCTCAAAGGTTCGCTCCCAGAGCATTTGCAGGTATGCGGGTCGGTTGCGTGCCCGGGACCAGGCCCACCGGCGTGCAGTGGTGGGCGAGGAGTGCTAGGTCGAGCAATCGGGTTCGAACCCAGGCCTGCGGGGCGTGAGCGCGGGCGAGGGCGGGTGTGAGCGCGTGGCGCACTGCTTGCGTGGGCAAGGGACCTGACCCCTGTGTATCGAAGGTGATAAGCCCTATACACTTTTTTAATTTCTGTGAAACGCTGCGCCCAGCCGTTTACAAGGTGGGACTAATGTCCCACCCGTTGTTGCTCACACACCCGCAGGAGATCTTCCCTAATTGCCACAGCCTCGGTCGCCGGCTGAGCCAATTGCTTGGCTGTGTGTTTGTGACGCCAATCCGCACCTCCTGGGACTCTAACGCCTGGAGCGCACGACCTGGAGCTCGCGAGCAAGCTTCTTCGCACCCGCGTCAATGGCGGAAGAGGGTCGAAACCTGAAATACGGAAACACGGCCCTGCGACCCTGTCAGATCAGAGGAAAACCTTCGCCGTATCACGGCGAAGGTGAAGTGGATGTTGGTTGGCCGTGGGGCGGCCTAGGCGTGCGTGCCTAAGTCGCTCTGTGGCTAGAGTTATGGGTTAGGTCGGGGGACGTTTGTGGTGGTGTAGGCGGTGCGTGAGTGGGTGGATGATGTTCAGTGGAGTGTGGCGGAGGTTGTGAGGTGGGTGGCAAGACGTGTGGGGTTGCGGAGTAGCGGATGCGTCTTGCCGAAGGGTGGCCGGAGATGGGGAGGATGGTGGTGGACTGTGGCTGTCGATGGGTGTTTTATGAAATAGGTTGAGGGGAATTGAAGAGGGGAAAGAGACGAGTAGTTCTAACCTAATTGAGTCGACGAAAGGGGAGAGAGGGCGGCAGGAAGTACCTGCTGTCGTTGGAGAAGAAGGCACCAGTGGAGGGAGAGCGGTAACGACAATGGGGCTAGGGGCGCGCGTGAGGGTGTTGCACGACGCGGAGGAAGGAGGTGAAGACAACTCTGCCACTGGTATTGTGGCAGAGTGACTGGAAGGAGGAGGAAGAGTCGCTGGAGCTTGCTGGTCACCTGGCCGGAGGAGCAGAGAAGAATTTTGAGGGAAATCTCTGGCCAAATCAAGTCTGCAGAACCGGCAGCCCCTGCCGCTCCTTAAATAGGTGTTGGCGAGGAGGGAGACTCGAGGAGGAAGCGTGGGCAGGCCGCTGAAGAATGGCTGGAAAAGTGACCCATGCCTCTCGCGCGTTCGCACGAGAGGTATGGGCGTCGGCAGGGCATAAAAGGGGGTCCATGTGGAAGAAGACAACGCAGGGGACCCCCCTCTCGTTTCTGGAGTCGGTCCCCATACCCTGCGCAGTGCCATCCTCCGTGCAAAGTCGTTGGAGGCATGGGCAGCTACTGCAGGTGGCAGAAGGACCGGCTTGCAAAGAACGAAGGGAAAGTTAAGGGGCTAAGTGTAAGGGTTCAAAAAGTAATTCTTGAGGACCAATTTGTAAAGTAGGTCAAGGAAAACTTTTCTTAGGTCCAAATTTTGATATAACCCTAATTTGGACCTAAGGAGTCCAATGGTGAAGTTAGATTTTAGGTTTGACCACGTTTGACTACTCAATTTGCACAAAAATCTAAATTAGGTCAAAAATTAGGTATGATTCTCAATCTAGGTCAAGATAAGTTCCAATGGCCAAATTGAAGGTTTTAAACCCTAGGAGATATTTTTTCATGAATTTTAGAGGGTTTAATTGATTTTTATCTTGCCTGAAACTTTGTGAATTAGAGCGAGTTTGTTTTAGGGTTACAGAATGTCATTTAATTCCTAGAAGTTGCTATAACCCTTTTCAGATCAAATCGTCCCACTTTCTCTCTTATTAAGCCCATTTGAGCTGTGTTTAAACCCTTAGACATCCCGTTTGTGTACTACATTGGTAAAATTGCAGTTTTACCCCTTGTGAGTTGCTTTATACTCAAATTTATAGTTCTTTGATTTAGGCTTTCCTTTAGGTTTTGTAGGAGCTTTTATATACTTATTTAGGTCAAAATGTGCTAGTTAGGGTTCATGATGAGGTTCTCATCACTAGCCCATCTTCTTCATCGCCCTCTCATTTAGGATGCGCACTGCATTCTCGTGAGGACGATACGCCCAAATTGGTGCCAGAATCGGTCTCATTCCCTAAGGATCTACTGAGGGAGCCAAAAGGCAAGAAAAAGAATATGCAGGACTTTGATAACTTGCGTAATTTATTTAGGGATGTTAAGATCAAAGTACCCCTGTTGAAGGCTATCGACCATATACCAAATGTTTTTCGAATCTTCAAAGACTACACTACACCCAGGCGACAGTCAAAGAAAACAAAGAATTCGGTGGTCCTCTCGCCTCATGCAATTTGTGCTATGCTGTCAAATTTACCACCGAAGCAGAAAGATCCGGGCACACTGCTTATTTCATATAGCATCCAAGGCTGCAATTTTAGCCGTGCTCTGCTTGATCTAGGATCTTCCATAAATCTTATACCAACCATCATGCTTGAGAAATTTGCCTTAGGGAATCTGAAACCCACTCCTGTCACATTGCAGATGGTAGATCGTTTTGTTAAAATCCCTAAGGGTGTGGTGGAAGACGTGGTGGTTAGGGTCAACAGTCTCTGTTTTTCTATTGACTTTCTTGTTTTGGATATGGAAGTTCCTAGCTCACTTTCTGATTGTTCGATCATCCTTGGTCGACCTTTCTTGGCCATAGCCCGCGCCCATATCTACTGTGAGTTGGGTTGCATTGAGATCGCCGTTGGCTCTGAGAAGCTCAAGCTAAACATTTTTAAGGCTGCCAAGAACTTGGATTGCGATTGCATCGAAGATGACACATCTGGCGAGGACATGGTCGTCAATGCGTGTATTAGACTAATAGGAACCTATTCTGATGGCTGTGGATTGGCCCTGGACACAGACCATCGCCTAACAGACTTATACTATGACATTTCCCCATCCCTCCCCATACCCATACCTTCTCTTGACCAGACTTCTGATGAGGTTTTCTCCGCTTCCCACACCTTGTGGTCTGAGTCATATCCGGGTTGCTCACAGCCGGTCCACCCTCTTGAAGATCAGATTGCCCTTTCCTTCCTGCCAAATCAAGTAGAAATGTGACTCCACACTGGGACCTTGAGCCCAAATGCTGATCACTAGGCCTTGAGCCAAATCAGGCAGATGTAATTGGATCATCATTTTACATTAATAAATAAAATATCTCATTTAATGACCTAATTTCGTATTTTTAACATAGATTTGATGTTTTAGGTCTTTTTCACTATTCCCCACACTTAACCCTTTTCGTGTGTTAATTCAGTAGTGTTTAACCTAATTTCTAGCTTAACTTGGGCATTTTAGCTATGATCAGCCATACCTCATTAGTAGGCTCGCTGTGCGAGGCTGTAGCAGTGCAGCAGGCGAGGAGCGTGCGTGATGCGAGGCGCTGCCGGCAAGGACCATGAGGCAGACGCAACGCATTTGGTGCGCAGAGCAGGGGCGAGCCCTGCATCCATTGGACGTCTACAACATCTTCTGGACGACCGAGGGACCTTGCGGATGGCCAGGATGAGCTCCGGACATCCAGGGACACACGAGGCATGAGGCATGAGGCACGACCTGCTCGAGGTGTCTTCGGCGAGGATGGGCTCGAAGAGCGAGCGAGCTCGCGTGGAGAAGCAGCACTCGCGTAGAGCAAGCTCGCATAGGGAGTCACTGATGAGAACCTCATCATGAGCCCTAACTAGCTTATTTTGACCTAAGAAAGTGAACAAAAGCTCCTGGATAACCTAAAGGAAGGCCTAACTCAAGAGATTACTGATCTGGAAAGAAAACATGAAACAAAGGGTAAAACTGTAATTTTACCAGTGCAATACATCAACGGGATTTCTCAGGATCTAGAAATAGGTCAATTGGACTTAATAAGAGATAAAGTGGGATGGTTCAGTCAGAAAATGGTTATTGTGAAATTTAATAATTAAATGACATTTTGTAACCCTAAAACAAATTCACTTAATTTCACAGGATTCTGGTCAGGATAAAAATAAAATAAATCCTCTAAAATTCATGGAAAAATATCCCCTATGATTTATAACATTCAATTTGGCCTTTGGAACCGATTTTGACCTAGATTGGGCCCTACCTCAATATTTGACCTAATTTGGGTTTTTGTACAAATTGTCCAATCAAACGTGGTCAAAAATAAAATCCAACTTCACCATTGGATTCCTTAGGTCAAAATTAGGTTTGTACCAAAATTTGGATATAAGGGAATGTCATCTTGACCTACTTTGCAAAATAGTACACCCAATTACATTTTGGCCCCTAACTTTTGAAAACCCTTGCGCAAACCCACTCAACTTCCTCGTCACCTTTTGCATTCCGGTCCCTCTGCCATTGTAGCAGAGGACCCATACCTCCGACAAAGTTTCAAGGAGGATTTCTCCTCGCTTCCCCTGGGAGCTGCTCTCACATTTGAAAGGGAGGTCCTTTGAGAAATCCCCTACCATCTGAGTAGCTTCCCATGCTCTAATTCGCACCATACCTCTCGTGCGAATGCTCGAGAGGCATGGGTATCATACCTACGGTGACCACCAGCGAGTGTCTTGCTCGCCTTCCAAGCGTCTGACCCTCTGCCTGTGCCTATAAAAGAAGCTCCAGGTCCAGCCGCTTCTTCCAAGCTTGTTTTGGCCTGAGAATTCCCCTGAATTCCGTCCTCCCTCGTCTCCAACCATCTGCCCGCAAGCTTCGGCGACCTCTCCTCCCTCCTCTCGTCGCTCTGCCACCATACCAATGGCAAAGTCATCTTCGCCTTGCTCCTCCGCGTCGTGCTGTACCCGCGCACGCCTCTCCGACCCCTTCCTCGTCGCCATCATCCTCACCTTAGGGTTTTCTAGGGTTTTTGTCTCCGGCGACAACAAATGCGCGCCACTCGCCCTCCTCCCCCCTTCGTCCAGATACCCTCAGTTAAGTTTCTCTCTCCCTACCTTTCACTTTCCCCTTCTTTATTTCACAAAATCACCCTCGACAGCCATAAACCACCTTCGTCTCCCTCATCTCTGGCCGACCACCGGTGAAGGTGCTCCCATTGTTCCACCCATCCACATGCCTCACCACCTACCTCAGAACATTCATCATCACCCACTGACCATCATTCAACCCTTCACTGACCGCCATCACCTCCCCAAGTGCTCCCCGAACACACCCATCACAACTACCATAGAGCGACCTAGGCACGCACGCCTAGGTCGCCCCGCAGCCAGCCACCCATTGCTTCACCTTTGTCGTGACATGGAGAAGCTCCCCACATGGTTTAACAAGGCCGCAAGGCCGTATTTGTGTGTTTCAGGTCAGACCCTCTTTCCGCCATTGAAGCACGAGCAAGCTTGCTTGCATGCTTCACTCCAGGCTGCTACGCTCTAGGTGAACGTGCCCAAGAGGTGCAGGTTGGTCTCACCCACGCATCCAGACAAGTGAGAGGCCTGGAGAGGGATCACCGCAGCAACAATTAGGCGAAGTTCTTCTGCAGGCGCACAAGCGAAGCGAGTGGGACTTTTAGTCTCACCTCGGAAACTTAGGAGAGCGGTGAGACATTTTTATTGAATTTGTGTTTTCTTCTCTTCGCCTCAAGACACGGGGTGAGGTCCCCTTGCCCACTCTTGCCTTGTCCGCGGTCACCCTTACGCGGATCTGGCTGACCCATTTACCCTGCACTCCTCGTGCACCATCCCACGTCGATTCGCCTGGACCCGGGCACGCGAAATCCGACCCGATTACCCGGCTCTAGGAGAGCATTCCCTAGTGCAAAATAGAGAGAGAGAGAGACACAGGGGAGGGTAGGGGTAGGTTTTGCTTCTGTGTGCTTGCGTAGGGAAGAAGAAGAGAAGAAGGAAGAGGAAGGCGCAGCTGAGGTGAAGCTAAGCAGGGAAGGAAAGACACTTAGCCGTAGAAAGGAAGAAGAAGGAAGGAAGGCCAAAGAGAAGAAGAGGAAGTCAAAGTAGAGATAAGGAAAAGGCTGAAGAAGGAAATCAAGGCAAAAGGCAAGGAAGGAAAAGGAAGAGGAAGAAAGGCAGAAGCCAAGGGAAGGAGAAGCACTGTAGTAGAGGTGCGGCTGAGGAAGAAAGAAGAAAGAAAGAAATCAAAGAGAGTAGAAGACTACAGAAGAAGGCAAAGGCAGAAGGCAAAGAAGAAGAAGAAAAGAAGAGAAAGCTGAAGAAGAAGGAAGGAAGAAAGAAATCACGGGGGCTGAGAAACCTAAGTCAAAGAGGGAAGAAAAAGCAAAATTAAAGAGAAAAGAAGAAAGGTTATCATTTAAGACGTCTAATCATAGAATCAGACGTCCAATTCTTCTATTTTTGCTACAATTTTGACTCTTAAATTCTTACATTTATATTTTGAATTAGGTTTTGAGTAACTCTAAGTGTTCAATTACATTATTAAGATTACTGAATAAATTCCATTTGCTCCCTGTGTTCGACCTCGGATACCTTGGTTTTCGAGTAATAAATTCTTATTTGTTTTCGAGGCGATTTCATGTACACTGCAATGAACGTCTTTTTAAAACCCCGATCTTGCCTCGTCAACAGTCACGCGCAGGCAGACTTCGAGGCACTTTCAGACGTCCGGAGCGGTCCTAGGATGGTTAGGACACCCGCTGGACATCTGAGGAGAGTTGGAGTCTCGCGTTGTTTAAGACGTCTGATACAGGCATTAGACGCTTCCTCAAGCAGGCAGACAGTCAGTTCAGCTAAACCGAATCAACCCGATCCAGTTCAAGCTAACCAGGAAGGGTTTTTGGGTCAATTCATGGCCTAAACGGGGTTCGATTTCAGTGCGACATGTATCGTTGGAAAGTTCTTGAGATTTCCCACATACTGAAATTGTTTCTACACTGTTTGAACTGTTTTAACAAATTGAAATGTCGGTCAATGTGTTTAATGCTCCATTTGATCATTGAATTGGTGTAAGCTCTGAGTTCGTGGTACGTGCGGGACCTGCGGAGTCGACAGGATCAGTCTCGCGTGCCCCCATATCTCCCGTACCCCTTGGTAGAGTGATCCTTCTCATCCCAGTGTGTTTAGCTTTCATTAAATGCATGCTACAAGTAGTGAATTAATCAAGTACCAAGATTTTTATGAATGTGCCTAATGAATGAAAGAGATGTTTGCTTAGACTTACAAGTGTATTTACACACATGCATGTCCTAAGTTTAAAAGGATAAACTCTGCACTTGAGTTACATGTGTGATTGATTAATGTTTGACGTGGAGAAATGTTGACCCTAATGGTTGAGAATAAGGTCTTATGATGACGCAAGTAATTGTCCATTTCATGCTAAATGCTAATTATGACTTGTGATGCATGAAATCTCTTATGCTTGAACAGAATTTAAGGGATCATGAATGCCCTTAGTGACAATTAGAAATATAATTTACCTGTCGTGATATGAAACTCGGATAATGATGGATTGATTTCACCTAATGTGAGGCTCGACTATTGTTTGGGCTCTAGGATGGGGGCGAGCTGGCCCTTGTGTATGCACGTACCGAGGAGAGCTATTCACACCTTGTGTAGGGAGAGAGCTAGCCTTCCCTTGGGTTGGGACCCAAGGTAGGAATGGCCTCCCTACATCGACTCTTGTCAGGCCCACGGGGCCAACTGGGATAGTCGGTCGAGGGTACACAGACTGGTGAGGGGTGCGACCCATGTTCTGTTCTATGTTGTACGACTTAGAGCGTACTCGTTAACGGAAAGGACTGACCACGTGCCAGTGCGGGATAGCTTCTCGTACATTTATCGCTCGTGCTGTAGTCACTCCTACGTTGCGACCATGACCTCGAGGTAGTAAACCGAGTGTAGGACAAACACATGGTGGTCTCTCGACCAGGAGAGCACCATGTGCATGTTCTACATCGCAGGGAAAACTGTAACAAGATTGTTCCATTAGGGGACATGTGAACCAAGAGAAAATGGGATATTTGCTAGAATAATCGAAATCACAAAACAACTAGTACTTAGAAATAGAAATAAAACATGAAAGTATTTGAAATGCGTCTTACTGCCTGAAATGTTTACTACTTTCCTCCTTAGTAAAATTGTGTTAGATGAATGTAAATTTGCCACTCTACTCAACTTGTTGCTAACAACTACCACTTGTGTCCAGGACAGGGAGGTGAGCAGCTAGTACCACTAACTACAGAGGGAGCTGAGCCTAACCGAGCCCAACCTTATCTTGTTTCCATTTTCGTTTCTGCTGTAGCGAAACTTTTTCCTTCTGTTGTCGTGAGTATCCATGCTTGGAACTTGTAGTTTTGTTTCCGCTTTTCTATTATGGTTGTGATGGCTATGTTGAGAACCTTTCTTTTTTCTTGTGGTACTGGTTACAATTATAGTCTATCTTACAGTTTTGTATCTTTTATTTAATTTTTCTAGCTATGTTGCATGTGTGAAATGATTTCTTTTTAATATATTTCTCGTTGGACGACTAGGTCTTGGGTTAGTCGAGGCGATCTGACCCTAGGTTCCACGTGTAGCCATGTTTAGGTCGTAATAGCTGGTGTCATTTGGGAGCTCCAAGGAATAACGAACTTTGCACTGAACTTTGTACCTAACGTTAGATAGAGGTTATCTAACATTAGGTAGATTATTTTGGGCCAAATTGGACACCTCCAACTTCTAAGAGATAGTGAACTTTGCACCTACATAAGTACCTAACATTAGATAGTTCATCTAACGTTATGTGACTTTTACCTAACGTTAGATAAAGCACTTTGGAAGTATATTAGTTTGCCGTTGGCAAATCAAGTTTGGAAACATTTTAGGCGTTGAAGATGGGTCTTATGCACACCTAAACTAGTTCATTCACCCCTCTATATATATGAAATGGTTTCCCACTCTTTGACATATCTATAACACCCCAAAACACACTCTAAAGTACATTCAAGTCTACATTCAGCTAAAGTTTACATTTGATATTCTTGGAAGCGATTGAAGCTTTAATTCTCCAACTCACACTTGCTTGAAGCCTCATCACTTCAACTCCCAGTAGCATCATCTTCTCACATTTATTAAGGGAGTTCTTTTTAGTCTCCTAGATAGCTATTTCATATAATTGATTGCATATCTTTTTGGAGTTATTTATAGGAGATAAATTCTGTTCTATTCCTTCATCTACTTGTAACCTGAGGGTCCGAGGTTGTGGATTCCTCTCCTCTTGAGTAAGAAGGATTCGCTCTTGATTGAGATATCAAGAGAGTTTGTAAAAGGACTTGGTACCTCATAAGTACCGGTTAATTTTTCAAGTTCGACTCGAGGCAAAATCCTAGATTAGGAGATTTAGGTAGTGGTTTTTATCTAGGATTAAGTTTCCACTATAAATACTTGTGTTCTGATCAATGTTATATTTATGGATTACTTGAGTATATCTTATATCTACATTAATTTTAATTAGTATTTTATTTATCCTCTTTAGCATTAATCACTCCCATTTAATACTTTCAAAGGTTTAGGTAGGGTTCAAGGTGTTAAAAGGCTAAACAAAAAAGTAAGAGATAAAAGAGGGCAATTGCATTTGTCTTGAAGCGTTTCATAAGGAAAGAAGACTAATATATTATTATTTTTTCTAGAATCTTTGTCAAATAACCAAGTTAGGAAACTCGCATTCGACACATGTTACATCTTTATTGTCTCACACTTAAGCGAGGAAAACTAATTTAAAGGTTATACTTAATTCACTTGTCCTTCTTCAAAGAAGTCATTTACAAAATATGTTCTTTTTGCAAAGAACTCATATTAGTTTATAGATTTTCAATCACATTTTAAAGTCCTAACTCGGATGTACTTTTCACTGCAAATAATTTAAAAATTTAACCGCGTATGTTTTCCTAGGATAAAAAGGTTAATTGAAATCTAAATTTCATTAAAAGTTCATCAAATTTCAATTTATTAATCAACTAACTTTAATTGATCATCAATGCTACGTGGCCTTTATGTAAATTACTTTGGGATAGAATAGATGGACTAGTATTGATTACTTATTAATCAAGGTTACTTAAGTTAATTCTTCTAATATGGAGATCTACTTAATGTTAGTTGAGTTGCAAGTACGTTAGTTTATAAAAAATTAACTCTTCGACGAATATGCACATACAATATGCCTAACGCAAATAATGACCGATCTAAATATTTAATCACGTATACAAGCTATGCAATAAAATTTATTTTTTTATTAGCATAAAATCAAATCGTGTGTAATAAGATAGTGAAAAGACCCATTACAATACACGTGTCTAAACATGTGAGAAATATCAAGGACTAGTTTGATGAAGAGATGGGTTTCTTTGGTTAATTTTTTTTGTAGTTAGATTATCTTTTATTTTTGTTTAGAAGTTATAAAGGTTATCTTGGTGAGTTAATCTGTGACTATTTAGAAAGTTTCTTGATTAACCTGTGAAAATATATGTGATAATCTATAAAAAAAATTTATCCCATATCAACCCCATAATAATTTATCCTATGTTAAGTCCTCTTAACACGAGTTAAAATATCATTCCCACCAAATAAGATTAACTCTTATTTTGATGGATTATCCCTATTACCAAACTAAGCCTAAGTGAAAATTTGTTAACACTCAAGTTAACAATCATCCTTTGAAGATAAAGTTAAGGGTAGTTAACAATTTTGATTCATTACACCCTTTACATTGTTAGTTCCTAAGATCATGTAGAGATTTCAAATCCAACAATGAAGGATTGGGCACAAGATAGAATATAAGGGTAAGTATAGTGGTTGTTATTTTTTCAAAGAACAATTCCAAGCACATACAGCCCTCACCTCAATTCATATATCCTTCCACGTATAAAACTTGTTAATTTCCCTTCTATGTAATCGTAAGAGATCTTTCTAAAAATATGAGATAGGACGGTAGACATATCAACTGAAGGAGACTCTTCCTTCCTGTCAACCGAAGATCTCTTCCTTCAGCAACAACCAAGAGTCTCTCCAACAACTTGTTGGTTGTCCCATTCAAAATTAAGCTCAACGTCCCGAAATATCTCAACAACTTAATTATCTCTCAAATATTTTTCTAATCTATATATATATATACATCCTGTAACATGGTAAAGGCGAGCAATAGAAACAAGAGAGCTCTAACCTCTGTACTCTTCTTCGTTCACATGATATCAAGCTGGGTAGATTACTGGCGTCCTCCTCACCACCTTCTTCCCTCTTCCCACTGTTACTCCCAACCAAGCAACAACGGGGATCCTTTGCGTACCTCAATCCTTCGCCACATCTTCTCCAAGCAGTTTCTCCTTCTCTTGCACTTGTGCCTTGTCATGGTCAACCATTACAACCACACACAAACCTACAGCTGCCCTGAAGACCGCAACTCCCATCCGGTCGTCATCTTCGTAGCCACGTCTTGTGGACCTCTACCACCAACTTCCCACTATCATGTCAGCCTGCCGGGAATCCAATCCCCGACAAACTCCACACCTGGTAGGACCCCTCGCCGCTTGCCTCTGACACGTCATCACGCCACTCCCTCAGTGTGCATCACCACGCTTAGCCTCACCTATCGTCGACGGCGCTAATCCTAAATCGCTACATTGACCTCTGCACACCCCTTTGACGCCAGACGCCTTCGTTGACCTCACTGCTCCAGCTTGCTAGATCTACGATCAAGCACCCTTCTAGATCAGCCACGCTGCCCCAAAGCTGCAACCCTTACTAAGAAGCACCCTCCGGTCTCCCTTTCCACCTGACAGTATATTTGGGGAAACTTATTCCCCATTCCACCCGGGATATTTGTGTCAAAGGGCCCCTCAATTCTTTCCACCTCATTTGGAGCCCTCCTCAAGTGAGTATTCCTCAATAATTCCAAGTTCTTCACCCTCCGTTAACTTGCACCTGACAGTACTTATCTGAAGAACCCAATCGGCAAGATATTTTTGGCGGCCCTACGCCCCCTTGCGATAATGACAACTCAGTGCCCAACAAAGTCCACATTCCCCACAATGAGAATCCACCATTTCCTTTTCATAAAATTAAAGTCAACTAATTATCTTTTATGGAAGATACGACTTGTGCCCATATTCCAATCTCATGGCCTCTTGGTTGGGTATTGTTAATGATTTTGAATCATGTCATGATGCGTCAATCTCATCCACCTCTACATCTAAGACCACCTCAAATACTAGGTCTTCTTGATAAAATTGGCTCCAACATGACCAGGCAGTACTTAGCTCGCTCCATTCATCCCTCTTTAAGGAGGTGCTTCCTACCGTTGTTAGCCTCGAGCACGCTCACGAAGTGTGGACTATTCTGCAAATCACCTATGGTGCTCTGTCCCACATAAGACTACTACAGCTTTGCATGCAATTACATCATCTCCACGAAGGCAAAGAATCAGTCACAGAATTTCTCCAAAAGGTCAAATATTTATCATATGAACTAGTTGCATCTGGACAAGCAATCTCTCAAGCTGATGTCAATGCAATAATTTTCTCCAATCTCAAGGTAGACTATAGTGATGTAGTTACCGCCTTTTCAGCACACATTATTGTCATTCCATATGCTGAACTTCATAGCATTTTGCACAGCCACGAGATATGACTACAACAGAACACTATTGCCATGCTCTCCGTCAACATTGCAAATCACTCTACAAACCAAGGAGGTGGCCTTGGTCGCGATCGAGGATGAGGACGTGATTTTCACCATCGATCCCCTTGCCCTGTATGTGGTGTACCAAGCCACAATCCCTATCGCTGTCAATTTAGGCGAACTACACCAACTAGAGTGATGCCTCAAGCCAACTACATGACTTGTATACCCCTCTAAATAGGAGATTGATATGTACTATAGAGCTTCCCATCATGTCACCAATGACATGTCCAACATAGACCTAGTCGACAAATACAATGGGATAGATGCCATTCAGCTGGGCAATGAACATAACTTGCCTATAACCCATGTTGGGAAGCATAATCTCTAGCATAACCCTACCACCTTCCACTTAAATAATATGCTATGTTCCCCATCTTGTTCAAAATATCTCATTTATGCCTACAAATTTTGTTGTGATAACTTCTGCTCCATTGAGTTCATTGATAAGTTTTTTGTTGTTAATAATCGTCTCACGAGTCAATTTCTACTTCGAGGGACACCTGAAAATGGCCTTTATCGCCTTCCACGTCAGCCTCCTCCAGTCGCACTCACTTCCTCCTCTACCTCACCTACAATATGGCATCAGCAGTTGGGTTATCGTCAACCACCAACAGTCAGTAAAATAGTATGTCACCTTGGTTTCCAACGCTCTAAATTTTCAACTAAATGTTGTGCATTTCTTGTAAGCAAAAGTAGTCGATTAACTTTGCCTGAAACTGAGGCATGAAGTCATCTATCTTTAGCTCTGATCCTCAGTGATGTATGGCCCTGCTCCTCTATCTTCTATCTCAAGTTATCATTACTTTGTTTTATTTATTAATGATCATTCAAAGTATGTTTGGCTTTACCCCTTGAAAAACATATGTGATGTTTGTCATGTTTTTCTTAAATTTCAAAACATGGTAGAATGTCAATTCTCTCGAAAAATAAAATCCTTCCAGTTTGATGCTGGAGGACAATTTCTTGCCCTCAAATCTCACTTTCTTCAAGAAAGTATAACTCGTCGCATTTTAGCCCTGCATACCCATTAACAAAATGGAGCAGCTGAATGCAAAATCCAACATGCTGTTTGGTGGTATAATTCTCAACACGATTAATTAAGGTTATTAGGCTTAATTAATCATGTAAAGAATAGACTTAAGTTAACTTAATTTGTTAAATTGTTGTCGTTAATTGTAGTATAGGGTCAAGCTAACCTACATTTTAGATTTAAATTTATTTAACTAGTTGAGTCTAGATTATTCACTGGGAGGTATTAAACTTAATCAATTCACCATTTTTATTATAAGTTAACAATGAACTAATATCTTTATTAATTAGATCAATAATATGATATATGCTACTGTTGTGTCGAAAATTCATTGCAAAAAGATTTGAGTTTTGAAAATTTGTCGTCGTAGTGTAATTTGCGAGAAAATTCGAACAATCAAATAATTTTTACTGAAACTCAGAATGAGTCCCAGGTTGAACACAAGGAGGCGTACATTTGATCAAAAATCGCATTTATATTTGTTGTCACGAAGTAGATTAACTGATTAAATTAAATCTACACCAGCTATCTACTTAAAGAATAATTAATAGAAGACAGATAGAGAATAATACAAATAAAGACAAAATAGAAAGAAAATGAACAAGTATTTTATAACCACAAATTAATGTTCATTACAACTACTCGCTATGCTAGAAAGTGGGAAATCTACTCTAAAAAGCGATAAAAGAGAAGGTGGAGAGAGGTTATCCTCGACGGCTACTTAGAGGACGAGCTACGTTGACGGAGTGCCCGGACGAGGGTGGTAAGACGACAGACGAGGAAGAACGAAGACAGAGGACAGGGCAGGGCGACGTTGTAGCGAGATCTACTTCTTAAACGGCGGTGAGAAGACAATCGCAGGCGCTCCACGAATAGGGATCAAAAGGTGGAAAAATTCTATTTTAAACTCCAATGGAGCATCCCGAATTAGGGACAGGCTCTTAGAGATTTAGATGGAGTGAGAAAAGAGAGGAAGAGATGAGAATAATGTGGGGGTCGTAGGGCTTTTTATAGGTGTAGAGGTTGGGGCAAATAGGTCATTTTAACATTAAAACATTAATGTAGGGGTCTTTAGTGACAGATAAAACCGTCACTAAAGCCGCCACATCGCTAAACGTGCACCTGCGCCCCCAACCCTTTATCTTCAGGCATTAAGGTATGCTCCCACATGCATGCATCCTCAGTTGTCCGATCATTTGATCGGACGGCTTAAATCACGATTCACCTCATGCTGTTGAGAGGGCCGCGTCAAATTGCGCGTCCATCAGAGCGTCACGCACATGTGTACGCTCGCCCATCTGTGTCACCACGTCGTCACCGTCATAGCCACTCAATTGCCATCCAATGGGCGAATTTCACCCGCTCCCGTGAGTGCGCTCGATTGGAGGCACTGAGGCACCTCGAACACGCGTCTTCAGCTCGCATAAAGGCGCGCAACCAATGCACTACGCCCGTGTTTGAGGCGCGTTTTGTTTTTAACTCACTTACGCCCCTTGCCGTTGGATCTCGATCCAACGACTGAGATCGCATCTTGAATGCACCTTCAAAGGTGGGGAGGGGGCTTGGGCCGACGTTGGGCAGCTGGGATGGCACCACGTGGCCCCATCCTGGCCGTCAATCCTTTTTGACTTGTAGATAGTGCCACGGATGTCAGATTGAATCGATTTTTACGTTGTTAGGCTGCGATAGTTGATCCGAACCCATTGGTGCAATTGGATTTGTCATCTGAAGTGTGGATTTACACCACTTGGCCCCTTGATCTCAAATCCTTCTCGGACTGCATCTGATGCTACAGAAGTACGATCAGGGCGATCTTAGAGTTATTGAACTCCAATCATCCTTATCAGATCTGTACAATTGGATCTTCAATCCAAGGCCCCGATTAAATATCACCCTATTTCCTTACCATAAAAAGAGAAAATTAACCTAAAATGTATACAATCTAACCTAAATGCACGATGATGCATATTATGCAATATTTATAATGATGAATGCTTCTTTGACACTGAAACATGCATAAATAGGTAATTTAGGTCAATTAGATGTGTGCACATCATTTACTCATGAACAACCGTATACAAAATTGAAACTCCAAAATATGGCAATTATTCCATTATAAAGGAAATGTACATGGATGATTTACATTGAATAGCAAAAGAAGTTATATCAAGTGTTTACAAAAGGTAAAGGCATAAAAAGAAAATTGCATTAAAGAATAAATGCCTTTATTACAAGTAAGATTCAAATCACTTAATCTCTCTCTCATTTAATCTCAACTCAGCCTTCTCTTCTCTCTCATTTAATGACTTAAATCTCAATCTCTTCTCTTCTTCTTAAGCTCTCAACAGTTAGTCGCATTTCACCCTTTCCTCTTCACTCTTCTCTCCACACTTAACCATTTAAGCCCTTAAACCTCTCTTGATTTACACTTGACCAAAAAATTGGTTTAGTGAGCAAACCGGGTTCGTTCATGGGATACACAGCACTCCTAGGGGTGAGACCAGACCACTACTAGAACCTAATTCTAGTTAATTTAGTGTGGATTTTAATGTATTTAGGTACATAGTATTGGACCATATCCGACCCACAATCATGCTCACACCTGCCCGGGCACATACGCACACCCATGTGTGCAGCATGCACACGCAAGCACATGCACAGCACGCGCTCAAATCAAACCATATGCTCAAGTTGCGCCCTGCGTTGACGACCAGCGGGCCTTCACAAACAATTGGTTTTATTCCGTTGCGAGCATCCACGTCTTTCCGATGTGGGACTTAATCCACAACTTCTTCAGAAACGTGTTCACCGGTCATCGACTTCGAGTGTCAATTCTGGGTAGCTCAGACCACCAATTGGGGTTATACAAAGCTCAATCAAGAGCTTAAAGATTCAACTACACAATTTCACCATCAATTTGATGGTTGGATCGAAGATGATCCGAAGATTAGAAAAGGTACATGGCACTGTTGCCATGTGCTCTATGTGCTTCAGAAGGGGATAAAAGGTCATTTAACCTTCGAACGAGCTATAAACTCTCAATTGACAGTCAAATATTACTTGGAATAGTATTCCACTTCAAATGGGAGAGATCTTGAGAGCAGAAATGAGCTTCAGAAGCTCCTAGAGATTCTAAACTTGAAACCCTTGACACAGAACATGAAATCAAGATTCAATCTATCCAATAGATAATTAACGCTATCAACATCAAAGCACAAGTCTAAATAGTGGAAATTGATCCTCTAACCAAGATAAGACAAGCTAGAATTAGTCAAGTTCATCTGAAGGCTGAGGTTCAAGTTTCAACTCACTGGAGCTTGTTGGAGCTCTGGTGAATGCTTGAGGTTGTTAGACAGTGAATCTTCATGGAATGCTTCAAGGATAGTCTTGAATGATTCCTCATGTTACAGGGAACCTCAAGAACACATTAATTTAGTCAATTAAAGATTTGAAACATAGATTAATCAAGAATTACTCTAAAGAATCATTTTGAGTCTGTATGAACTCAAGGAAAGGATTCTCATTCAATTGAGTGAGGGGAAATGATCATGAATGTGGGGCGATGGTTTGTGCAGAAGAAATTAGCGAACTAACTCCTCTTGAGCTACCATCGACAGCGAGCTTAAGAGGTTGGAGGTGAAATTAGGCGTTTTGCATAATATAGGTTAAGAGATCAAATTATAGGCATCAATGAGGTCCTTGTGGGGTGAATTGATGGTGATGGACCTTAATTGAGTGTGAACTTAGCTGGAGACCTCCACCATAGATAGCGGAGGTGATCCGGTAAGTGTATGGTGGGGTTATGCAAATAGGTGATAAAATTAAGAGGGGAGAAGGTGGAATATGATCATGAAGTGATAGGGAAGGTGTACAAACAAGTAGATTGATGGAAGAAGGTCTAATGAGCCGGAATTACCTCGCCAGAGATGAGGAAGATGACATGAAATCTAAGCATTACACTACTCTAACTATCTAACTAACTAGCTTAAACTAAACTATATTAAATTATAGGCTAATCTACGATTACCTGACGAATTGGGATAGAGAAGCTTTGTCGAAGGCACATAATGGAGGAAGAAATTGAAGGTTGAGAAATCAGAACTCTGGCGAGGATCAAGGTGGATTTGAGAGAGGAATGGGGCACTTAGAAGCCCTATCACAACTCCTGAGAGGAAGATTAGGTGAGAGGTGACGAGCTCCTTCAGTGGAAGTGCTCTGATGTAACGAACAAGGTCGTTGGATTTGGAAAGAATAGCTTATCATTGGCTCAGTTTGGGGAAGAAGGCTAGGGAACTGACGACGCGAATCAGAGGTAGGGAGGTCTATTTATAGGTGGAGGTGGTGATAAAGGGGGGTGTACTGGGACGTTATAGTGTCTAGGTACGTCGTAACCACCGGCTTCTTCTCTGATGTTAGTGAGCTTACTCACTTAGGAAATTAGGATGTTAGGAAGATCCGGTCCATGGGATGGATTGGCGGAGGTGGGTGGAGTTTTGAAGCAAGTTTTGAAGGAGGAAAGACAACAGATGGGCGGTCATCATAGACTCTGGAGAACAAAGGTTGTGAACCATCCAAGGGTTGAAGAAGAAGTGTTCACATGGGTATAAATGTAATAAAAAGGACTAGATTGAAATAGAAAGGACTCAATTGCAATGGAAATTAGGGACTTAAACCTAAACAAGGAGTTTTTAGGCTTATTTTAATTTATTTATTTTTCAACTTTTTATATATTATTATAAATTAGGTAAATAATATATTTATGCCTTGAAATTATGGTTTTGCCCTTATTAATTATATTTATATAAATGATTAGATTAATTAAGTTAATTACATACTTAGGTCTTTAGTTTAATTAGGTTATATGAAATACATAATACATAGCTAAATGATTGTGAATTGAGTCCAAATTATTAATTAAATTTATATTAATATTATTTGAACTTTAATTATATTATTTTAACTTATTTTTACAAGTCCTTACTATTTAACCCCTATATTATAATTAACATTGTATTTAATGTATTCATAGGTAATTAGCTAAGTAAACTAGCCAATTAATGTTGATTAGGAGTCATGATGAGTCTCTCATCATTGTTGACACTGCACTTACCTTGCTAGCTCACTTTCATACACCGAAACATTTTTGGGAATTTGCAATGAAAATAGTCGTCTACCTCACAAATCGCCTACCCACCCCAATGTTATCTCACAAATCACCATATGAAATAATATTCAACAACCCTCCCTCATACCACTTTTTTCGATTCTTTGGTTGTGCTGCTTATCCATTATTATGGCCATACAACTCTCACAAATTCTCATTTCGGTTAGTAAAATGCATCTTTTTAAGCCATGCTTCTAGCTATATGGGTTGCAGGTGCTACAACCCACAAACAAAGAGATTCTACATTGCACGACACGTTCAATTTGATGAAAATATTTTTCCTTTCTGAACTAACTCTATTCTAGGACCACCGCTAACACCACCAGATGACATGTAGCCTACAGTACAACTCCATGTTTCTCCTCTAGCAAATGAAGCCATGCCACAATCTAACTCTCAAATTGAACAACCACCACTTGGATAACACTCTACAAATAACTTGCCACCATGACAGTTAAGGCCACGTCAATACATCAACTATTGCTCTCTTGCCGGTCTATCAACAAGGCAGGCATGCCATTCGCTTCCAGTTACCCTAGTTGTCATTGTGTCACAACTTATTGAGCCCACTTGCTTCTCACAAGCCAACAAAGATAAGTGCTGGCTTGATCTAATGAGTGCAGAATACAATGCTCTTCTTAACAATGGCACGTGGGTGGACCCTTGTCCCACAACAATGGCATACGAACACTATTGGTTGCAAATGGGTCTTCGAGATTAAATACATGCCAGATGAACCATTAACCAATAAGAGGCACACTATTGTTGGGCGATAATCATCATTCTAGGAATGTATAGCACTGTAATACAGCACGAAAATTGCAACAGTACTTAAATTTATAACTCTAAAACAAAGTGAGTCCAAGGTCGTTCGTAGGGAACAAAATGGCAAATTCAATCACTAATCACGATTATCGAGAAAGATATGCAAATATAATCAAAATAGTGCTTAATGTATATCATAATAATCTCTCAAGAATAATCAGGAATCAAAATGCAAAAAGATTAGGTTAAAATGATGGTTTGAACCACCAATTTAATCGTAATTTCTAAGCTCTCCATTAACTCAATTGAATAGTAAATGCAATCAAGTATCCACACAAATATATTCACAATAACTAGCAAATTAGAACCAACTCAAGGCCTTAGACGACAAGGCAAAGGTTTAGACTCCTTAACCTCAAAGGAACCAAAGCACCAGCAGAATAAAAGCACAAGGCTCGAGGGTTCGAGGGCCTCTCAATGGCTAAGTGCTGAGTGTGGGAGAGGGATCATGAATCCTGAGGTGCAAAACCCTCCCCCCTCCTTAGATTTCCTTCCTTCAGAACCAAACTGGACCTGGGTATCTAGGTAATCAGATCTAGCCCAGACCTGCAGGCACAATCGCAGGCGAGGGCACGTGAGAGGAACCTGCAATGGGGCGTGGGTAGGGACCTCACCCCATGCTCTCTGTGGCAATGGGTTGAGAACATGTTTCTCTTTTACGCGTTGAATCGAGTTTGTCGTGAACGATGTGGGACTATACCGCATCTTCCTTCTTCGCATGGCAACGTTGAGGGGTCTCCTTAATTGCACGCTATAGAAACTAGAGGCTCAATTGAGGTTCTAGAGCGAGTCGTGATGCTCTTCTGCAAGCCCTGGAGATTGCAACGCGGTCGAGGTTGGTTGGAGAACTGCAACCAAAGTCGAAGAAGGTGCGGTGATGGCAGAGCTCCGACGAGATGCTTCAAACATGAAAATGGGTTATAAGTCCAAGTTAAAACGTTCAATATGATCACTGGAGTGCGACAAGTGAAGTGGTGGTTGTGGCGTGCTGTGAGGATGTGTGTGTGTGAGTAGCGTAGTTGGAGAGGGTGAATGAAGAAGATGGTGTTCGATGGGGTGCTCGGGTGGTTGTAAGGTGAAATTAGGTGAGGGCTTTTGATGGTGGGGTCGCGGCGGAACTTCTGGGAGTCGTAGAGGGTGGATTGACGGTCTGTGGTAGTCGCACAGCTTCGTCGGCAGTAGGGAAGACAAAAGTGGTGCGGGTGTTGTCATGCTCGAACCTAAGGTCTAAAGGGGTAAAAAGAATTGATGATAACATCATCATCAGCCATATCAAGCTTTAATTAGTCAAAATCCATTAATAAATGCTCCTACATAATCGCTAAAGGACCGTAATTCACTGCACATCCTTTCTGAGAGTTTAACATGAAACCAGGGTTAAAACTGCAATCTTACCATCATATCATGAATGCAGAACAAATGTGAGCTTTCTCAAGGGTTTATTAAATCAAATGATCAAAAATATCCAATAAGTGGGTTCATGCAGAACGAAAATGGGTTTTCACGCGTTTCGAGAATTAAATGACATCTGAAATCCTAAAAACAGACCCGCATAATTCACTGAGGTTCTGGTTAGGATAAAATTCAACTAAACCTTCTATAAATCATAGAAAAATACTTTCTAGGGTTTGGCATCTTTTATTTGACCATTGAAACATATTTTGACCTAAAATAGAGCCTCGGACAGACACTTGCCCTAATTTGGGTTTCTATGCAATTTACCCAATCAAATTTGGTCAAAACCTAAATCCGACTTCATCATCATATTTCTTGTATCCAAATTAGGCTTGTACCAAAATTTGGACCAAATCAAAGATCATCTTCACCTAGTTTGCATTTTAGTCCAGTCTAATTCTTTTTCTCGCACACGTGCCCCTAGCTTTTTGAAATTTCTTGCAAAATGACCCTATCTTAACACTGTTCTTGCAAAAAGGTCCAACCGTCTTCTCTTCGCGCAGCGAAGAAGGAAACCTTTGGTTCTTAACTCAAAATGCCTTATTTAATCTGACGAATTAATTAATGAAATCTCAATAAAAAATCACCAAATTTGGCAAAGATAATCCTCAGGTCATTCTGCATCAAATGAGATCCTCTTTGAGGCCAATCATGGCCGGAATTGGCTTGGCGAGCTCAAGGAACTTGAGCTCTGTAATGACCTGGTACATTTTTAGCCATTTAAGACGTCTAGAGTTTCAGTCAGACATCTGGACACGTGCCTGACGTCTAAAAGTGAGATTTTTCGTATTGCTCTTCGCACTCTGCACGTAGGCGACGTGCAGAGATTTCTCTCTCCCTGCACCCTCACCCCACAAACCCTAATTCCCATCCTATTTAAAACCCTCTCCTCCTTCTCATCCCCTCGCCACTAGTCACCACCACCTTCAGTGCCTCCTGTGCAGCTGTGGCGAGGCCAGACGAGAGTGGCGAGAGGGGGGGCGAGTAAGGGAGAGCACGAGAGAGGAAGGAAGAGAGCGTGGAAGGTCGGAGGGCCTTCGGGAGCTCAGCGGAGCTCGCACGGCCAGCAACGGGTGCGTGCGCGCGAGGATGTTGGTGGGGAGCTGCTCAAGCTCCTGCAGCTGCTGGAGCTGCCGCTGCGGTGGAGGTGCGAGCGGGGTGAGCTAAGATGAGGTTCTAGTACTGGAATTTTTTCAGTATCAGATGTCTGGCGTGACGTCCATACGACTGGTGAGGGACCCGAACGTCCGGAGCTGAGGCCGAACATTTGAAAGCATGTATCGCAAGGTACATATCTTCCTGCGTCATGCAAATCCTAGTGAAGGGATGTCAGCTGACCATTGCGTCTGAGGGTGTTCGTACGCAGGTGCAGGCTTTGGGAAGGCGCGGGGTGCGCTTTCCCAAGTACTTTTGGACGTCTGATCACGTCTCCAAACGTCCGGAGGTGCTTCCAGACAATCAGAGACCTTGTCCGACGTCTGGAACTACCCTCAGATGGCCGTAGAGGGAGTCTGGATGTTTCAATCAGACCTAGTCCCAGACGTTTGATTTTGATCAAAAATCACGTTTTTGGCCTGTTTAAGGCCCAAACGGAATCGGATTTCCGCAAATAAAGTACCGTTGTTTTCTACTCGAGTTCCTCTACATGTTCTTGTTGAGTATCTACTATTTTGAGCTCGTCTAATGTACATTGGACACTGGTACAGGTTACCAGCCAGTGGCGTGTTCGGGGCTTGCGGAGGCGACGGGATCTGCGGCACAGGCCCCCATTCCTCCCGTGATACCCGGTAGAGCGGTTTAATTCAGTTGTTAATAGTTTAATAAGAATGTGCTTGGTTGGAATAATCGGATTGAACTCTAGGATGTGCAATGAACCCTAGGGTAGAAATGAATGAGCATGTTTGAGCTGTACTATTTACTTAAATGCGTGGTTAAGATAAATTGCTAGCAAATGCCTTTAGTATAATTACGAGATGCATGTTAAAATACGAGCTGCCTGTATGTAAATGAGAATTGAACTGAGAAACCACAAGTTGCATGTTTTGATTGAGAATTGAATTATGAAAACACGAGCTACCTGTATATGGATAAGGAACGAGTTATGAAACATGAGATCTGGACCTAGATAAATGAGAGGAATATGAGCATGAACCCTACAGGGAATTAGGGGTAGAACTCCTGTGGATGAAAGGAAATCTGGAATGTAGACGAGAAGTGTGCTGGCCCTTGTGTACGCAGTACCAAGGAGAGCAACTGTCCCTTTCTAGTGTAGAGCGGAGCTAGCCTCCCTTAGGTTGAGACCTGGGGTTAGGATTGACCACTTTACACCGACTCCTATTGGCCCTCACGTACGTGGTACCGAGGCGAGCTACTAGTGTAGGGAGGGAGCTAGCCACCCCACGAGACCCGGGGTTCAGCTAGCCACCCTACACCGACTTTGTTAGGCCCCCCTTGGTAAATCAGGATAGTCGGATGAGGGTACGTGGACTGTGGAGGGTCGAGACCCCTGTTTGGTTCTGAGGGGTGAGACCCCTGTTCTGAGAGGGCAAGGCCCTATACTGTTCTGTGCTGTACTTTGGGCGTACCTATAGCGGAAACGACTGACCGCGTGTCAGTGCGGGGTAGGTACCTGTGCGCTTATCACGCATGTCGTAGTCACCGCTACATCTCGACAGTGACCTCGGGGTGGTTCACTGGGTGTTGGACTACCACGGGGGACTCTCCCGGCCAGGAGAGCACCACGTGTACCTTCTACTCTACAGAAAAGACTGCAATCAAGATCGTTCCCACGAGCAACATGCAAGATCAAGAAATACCTGGATACTTCAGAAATAAATGATCCAGAAACACATAAATGAGATAAATAGAAATGAGAAATAAACCTGTTGTTATTTTACTGTACTTGCGCTTAAATAATGTAAACACCACTCTACTAAGCGTTCGCTGACTTTGTTTTTTCGTAACCCTGTTCACGACCAGGAGTTGAGCAGCCCGAGTTTCTGACAGCAAAGGGTGTTGGGCCCAGCCGAGCCCAGCCAAAGTCATTTTTTAGTTCCTTCGCTTTCCTACTATTGTAGTGAGTAATGGATACAAGCTTTACTGTTCTTGTTACTTTCTGTTTCCTTTCCTCTTTCTGTTGTTGTTGTGGTGGCATGTACTGAGACAGTTCTAATTTTTTTACTACTTCGTACTTTTTTTCTGCTTAGTTATATTGCATGTGTGAATGTGGTTTATTTTTCTTACTTTTGGTTATTTTTCGTTGGACGACTAGGTCTTGAGATTAGTCGAGGCAAGCTGGTCTCGGGTGCTGTAGGGACCCGGAAATCGGGTCGTAACAAGATGGCATCAGAGCAAGGTTGTCCTGAGAAATGAACCAGTTGGCTTGAGAATAACCACTCACGTGCATATAACTAGGATAGCCACCACAACGTGTCGCTTTGACTTTCGTTTCTGAGTCTTTTTCTCGATGTAATCTGGTATCGTTGACACTCTTGTTCTATCTCTTACGTCTCCTTGTAGGAGATGCCTAATCGGGGAGTTCCCGAGCCAGCCTATGGCCATGGCCGTGGACAATGTCGGAGGGGCGGATGTGCCGGACTTGAGGTACCAGTCGACCCACCTCTTCTCTTGGACGTTCAGGCCCAGGATCTCGCCCAGCTAATCAGAGACATCGTGCGAGAGGAGCTTGATGAGAACCTCATCATGAGCCCTAACTAGCATATTTTGATCTAATAGAATTAACAAAAGCTCCTACATAACATAAAGGAAGGCCTAATTCAGGGAATTACTGATCTGAAAGGAAAACATGAAACAAGGGATATTGCAATGCATCAAAGGGATTTCTATGGGTCTAGACATAGGTCAATTGGACTTAATAAGAGAAAAGGTGGGATGGTTCAGTCAGATAAGGGTTATTGTGAAATTTGAGAATTAAATGACATTCTATAACCTTAAAACAAACCCACTTTAATTCACAAGGTTCCAGGAAAGATAAAAATCAACTAAACCCTCTAAAATTCATGAAAAAGTATCCCTTAGGGTTTAGAACCTTCAATTTGGCCTTTGGAACCTGTTTTGACCTAGATTGGGGTCCATGCCTAATATTTAACCTCATTTAGGTTTTTGTACAAAATATCCAGTCAAACGTGGTCAAACCTAAAATCCAACTTCACCATTGAATTCCTTAGGTCTAAATTAGGTTTATACCAAAATTTGGACCAAAGAGAAGGTCGTCTTGACCCACATTGCAAATTGGTCCTCTAAATTACACTCAGACCCTCAACTTTTTGAAACCCTTGCAAATCCCCCCTACCTTCTTCGTCTCTTTCTTCATTTTGGTCCCTCTGTCATTTGTAGCAGGGGCCATACCTCCAGCGACTTCGCGTGGAGGTTTTCGCCTCATCTGCATGGGAAGTCGCCCTCAGATTTGAAAGGGGAGCTCCCTGCGAAGCCCCCTACCGCATGGGCAGCTTCTCATGCCCTGAAACCCATCATACCACTCATGCGAATGCTCGAGAAGTATGGGTCTCCGACCGGCCTTACCTCTGGCGTGGCTTTCCCGCCGTCTCAGTGCGCTTCCTACCCTGCCTGCACCTATTTAAGGAAGCACAAACCACGCCGCTTCCTTCAAGCTGAATTTGGCCAGAGATCTCCCTCAAATTCCACTCCTCACTACGGTCGACTACCCAAAGCTTCCGACGAATCCTCCCTCTTCTCGTCGCTCTGCCACCGTACCAGTGGTAGAGCTAGCTCTGCCGTTCCCCTTCACGCAGCACAGTACTAGCGCGCGTCCTCCGGCCCGCTTCCTCATCGTCGCTCCTTCCCCTGGGCATCTTCGCTCCGGCAACGGCAGGCACCCACCGCTGGCCCTCCGCCTCCCCCCTTTGCTCTGAACACTTTAGATAAGTCCCTCTTTCTCCCCTCTTTATTTCCCCCATATCAGTTGTTATTTTTAACCCCTCGACAGTCGCCAACCAAAACCATCATCCACACCTCCGGCAAACCACCGGCGAGGTGACCCCGCCACTCTACGCCTCCATCCACCTCGCCAAACCCCTTAGAAGCTCCACCATCACTCCCTGATCATTTTCCCCTTCTTCATCGACCACCACACTCTCCACACGCTGAGCCCAAACACACCCACCAGCACCTCCACTGTGTGCCCTAGGCACACACCCACAGGCGTTCCCATGCCTCGTCGACTGATGAGAACCTCATCATGAACCCTAACTAGCACAATCTAATCCAAATATGTGTGAAAAAGCTCCTATAAGACCTAAAGAGAGGCCTAACTCAGAGAATTCTGAGTTAAAGAATAAAACAAACCATGAGGGGTAAAACTGCAGTTTCACTAATGAAGTATGCAAACAGGGTAATTAAGGGTCCAAACACAGGTCAAACAAGCTTAACAAGGAGGGAAGTGGGATGATCTGATCTGAAAAGGGTTATAGCAACTTCTAGAAATAAAATAACATTCTGTAATACTAAAACAAATTCACTTTAATTCATGAGGTTTAAGGCAGGATAAAAATTAACTAAACCCTCTAAAATTCATAGAAAAATATTCCCTAGGGTTTAGAACCTTCAATTTGGCCTTTGCAACCTATTTTGACCTAAAATGAGAACCATGCCCAATTTATAACTTAATTTGGGTTTTTACGCAAATTGACCGGTCAAAGATGGTCCAACCTCAAATAAAATTTCGCCATTAAAATCCTAGGTTCAAATTATTCTGGTATGAAAATTTGGGCCTAAGAAAAGACCATCTTGACCGACTTTACAAATTGGTCCTCTTAATTTACTTTTTGACCCTTATCTTTTGAAACCCTTACGTTTAGCCCCCTAACTTCTTGTCGTTCTTTGCAGAACGGTCCTCCCTGCCATTTCTGCGCAGCGCCATACCTCCGGCGAGCTTGCGCGGAGGATGACGCCGCGCAGGGCAGGGCGGCCGTCCTCTAGAACAGATAGGGGGTTCCCTGCGACGTCCTTTGTCGCAGGGACCCGCCCATGACCCCTGCCATCGACCATGCCTCTCGTGCGAATGCACAAAAGGCATGGGTTTCCTTTACGGCCACTCTCCGGCGAGGCAGGCACGTCGCCTCCTCGGTTCCCTCTCCGCGCCAAGGCCTTTATAAGGAGAGGCAAGGTCTGCCGACTCCTTCAAGCTTCCTCTGGCGGAGAAATACCCCACATTTCATCTCTTCCCCCTCTGGTCAGAGCACCCGAGCTTCCGGCGATCTTATCGTTCTCCTCCTTTTCGCTCTGCTGCCTTACCTACAGCAGAGTTTACTCTGCCTTGTCGTCCGCGCCAGACTGTACCAGCTGGCGCCCTCAGACCTTCTCCTCGTCGCCGATACCTTCCTCCTGGGCACCTTATTCCTCAGCTCTGGCAGGCATGAGCCAGACGCTTTTCTCCCCCTCTTCGTCAACTACATAGGTAGGAGTTTTCCTCTCACTCTCTCTTGTATTTACCCCCTCCTAATTTGCCCTTTTACTCCACCGCCCGCCACTTCCACCTCCATCTGCTCCGTCTCTGATCACCTTCTCCGGCGAGTCCATTCCACTTCCACAAACCACCTCTTCCCTCGTCGACCAGCCCAGAGGCTCCCCCTCACTCCACTCAACCGTCCCCTCCTCTCCATTCACTGCCAATCACCGCCCAACCACCCCCCGAACAAACCCATCTTCACGCACACAGTCTGACCTAGGTCCACCTCCACAGGCGCTCTCGCGCCTCGCCGACCATTGCACTACCTTCGCCGCACTCCGGCGAAGCTTCCCACTTTATCTGACTTGGCCGAGAGGCCGTCACTATGTTTTCAAGTCAGCATCCCCTCGCCGCCATTGTTGAGCTGCTGCAGCTCCTTCACTCGCAGCTCCAAGCCTTCTCCAGCCCAGGCGCGAGTCCCAGGCAGCGTGGACTGACTCCGCGAAGGCGCCCAGGCTTGCGATTTGGGTCGCGAGCCTTGCAGCTACCCCAATAGGTAGCAACTCCCTCGCCTGCAGGCGCGCAATCTGGAGATGGGACTTTAGTCCCACCTCGTAAGTGAGCGGCCGCGCGCCCACACTTAAATTGAAAACATGTATCAGGCTGGTTACCTTCGATACACAAGGGCCAGGTCCCTCATACGCGACGCGCCACGCGCTCGCCCGCGCTCACGCCCAGCAGGTCTGGGCCGGATCCAACTACCCGACCAAGCACTCCTCGCCGACCACTGCATGCTATTGGGCCTGGTCCCGGGTGCGCTACCCGAACCCGATTACTCGGCTTTGGGAGAGCATTCCTAAGAGAGATTCAGAGAGAAAGAGAGACGCGGGGAAGGGGTAGGGGTAGGTCTTGCACAGATGGGTGTGTATCCGCGCAGGGAAGAAAGAAAGAAGAAGAAAGGAGGAGCGGCCGAAGCCTTAGCCGCACTAAGCAGCTGAAGAAGAAGAAAGGAAGGAGAGGAGCTGAAGAAGAAGGAAGGAAAGAACTGTAGCAAATGTGTAGATAAGCCGTCTGAGCACCGCATCAGACATCGGAAGGGCAACAACCAAAAGAAGAAGAAAAGAGGAAGGAAGGTCAGCGGCCAGAGCAGAGAAGAAGAAGAAAAGAGAAAGAAGACACAGCCGCAAGGAAGAAGAAGAAAGAAAAAGGCAGGCTGAGAAAGAAAAGAGAAAGAAGAAGAAGATCACCACAGCCGTAGGTTAAAGAAGAAAGAAGAAGAAGAAGCAGAGCAGAAGAAGAAAAGAAGAAAAAGAAGAAGAGAGGAACGGCCAAAGCAGAAGAAGAAAAAGAGAAGAGGAAGAGAGAAGAAGAAGAAGCCAACAAAAGAGAACTTCTCTCTCTCCCTCTCTCCCTCTCTCCCTCTCTTATTATTCTTGTAACATAATTGTGAACATTTATGTTCTAAAATCATAGTTGCTCCCTGAGTTTGATCTCGGGAAAACTTGTTATTCCGAGTAAAAAATTTTGTAGTAATCTGGTAGCTGTTTTATCATATACTATAACGATTGTAGACCATAATAAACATAAAGACAAAACATGCGACACAGCCATTACTATTCTTGACGCCGTTGCCGGGGAGCAACGACTATTCTAGAAGCTATAAAATCTCTATTCTTGAGTTTCTACTAATCTCTTCTCTTTTGTGTGCAGGCACAGGAAATCAAGAGAACAACAAGCAGCCGCACGACAACCACACCGAGGACAGGTAATTTTCTATCCTCTCATTGTAACCCCTAAATTCTAAAGAGGAAGAAAAAGAAAAAAAAACAAGCAATATAGGTATGACCTGTCTTCCATACCTAGTAAATCATCAAAGCTGCATGTTTTCAATTTCAACCCACCATTTCTGCACACACTATTAAGGGTATTTAGGGCTAACTCCTTCTTGCCTGAGCCCTAATTACCCAATCAAAAGGAAGCTAACTGGATCAAGTAGAGCCAACATAAGACTCAAAATTAGGGTTTTAGAGACACACTTCTTAAGCAAGAATTGAGAAATCCCAAAAGAAGTGTGCCTAAGCCATTGATTAAAAATACTTATTCAAAGAAACCCTAAGCAATTTGGCTCTTAAAAACACTTGAACCCTAAAAGATAGGACCTAATAAGCTTTCAAAGGAACTAGCAGGTGAAGTTGACCCCTTGGGTCAACCAACCTTCAACTTAGGTCACTCTTTGCACTCAAAAGGCTAAAGTTCAAGTGAAAACCTAAGCACCTTGATCTTAACTAAAAGTGGTAAATTTAAGAGGTCAAGATCCCCATTCTAGTCTACCTGGAATCTCAGTGACAAGAGAGGTCGGGTGGGGGAAACCCTGTAACCCGTGGGGATGCTTTACCGTGCAGGGGTCTTCGCGGGACTCACCCTCTCTGGCTGCCCAGGTAATTCTCAGGTGGACGATCTTTTGATTTAGGGGTCCATCTGCCCCGAACCTCTATAGTCACCCAACATTCTGGGTGTCTTGATTGGGTCCAACACCTGTTAAACTCATCTTCTCCATCAATGTATGTTTGGTAGGAGGTCCTTGAAACCTCCTTTAGAACTTCACTCTCCTCGAGGCCGAGCCTCAGTGCCCTTGTTTGAGCAAACAACACTTTCACATAGACCTCTCCTCCGACTCCGATCCCAACTCACCTTCTCCTTCCACAATGGCTCAACCTGTTGAGGAAGAGAACAATCTGGAGCACCAGCTCTAGCGACTCAATGACCTCTTCCAGAACTTCATGCACCCACCGCAGCGTCCTATGATGCGGGACCATTATAATTCTGCTGCGGTGGCTATTGAGCCTCGAGTCAGAATCCCGAATGGAGGACCTGATTCTAAATTAAAGCCCAATATGATTCATGTCACACCTAAATTTCATGGGCTTAATTCTGAAGACCCCTTCCAGCACATAAAACAGCTAAAGCATCTGTCCCAGACTTTTGGGTTAGATGCACAAAATTGGGATATTCTTGTCATGAAGATGTTCTCCTTCTCCCTTATGGACAAGGCCGCTCATTGGTACCAAACACAGACCCGGCCGATTAACAATTGGGAGGAACTTCAGTCCGAGTTTTTGAAGAAGTTCTTTCCCGTTGGTCGGACCAATGCCTTGCGCCATCAGATTACCCACTTCATGCAACAAACGGGAGAACCTCTCCATGAGGCATGGGATAGCTTTCAGGATCTCATGAGAAAGTGCCCCCATCACGGAGTTCCTAAATGGGAACAAGTCCAGTCTTTTTACCAGGGACTCTGTGAAGATATTAGGCTTTTCGTCAATGCAACTTGCGAAGGAAATATTATGCGTCAGCATGAGGACACCTTGTAGGAGATTCTCAAAACATGTGCAAGAACTCCATCAATAATGACTTCATGGGATTATTCGATAGGACGAATACCCACGCATCGACGAACCTTAGGGGAGCACATGAGACACAGGGCCTGTCTGCATCAGTTGACCTGGAATTAATGGCCAGTCGATTGGACAAGGTCTCTATCATTGAGAAGAAGGTGGATGAACTAACTCAGCACTTGCAACGAGCCACCTCTGCGCATAATTCCTTTGCACAGCCTCCTTCCACACGGGAGATTGTGCAAAACATTCTCCACCGACCTTCTACTGGGATGGATCCGTATTCACCCCCATCTGATTCTCGGATCGGAGGATCCTCCAATCCTTTCTATACTAGCTAGGGGAATTCCACTCCCCCATTCTCTGACTTTTTGGAGGTTCCTTAGACCTGCGGGGACCTCAACTCCATCCAGAATGATCCATTTTCCAATACCTACAATCCTGGATGGCGAAACCATCCCAACTTCCAGTGGGCGGGAAATTCCCAAACTCAAAGACACCCTTTCAACCCTGTCCACAACCATCTCTTCCTTACCAGCCACCTCAGCCTCGGCCCAACCCAACTTATCCATCAGGGACAAACCAGGACCAAATGTCCCTCATCCTTCATACTTTGGCTAACAATCAAAGAACAAATGCGGCTATTCAGAAGTAACACAAGGACGAACTTACAGAGGTTTGAAACCAACTGGCCTAGTTAGCAAATTTTGGCCAACCGGGCACACTTCCTTCTCAACCTCTTCCTAACCCGAATAACGTGTCGACCTAGTGGCGCACTATGAACCCAAACCCGGGCCAAGCACACATGATTTATTAGGCCCCCTTTTTCCTTCACCTGACGGGATGGAGGCTTCCACCTTTTATGCGGGTTATCAGCAGCAACCCATCCTATCAAACCCTAACCAAAACTAGGCAGGACTAAATTCTGTAACCACCCGTAGTGGTAAGGAGACCCAAGATCTACCTTATCCAGACCACTTCAAGCCTGGTGGTGATCCAAACCCTAGGACAGTAATCCAGGACGTTCCTACCCCTGTCCCAGATCAAAGACCTAGACCTATCCTAGAAGAACCAACCAAGGTTCCATTTCCCGAGGCCTTGACCAAGGGAAGGAAGACAACCAAACCCGTGACTCCTGAGGAGGACCTGGTCAAGCTCTTTGAGCAGGTCCAAATAAACATCCCTTTGATGGATGCAATTATCCACGTACCGACTTACGCACGATTTTGGAAGAATGTGTGTACACCTCAGCGTAAGCCGCGAACCAAGAGTGGGAGTCCAACTGTACTGTCAGAGCAAGCTAGCTCTGTAATCCTAAGCAGACTTCCACCCAAGGCAAAAGATCCAGGTACTCCCCTGATTTCCTGCAAAATAGGTGAAACCCAGTTTGACAGAGCATTGCTAGACTTGGTTGCTTCCATAAATCTGATACCCACATCCTTACTTAACCACCTAGAAGAATCTGAGCTAAAACCAACTGAGGTGACACTACAATTAGCAGATCGATCTATAAAAACACCTAAAGGGATTCTTGAGGATGTTATTGTAAGAGTGCGGGATTTCTATTTCCCTGTAGACTTTATAGTCTTAGACATGGACGCACCTGAAAACCCTAGGGATACACCGATCATTCTAGGGAGACCTTTCTTGGCTACTGCTACAGCCAACATCAGTTGTGAGGAGGGCCAAATAGAGCTAAAATTTGGAAATCAAACCCTCAAAATTGATATCTTTAAGGCCCAACAAGGAATCAATTGCGGTGTCATCGAACAAATCTGTGATATTAGGGCTTTGGTTGATTAAACGCATTTTGATAGTGACCTGATTATACCTCATCAACCACAAAAAGATCTTTAACCGCAATTAGAGGAGTCAAACCCTGATTTAGACAAACTCATAACTCCTATCCTTGAACCTCACACTTACCCTGAACCACCCGCTGCTGCTGATAACCCCATCCTTGAATTAAAACCCCTTCCCGATCATTTGAAATACATCTTTTTGGGTTCTAATTAGACTTTTCCTGTGATTATAAATTCCAAGCTCACTCCTAATCAGGAATCCCGTCTGATTGTTGTTCTCCAGTAACATCGTAGAGCCATTGGTTGGACTCTCGATGACTTGACTAGAATAAGTCCCTCTTATTACACACGCCATATCTATTCAGAAGAGGACGCACGACCTTCCCGTGAGATGCAGAGACGTTTAAACCCCAATCTGCAGGAGGTCGTGAAAAAGGAGATTATTAAGTGGTTAGATGCAAGGATCATCTACCCGATCTCCGATAGTCGTTGAGTGAGCCCAATTCAGGTTGTGCCTAAAAAGGCAGGACTCACCACCATTACGACTAAAATCGGAGAAGTCATACCTACCCGATTAGCCAACTCATGGAGAGTCTGCATAGATTACCGGCGACTCAATTCCTCCACGAAGAAGGATCATTTCCCACTACCTTTCGTTGATCAGATTCTCGAGAAATTAGCGGGAAATCGATTCTTCTGCTTTCTTGACGGGTACTCCTGTTATAACCAAGTAGCTATTCATTCAGAGGACTAAGAGAAGACCATGTTCACCTGCCCCTTCGGAACGTATGCATTCTGAAGGATGCCTTTCAGTCTTTGCAATGCACCAGCAACTTTTCAGCGGTGCATGCTTGCCATATTCTCTGATATGGTAGGTGATTATCTGGAAGTCTTCATGTATGACTTCTCAGTTTTCGGGGCATCATTTGATGATTGCCTCCAGCACTTGGTTCATATGCTCAGGCGTTGCATCGACGTTAATTTGGTTCTTTCCTAGGAAAAGAGACATTTTATGGTGCCTGAGGGGATCGTCCTAGGGCATCTTATTTCTTAGAAAGGCATCCAAGTGGATCGAGCCAAGGTTGATCTAATTTCTCGTCTTCCTATGCCTAGCTCGATCAGGGACATCCGTTCTTTTATGGGGCACGTCAATTTTTACCATCGTTTCATTCCTGATCTTTCTAAAATCGTGCGGCCCCTGACTACTCTTCTCTCTAAGGATGTACCCTTTGAGATCTCCAAGGAATGCACTCAAGCCTTTGAAAACCTCTGTGACCGAGTCACCTAGGCCCCGATCCTACAATCCCCTGATTGGTCTCAACCCTTTGAGATCATGTGCGATGCATCTGATTTTTATGTAGGAGCGGTTCTGGGGCAGAAAGTTGACGGAAAACCCGTGGTCATCTACTACGCTAGTAAGACACTTGACGAGGCTCAGCGTAACTATACAGTTACGGAGAAAGAGATGCTAGTCGTAGTATT
Source organism: Thalassia testudinum (assembly GCA_037157565.1). Classification (NCBI taxonomy): domain Eukaryota; kingdom Viridiplantae; phylum Streptophyta; class Magnoliopsida; order Alismatales; family Hydrocharitaceae; genus Thalassia; species Thalassia testudinum. Next base: position 5,647,295 of record JAZHRO010000076.1, read on the forward strand.
TACCTTTGAAAATTTTCGATCTTATCTCCTGGTTTCCCACGTCATTATCTACTCGGATCACACGGCTGTGAGGCATCTCCTTGCCAAAAAGGATGTGAAGCCCCGACTAATCCGATGGATCTTGCTGTTGCAAGAATTCAACCTCGAGATTCGTGACAAGGCGGGAAGACAAAATGTGGCAGCTGACCATTTGTCTCACCTTCCTTCTGAAATCATCAACCCTTCTGACCCATCACTGAGCATTTCCCTGATGAGCACCTGCTGACTATTGGTACTAGACTTCCATGGTTTGCTAATTTAGTAAACTACTTGGCATCTCATCAGATCCCGTCTGATTAGCCGAAGGCCAAGAAAGACAAATTGCACTCTGATGCCAAGTAGTACATTTGGGATGATCCGTACCTCTTCCGCATAAGTGCTGACCAAATCATCCGGAGATGTGTCCCGGAAGGTGAAATCGATGATATTCTCTCCTTCTGCCATGACCAAGCATGCGGTGGCCATTTCTCTGGGCACAAAATCGCATCGAAAATCCTCTAGTGTGGCTTTTATTGGCCCACTCTATTCAAGGACTCATACAATCACTGCAAGGCAAGCAGTTGTTGCCAAACCTTAGGCAACATGAGCCATCGCGACATGATGCCTTTGTAGCCGATTCTCGTATGCGAAATCTTAGATATTTGGGGGATTGATTTTATGAGCCCCTTTCCTGTTTCGGATGGCTTTGAGTACATTCTGCTGGCTGTGGACTACGTGTCCAAATGGATCGAAGCCATACCGACCCGAACCTGTGATCATAAAATCATTCTCAAATTCATTCATCACAATATCTTCTCACGGTTCCGGATTCCTCGTGCTATCATATCTGACGGGGGGACCCATTTCACGAATGCTCAATTCAGGTCACAATGGTCTAGCTGAGCTATCAAATCGGGAGATCAAGAAAATCCTGCAGGTCACTGTTCAGCCTGACAGGAAGGACTGGTCGTCCCGACTTCTGGAAGCTTTGTGGGCTTATAGGACCGCCCACAAAATCCAATTAGGCATGTCTCCCTTTAGACTGGTGTACGGGAAGGCATGTCACCTTCCCATCGAACTAGAGCATAAAGCCTATTAGGCAGTACGGAGCTGTAATTTAGATCTTTCTAAGACTGGAACCCACAGAAAGCTTCAGATAAGTGAGACCGATGAGTTACGCCTTGATGCGTACGAGAACTCGCGAATCTACAAAGAGCGGGTTAAAGCCTTCCATGACAAGCACATATCTAGAAAGATCTTTCATCCTGGTCAGAAGGTCCTACTTTTTGATGCCCGACTCAAACTCTTCCCTGGGAAACTGCGATCCAAGTAGGTTGGACCATACCTTGTCCGACAGGTTTTTGGAAATGGAGCCGTCGAAATCAGTCTGCTCAGCCATGATTCCGAACCTTTCATCGTGAACTGTCAGAGACTCAAACCGTTCATTGATGTAACCTCTACTGATTTGGCTGAATCATCATTTATCCTCCATTTTCCCTGAGCATATTGCGCCCAATCGATGGCGTAAAACTCAGCGCTAACGGGAGGCAGCCCGTCATTCTTTTTGAAAAAAAAAAAAACCTGAAACATTTTCTGACACCTTTTCGCACTTAAGGTTTACCCTTTAGGACAGCCGACTCCACCTCAGGTGCTTGCACCTGAGATTAAAAATAGTCCGCAACTATCACCCCGACCCATTCACTCATCAAAACATCTGTCCTAATGTATGAACTAAGTTGAATAAAAATCCCCTAAGTTATAATGAGGGCATTGCAAATCTTAGGCATGGGGGGTATGAAAGTGCAAAAATTGTAAGAAAATGTTTTAAACAAAAAAATTCACATATGCCAAAACTACCATAAAAATTAAAAAAATTTCTTTGAAAAAAAAAAGAAAAGAAAAAAAATGAGAAGAGGAAAGAAATTTTGTGAACTCTACAAAGGAGGAGAAGAAAAAGGAACAAAATGAAAAGAAGAAACACAAAATGAAAGAAAAGAGATAGTCATTAGTAAGAAATTAAGGAGTTAACCTAAGTTCTAGATCTCATTTAGGAAAAGAAATGGAAAGTGCACAGTAAGATTAGTAAGAACGTAAACCTTAGGCATTCTTGGATAGACTCTTAGTACCCATTAAGATCTAGACATTCCTCAAGAGGTCGAGGAAAATGAAAAGCTTAAGTACTAGGTCCAAGGCTTAGGGAGTATTTGGCATCATTAACTAACTTTTGGTTTATGGGACTCAGTAACCTAAGCACCCTAACTTCACACACAGCCTGGTTCAGTAAGCATAAAAATCAAAATCACGCAGAAGCGTTGCAAAAATTCTGAAAATGACACTTAGAGTAGGAGCAGCCGATCAACACAAGTTGATTTGGACGAGTTCCCAGCGTGGAGAGGTGGGAAATTCCCCTCGAAGATGCGTAACAAAATATCATCTCCTCGGTGCTTGTCTCTTAGGATATTTACATATCCTACTGGGGGCATGTAAGTACTCTGCTGGTTCAGATTCCATAGATGGCATTATCACGAAATGTCAATTGCCAGGGTCTGAATTCGGCCACGGAACACCATGGATGGGATTATCTCGAAATCTCAACAGCCAGGGTTCTGGGGGTTACCATGCGCGGTGCTATCTCGAAGCATCGATTGCCAGGAACCCTTGAGGATTGATGATGGGGACAAGGAAACTGATACAGACCGTGTTGAGAAGCCAATCCTAAGCTAGAATTAAAAAGAAAAAGATAGAGAAAACTCTCCAAACATATAAATCTTCTACCTCTCTTTCTTACAAAATGCACTGCGAACTGAGCCAGGGCTAAAAATTGCCTCAAGCACGGGTGCTTTAACCACAAAGTCCAATAAACCTTAGGTTAGTTCTTGTGGGCCTTAAAAACCTTTGCTAAGGACTGAGGATGAGGCTAGACAGATCTGGATCTTGGTTGGTACTAGAGTACCATTTAGGCCTATGGATGACATTCTGACCTAATCAAGGTTACAAAAGAAAAAAGCACTTATCTAAGCTCATTAAGAACTTCATGGTCTTGAACAAGGGTTGAGACCTTAAAATTTTGCTAAGAGACTAGCAAAAGCTGGGCATGGGGTTATGATGAGAACCTCATCATGAACCCTAACTAACAAAATCTAATCAAAATATGTGTGAAAAGGCTCCTACAAGACCAAAAGAGAGGCCTAACTTAGAAATTTCTGAGTTAAAGAATAAAACAAACCATAAGGGGTAAAACTGCAGTTTCACCAATGCAATATGCAAACAGGGTAATTAAGGATCCAAACACAGGTCAAACAATCTTAACAAGGAGGGAAGAGGGATGATCTGATCAGAAAAGGGTTATAGCAACTTTTAGGAATAAAATGACATTCTGTAATCTTAAAACAAATCCACTTTAATTCACGAGGTTTTAGGTAGGATAAAAATCAACTAAACCCTCTAACATTCATAGAAAAATATTTCGTAGGGTTTAGAACCTTCAATTTGGCCTTTGCAACCTATTTTGACCTAAAATGAGAACCATGCCCAATTTATAACTTAATTTAGGTTTTTGCGCAAATTGATCAGTCAAACATGGTCCAACCTCAAATAAAATTTCGCCATTAAAATCCTTAGGTTCAAATTAGTCTGGTATAAATATTTGGGCCTAAGAAAAGATCATCTTTACCGACTTTACAAACTAATCCTCTTAATTTACTTTTTGACCCTTATCTTTTGAAACCCTTGCCTTTAGCCCCTAACTTCTCGTCATTCTTTGCAGAACGGTCCTCCCTGCCATTACTGCGCAGCGCCATACCTCCGGCGACCTTGCGCGGAGGATGGCGCCGCGTAGGGCAGGGCGGTCGTCCTCTAGAACAGACGGGGGGTTCCCTGCGACGTCCTCTATCACAGGGACCCGCCCATGACCCCTGCCATCGACCATGCCTCTCGTGCGAACGGACAAAAGGCATGGGTTTCCTTTCCGGCCACTCTCCGGCGAGGCAGGCATGTCGCCTCCTCGGTTCCCTCTCACGCCAAGGCCATTATAAGGAGCGGCAAGGTCTGCCGACTCCTTCAAGCTTCCTCTGGTGGAGATATACCCCACATTTCATCTCTTCCCCCTCCGTCCAGAGCACCCGAGCTTCCGGCGATCTTCTCCTCCTCCTTGTCGCTCTGCTGCCTTACCTGTAGCAGAGTTTACTCTGCCTTGTCGTCCGCGCCAGGCTGTACCAGCTGGCGCCCTCAGACCGCCTCCTCGTCGCCGATACCTTCCTCCTGGGCACCTTATTCCTCAGCTCTGGCAGGCATGAGCCGGACGCTTTTCTCCCCCTCTTCGTCAACTAAATCGGTAGGAGATTTCCTCTCACTCTCTCTTGTATTTACCCCCTCTTAATTTGCCCTTTTATTCCACTGCCCGCCACTTCCACCTCCATCTGCTCCGTCTCCGATCACCTTCTCCGGCGAGTCCATTCCACTTCCACAGACCACCTCTTCCCTCGCCGACCAGCCCAGAGGCTCCCCCTCACTCCACTTAACCGTCCCCTCCTCTCCATTCACTGCCAATCACTGCCCAACTACCCCCCGAACAAACCCATCTTCACGCACACAGTCTGACCTAGGTCCACCTCCACAGGTGCTCTCGCGCCTCGCCGATCACCGCACTTCCTTCGCCGCACTCCGGCGAAGCTTCCTACATTATCTGACTTGGCCGAGAGGCCGTCACTGTGTTTTCAGGTCAGCACCCCCTCGCCGCCATTGTTGAGCTGCTGCAGCTCCTTCACTCGCAGCTTCAAGCCTTCTCCAGCCCAGGCGCGAGTCCCAAGCAGCGTGGACTGACTCCGCGAAGAAGAAGAAAAGAAGAAAAAGAAGAGAGGAACGGCCAAAGCAGAAGAAAAAGAGAAGAGGAAGAGAGAAGAAGAATCCAACAAAAGAGAACTTCTCTCTCTCTCCCTCTCTCTCTCTCTTATTATTCTTGTAACATAATTGTGAACATTTATGCTTCTAGAATCATAGTTGCTTCCTGAGTTCGACCTCGGGAAAACTTGTTATTCCGAGTAAAAAATTTTGTAGTAATCCGGTAGCTGTTTTGTCATATACTATAACGATTGTAGACCATAATAAACATAAAGACAAAACACGCGACACAGCCATTACTATCGACCATCTCTGCACATTCGCCACACCTTGGCGAAGCTCCCCAAGGCATCTGACCGGGCCGCGAGGCCGTGTTTGTGTTTTCAGGTTCAGAGCCACCTCCGCCATTGGAGCAGAGCTTGGAGCAAGCTTGCAAACTACTCCATACCTCGCCAGCCCCAGGTCACTAGCCCAGGTCGTGCAGAGAGTTGTCGCAAACTACTCCGGGCCTTTGATTGGCTTCGAAGACCCTCACAGCAGCTGCAATCGGATGCACCATTTGCTGCTGTGTGCACAACAGGAAGGTGGGACGTTTAGTCCCATCTCGGAAACGGCCAATGCAGGTAAGCACCTTTTATTGTTTTTGTGATTTCTTTAGGTCACCTCAGCACACAGGGGTGAGGTCCCTCGCCCACCGCCGCAAGCTGGTGGGCCTGGTCCCAGGCACGCTAACCCGACCCGATTACCCAACAGGCTCTGAGAGAGCGAAGAGAGATACAGAGAGAGAGAGAGACGCGGGGAGGGTAGGGGTAGGTTTTGCCTCTGTGTGCACAGGAAAGGAAGAAGAAAGGAGAAGAAAGGACCTGAAGAAGAGGAAGGCAAAGGAAGGAGCTGAAGAGGAAGAGAAGAGGAAGCAGCGGAAGACTTAGCCACGCCAAAGAAGAAAGAAGAAGGCAGAGGAAGCAGCTGAAGAAGAAGAAGGAGGAGACGCAGCAGCTCAAGAGAGAAGAAGAAGCCAAAGAGGAAAAGAAGAAAGGAGAAGGAGGGAGCTGCCGCAAAGAGGAAAGAAAGCCAAGCAGAAAAGAAAGAACAAGAAGAAGAAGCCAAGGAGAAGAAGAAAAAGAAGACGCTGGCACTGTAGCAGACATCACTTAAGGCGTCCGATTCATAGAATCAGACGTCTAAATATAGAGAGAAGAGAAGAGAGAAAGAAAAAAAAAAAGAAAGAGAGGAGAAGGAAGAAAAAGAATTTATTTCTTTTTATTTTTGTCTCTAGCATTTATCTTCCATGCATCAATTTTGAACATGCTTGAGAATTGTGATATTTGGCTTCTAAATATCGAATTGCTCCCTGAGTTCGACCTCAGATACTTTTGAATCTAAAGTAATAAATAAATTTGATAATCGTTTTTCGCGATATACTACAACGCACTTATATTTCTAAAACACGCGAAAACGAAGTCTATCATTTTTGGCACCGTTGCCGGGGAGCAACGAGTGTTTTAGAAACTTTAAATCACAATTTTGGATTTTATACTGACTTAATTTCTCTCGTATTGTGTTTTGTTTTAGGAAAATCCGAGAAGAGACAAGCAACCGCACAGCAACCACACCAGGGGACAGGTAACCCTTTATTAACCTTCTCCTAAATCTCCTCAAAATCTGAAAAGGAGAAACAAAGAGAAAAATCAATCTAGGGCTACCTGTTTTCCATATTTTAGTAATTCACAAAGTTGCCTGACTTTTACTTTCAACACATTCTAATTGCATATCCACTTAAGGTAACTAGGGCTAAAACCTTCTTCCTTGAGCCCTAGTTACCCATTTCTGAGGCAACTAACTTGGACCAACTAGAGCCAACCTAGGATTCCAAGGTAGGGTTTTAGAGACACATCTTCTTCTAAGCAAGAGAATTAAAAATTCCAAAAAGAGGTGTGCCTAAGCCATTGTTTGAAAAGACCTATCCAAGAAAAACCCTAAGAAAATCAGGCTCTTAATCTACTTGAACCATAAAAGAAAGGACCTAAGAAGCTCTTAAAGGAACAAAGAGGTGAAGTTGATCCTTTGGGTCAACCAACCTTTAAATTAGGTCACTTTGCACTTAAAAGACTTAAAGTTCAAGTGGAACCCTAAGCACCTTGATCTTAACTAAAAGCGGTAGACTTAAGAGGTCAAGGTCCCCATTTTGGTCTACCTGGAATCTCAGTGACAAGAGAGGTCGGGTGGGGGAAACCCTGTAACTCGTGGGAGCGCTCTATCGTGTAGGGGTCTTCGCGGGACCTCCCTCTCTGGCTGCCTAGGTAATTCTCAGGTGGACGACCTTCTGACCTAGGGGTATCGTCTGCCCCGAACCTCTATAGTCACCCAGCATATTTTGGGTGTCTTGATTGGGTCCAGCACATTCTAATCTCATCCAATCCATTGTTGTATGTTTGGTAGGAAGTCCTTGAAACCTCCTTTAGAAATCCACTCTCCCCGAGGCCAAGCCTAGGTGCCCTTGTTTGTGTAGCAACCCCACCACATAGACCTTTCCTCCGATTCTGAACCTAGTTCTCCTTCTTCCATCATGGCACAGCCTCTTGAAGAAGAAAATAATCTTGAGTACCAGCTTCAGCATCTTAATGACCTCTTCTAGAACTTCATGAGCCCACCGCAGCGCCCCATGATGCGAGATCACTATAATCCTGCTGCGGTGGCAATTGAGCCTCGAGTCTGAATCTCGGTTGGAGGACCTGATTCTGAATTGAAGCCCAATATGATTCATGCCATACCAAAATTCTATGGGCTTAACTCCGAAGATCTATTCCAGCATATCAAACATCTCAAGCATCTAGCCCAGACCTTCGGGTCAAATGCGCAAAACTAGGATATCTTATTCATGAAGATATTCTCTTTCTCCCTCATGGACAAGTCAGCTCATTGGTATCAGACACAGACTCGCTCGATCAACACCTGGGATAAACTTCAATTCGAATTTTTGAAGAAGTTCTTTCCCGTTGGTCGAACAAATTGCCTTGTGCCATCAGATTACTCACTTCACCCAGCAAATGGGAGAACCTCTTCATGAGGCATGGGATCGATTCCTAGATCTCATGCAAAAGTGCCCCCATCACGGAGTTCTTAAATGGGAACAAGTCTAGTCTTTTTACTAGGGACTCCATGAAGACATTAGACTATTCGTCAATGTAACTTGCGAAGGGAATATCATTGGTCAGCATGAGGACACTGTGTGGGAGATTCTCGAGAATATGCCCGAGAACTCCATCAACAATGACTCCATGGGTTTATTCGATCGAACGAATACCCGCACATCGATGAATCTTAAGGGAGCATATGAAATGCAGGGCCTGTCCTCATCCGTGGACTTGGAACTGATGGCCAGTCGGTCGGATAAGGTCTCTATTATCGAGAAGGTGGACGAGTTGACTCGGCATTTGCAGTGAGCCACCTCTGCGCAGAACTCTTTCGCACAGCCACCTCCTACAAGGGAAATTGTGCAAAACATCTTCCACAGATCCTCTCCGGGGATGGACCCGTATCCACCCCCATCTGACTCCAAGACTAGTGGGACCTCCAATCCTCCCTATTCTTGTCGGGGGAACTCTAATCTCCCATACTCTGACTTTCCTGAGGCTCCTCAGACCTGCGAGGACCTCGACGCTATCTAGAATGACCCATTTTCCAACACCTACAACCCTGGATGGAGAAATCATCCCAATTTCTAGTGGGTGGGAAATTGTCAGATCCAAAGACTAACTTTTCAACCTCGTCCACAAGCCTCTCATCCTTATCAGCCGCCTCAGCCTTGGCCCAACCCCACCTATCAATCTGGGCCAAACCAAGACCAAATGTCTCTCATCCTCCAAACACTGGCTGACATTCAAAGAATGAATGCAGCTATCCAAAAACAGCACAAGGACGAGATCACAGAGGTCCACAACCAACTTGCCCAGATGGAGAATTCCTACCAACCGGGCACACTTCCTTCACAACCTCTGCCAAACCCTAATAATGTGTTGACCCAGAGGCGCGTTATGAACCTGAACCCAGGCCAAGCACACATGATTTATCAGTCCCCTTCCGTTCCATCACTTGATGGGATGGAAGCTTTAACATCCTATGCGGGTTATCAATAGCAACCACCCATTTTACCAACCCCTAACCCAAACCAGGCAAGATTAAACTCTGTAACAACCCTTAGCGGTAAAGCAACCCAAGACCCACCTTATCCAGACCACTCCAAGCCTGGTAGTGACCCAAGCCCTAGGATAGTTATCCAGGATGTCCCTATCCCAGATCAAAAACCTGAACCTATTCTAGAGGAACCAACCAAGGTTCCATTTCCCGAGGCTTTGACCAAAGGAAAGAGGACAACCAAACCCGTGGCTCCTGAGGAGGACCTGATCAAGCTCTTTAAGCAAGTCCAGATAAACATCCCCTTGATGGATGCAATCCGCCACGTATCGGCTTACGCACGATTCTTGAAAAATGTGTGTACACCCCAACGTAAGCCGTGAACCAAGAGTAGGAGTCCGATCATACTGTCAGAGCAAGCCAGCTCTGTAATCTTGAGTAAACTCCCACCCAAGGCGAAAGACCCAGGCACTCCCCTGATCTCATGTAGGATTGGTGAAACCCAAATCGATAGAGCATTACAAGACTTAGGTGCCTCCATAAACCTAATACCCACATCCCTACTTAACCACCTTGAAGAATCTGAGCTTAAACCGACTGAGGTGACATTGCAGTTAGTTGATTGATCCATTAAGTCACCTAAGGGAATACTTGAGGATGTTATTGTTAAGGTGCGGGATTTCTACTTCCCAGTAGACTTTATAGTTCTAGATATGGATGCACCTGAGAACCCAAGGGATACACCAATTATACTAGGGAGACCTTTTCTGGCCACTGCTAGGGCCAACATAAGCTGTGAGGAGGGCCAACATAACCAGCCCCATTTCTACTGCACCATACTGGATGGCACCACTTAAGCTGCAAAAGCTCAAGTCACAGCTACAGGACCTGTTGGAGAAGGGCTTTGTGAGGCTCAGAGCATCCCTGTGGGGAGCCTTTGTGCTGTTTGTGAAGAAAAAGGACAGTACCCTGCGACTTTGTGTCGACTACTGACAACTTAATAGGGTCACCATCAAGAACAAGTATCCGCTGCCGAGGATTGATGACCTCTTCAACCAATTACAAGACGCCATAGTGTTTTCCAAGATAGATCTGAGGTCGAATTGCCACCAGTTGAGGATCAGGGAGACCGACGTCTCCAAGACTGCCTTCCATACTTGGTACGGGCACTACGGGGTCTTGGTCATGCCGTTTGGGTTGCCCAATGCCCTCGCTGCCTTTATGGATTTGATGAACCGTGTTTTCAGGCCGTACTTAGACCAGTTTGTGGTGGTGTTCATCGACGACGTGCTCGTTTACTCGCAGGATCAAGCACAGCATGGACAACATTTACGCATGATCCTAGATACCTTGAGGTGACGCAGGCTGTATGCCAAGTACAGCAAGTGCGAGTTTTGGTTTAGGCAGGTGACTTTCTTAGGCCATGTGATTTCAGGGGATGGTTTGGCTGTGGATCCAGCCAAGGTTGAGGCCGTACTCAGGTGGGAGAGGCCACGCACAGTGACAGAGATACGCAGCTTTTTGGGACTGGCAGGTTACTACCGGCGGTTTATCAGAGGATTCTCTCAAATTACGCGTCCTATGACCCAGCTGACTGGGAAGAACGTGCCCTTTTCCTGGACAGACGAGTGCGAGGCGTGTTTTTAGGAGTTGAAGGGGAGACTGACTTCAGCTCCTGTGCTTACCATTCCATAAAGTAGTGGCAGTTTTGTGATTTATACCGATGCTTTGTTGCAGGGGTTAGGGGGTGTGCTTATGCAGCGGAGTCACATTGTCGCTTACACTTTGCGGCAACTGAAGCCCCATGAGCATAGCTACCCTACCCATGACTTAAAGCTGGTAGTGATTGTCTTCGCACTGAAGACATGGAGGCATTACCTTTACGATGAGACCTTCAAGATTTTCACAGATCATAAGAGCCTCAGGTACTTGTTTGATCACAAGGAGCTTAACATGAGACAGAGATGTTGGTTAGAGCTCATGAAGGACTACGAGTGAAGCATCTCCTACCACCTAGAGAAGGCCAATGTGGTGGCCGACGCCTTGAGCCGGAAGGAGCCTGCCCACTTGGCCAATTTACAGGCATAGAGTTGAAGACTCATGGAGGAGTTGGGCAGTTGGCGACCCCAAGGGTCATAGGGGTATTGTGGGACAGTGACAGTGATGCGGCAGACACGACTTGAGTTGATAGACCGCATCATCGCAGGGCAGATGACAGATCCGTAGTTACAGACGCTGCAAGATAGGCTGTTGACAGGGGACCCAGGAGACTTTTCCTTTTCAGACAAGATACTGCGCATGAGGGGACGCTTATGCGTTCCTAGGGACGAGTTGTTGAGAGAGCTCCCAGCTAAGGTGCACGGGTCCAGGTTCATCATACATCCCAGGAACACAAAGATATACTATAATATGCGACGTGACTTTTGGTGGAAAGAGATGAAGCGGGATGTTGGTGAGTTTGTACAGCAGTGTTTGGTATGCCAACAGGTGAAAGCCGAGCATCAGAGGCCTACAGGGCCATTGCAACCAGTTCCTGTGTGATCGTTAATTTTCTCAATATAGTTAATTAAGTTAATTAGGTTTAATTATGTGCAAGAGAAAGTAACTTAGGTTAACTTGAATTGATGTCGATTGAGTAGTATAGGGGTCAAGCTAACCTAACATTTTAGATTTAATTTTTTTTTTTTAACCGGTTGAGTCCAGGTCGTTCACTGGGAGGCATAACTTAATTTAATTCACCATTAAATCCTAAGCATAAATTACTTATTACTTAATCAATTGGAATTATAATTAGATTACTTTAAGAATATGAATCTTGCATAAAGGATATTCAATTAGATGATATGATGCAAAATTTCATAAAAAAAAAAACATATTTACACATGTGAATTGTTATTAAAAGCAAGTAAACATGTTTATTCCATTAGTTTCATCTCATATACAAAAGATTAAGGCAAAGAAAAGTAATTCAAATGAATACAAGTGCCTTATTACATCAATTAAGCTCAAAAAGAAACCATATTTAAGTAAAAATTACAAAAAGAAATTCCATTATTTCTTTTTTTAATCTTCAGCCTCAATCCTTCTCTTCTTCTACCTTCTCTCTCTCTTCTCTCTTGAACCTTTCTATCTCGAGCATTTCTCTTAAGTTTCTTAACCTCTTTTCTTCTCTTTCTTCTCCTCTTATCTTTTTTGCTGTGCACCTTTCCTTTGTCTTTTCTTTTTTTAAATTAATTAAGCTCTACGAGCTCTTCTCGTAACTCTTTCTTTTCCTTTTATCTTTTCTGTTGTGCACTTGAACCATAATTGAACCGATGAACTGAATCAAAAATTTGATTTTATGGTTGGTGACTTGGATCGTTCGGAGATACACAGCACCCCTCTCAAGGTGAGACCAAACCCTACTGGGTCTGAGCCTAGTTTGTATTAGGTTTGGTTTATTTCTGGTTCGATCATCACATGCACAGTCTCCGGCCTCCCAGGCCAACATGCACACACTCGCTTACGGGCTCACACTCGCACGCCCACAGGCGCACACACACCCGGGCACGCGCACCGCACGCATCCACACACACACTCATGCTCAATGTGCGCCCAGCGCTGATGACCGAACAACCCTATGCATAAAACCAATTTATCTTAAGGTGGACGCCCATACTCTACCGATGTGGGACTATGTTAGTCCCCTCCAGGCTGAACTTTGGCTGGGGACTTCGACTAGCACAGAGCTCCAAATTAAGCAAATAAAGGCTCGTTGGAAAGCTCTAAAGGTGTTTTACAAGTTTGCAGCATCAATTTGATGCTCAGAAAAGATCTTGCCCTTCAATTTGAAGGGTGAAAGTTGAATGTTTTCATGACCAAATTGGCCCGCAATGAAGCAACTCAGGTTTAAGACCTGCGGCAATCCTATTGACCTCCAGATGAGGTCCTGACTAGGTTTAGAAGGTATTTCCGCATCTATTGGTGAAGGAAAGGGACTCTAAGGAGCTTCAGAAAGGCAAAGAAGCTCAAGAGCTTCGCTAAGGAGCTTCAGAGGTCCATTTCAAATTCTGTTCCGCTCGACAGAAAGCTAAGGGTCAGCAGCAATAGATCAAACAACCTCTGAAGGTTGTTAAAAGTCTATCTGGGCAGTGTTCACAATTGAAATTCATTAGGATGGCACTGAAGACAGTTTTGGGTTCAAATGAACCCAAACTGAACAACAATCGAATTCTTCTAAAACTTTAATGAAAACTCATTTAAATCAAATCAAATCTTTCTAAAATCATCCCAGAAGTAATTTGAACTCATTAATTTCTTGAATTGAAACCTAAATCATCAGATCAGACCTAATTTTGACCTCTGAACCTTGAAATTTAACTTTCATCATTAGGTTATCTCAGATGCAATTAACACTTTAAATCACCTCTATCTGATCTCAGGAACATGTTCAAGGTCTCAGAAAGAAGTTTTGACCTAGAAATCTATGGTTTCAGGCCTGTAGCCTGAGATACTAAGTAGGTTTGTCCGACATAGCAAACTGAGGCCTAACTGGATGAAAGGTCTTCAAATTCAATATCAAGGCATCCATCTGATGCTCCAGACCTTAAAAATTAGGCTTATCCCTATTAGACAGGCTTCTCCAACTCTGCCGGAGTTGGAGAAGATAGAGGTCTAGATGGAGCTCCAGGTCTTAAAACTTCAAACTAAATGCTGCAGAATAATCAATGAGCCTCAAATAAATGATCTGGAGCTTCACGCAAAGTTCTATGGGCTGAAGAGTACATCTTGATTCACTGGAGCTCGCTAAAGCTCTAGTGAGTTCAAATTACAGCTAAAAGTGTGTAAATGACGGTCGTCTTTCGCAGTGTTTTAAAGATATGTTCGTTGTAGTATGTTGCGAAAAAAAATGATGATCAGCTTATTTTAATTTATTATTGAAAATTTAGAATGTTTCGAAGTCGAACTCAGGGAGCAAACTTAATTTTAGAAGCATACAAATTCACAATTAAATATACTACTTTACAAAAATTAAAGAGAGAGAGAGAGTGAACAAAAAATCCTTTTCTCTTTTTTTTTTATTCTCTTCTCTCTTCCTTCTCTTCTTTCTTTGCCCTTTTCTTTCTCAGACGCCTTATCTGCCTCTTGCTACAATGCCTTTGCAGGTTCTTCTCCTCTTGGCTTCTTCTTTTCTCTGTTCGGCCTTCTTCTTCTTCTTGCACTGTGCCTTCTCCTTCTGCAGTTGGCTTCTCTCCTTCCTGTCTTCTTCCTCTTTCTTCTTCAGATCCTTCTTCTGTTGCAGCTCTTGGCTGCTTCTTCTCTTCTTTTCTCTGTTGTGCTCCCTCCTCTTCCTTCTTCTTCAACTTCTGCTACTCTGTGCGGCTAAGTCCTCAGCCACTCCTCCTCCTTTCTTCTTCTCCTGCTTCCCTGCACATTACAAGGTTAGGCAAAACCAAACCCCTACCCGCCCCACGTCTCTCTCTCTCTATTTCTCTCTCAAAGGTTCGCTCCCAAAGCATTCGCAGGTATACGGGTCGAGTAACGTGCCCGGGACCAGGCCCACTGGTGTGCGGTGGTGGGCGAGGAGTGCTTGGTCAGGTAATCGAGTTTGGCCCAAGCCCGTGGGGGGTGAGCGTGGGCGAGGGCGGGTGCAAGCGCGTGGCGCACTGCGTGCGTAGGCGAGGGACCTGATCCCTGTGTATCGAAGGCGATAATCGTAAGGCACCTTTTCAATCTATTTGAAGCGCCGCGCTCAGACGTTTACAAGGTGGGACTAAAAGTCCCACCTAAATTTCGCGCCCTCACCTGCAGCAGGAATCCTCGCGATTGCAGTGGTATGCGAGCTCTTGCCTTCGATTGGGGACCTGGGACCATGCGTGAGTCTCTCCTTCGCAGCCTACGACTCCCACCTGGGGCTGCAGAGGCCTGGAGCTGCTAGCAAGCTCGCTCCAAGCTCGGCGGCAATGGTAGCTAGCGTGCAGAACCTAAAAGCACGAATATTGCCTCGCGGCTCTGTCAGAACATCAGAAAACCTTCGCCGTATCACGACGAAGGTGAGGCAGGGGTTGACTGGCCGCGGGGCGACCTGGGCGTGCATGCCTAGGTCGCTCTGCGGCTGTGAGGATGGGTTTGTTCGGGAGGTAGTTTCAGTGGGTGGCGTGCTCGGTGGAAGGGCGAGAGGTGGTCAGTGGGAAGTGGTGAAGCTTATGAGGTGTTTGGAGAGGTGGATGGGTGAGTGGAATGACGGAAGCACCTCGCCAGAGGTCTGGCCGGAGGTGGAGAAGGTGGAGATGGACAGTGGATGTCAAGGGGTAGAAACAACAAATTAACAGAGGGGAAATAAAGGAGAGAGTAAGAGGAAGAATTTTTACCTAGCTAAGAGGACGAAAAGGAGGAGATGGCGATCGGTGCGTCTTTGCCGTCGCCGAAGACGAAGGTGCCAGGGGAGAGAATGGCGACGAGGAGAAGGGGTCGGAGAGTGCCCGCTGGTATGGCACGGCGCTACATAGGGCGATGAGAGAGGAGAGGAAGAGTCGCCATAAGCTCTGGCAGTTGGCCGGAGTTGGGAGGAGACGAAGAGGAGTGGGAATCTCAGGCCAAACGAAGCTTGTCGGAAACGGCAGCCCCGGCCGCTCCTTAAATAGGTGTTGGTGAGGAGGGAAACCCGAGGAGGAGGTGTGGGCAGGCCGCCGGAGATATGGCTGGAAAAGAGACCCATGCCTCTCGCGCGTTCGCATGAGAGGTATGGGTGTCGGCAGGGCATGGGAGGGGGTCCATGCAGAAGAAGACAACGCAAGGACTCCTCTCGTTTCTGGGGCCGGTCCCCATACCCTGCGCGGCGCCATCCTCCGCGTAAAGTCGCTGGAGGCATGGGTTGCTGCTGCTGGTGGCAGAGGGGCTGGTTTGAAAAGAATGAAGAGAAAGTTGAGGGGTTAAGTGCAAGGGTTCAAAAAGTTAAGGGTCAAAGGTAATTCTTGAGGACCAATTTGTAAAGTAGGTCAAGGCAAACTTTCCTTAGGTCTAAATTTTGATATAAACCTAATTTCGACCTAAGGAATCCAATGGTGAAGTTGGATTTTAGGTTTGACCATGTTTGACTGGTCAATTTGCACGAAAAACCAAATTAGGTCAAAAATTGAGTATGGTTCTCAATTTAGTCAAAATAGGTTCCAATGGCCAAATTAAAGGTTCTAAACCCTAGGAGATATTTTTTCATAAATTTTAGAGGGTTTAATTGATTTTTATCTTGCTTGAAACTTCATGAATTAAAGCAGATTTGTTTTAGGGTTATAGAATGTCATTTAATTCGTAGAAGCCGCTATAACGCTTTTTAGATCAAATCATCCCACTTTCTCTCTTATTAAGCCCATTTGACCTGTGTTTAGACCCTTAGAAATCCCGTTTGTGTACTGCATTGGTAAAATTACAGTTTTACCCCTTGTGAATTGCTTTATACTCAAATTTATAGTTCTCTGATTTAGGCTTTCCCTTAGGTTTTGTAAGAGCTTTTGTATACTTATTTAGGTCAAAATGTGCTAGTTAGGGTTAATGATGAGGTTCTCATCAGTAAACAACATTAAAACATGCCATGGCTGATCTGAAAAATTTCCTGAGGTCACAAGGAACCTCAGGAACACATTAATTTCTTCAATTATTCATCATACTGAAAGTTATGCTTTGAATTCACAATGAGTGAAATCTGAGTTAGATGGAACTCAGAACATGATCTCCCACTCAATTGAGTGGAGAAATCATATTAGTAGAGTGTGGCGATAGTGTTTATGTGATTAATTAAGTGGAGGAACTCCTCCTGAGTCGCTATTGATAGCAGGCTCAGGAGGTTGAGTGAAATTTAGGCATTTAGGTTGTAGGTGATTATTAATCCAATTAAAGTGAGGATAGGGCCATAAGATGATGTTTAAGTAATGGAGGACCCCGGTGGAGGTAATTACCCTCGGTGACCTCCGCCATGGACAGCGGAAGCAACTGGTGAAGGTGGAGATGGATTAGGCGATTATGTGTTTAATTCAGGGAATTAAAGTGTTAGAAGTGATCATGGAGGATTAAGGAGATGAATTATGAAGTTAAAAGACAAAAGAGTGCTCCAGTCAAGCTCAAAGAGCTCGCTGGAGCTGAGGAAGGTGACAGGAAATCTAACATTAAATCTAACTAACCTACCTAACTAACTACTCTAATTAAACTACTTACCTAACCTACTGTTACCTAGACGAAGGGGGCAGAGGATCTCCGTCGAAGGTCCTTAACAGAGGAGGAAATCAGAGGAGCGGAGGAAGAAGTCTGGCGAGTGTAGGTGAAGTGTAGAGGAGGAAGTCCAATGTTAGCACTACGTCAGAAGACTCAGCGGACGACGGCGAAGATCAGGAGCATGTAAAGATGAACGGAGGAAGCGGAGGAAGGTCACCGGATTTTGGAGCGAATAACCTATATGCCAGCTCAGTGGTAGGAGGGAAGGGAGCTAACTCCTTGAAATCGAGGAGGTGGAGGGGTATTTATAGGTTGTGGCGGCTGAAGAGCAGGGTGAATCTGGACGGAAAAAAGTCTAGAAGTGAAGTAACCACCGACGTCTTCTCCAACGCCGGTGAGGTTAACTTCAAGCCCTAAATAGGATTTGAGCTTCATCTAGACCGATGGATGAAAAGAGGACGGCGAGCACAAGCTCCAGGAGCTTGGAAGGGAAGGGCGAACGTCGAATGTATGGTGATCAGCGGGTATGGAAACCTCCTGTCATCAGTCGTCGAAAAGGCTGAAGAAGGAATGAAGAGGAAGAAGAAGTTTATAGGGACCTATATGTAATGAAAGCTAAGGACCTAGGTGAAAAATAAGGACTCGATTGAAATAAACCTAGGGACTAAAATGTAAACTAAGGTTTTCAAGGTTTATTTTAATTTAAATCTTTTTCAACTTTTTATATATGATTATAAATGAGACAAATATTATATTTAAACCTTGGATTTACATTTTTGACCTTTTTAGCTTAATTTATTTAATTAAGTAAAGTTACTTAAGTTATTACATACTTAGGTATAAGTTATACTTAAGTTAGTTAACACATTAATTAGGTAAATTGTTGATGATATTTCGAGTCCACTTATTAATTAAATTATTAATAATATTAATTGGATAATAATATAACATTTTAACTTATTTTAAGGTTCTTTAATATTTTATCCCTTATTTTATAATTAACTCATATATTTACATATTCCTAGCTAATTAACTAGGAAGACTAGTTAATTAGGGGTAATTGGAAGCCATGATGAGCCTCTCATCACTGTGCTAGAGTGGAAGTGGGAGAGCATCACCATGGACTTGGTGGTAGGTCTTCCAGTTACCCAGCGGGGACACGATGCGGTCTAGGTGATAGTAGATAGGTTGACGAAGACGGCGTATTTCTTGCCTATCTGATTCACCTTTGGACCAGTACAATTAGCAGAGAGAAACATTCGAGATGTGGTGCACCTGCACGGAGTCCCACGTGAGATCGTATCAGACAAGGATGCCTGTTTTACTTCCTAATTCTAGGTTGAGTTTCAGCAGGCCTTGGAGACGCGTCTGAGGTTCAGTACCGCTTACCACCCCCAGACAGACGGACAGTCAGAGTGCACCATTCAGACACTTGAGGATCTTCTACGCGCCTATGTGTTAGACTGGAGAGGCTCTTGGGAGGAGCATTTGCCCCTGGCAGAGTTTGCATACAATAACAGTTACCACTCGAGCATCGGCATGGCACCCTACGAGGTTCTGTACGGACGGAGGTGTACTGCACCCTTGAGTTGAGTCAAGGTAGGGACCAAGTGGGAGGTTGGTCCTAGGCTAATCTGGCAGAGTCAGGAGGTAATAGAGCAGATTCACAGACGACTCCGCATTGTCAGGAGCAAGCAGAAGAGCTACGCTGATCGGAATCGCAGAGAGGTGTAGTTCGAGGTTAGGGATCACGTCTTTCTCCGTGTTTCGCCCATGAAGGGCCTGCAGCATTTTGGGGTGAAAGGGAAGGTTGCGCCAAGGTTTGTGGGGCCCTTTGAGGTCCTGGAGCGGGTGGGACCTGTTGCTCACTGGCTTATCCTACCTCCCTAGCTTTCTGGAGTGCACAACGTGTTCCACGTGTCCAACCTCAGGAAGTACGTCACCAATCCCAGTCACGTTCTGAGCATCGAGGTAGGTGACGACCTGACCTACCCCGAGAGACCAGTACAGATACTAAACAGAGCCGTCCAGAGTCTGAGACGGAAGCAGGTACAATTGGTGAAGGTCCTATGGAGAAGCCAGCAGTACGAGGAGGCAACTTGGGAGCCTGAGGCGGCGATGCGAGAGCAGTACCAGGAGCTTTTTTGAGGGTACATCTTTTCAAACCTGCATCGGTTCTCTTTAAGTTTGTTATGCGCTGTTACGTTCCTTTTCTCGCACCCTAGCTAGCTCAAGTTTCGGGGACGAAACTTCCTTTAAGTTTGTTATGATGTAATGGCCCGTTACATTTTTAGCCATTTAAGACCTCTGGAGTTTTAGTCAGACGTCTGTCCAGACATTTGGACACATGCCTGGACATCTAAAAGTGAGATTTTTCGTACTGCGCTTTGCGCTCTACACGCGGGCGGCACACAGAGGTTTCTCTCACCCCACACCCTCACCCCGAAAACCCTAATTCCCATCCTATTTAAATCCCTCCCCTCCTTCTCATCCCCTCACCACCAGTCACCACCACCTCCAGCGCCTCCTGTGCGGCTGTGGCGAGGCTAGATGAGAGTGGCGAGAGGGGGGCAAGTGAGGGAGAGTGAAAGAGAGGAAGGAAGAGAGTGTGGAAGGGCGGACGACATTCAGGAACTCGGTGGAGCTCGCACGGCCAACGACGGCCGCGTGTGCGCGAGGAGGACGCTGGTGGGGAGCTGCTTAAGCTCCTACAACTGCTAGAGTTGCCGCTGCAGCGAAGGTGCGAGCGGGGCGAGCTGCGAGGAGGTTCTAGTACTGGAAGTTTTCTAGTATCAGACATCTAGCGTAACGTTCAAACGACTGGCGAGGGACTCGAACGTCCGGAGCTGAGGCCGGACGTCTGAAAGCGAGATATCGCAAGGTACATATTTTCCTACGCCATGCAAATCCTAGCGCAGGGATGTCGGCTGACTGTTGCATCTGAGGGTGTTCGTACACAGGTGCAGGCTTTGGGAAGGTGCGAGGTGCGCTTTCCCAAGTACTTTTGGACGTCTAATCACGTCTTCAGACGTCCGGAGGTGCTTCCAGATGATCAGAGACCTTGTCCGATGTCTGGAACTGCCCTCAGATGGCCGTAGAGGGAGTCTGGACATTTGAATCAGCCACAGGAAATATAAGGTGAGTTCTGACATCTTTTAAGACGTCTGGGACTAATCCCAAATGTTTGATTTTGATCAAAAATCGTGTTTTTGGCCTGTTTAAGGCCCAAACAGAATCGGATTTCTGCAAACGAAATATCGTTGTTTTCTACTCGAGTTCCTCTACATGTTTGTGTTGAGTATCTACTGTTTTGAGCTCATCTAAAGTACATTGGTCGCTGGTACAGGTTACCAGCCAGTGGCGTATTCGGGGCCCGTGGAGACGACGGGATCTGCGGCACAGGCCCCCATTCTTCCTATGATACCCGGTAGAGTGGTTTAATTCAGTTGTTAATAATTTAATAAGAATGTTCTTGGTTGGAATAATCGGATTGAACTCTAGGATGTGGAATGAACCCTAGGGTAGAAATGAATGAGCCTGTTTGAGCTGTACTGTTTACTTGAATGCATGGTTAAGATAAATTGCTAGCAAATGCCTTTAGTATAATTACGAGATGAATGTTAAAATACGAGCTGCCTATATGTAAATGAGAATTGAACTAAGAAACCACAAGTTGCATGTTATGATTGAGAATTGAATTATGAAAACATGAGCTGCCTGTATATGGATGAGGAACAAGTTATGAAACATGAGATCTGGACCTGGATAAATGAGATGAATATGAGCATGAACCCTACAGGGAATTAGGACTAGAACTCCTGTGGATGAAAGGAAATTTGGAATTTAGACGAGAAGTGTGCTGGCCCTTATATACGCGGTACCAAGGAAAGCAACTGTCCCTTTTTAGTGTAGAGGGGAGCTAGCCTTCCTTGGGTTGAGACCCGGGGTTAGGATTGGCCACTTTACATCGACTCTTGTTGGCCCTCGTGTACGTGGTACCAAGGCGAGCTACTAGTGTAGGGAGGGAGCTAGCCACCCCATGGGATCCGAGGTTTAGCTAGCCTAAACCAGCCACCCTTCACCGACTTTGTTAGGCCCCCCTGGGCAAACCGAGGTAGTCGGACGAGGGTACACGGACTGTGGCGGGGCGAGACCCCTATTTGGTTCTGAGGGGTGAGACCCCTGTTCTGAGAGGGCAAGGCCCTATACTGTCCCGTGCTGTACTTTGGGCGTACCCGCTAGCGGAAACGACTGACCGCGTGTCAGTGAGGGATAGCTACCCGTGTGCTTTTCATGCGTGCCATAGTCATCGCTACGTCTCGATAGTGACCTCAGGGTGGTTGACTAGGTTTAGGACTACCACAGGGGACTCGCTCGACGAGGAGAGCACCATGTGTACCTTCTACTCTACGGAAAAGACTGCAATCAAGATCGTTCCCGCAAGGAACATACAAGATCAAGAAATACCTGGATACTTGAGAAATAAATGAACCAGAAATACATAAATGAGATAAATAGAAATGAGAAATAAACCTGTTGTTTTACTGTACTTGCACTTAAATAATGTAAACAACACTCTACTTAGCGTTCGCTGACTTTGTCTTTTCGTAACCCTATTCAGGACCAGGAGGTGAGTAGCCTGAGTTTCCGGCTGCAGAGGCTGCTGGGCCCAACCGAACCCAGCCATAGTCATTTTTCAGTTCCTTTGCTTTCTTATTGTTGTAGTGAGTAATGGATACAAGCTTTGCTGTTCTTGTTACTTTCTATTTCCTTTCCGCTTTCTGTTGTTGTTGTGGTGGCATGTACTGAGACAGTTGTTCTACTTTTTTTATTGCTTCGTACTTTTCTTCTGCTTAGTTATATTGCATGTGTGAATGCGGTTTATTTTTACTGCTTTTGGTTATTTTTCGTTGGACGACTAGGTTTTGGGATTAGTCGAGGCAAGCTGGTCTCGGGTCCTGTAGGGATCCGGGAACCGGGTTGTAACAAGCTCTCCAAGCAAGGTCAGGAAACCTTCCCTTTTGAACATTCCTGATGGGCAAAATCCCACCTATAAGAGTGGCCACACATCCTCAATTGGTCTTTGTCTAGTTTTGGTGTGCCAACCAGCTCCTCTTCTTCGTCTAAGGCCACCATTAACGAAGGCTTGGAGCTTCTTCAACTTTCCTCGTCGGTTGTTCCCACATACTATAGGGAGAGGGCTTCCTCCTTACTCTTCATCATCGTGATCCTAAACAAAGGAGGCGGCCCAATTACCCCTTCATCAGCTCCATATCCATCTCCTTTGTCTCTGGCTTCAGCATACCTCCGGCAAGCCTCCTCAGACCTCCGTTCGTCCAATTAGTTTAAGGCTTCTCTTCCTCTACCCGCCAATTAGGTTTAGACTAAATTTTAGGTCCCAATTCTCTCTATTGCTCCTTCTCCGACGCCAGCTACCACACCTCCGACTACCCTCACCGCCTGCATGCCTCTACCCATCGCACACCCCATACCCTACGCCAAAAGCATCGCCCCAATCTCACGGAGCTTCCTAGCTCCTCAATTTCTCTGTTAACCACCACCATCACCTCCCTCCATCACCGACGACCGAAGCTCATTGGAGCTTCTCCGCCACATGCAGCCGACCATTCGCACACCCAATTCCTTTATGGCTTTTGTCTGACGAATAATGTCGGACCTTCTCGTATGCTTAATTTTGGCTCTAAGGTCGTATTTTTGTCACATGTATTTCGCTGTCTCCAATCATTCGCTTCGTCTCTGGAAAACCACATCCGACCACCTCTAGTCTCGTCCTCCCCCTCAATCGACACGGAATAGTCTCACGATCAATTCCCGACCATCACTTGGGCAGAGCTACACCACATGATCACCAATCAGGCAAACACTCTAGCTGTTGATTGCGGGCGGAAGAAGGGGCTGGGATTAGTCCCACATCGTGAGCGGACAAAGAGGAAGCAGCGCATATATTGTTTTAGTGCTTTCATATGTTCACCCAAGACACTTGAGGGGTCAGGTCCCTCCTCACTATCCTCGCACACCTCGGCTACCTCTACGCCTGGTAGCCCTGGTCATCCGGATCCCTGATTACCTAATTGATTGCCCAGTTATCTGAGAGAGAAGAGAATGAAAGGAAAGAAAGAGAGAGTGGGGGAGGGGAGGGTTTTACCCTCTGAGGATCTTCTTCAGGTGGGTGCTTTGTGCTAAAAAGCCTAACCCTTAGGCTTTGTCAAGGCTCAGAAGAAGAAGAAAAGAGGAAAGGCAGAAAAAGGAAGAGAAGCCAAAGAAAGAAAAGAGAAGCAGAGAAGTGAAGAAGAATAAGCACTGTAGCAGGGCTGAACTTAAGTCGTCTGGTCATCTGACCCAACGTCTGGCTTAGTTGAAAATACTGTAGCATTATTTGAGGCACTATGCATTTATTTAGATCATTGAGTAATTATTATATATATATCTAAGCTAATAATTGGTGATTTAAATCACAATTATTTTATCTTAGATATCGTTTTGCATCATTACACTCTTGATATACTCTTACTTAGTATTAAATATCATTTGAGTAGTTATTCTTCATTGAATACCATTCTTGGCTTATTTTTTGTGCCCATGTATACATTCATTTTGATTAGAATGTGAATTACAACACTTGCTCCCTGTGTTCGACCTCGAACTTCAATTCGAGTTATAAATTGCATTTGTTTGAACGCATTTGTCATATACTACAATGCATATCTTAAACAACGACGGATTCGCACAAATAAGAATCAGGGGAGTGAGAGGAATAGATAAGAGTGACTTAGAGAGAGAAGGAAGGCGAGATGCAATTGGCTTTGGTTGGCTGGCGTTGGAGAAGATGAAGTTGACGGTGATACAATGGCGAGGGAAGAAAGATGGAGAACGCCGGGTCTTTGGTTGGACTTGGACGTGATGAAGAGGGGAGGAGCTTGGTGCCTCCAATTTGGTTATTGGAGGTACGGAAGAGGGGAGAATAGAGAGCCACCGGAGTTGTGGTTGGTAATGGCCCGAGAGGAGGAAGAAGAGGGTTTAGTCCTCAAAACCGAGCTGAGGAGAATGGTCAGGGATCAGGGCCTCTTTATAGAGCTTTAGAATGAGCTCTAAAGCTAGGGAAGGGCTTGATATGGCCACAAAATCAAGGAAGAAGATCCCTAAAATCTCTTGTCTTCACCTGATATTTGGGGGCCGAATTGAGTCTCAACAAGTCGGTCAATCAATTAGGAAGATCCATGCGACCAATCTCTCCAATTTTGGAGAAGTTTGGTTTTGATTTGAGGAAGAAAATCTCCTTCGAATCTCGTTGCTGAGCTTAGTTTCACACCAGTAGCAGTAGTGACCAAAATGAAGAAAACAACGAGATGTTAGGGACCCATTTGCAATAAGTTATAAACCTGAGGGGCCAAATGTAAGAAATAGAGTTTTAAAGGGTTAAATAGCAAACTAGGTCAAGATGGACTCTAATTGAGCCCAAATTTTAGCCTTAACCTAATTTGGACCCAAGAAATATAATGGTGAAGTTGGATTTGAGTTTTGATCACTTTTGACTGGATAATTTGCACATAAGCCCAAATTAGGGCAGAATTCCGTCTAAAACTATGTTTTAAATCAAAATGAGTTCAGATGGTCAAACCAAGGGTACCAAATCTCTTAGAATATTTTTTTATGAATTTTAGGAGGTTTAGATAGATTTTATCTTGACCAGAACCTCTTCTATTTAAGTAGGTTGATAATTAGGATTTATGTACTGCTTCAATTCTCACAATACGTGAAGCCCTGTTTCTGTCATTATTGACCCACTTTTTGGACTTTTGAACTTATTTGACTTTTATTTAACCCCTGAGTAATCCCATGGTTAATATATGTTTGTGATATGCTATTAAAATTACAGAATTAATCCTAATTCCTTGTTCTTCTCTCCAATCAGAATGATACAGAGTTATGACCCTCAGAAGATTAGGTGGGAGCTTTTAACATTCAAACCTGACTAAATGTGACTAGTTAGGGCCTATGATGGTGTTCCCATCACAGGTCTCGTTTCTAAAGGCTACAATCAACAAGAAAGCATTGACTATAATGACACATTTAGTCCAGTGGTTAAAGCTACAAGCATCCGCACCATCTTATCACTTGTTTGCAACAACTGGGAGATTCGACAACTTGATGTCAACAATGCATTTCTCCATGGTCAATTGCAGAAAATATCTACATCACCCAACCTCTGAGGTTTGCCAACTTAGACTATCCTCAACACGTCTGCAAACTACAAAAATTACTATATGGTTTAAAACAAGTCCCATGTGCTTGGTTCAGTTGCCTCAACTCTTACCTTACATCTCTCAAATTCCAAGCGTCAAAGATAAATTCCTTCCTCTTCATACATTGCAGTGACAACGTCATATATATTCTTGTTTACGTAGATGATATCATCATCATCGACAATAGCTTCTCCTTCATACACAACATCATTCGACAACTCAAAACGAGTTCACACTCTGTGACCTTGGAAACCTCCACTATTTCCTAGGCATTGAAGTAATACAAAAGCCTTACAGTCTTCTCTCGCAGAGAAAGCATGCTCTTGACCTACTTAAATGATCATGGGTGGACTTGTGCAAACCTATTTAAACACCTATGGCCACTTCCTCAAAGCTTGTGTCTCAAGGAATGCCATTCTTAGATCCCACTGTTGGAACATTGTTCCACATCTTATTTTGGTGTTAACAAAATTATTATGAATTAATGTTTGCATTAAGTGTTTTTCAGATTTAGGTGAAGAAGCAAGGCAAACAGGAAATGATAGAGGAGAAGATCATGATAAGAAGGAGGCAAGATGACAAGGATGAGTCGAAGTGAAAAATATCATCTTCGACCTTTAGTTTATTTAGTTTAGATTTTGTTTTTATAGATTATATATGCCTCTTAACAAAAGAATCATAACTTAGATAGTAAAATCAATTAAAGAAAAATTAGGATTTATATTGCGAATATTTTCAAAGTACGTAATGAATTAAAACACTTAAAACAGGTACTTGTAAGCAAGTACCGGTACTATTCATCATTACTGGTATTTGCAAGGCACAAGTTTGAGAATTCGTCTCAAACTGTGAACAACAAGTACCGGTACTAACCATGAGTATCGGTACAGGTTGGCGATAGGTTGAAGGCTTAATTCTGGCCTGAACCTTACAAGTACTGGTACCCATGATGAGTATCGGTACAAGTAGGTTACTGTGCCCAAGGAATTCCAAACCTGGGAGTCACAAGTACCGGTACCCATGATGAGTACCGGTACCAGGACTCATGTACTGGTGGCAGTGAGCTGCTAGTACCGGTACAGGTACTTTAGTACTGGTACCAGGTAGCCGTTGGCTCAAAACTGAATGGCTAGAAAATTAATTCCAACAATATGAACGCTGGGAATTAATTCCCAACGTCTAGTAGACGAGTATCATAGGTCCTAAACTCTATAAAATGACCCTAGGACTCTTTGTTTGCACATATTCAAGAGAAGGAATAGTTTGCTGCTCTCAATCTCTCTATGCTTTTGCAAACACTTCAATGACGTGTTTTTCTCACGCATCTACGAAGCGATTCACACTCATTATAGGCTCTCAAATTGGTATTATCTTTTAATTATTGTTGAGAGGCTTAGGTTCTAGTTGTAAGATTCTTTTTGTTTTACACCTGTATTTCTTTTGTATTTGAGCTTGTTGCTCGTTGGGTTGTAACAAACCCGTTATTGTACTTGGGTGGTAACCCGTTAATTATCTCGGTTTAGTAAATTGATTCTCTCAAGGTTGAGAGAATCGGGTTAAAAACCCTAAGCTGGGAGGCTTAGGTAGTGGAGTATCCAAGAGAGGGGAACCACTATACATATTGTGCCAATTTCTGTGATTGTATTTTGTGCAAATCTTTTTGTTATTACTAATATTGTGCTTAAGTATTTATGTGCGAAGATAGCCATATATATTACATATTCCATCGATCCTATCACCCACTTGTTGGAAAGTTACTAATAACAAGAAATATTTGCACAAAGATTCAAACAACAAAAATTGACACAAGATGTATGGTGGTTCCCCTCTCACTTGGGTACTCCACTACTTAAGCCTCCTAGCTTAGAATTTTTAACTCGATTCTCTCAACCCCGAGGGAATCACTTTACTAATCGAGGTAATTAACGGGTTACCTCAACCCAAGTACAACGGATTTGTTACAACCCAACGAACAAAAGCTCAAGACAAATAAGAACCGGTGTAAGATAAAATAAATCTTACAACAAAGATTCCTAAGCCTCTCAATACTAATTAAGATGAGATTAGCGATTAGAGAGCCTAGAAAAGATGTGAATCACTTTGTAAATGCATGAAAGAAACATGTCATTGAGTTTGCAAAGTGTAGAAAGATTGAGACCAGCAAACACAATTTTCTTCTCTTCAAAATATAGTGGAAATATGAAAAGTTAGCTCTAAAATTTTTTCTTCTCTTTCTTGTGTGCAAACTAAGAGTCCTAGGGTCTTTTTATAGAGTTAGGACCTTAGTAGATCATCTACTAGACATTGGGGTTTAAATCTCAACATTCATGGTCTCAAAATTAATTTTACAGCCGTTTAGTTTTGAACCAACAACTAACTAGTACCGGTACTGAAGTATTGGTATTAGTGCTAGCTGCTCATAGTTTTTTCTACAGCTAGCACACAAGAGTCCTGATATTGCTACTCATCATGGGTAACGATACTTGTGACCCCCAGGTTTGAGACTCACTAGGCACTGCGACCTACCTGTACTGGTACTCATCATGGGTATCGGTACTTGTAACGTCCAGACCCGAATTGAGTCTAAAAATTATGACCACCAGATACCGGTACTTGTTCATAGTTTGAGACAGGCTCAAACTTGTGCCTTACACTTACCGGTACTGATAAATAGTATCGATACTTGCTGTCAAGTGCCTTTATTTAAATATTTTACAAAGCTTAACTTTTGAGTATGTTTTTTTCAAAAATGATCGTAATATTAATCCTGATTTATCTCTAATTAATTTTATGATCTAAGTTATATTTCTTTGTTAAGAGGCATACATTCTAAGAAATAAAAAACCTAATAAAAAAAATTAAAGATCGAAGATGATCTCCTCCTTGCCATCATGCCTCCTTGACATAATTCAATGTTTGCCTTGATCTTCACCTAAATCTAAAAAATACTCAATTGCAAACATTAATCTACAATAATTTTGTTAACATCAAAACAAGATGTGAAACAAGGTTCCAACACCACTTTGTATCGATAAATAGTTGGTGCTCTTCAGTTCCTACTAATGACACGTCGTGATTTCTCCTTTGTAAATAAAGCATGTCAATTTATGAGAAAATCAACAACAGGTCATTGGGATCACGTGAAACACATTCTTCGTTGCTTCAAGTGAACCGTTGATCAAGGTATATTCCTTTCATGCAAATTAGAACTCAACCTATAAGCTTATTCAGATGTCTACTGGCCTGGCTCTCTTGACGATAGAAAATCATCGGGTGGCTACCTTATATACCTCGGCACAAATCTCATTTCATGGGTAGCTTGATAGCAATAGACAGTATCTTGGTCATCAATGGAGTCAGAATACAAAGCCCTTGCGAAAGCAACTGTCGAAATCATATGGCTCTGCTCACCACTTCAAGAACTCAATGTCTCACTAAAAACACCTCCCATATTATGGTGTGATAGCATTGGTACCACCTACCTAATAGCCAATCTCATGTTCTATGCAAAGTACATAGAAATCGACTATCACTTTGTATGGGAACAAGTCGCTAAAAGCCTCCTTTCTGTTCACTTCATTTCCACAAAAGATCAACTTGCTGACATTATGACCAAACCCTTGTTGAAGCCACAATTCCTGCACATTCGTAATTAGGGGTGCAAACAAATCAAACCTAATCGAGCCTACCTTGTTTAGGTTTGATTCGTTTATTTGAACGTACTTAAATACAGTTTTGGTTCGATTCGTTTATTCACGAGCCGAATTTACATCGAATCTTTAACGAATTAAACCTAAGCGAATATCAAACCTAAAAATCTTTTGACAGTTCTAATGGGGAGTGGAGAGGTTGATCATATAGGTAGCGATAGAAGAGGAAGGTGGTGGCCTTGCTGGGGATGAGAGGCACGAGGTGATGAGAGCGTTCAGTGGCCACTAAAGGTGGGCATCGAGGGGAGGTGCTGTAAGTGTGACGTCGACTGAGGAGCATTGCCACACTGTGTTGGGGGAGAGAACAAAGGAGATCGTGTTGGGGGTGGAGGTGGGACATACCATAACCTTGGAGGTTGAAGACTTGAAGGTGAGGTGATTGTTGCAAGTGCACCGTAGCACCGGTGACTCACCACCGGCGGTGAACTGTGAGTGTTGTAGGCTTGCAGCAGCCAACAAGGACCAAGTTGGGGCACTGGGGGTGATGTTGCCTTGTTTTTGTTGGGGGCAGAACGAGGGGAGCGCTTTGTTAATCTATGAAGTGCTCCAAGTGGGAGACCAAAAAATGCATATGGGTGGGAATTGGGAACGACATACTTCATGCTAGGGTATAAATGCCAAATATATATATATATTGACAAACTTTTAACGAATCAAATCAAATCTAACCTATCATGTTTAGGTTCGATTTGTTTATCTAAACAAGCCTAAAATTAAGTTTAGGTTTGATTCGTTTATTCACGAGCCGAATCTAAATCGAATTTTTGATGAACCAAACCTAAATGAATATCGAAGCTAAAATTTTTTTTACAGCCTTATTCATAATGAGCTTCAACTCCAATCAGTAGTAACATAGTTCCTACAATTGAGGGGGGCTATCAACCGAAGGAGAGTTTTTCTCCCTGTCAACCGAAGAACACCTCTTCTGTCAGCAACAATTGAGAGTCTCTCCAACAGCTGGCTGGTCATCCTATTCAAAATCGAGCTCAACATCTTCGAAATATCTCAACAACTCAATTATATCTCAAGCATTTTTGTAACCTATATTTACACATATCCTGTAGTGTAATAAAGGCAAGCAATAAAAACAAGAAAGCTCAAACCTCTATACTCTTCTTTGTTATCAAAACATACCAACATTATTAATCTAAAAGTCTTCACATCTCATCTCCCCTCCCACTTTAACAAACTTTGCATGTGGGAATGTACAAATTGAGTTTGAATATACTTAACACTAGTTCTTAAAATAAGATAATCATTGTCATGCCTACTCATCTTGTGCATCTTCATTCTCCTATATACATCATTGGAGACTGTTCATGTTCTTACAAATCATATCATCTTTATTTATCTTTTTCTTTTTTCTCCTAGTAACTTAGGACTATAGGCACAATTCTATATCAATCTAAGATGAAAAAACTCTTACACAACACTTTAATTGGATAAAATAAACAATAACTCGAATATAACTATTACACTTTTTAAGTCAAGAACTTGCCACCATTTAAAATAACTTATAGGAACATTTTCCTTTTTCTTTCCTTTTATTTTTATATTTCTTTTTCTTCTCCTCGTTCTTTTATTTGTTTTATTTGTTTTTCTTTTTTATTTTTTCCTTAATCTATTGTGTTTGAAGGAGAAAGGACAACGCCGTGTGAATGGGACTTCCCGGGATACCACAGAATCACGTGTTTCCATACGATCCAAAGACTTCAACCAAACAAACGCTTTCCACACATCTCCTTCGACGACTAATAGAACAACAACATTCTCATCTCTCTCCCTCTCTCTCAAACGTTGAGATCACCGCACCCAAAAAATCAGACGAAGAACGGTGGTGGAAACAGCGAGAGATCAAAAACGACCCCTCGCATTATCTGAAGCAACGCCAAAGGTCATCCCTCCCACGTCAGTTGACGAGTCAATCGCACCAAAGCTCCCTCCCTTCCGCCCTCTTCACGTTTCTTCCTTCGCACTCCTCCTCAGTTCGATCCCCTCAATCGCGTTCTCTAGTGCTCGATCCCGTGCCTTGGCGTCGGCAAAGTTGCGATCTTAGGCTCCAAAGTTAGGGTTTTTTTTCTTTTTTTTCTTTGTTGCTTTGGAGGGTTTATGGAGGTGTTGGTTGACGCAGGTTTGGGTTTTTTCGTTGGGGGTTCAGTAGAAGGATGGCGAGTGGTGGTTCTGCGGCTTCGTGTGCAGAGAGAGCCACGAATGACATGTTGATCGGTCCCGATTGGGCTCTGAACATGGAGCTATGCGACATACTCAACATGGATCCCAGGTATTGCTTTGCTCCTTATGCCAAATGTGCATCTTTTCGTAGAAAGGCTTCGTCTGGCGCACTCTCTTTGGATGTTTACAATGGTTGATTGATGTAGGAACGCCGCCCTTAGCGTTATCCTGTATAGATTGCATAAATCTTTAGGTTGAGTTTGGCAGCGGGATGAGTTGGTGGTTGGGATAAGCCAGTTGTGGAATAAGTAAAGGCCCGTGGTTGCTTGGTGGGATAAGTGGTGAGTTTGTTGAGTTGGATGTGATGGTTATTTTAATGAAAGTGGTTAGAATCGTGTAGGAAATTGGAAAAAGTTGCGTTGAAGAATATTGTGTTGGGAGCTGAAAATCCGACTTATCTTTGCTAAGAAACCGGATGATGCAGTAGAACAAAACGCCTTCAGCCAGTGAGTTATCTGCCAGGTGAAGGGTTTAGAGTGGTGCATCATCCATAGGAAGAGACATGTCAGATGTTTGGTCTGTTGTATGTTGCATGCATGATTGGAGAATGGAAGTTCTCTTGCATCTTCTGATCTCTTACCTGTTTGATCGGGGGGATTTGGACAGTGGAATTAGGAAAAACAATGGATGGATTCTTACCTTTTTTTTGTTTGTGTGGAGAGAAAGGAGTAGAAGAAGTGTTTTTTGTGAGGGATACTCCATATCAAGGAAATTAGGAGAGGTACTAGGGAAGAAAAACTAGAATTAGAAAAGGAATTAATCAAATCCATCTTGGTGGTGAAATTGATTTATTACAGAATTGAGAGTGCTGCCCCAAACAAGGAACTAGCCTCCCTATTCCAGTCAACAAACACTACCTTTTTTTTTTCTTTTCGAGCACGGCTCAAAAGATTCTTTTTGTTAATCTAGCATGTGTTTAACAAAGATAACAGGAGAGGAACAAGGGAACTACAAAATAAAGGATGACCAGAATTAGCACAAACAATGAATGAAAGCCTCCAAAATAAGCCATATAAGGCTCTAATAACGTAGAACAAGGAAAGGACACAACAAAAAGGAAAATCCAGCTGGTGGAGCATTAGGGAGCTTATTATCATCTTTGGCTCGACAATCATGAGTCTTTTAGGTCCTTGAGATAGAGAGTCCAGAAACCTTGTTGGCAGTGACAAACACCACCTTAGGATAGCATTTACAAAAGGATGATGAGTTCTTGGTGAATAACAACTTATTAATTTTTTCTGGTTTAAATTATATTTAGAATGTATCATGTACAGGAAGAAGCATCTCCAATGACTGGTTAGTCATGTGTTGCACTAGGTGGCATAAATGTATATTTTTTCCTAAGCATCCAACCTTGTGGGATAGCTTTTGAGAAAAAAGATTCATTGATAAATGTCAGCCTTTTTTTTTTGGTGCTCTGACTCGACAACTTGACAAGATAGCTGGGTGGGACAATGTCTACCCTAGCAGCCATGTGTTGCTTAAATGAAGCAGCCAATTTTCTCTAAAGAAAGGTACAAATGTTAAAGAGCACGTGCCTCCAATAATGGGTGTGTGTATTCCTTCTTTATGCACAAAGACAGAAAATTCTTGTCTTTAGACGTCATATCCAAAACCAGAAGTAGAATTTTTGTTATAGTACAATACATGCTTCCATATTTGTCAAACCATCTAAAAGTTTATTTCTTTTTGAAAGGGGAAACGATGGTTACTGGAGGGCAGTAACCATCCACTTCATTACTTGAAAAGGAAGAGGTGGTATAATGACAAATTTTGGGACTGGAGGTCTAAAAGTTTATTCTTTTTTAGATGTATCTAAAAATTTATTCCATGTTCTACAGAATTTGCATCTTTTCCAACTCTGTGCAACACAACTGAGTTGCAGTGGCCCACTTTTCATGTTGCTGGGCATACAAGGAGACTTTTTTTTTATTGCTTTTCACTAGATTCATTTACAAACTTTTGCCTTTAATACGTGTAGGCAAACAAAGGATGCAATGAAGGTACTGAAAAAGCGTTTGGGGCACAAAAAACCTGAAGTTCAGCTTCTCACCCTTACGGTACGTGTGATGTAACTTCAAGTGTGGTTTCTTCCCAATGAAAGTAGAGAATAAAACTTGCCATTCTTGACCTGTTTAAAAGGTTTCTTGTTTCCAATTTTGCAAGTTTCAGTTTTAAGCCTTGCACGAGGTATGCATTCAGGAAAAAAAATTCAAGTTCACTTTTAGATATGCATGCTTTCAGCAAATTTTTTATGTTGGCAGTGTAAGGGAATTCCTTTTTTTTTTTTTTTTTTGAGAAGGTAAAAAATGGTGGGCATGGGATTTGATCCCATGACCTCTTAGATACCAATGGGGTGCTCTACTACTGAACCAACCCTTTAGTGGAAGCATAAGAGAATTCTGCTCTCTACTGAGCGTGACCTTCTTGATACACTGCAATAAACTGTTTTCTTGTCCACAGGGTTTGCAGTTTCTTGGTTTTTCCACCAGTGGATTTTCTAAAATAAAGAAATGATTTACGTGTCTATTTTTAATAAAAATAAAAGAGGGAATATATGCGAGTGTGGTTGGGTAGCAGGGAAAGAAGGGATGTTAAAAGAAAAAGGAAAATGAAATAGAATGGAGTGAGGTTATCCACTTTGTAGAGATTTTAGGTGACGGAAGTGGAGCGTGGAGACTCCTATGCTCACGTAGCAATATGGAGTTGCTACGTTTAGGACGTTTGGACGATCCACCAGACGTATGATTTGGGTGATTAGGCAAGTCTGGAAAGGAGGCAATGACAGGAAGAAGGAGCAGATGCTCCTTGTTGACCGGTTGAAAGGTGAGGGTGGTTGGCCTTGTTGATGCACGGTGAGAGAGAGAAGAGAGAAAGGAGAGGAGCCTTGTGGGTTTGGAAATATTCTTCTATATTGCTTAAGAGAAAATAAGTTGGGAAGGCTTTCTATTTATAGAGGGAACATATCTCAAACAAATCAAGTAATTCTGTTTCCTAAAGAGATAATATCTTCTTTCATTTGGAAATATTTTATCTCTTAACAAAATCAAATCCTACAACTTTAATTTCTAACAAAACGAATTACTAAAAATAGGTAAGCACCAATATTGGTGTACCAAATTTTGTCCAAGAGGACCCCTTGTAGCCGGCCTTGATGGGGGCCAGATGGTTGCTGCTGCTGCTGCCACGTGGCACTGCCATGTGGCTTGATGTGTCACGTGGCAATGTCCACGTGGCTTCTTTTTGGATTCCAACACTCCCCCTCAAGTCGGAAGTTGGGAGGCCGATGACTTGCCGAAATTGAAATTGATGCATCGTTCTTCTTCTTGAGATTTTGAGAATCTTCGTGTCTCTTCTATGTTCGAGAGTCGAGCTCTTCATCTTGGCATTCCTCGATGTATTAGGAAGTTCCACGTGTCTCCTCGAGAAGTATGGTGCCTTGCTCCTGAGCAGGCAAAGACCTTCGGCTTTTCTTCGAGCTAAGGTCACCAAGAGAAAGTATAGAAGTCGATGCATTCTTGGTGCTCTTTTAGAGGCTACACTATGCCTCTTCTGATAAATCTCCTCGTACTTCTTGTCGTCCGTGAAATTTGGTGCATCTTTAAGGATAATACTAAGTTTCTCCTATCTACCAACGAAAATCTTGAAGGCGCGAGCTCACAAGACATAGTTGGTGGCACCACTCAACTTGATGGTTGTCTTCGAGACAACCACCTTACTCTCTCTAGGGCCGAGCGTAGCATCTCCAATGGTCGTGGTAGATTCTGCCATCTCTTGGTCTTCCTTCTTTTCCGTGCAAGTTGCTGGATTCGAGGAGGACTTCTTTGAATGCACAAATCACCAATGAGTAATTGGATCTTCTACGTGCACAAGAGCCTAGATCGTAAGCTCTGATACCATGTAGAGATTTTAGCTGGCGGAAGTGGAGTGTGGAGACTTCTATGCGCACTTAGCAACACAGAGTTGCTATGTTTAGGACGTTTGGATGATCCACCAGACGTCTGATTTGGGTGATCAGGCAAGTTTGGAAAGGAGGTAGCGACAGGAAGGCGGAGCAGATGCTCCTTGTTGACTGGCTGATAGGTGGAGGTCGGTTGGCCTTGTTGATGCACGGTGAGAGAGAGAGAGAGAAGAGAGAAGGGAGAGGAGCCTTGTGGGTTTGGAAATATTCTTCTATATTACTCAAGAGAAAATAAGGTGGGAAGGCTCTCTATTTATAGAGAGAACATATCCCAACAAATCAAGTAACAAATAATTATGTTTCCTAAAGAGATAAGATCTTTTCTCATTTGGAAATATTTTATTTCTTAACAAAACCCAATCCTACTACTTTAATTCCTAACAAAATCAATTACTAAAAACAGATAAGTACCAATATTGGTGCACCAAATTTGGTCCAAGAGGACCCCTTGCAGCTGGCCCTGATGGGGGCCAGATGGCTGGTGCTGCCATGTGGCACTGCCACGTGGCCTGATGTGCCATGTGAGTGTCCACATGGCTTCTTTTCGGATTCCCAACACACTTAATGGGGATTAAGGGGGCATATTTCACGGGCATGAAGTGAAACTGTGAATGGAAAATACTGGTGAGGAACTTCATGGGAGTAGCTAGAAACTTCTAAACATACTTTTAGGCCTTTAAGGGCCTTTCTTGCTGGGTCTTAGTTTTGAGAATTGATAAAGGGCTGAGTGGCTACCGGAAAGCATAATTGGCTAGGGTAGTGGGTGATGAAACCACATGCAATTTGGAGCTATCGTGAATTTGTGACAAATTCTCATCGCTCAGATGAGAAGGGGGTGTGAGGGATGAGGAAGGAGATGACAAGGTGGTCCATCAGGAAGTAAAAGAGAAATATCATAGAAGGGTAAATGGCAACTTGTGTGGGCCTGATAACAAATTGGATGGTGGACTTGGTTGAGATGAAATTCTGACCGGTGTACAAGTGTTGCAAGCAACAAATATGGTGAAATGTGATCCTCAACATATATAGAGGAGGATGGAGGAAGAAGCATGTCCATTGGCCATGTAAAAGAAAAGGGGACAAGGCATGATGACCTCACATTTTATATTTTGTTGCCCTCCCTTTTCAAATAAAAATGTTGCCCTTCCAATAATATTGAGCTAAGGCTGCTTGGTACCCCCTAATTTTTTTTTTCTTTACAGCAATAGCTTCTGCTATTAGATTTAAATAATGGGTTTTTTTATAGGGAAAATGTTGAATTGGTTAAATTTGTTGGTTTCATGTTCTATGCTTTGACCACGGTGGTAGCCAAGTAAAGGAAAAATGCAATGACTGGGTAAAAACTGTAGTTAGAGGTCCACGTGGAGTTCTGGCAATGGTCTTAGAAAAGGCTATACCTGTTAAGAACAGCAAGATTCAGCAAGAGAAGAAGGTATGGTATAGGATGGTCTCCTCTTTGATTCTGCAAGATGGTTTGCTGTGATTCTCTATTTTCCAAGCTCCAGGGAGGAGGAATAATGCACATGGGAAAGTGAGATTATTAAGAAATCAGATTCTAATGAAATTTGAATACTGTTTTCCAGTATGTTGTCGAAAATTCCTAATTTATTGTGAAAAACTGTTAAAAATGCTGGTTTGAAAAGCATCGATAGTTTGAGATAAAGTACCCCTTCAAAAAAACGTTTGAGATATCATAATCATGATGCTGATTGTTTTTCCATGTCACTAGCATGGTAAAACATATCTTTACATATTGTCAATATATTACATATCAATAAGGGACCCTATACTGATTCACATACAACGAATACCTCCAGTTAAGAATTTCATTGATATTTTGGGGAGATATCAGTAACCCTCACCCAACATTGTCAAAATAGGTTGACTTCAGAGAAAGATTCCAAGATATCACCAATATGGGCGACGTGAATAGAGTCACCTCGTGCCATTGTGGATATCTGGGTGTTTGGCTTGGTGGTTTTTGTTCTATGCATTGTTGTCCTCTTCCTTGCCTCCACAACTTCATGCCTTGCCTTTTCTTCCCATTTCTTGGTTGTATTGACCTCTATTCTCTGTCTTCTCTATTTCTACTCCTCATATCTCAGTTCTTTTGCTATATTTTATACAGTGTCAACATCATATTTCTCCATTTTTCTACTCTCTCCATGACTCCATATCCAGATATGCTTTGAAACTCAAGCTCCTTCCATCATGGCATCATGTCATGGCTACTTAGTTGCTTATTAGAATTTAAAAATCAATCATCATTGTAAGTCAGAAACTTTTGTTTTGGGAAAGAGTATAATTCTGAAACTTAAAGGGATAAAGAGTATAAGTCTGAAACTTAAAAAGGGATATTTAGCTAACCATACTTTTACAGTGTGTTTCTTTACTTGTGCACTTGTATACGGTACTTGTATGGTGCTTCTATTTAGATTTTTGCAAGTGCAACCCAACTTTTTACTTGTTAGTTATAGGTGTGAGTTCCTTTTCAAGAAAAAAAAACTTTTAGGTCGTCTAAGGTACTTTTACTTATAGAATACTTGTGCTTACACTTAGAGTTGTAGAAGTGTAAGTTAGCTTGTACTTGCACTTCTACTTAGATGTGTAAGGTAGCTTGTACTGGTATTGTGCATGAGTTGACTTCTTAAAACTGGTCATGAATTCATCTCTATCATTCTTGCCTTCATAGGTATTGGAAATGAAAATTTATATTTTTTATGCATGTTGGAGACATTTGAATTATAATTTTGTAAAATTTGTTGCATTTCAAGCTATTTTGCATCAATTCTATGGTAGCAGCGATATATAACCTGACACTGCCACTGTGACTGCCACTTTGTAGCATGCCAATATGGCATAGATATGGGCATTTAAAGCATTGCATTAGTCATAAGGACCTAGCAACAAGAACCTAGTTTTTTAGATTGTCTGGCTTTGCTCACTTGACTGAAAACATTTTTGAACTCCCAGGATTATAGGGAATGTGTGTAGTATTGTCCTTATTAGCTCCATCTTTTGATCTGAGAAAAACGCTCACTGTGAAACGCAGAAACAAAGACTGATCTTTTAATGTGAAAAAGTATGCATTGTAATTAGCAATGGCATGAAAAATCTCATGGTTGCTGCCTAATCTGCCACTATGTTCGGTTCCATGGCCGCTAACGCGAGGTGCTTAGTCTTGTTTCTTGACAGTTGCCATGACATAGATTCTTTTATTGTTTTCCTAATTAAGTAACAAGTGATGTTATGGGATGTTTTCATGGGGAAAATAAGTACTAAAAAAATCTATGTGTGGCAATACTACAATGACTTCCAAAGTTCCCACATTCCAAACAATGTTTTCACTTCTGATATCTCTGGGTCTTGTAACCAAAAACATTCCCCAATTGACAGAACGTCCCGTGACTGACAGACACAGTTTGGTATTGTCATTTGGTGAATCAGTTGAGCCCCAATATGTTTTTGGTGCAACGGATCCCGAACAGTGAGTTATCATGCTTTCTTCAAAGGATTGCTGCTTCCAAGTCCATCTCCTGGTTGCCACCGATTGATCACTTCCTTTTCTATTAAGTGATTGCTTAGGGTCCTTAGTGTATGACCTGGGCTGTTCCCCTTTCGACTTTGCAGAATAATACTTGAGGCATTTAGTTGATGAGATGTTTTTTTGACATTGTAGCAATTCATCTGGAAAGTTACCTACAAATTATTACAAGAATTTGAGCTCCCGCTTTTCCTAGTTAATTAGAAGAGAATCACATGCTTCTGTAGCTTTCTTCCCACTTAAAGATATATGATATTTGTAACCATAGTAAACCAGCCGCTGAACATGCTGTCAGTTGTCATGCATCATTACATATAGCAAATTCGGATTTCCATTATGAATGCTTCATATTTACAATGTGCAGGTACTGGAAACTCTCAGCAAGAATTGTGGGGACCATGTACATCTGCAAATCATTGAAAGGGATGTTTTACACGATATGGTGAAAATTGTAAAGAAAAAGGTTTCACTTTTTGATCTTTCCTCCTAAATTTATTGTCCTTTTATTTGCTTACCTGCATCAAGTGACCAACAGTTGATATACTTCTGTTCTGTTTCATTATAGCCTAGCTTGGCTGTTCGAGAAAAGATTCTGATACTAATTGACACATGGCAAGAAGCTTTTGGAGGATCCCAAGGAAAGTATCCTCAATACCATGCTTCTTATCAAGAACTACGGGTATGTGTTGAATTGGTTTCTCGAAAGAAGGATCTTAGGCTTAATTGGGACGAGGGATAGAATTCTGTGGGGATAGAAATTATTAGAATTGTTATCCTGCATTTCTGTTTGGAAGTTAAAAGGATTATCCTGCTGGGTTAACCTGTGATTGCTTGAAATGCAGTGGGATAACTTGAAGGGTTATCTTGTTTGTGCAGTTGGATAACTACTTGCTTTGTTTTTGTGGGATGAGATGGTAAGGGTTAGCCTGTGGGATAACTTATCTCACATCAGTTTTGAGATAAGTTATTCTGGGTTAACGCATTGTAACTTGGGTTAATCTAGCCTAGCAACCAAATTGGGTTATTCCCATTTTGAAGGGATAATCCACCAAACAAACTAGGCCCTATTGTTTCTTTTCCCCTTATTAAATCATCTCCCCTTTATGATCACTCATGGTTTCTGGGTACAAGGTGATATGGTCTTCTCTATAATGAACCTTATGGTATCACTTTCCATCTCTGCTTAAATTTGGGGTGAATTTTGGCTGAACCGTTTATCATCCACCAAAATTCTATACTTTGTTGGTCTTTGTAAAAAATCAATTTTGTGTATTTGTTGCTAAAAGTGTTGACTAATTGAAATTGGGATTCTTTGTATCCTTCAAGTTCAATTCATGGTAAATCAACTCAGAAGGCAACGATTGCATTGCTTAGGTTTATACCTAGATAGTTTACATTTGAAAATGATATACCATACTATTACAATTTCATGGAGATTTATGACCTTGTTTAAATTGTGATAAAACCGCTCCATCTTTAGAATTATTAATCTGCCTCTCTATTTTCAAATGGATCATCGAATTTTCACTGTTTTTGAGGTGACTCTTAGAACTGTTTGTATGTCTGCCATTATTGGACTAGGACTATTTTCAATGACTTTAGTTGAGATCCAGCAGTCTAGAGATATGCTGATTAAGTCAAACTTTTAAGTCAAATCACCACTTCAAATGATTCATTGTAGAGAATTTTGTCTTTTCTTCTAAAAAATGGTTTTATTTTCTCCAAATGATTCCCTGTAATGAATTTCATCTTTCATCCCGAAATATGATTTTTCTGGTAATTTGTCAATGATAAGAACTGATGCACAGGTGCCACCCCCCCCCCCCCCCCCCTCCAAATCCTGGATAATCTTGACTTTTATTTCAAAACAGCGCTACTGCTCCTAAGTAACTTTTTATATTATTATTTTCTAAAAGGGAAATGGTGGCTATCTAGTTGATAACCACCCGAAATATATTAAAAGATCAAGGGCAAAAGTCCCAAAGCCAAGGCTACATAGATATTTCCCAAAAATGCATAAAAGAAGAAATGATGGAAATAAAGTTTTCAAGATAAGGGCGCTGCCCCTTGAAGACCACTGTGTTCCTTCCAAGCCATCTGCCCCAAAGGATTGCTAGCACCTTGGCCTTCTTCTTTGAATGTATTGAGCCCCACTTGGCTCGTAAGTAACTTTGCAAGGTAAAGTAACATGATCAATCAAGAGAGAATAATGCACACTATGACACATAGATAGAGAGAAGGAAACTGAAAGAAAACTAAAATGCCTGTTTACTCCTGGGTAATTCGCCTTCTTACAACCTTCTTAATCTTGTCATTTTTTCTGCTTTTGTAATAATAATCATTTCTAATTTCCAACATCATCTTGGTTGTATGTCATGCCTTAGGTGACAAACTTTGAACCCAACAATGTTTACACTGGATTTAGAAAGAGAGACAGTCTACATAGTATATACTCTGTGGATATGCACCCAGCCCCCTATAGACACCGTAGCGGTTAGTGGGTAAAACCCAGAGAAGAAGACCCACTCCATCCACCCAATGGCAGTGGTTGCTGGGTGGGATGGAGGGCTAATTGCCTGGGTACAATAAGTGGTACCTGTGTCAAGTTTCCTGTGCCATGCTGTTTCATGCACAATTTGGGAAGAATATAATAATAAAAATTGATTATGGAACAAAATTCGAAAAAAAGAAGCATCTTTATTTCAAAGGACGTTGTCCTTACAAGAATTTACATGGCCTCAAATATGCAATTTACACCATATTCAGGGGATGCCCACAAAGCTAAACATCATGTCCCTTGAATAAAAAATACAACTACACTACAGTCCAGTTACTCTTTTATCTCCAGATCACCACAAAGTATAGTCGGCACTGCATCCATTACGATGAGCAGGAAGTGCACTTTCTCTTTCAGGGTCATTGGCAGATTAGGCTCTGCATGGTTCCTTCAAAAAAAAAAAAAAAAAAGATTAGGCTCCGTATGAACCCTTAGAGTAGACATGCTAGGTGCTAGGATTCAGTTTCACAGAATATGGACCTGCATCCATGCATTCCTGGGAGACATTTTTACTTGGAATGGATTTACAATGACATACCATGAGCCAAGTGGCCCAATAGAGATTTGATATTTTATACAAAGAGGAATTGGTACATGAAATGAAAATAGAAAACATTTCCTGAACATAAAAAACGAAATTATGAATAAGAAGAATACTTCAAGGATATTTGCATTCCTTTTCCCATAGAGTTGATCAACTATGGTTTTGAATATCCAAAATCACATTCTTGAGTCATGGAGAAGATCTATCATGACTTTCTAAGGTGGTAATCCTTGCGAGCAAGCTTTCCTAAGGCCATTGTGAACAACCCATTTATTCTTTTATCCTAAGACACATAGCGATAGCATCTAGTATTGAACACACCTTCATGGACTCATGAAGAGAAGAAACATGCATCGATGCTCCATCAAAATCATTAGCATTCTAGGCTAGCTTTTGTGTGTGCTTTAACCGTCATTACCATCTGGTTGGTTTAATTAGATCTGAGTGAGTATATGCGACAAGACATGGGGGCTATCATTTTCTTATGGAAACTTCTCCACATTACGACAATCTATCTCCACATGAGGAGGAGGGGGGGGGGGGTTCTACAGACTGGTTTAGACTCCTTTTGCAGCCAGATGTCAGGCAGGGGTAACTCGCAGTGCTGGGACAGCTCTACAGTGGCATCGTCGGCTCGGACATCCTTCCTTGGACCGGTTGAGACAGATCATCCCCCACTTGTCACCTACTACAGAGATCAGATGCGATGCTTGTCAGCTGGGCAAGCATCATCGTTCCTCCTCACCTAGTACCACGATTGCATCTGTTGAATCTTTTGATTTAGTGTACATGGATGTTTGGGGTCCAAGTAGGATTCCGGATAGATAGAGCTACAGATTTTATTTAATTGTTGCCGATGACTTTTTCATATTGTCATGGATGTTCTTGCTTAGAAATAAATCAGAAGTTGGTATGTCATTTAAACTTTTATTAATCAAATAAAGATGTAGTTTTCAAAAATTGTTAAAGTTGTATGATCTGACAATGCATTGGAATTCTGTACTAGGCAATTGGCTCTCTTCTATTGCTCTCTTGGCATTATTCATCAGACTTCCTGCCCTCATACGTCTCAGCAGAATGGGGTGGTAGAGAGGAAACACAGGCATGTTTAGGATATTGCTTAGACTTTGTTGATACATCACAATGTTTCGTTTAGTTACTGGGGAGATGCAGTTTTGACTGCATGTTATTTGATTAATCAGCTGCCAAGTTCAGTCATACAGGAGTAGATCCCCTTGCAGGTGTTGTTTCTTGGTAGAGATTTATTTATGGTGCCACCCAAGATTTTTGGTTGTGTCTCATTTGTTGCTTGGTCTTGCTCGGGACAAGCTCGCACCCCATGCTGTGAAGTGCATTTTTCTTGGATATAGTAGTATATAGAAAGGATATAGATGTTATGATCTGATTTTTTGATGACACTACGTAAGCAGTGATGTTACCTTTCACAAGGAGATATTATTTCTCTATGAGGGGGCATAACATGACAAGTTCCTTCGCTCCTACTCCAAT
Organism: Thalassia testudinum; assembly: GCA_037157565.1. Classification (NCBI taxonomy): domain Eukaryota; kingdom Viridiplantae; phylum Streptophyta; class Magnoliopsida; order Alismatales; family Hydrocharitaceae; genus Thalassia; species Thalassia testudinum. Next base: position 5,690,791 of record JAZHRO010000076.1, read on the forward strand.
TCGCATTCCTCCACTACAGTTAGAGGATATTTCAGTTACAGAGCCAGATGTTAGAAATGGGGCAGAAGGGCACGGTACTAGCATTGGTGGATCAAATGCTAGATCAAATAGTCCTATTCCTTCGCCTCCCCTCTCCTCCATGCTACTAATCCCTCCCACCCAGGTACAATTTGACCCCACTGATGTTGCTTCTAGTGACTCTTCTGCAGGTTAGGATCTCCAATTTGATGATGTTGATTATTATCTTCCAATTACCATGAGAAAAGCTCCCCGATCATGCGCTCACTACCGAGTCACTGGTGCCCTTTGTCTAGTCAATTTGGGGAGGAGATTTGGCCAGTTCACCTCTGCCTTATCTAATACTGAAATTCCCACTACATATCAGCAGGTCATGCTTCATCCAAATGGTGACAGGTCATGGACGAGGAGATGGGTGCCTTACAGTCTCTACAGACATGGGAAGTTGTTCCCTTGCCATAGGGAGCAACATTGGTTGGATGTCGTTGGGTTTTTACCGTGAAGTATCATCCTGATGGAAGCATTGCAAGACACAAAGTTCGGCTTGTTACAAAGGGGTTCACCCAAACGTATGGGGTGGACTTCTTTGATACCTTCTCTCCTATTGCTAGACTCCTAACTGTCCAGATTCTACCATCTGTTACTGCTCACTGTGATTGGCCATTGCATCAAATGGATGTAAAGAATGCGTTCCTAAATGGAGATCTCGAGGAGGAAGTCTATATGCAGCAACCACTGGGGTATGAGCTTCAGGGGGAGTGTGTGTTGCCTGAGAAAGGCTATATATGGTTTTAAGCAGAGTTCGAGAGCTTGGTTTCATAAGCTCTCAGAAGTTTTTCAAACCATTGGACTTCAGAGGTCTACGGCTGATCATTCATTATTTGTTCGGAAGACCGAAGATGGGACGGTAGCATTACTTGTGTATGTTGATGATCTGATTTTGACTGGAAGCGACAAGGCAGGAATAGCATAGGTAAAACAGACATTGCAAGACAAATTTGTTATGAAGGATCTGGGTGAGCTTCGATATTTTTTTGGAATTGAGGTGGCATGAGGCAAAGGTGGCATTGTTATCTCACAGAGGAAGTATGTTCATGATATTCTATGGGAGACTGGGATGCTAGGAGCAAAGCCTGCAAGGATACTCATGGATCCTAAAGTACACCTATATGATGGGGAGTCTGCCATAGTGGATCCTACAGAAAACTAGTGGGTAAGTTACTATATCTTACCATCACAAGGTCGGACATTTCCCTTGCGGTTGGTAAACTTAGTTTATGGATAGACCTACGAGGTAGCACTGGGATGTTGTCATGCATGTGCTGAGGTATCTGAAAAAGGCTCCTGGGCGAGGCAAAGTGTTCACCCAAGGAGTAGCTATGTATGTGGTGGGATACTTTGATGCTGACTATGGAGGGTGTCTTTTGGATAGAAAGTTCACCACTGGTTTTTGCACTTATGTTGCTGGAAATCTGGTTACATGGCGTAGTAAGAAGCAAACTGTGTTATCTAGATAAAGTGCAGAATCTGAATACTGCACTATGGCGCAAACGACTGTAGAGATGATCTGGGTGAAATCTGTACTTCATGATCTTCAGGTGCAATTGACTGGTCCTAGGGAGGAGATGCGATAATTAGGCAGCTACATTCATTGTAAACAATCTGATGTTTCATGAGCGGACCAAGCATGTGGAGATAAATTGCCACTACACTAGAGATCTCATTCAGAAGGGAATTATCTACACCTCGTCAGTTTCTTCTGAAGATCAAGCAGCTGATGTGTTCACTAAACCCCTTAGCAAGAGTGCTTTTGATGCATGTTGTAGCAAGTTGAGTTTGATTGATATCTACACTTTAGCTTAAGGAGGAGTGTTGTGGTATATGTATGAGGGCGTATTCTTGGCATTTCTTTATTTTTTTTCCCACGTCTCTTATCTCTTATAAAGGGGGTTTGGCGTGTGGGATACCAGAGCCAAGGCTCTGATACCAAGTAGGAGGAAATAATTCAATCTATTAACCACGCAAAATCCTACATTCCTTTATAAGAGATAGGAGACATGGGGAAAAAAATAAAGAAATGCTGAGAATACCCCCCTCATACGTATACCAGAACACTTATCCATAATTCGGATATAATCTTAATTTTGGGTGCAAGTTGGATCCAATGGTTCCCTTGATTGCAAGTTTCAGTGCATAAACACATGCCCCCCTCACCTTTTTTGTGTGTGTGTGCACGTGTGGTGGTGGGTTTAATGTATGGAATTTTCCCCTTATTCTAGTGTGGATCATCACATTGTAGCTTTTTTTTTTTTAGGGCGATCTTATTGAAGGTATTGATCATAGGTTGCAAAGTCATTCAAGATTATGCATGGTCCACATGCTTCTTGTTCTAATAAATAATTCCAATTAAAATATTATTACTTATGAACCATCAGGCTATTTAAATTAAAGTCTTAGATTCAAACCAAGGCACAAGAGTGTGATATTAAGTTCTGAATTATTTATACTAAAGGCTCATTCATAAAATATTGTAGACTAACTTATTGGTGTGAAATTCTCATGACTTAAAATGAAGTAACGAATTCCTCCTCTAAAATTATCTATAAGCCATAATATTAACACTAAAACTCGGGATTAAGTTATGAAATTTTTATATTAAAGGCTCGTACATAAAATGTTGTAGACTTACGTAATGGTGTGAAGTTCTCATGACTTAAAATGAAGTAAAGAATTCTTCCTATAGGTTTTGAAATTATTTATAAGCCATAATATTAACACTAGAACTTGGGGACCAAGAAACTCTCATTTCAGAAAAAAGAAAACAGAAATACTTACAAGGAGTAGAGGAGGATTCACTGAATTCAAAAGATCAGCACCAAATTTGATTCAAGTTTCTCTAGGTGCAGAAATTATAATATAAAAAAAAATAAAATTTTGATAAGCTGAACCACTTAATCTCTATCAAGGGAAACGGCTGACATGACTTGGGAAAAAAAATCTCTATGTCAAAAGAATACAAGGAGACTTGGTGAAGGTGGAGCTGTTGATTCCGACATCCTTCCTTTCCATTTTCAGGGTGCCGCGTCATGTGGAGAAGAAACTCACAAGGCTAATGAGAGATTTCTTCTGGTCCAACCTAGGGACGGTGGGAAAAGGGGTGAGGTTGGTGGCTTGGGAGGAGGTGTGCCGACCGCTATAGGAGGGAGGGCTAGGTGTTAGAGATGTGGGGAGGGTCAATTTGAGTCTCCTGATGAAGTGGATTGCGAGGTTGGTGGGCCAAGAGCAAAGTCTTTTTGGTGATTTCCTACGGCACTGCTATGGTTCTTTTCTCTCTTGGGGACCGCTAGAGACCCCTCCTCTAGGGGTGTCCTACTTCCTCAGAGGCTTGGTGGCACGGTGCGGTCTTTCTTTTCGTCGGAGCTCGAGGTAGGTGATGCATTCTGATTTTGGCTTGATGATTGGTAGGGGGTTGGGAATAGCCTCAGTGATAGGTTTTCTTGTTTCTTCGGGAGGGCTAGGGATCCAACGTCTATGGTTGGTAATTGCTAGGATGGAGCGTGGTGCCCCACCTTTTGGGAGGGGGGGGGGACTCACGAACTAGTGAGTCGTAGAGTTCCAACAGTTGCTTCAGGAGTTGGAGGGTTAGGCACTGGAGGAGGGGAGAGATGCCTTTTTTTGGATTGATGAGGAATTTGCTGCTGCGAAGGTGTTTAGAGTGCTTGGTAGCACCCCACAAATCCCTGATTTGGACCTCTTCAGAGACTGCATGCTGCTTTGGTTGGCGGATTGTCCTCTGAAAGTAAAGATCTTCTCTTGGCTTATATGGAGAGGAAGGATTGTAACGAAGGTGTGGAGGGCAAGGTGGGCACAGATGGACGATGTGAAGTGTTCCCTTTACGGAAAGGCGGATGAGGATATACAACATCTTTTCTTCCAATGCCCCTTTGTTTCACAGATCTGGCGGAGATTGGATATAAACTGGATTGACCACCGAGACATGGTCAGCTTTTGGTTGTCATTCCGGAGAGGTAGTACCAGTATTGGAGTGTCCACTTTTCGGTCTAAGAAAGACTGAGCCAACGTGTTGGCATTACTGTGGGGGGGGGGGGGGGGGGGGGGGGTGTGGTTGGGGAGGAATGGTGTGATGTTTAGGGGCAATAGGCCTTATGTGGACAATTTTGTCTCATCCATTTCCTCCCAGGTGGTCTTCTGGGAGTCGACTTTCTAACCGGTGGTTGTTTGATGGTTTAATGGAAGGAATTTGGGTGGTTATCAATTAGATAACTGCCTTTTTGCTTTTCAAAAAAAAAAAAGAATACAAGGAGACACTTGAAATGAATCTGAGAACTATTGATTTCATGAAGAACAAGAAATTGAAGTCAAGCCTAAGGAAAAAATAGCACCTCCTCTCATCCTTTTCTCTCTCTCTCTCTTCCCCTTCTCCAGTCTTTCTATTCTCTCCTGCAAACCTCTTTCTCTTCCTTTTATAGGTGCTGCTGGCCTTCCCCTTAATTCCCAAGTCACAACATAGGGACTTGGCAAGTCTCCAACCCCTCCTTTTCTGTTTTTCTTTTTTCTATCAGGATAATACTTAAAATTTTGGGTTTGCATTCCTCCATTATTTATAATTAGTGTAGGAGGCTTCGAAAGGGCTTTTAATTTCATATAAACAAATAAATATGTATGTACTTATGTTTTTAAGTATTGGATTATACCCTTTTTTGTTTAGTTTTTACACATCCTGATATCATATAATTGTCTATCATGCTGTGGGGTTTGCAGTCTGCAGGATTTGATTTCCCACCACGTATAGAAGATGCTGTTCCACTGTTTACCCCTCCTCAGACTCATCCTGTAGTGCAGCCTGAAGTTCCAGTATATGAACGAGCAGCAGTTGAAGCATCTCTTCAGCCTGATGTTTCTGACTTAAGGTAGCATTGGTTGCTTCTCAGCTTTATTCTCTATGAAAGGACTTCTAAAGGTGCAAACTAAATGTCCAACTTCCTTTTTTTAGAAGTTTGAAGTAGTTATGCTTTCACCTGTAATATCAAATGAGAAATAGCATCAGCATTAGTGGGGCCGTTTTCCCTCTAACTGTGTTTGTCTAGCTCAAACGAAGCAATTCTATGCTTTAAACAAAAAAAAAACCAAAATAGATGTTATATTTACTTGTTCATGTACTATCCTGTGGTTGGTTGGTTGCTTGGATTGATAAGGATAACTTGCTTTTAGTTGGTTAAGCATCAATCCCAGATGGTCAGCCTACCTCCTTTAATGGGTCCAGAGGTTAGGATGACTGCTTCATCTTGAAGTGTACCATTCCCTTAGCAACAATTCTTTTCCTTGCTTATGTTAATGCTTCATGAAAGAAAACCTGTCTTTGTTGTCTAGTTTTCTTGAGGTGTTCGAAAAACCTAGGTTTTCATTTGTAGAAGTGGCGTTCACTCCCTTTTCTTATTTGCATTGCAGGAGTCTTAACATGAGGTTTAATAATTGTTCCTGTTTAGTTGGAACATGTCTCAACCTATGGTGTTGTGGTGTGTTTGGTGAATTGGGTGGGGGGGGGGGGGGGGGGGGGACTGATTGAATACGGGGGGTTATATCACCTGTGGCACTCCCTTATACTTGGATTTTGCAAAACCTGGGTTTTCCAGCCTTGACATGGATTTTCAGGTTGGATGCTGAGCCTCCCAGGAGGGAGCAGGGAAGGTCAAAGAAGTGTTGGAAGGAAATTATCAAGCATGATCTCAGTTACTTTAGTTTAAGTCCAAGAATGGCTTAAAATAGATCTGAGCAAAGAATCCATGCAATGGATCCCAATTAGTCTGGGAAAAGTCTTTATTGTTGTTGTAACATGGGTTTGCATGTCCTAGGTTAACACCGAAGGTAAAGGGTGTTAACTCTTGCTTACAAGGGTTAACGCTCCATTTACAGGACATGGGTTAACACCCAGGGGCCCAAGTATGCTAGCCCATGAATACTGTACTTTCAAAAAAAAAAAAAAACCAATGTGGCAGTATATCCCCAATTGTTGAAATCAAGCTTTCCTTCGGCTTCTCCAATAAGTCCTTCACCTGCATGTTTTGACATCTGGTTGGTGAAAGTTGGACAACTGATGGCCAACATGGGTCTATGCATGTAGTTTGCATTCACTCTACATGAAGAGAAAAATGAATATTTTATGTTTTTTTCTTTATATAGTATGATTTGTTTTCTGTTGATCTGCAAATAAGTTGCCTGATGACAATTTATTACGCAATTGGAAAGTATCATTTTCTTTTTAATTTTATTTGAAAGGCTTGAGGAGTCAATTCTGATTGACCCGATTGCAGTTTGGCAGATATAAAAAATGCCAGAGGAGTTGCAGATGTGCTCAATGAAATGCTTTCTGCATTGGATCCTCAAAATTGTGAGGTACATGGCTTTATGTCTTTACTGGGATGCTTAATGACTTTACTGGGTTGAACTGCAAGCTATGTGGTTACTTTTCTCTCGATGACCATGAATCTGGTTCTGCTCTTTCTTCTTCTCTTGTTGAACAATGGTGGGTACTTCAGGGTGGAGGAAAATCTTTGTTATTTAAATATCTAGACTCTTATGGATGATTGCGGGGGCAATTTTTTATAACAAGTTTGCAATAGAATTACATGCCTTTATTGAGAGCCCACCCTCCTTTAAGTAAAGAGGAAATGCAGGAATATCATTGGATAAATTACATAATGTCTAAAATGAGTAGCTCTCTCTACATTCCCCCTTAAGCTAGAGCATAGATGGATGATGCTCAGCTTGAAACTCGAGATAGAGGCTTTGTAAGTATCGGGTGATCACTATTGTGGCTTTGTCCTCATTTCTCTTTGTCAACTACGTAAATGAAATACTTCTCCAAAAAAAAAAAAAACATAAATGAAAAATGCAGAGTGATAGGTTTGGCAGTAGTAGAGGATGGTTGATGCCATTGATTGATGGAGCTTCGGGTCTAGTTAAACTAAAGTAAGAGAATATTGGCCAAGCAATGATCTCAGATAGCCCTCACAGTAGTTAGCTAAAAAGCCACGGCTGGCTTTCTTCCCTTGCATCCTTCTCCTAAGTGTTAGGAAACTTGATTAGTATAGAGGTTTAATGGTGGAGGGTGGTGGTGGCAGGAGTCCTAGGCTTTTGTAAAGCTTTGATGTCATGCCTTTTTGAAGACCCTGACCTCCTTTACATAGATAGGAGATTTAGGAATAAGATACTGAACCCAAAGCTGTAGGAAATTAGGAAATAAAGGAAGCTAATAAGGTAGCTGCATTTTGTGGAGAGGTAAAGATAATCAATTGATTTCTATTTTTGCTTCCTATCATCTCTTTGGATAAAGGATGGATTTCTAACAAAGTCAAATTGTCACATGCAAGGGTTATACTGTGAGTCCACAATCCATTTAGGATTATGGGAAGTAATGCAAGCATGTAACTGATGCGGTACGGGTGTGGAGGCACTGCTCACGGAGGAGAGTGCTAGGAACATGATCAGATGCTAGTCCACAAGTAGAAGCTTCTGTGGAGGTTGTTAGACATTTGTACTTATCCCCAGACTGGAAACATGATCAGATGGTTCTTAGGTGGCAATCTTACCATTATAATCACAGACAGCAAGCCAAAATCAGTTGATCCAGCTTTAATCCTTTGAAATGGCTACTATAGTGCAATGCTCCCACCCGCCAGATCCACAGCTGAAGCTGGAGGAGTCACAATTTCACAACCTCATACTTCTCCATTGGACTCATGGTCTCTTTGAATATAAGATGTGATAGTCAATGCATGATGTTTCTTAAAAGACAAGGAAATGATGAGTATTGCGATTATAGTGCAATGCTCCCACCCACCAGATCTGCTGCTGAAGCCAGAGGAGTCACAATTTCACAACCTCATCCTTGTCCATTGGACTTATGGTCTCTTCCAATATAAGATGTGATAGTTAATGCATGAAGTTTCTTAAGAGACAAGGAAAGGATGAGTATTGCGATTGTAGGCATTGGTTGAGATGAGATCTTCCCATTAGTCATCTACTTATTAACTTGTACTTAAGTTCCAGGCCAATGCAAAATTGAACAATCAAGATCTCCTCTCTGATTCCTCATGGAAAGGTTGATAGATCTTGCTTGTTGGACATGTTCTTCAGAGTTCTATATCATTGTAGGCTAAGTTGAAGGATCATTGTCTAAGTTCTGAATCCTCTCAAGTAATGGTCATTGAAGATGGATTTTTGGGAATATTGTTTGTATAGAGCATCTCATATAACCAATGATTTAAAAGTTGGACTGTACTGGGCGGCTGAACCAGTTAGATTGGAAATCGGTCTTAACCGGTTGGGCAACCGATTTAGGGAGAAAAAGTCAAAATCGCCCTGAACCGATCAAAATTGGGTTAAACCAGTTAAATCGATTCACCAGTCAGCTAATTTGATAGATCTTCTCAAGAGTTCCAAAAAAAAAAAAAAAACAAAGAAAGAAGAAACCCAAACCCCAAATGCATCTCACCCACAACAAACAAAACCCAAACCGCTCTCCATTAACAAACTCCATCTGCTACGCCACCCTTACACCGAACGACCCCCTCAACCCGTAACTCTTGAGCAACCGCCACTCCCACCTTGTCGATGCTCCTCGTCGCCGAAACTCATCATGTCGGAGCTCCTTGATGGTGGCCCAATGTTGGCACCCCCGTCTAACATCATTCTTCCTTGGTCACCTCCGGTGCTCTGCAGCAACATGTTGCACTCGCCTAAGCTGTGTGATGCCACTTGAAATTATCTAATATTTTTTTTTCCATTATCCTTTTACGCGATTCCTTAAAAAAGATGTAACTTATAATTTGTAATCTGCATTTGAGTTTTAACAACAAATGACGCATTATGTTAGAGATCAATTTTGTTTACTCATCAAATATGAGCATGCCCATTTTTTACTTAAAATAGTTAGATCTTTTTTTTTTTTATGAGGTAGTTAACCTCTTAATCTAGAGGCGGTCATTTTTAAATACTCTATGAATTTCAGATTTATATCCTCTTTAAGGTTAGACTCTCAATTTTTGCTATATCTTTTATTTTTAGTTTGTGGAGAATAAAGGCTACATGGTAGGTTAGGTTGGCCACGTGGTAGGTTTTGGTCCATCCCACGTGGCAAGGGGGTTTTCGGGAGGAGGGCGTGCCGATACAGTTAAGGTATCGATTTGCAGGCGTGCCGGTGAAATACCGATAATTTTGGTGGCATGCCGACAATGTTGCCGGCATGGTGGTAGGTGCCGCTGGAGGGAAGCTGATTTGCTGGGATGGAGTTTGAAATTCGAAATTCGAAGATGGGGGGGGGGGGGGGGGGGGGAGGAACACTGGAGGGAAGCCGGTCTACTGGGAAGGAGTTTGGAGTTTGAAATTCGAACACACACACATACACACTTCAGGCTTCAACATGTCCTTATTTAGTTGTATATGGCCTTTAACATGTTTATGTGTCATTTTTTACCTATATATGTCCTTCAAGTGACCGTGTGAGGTCACATACACACATTTTGGGCTTCAACATGTCCTTATTTAGTTGTATATGGCCTTCAACATGTTCTTAACATGTCACACACACACACACGAGTTCGGGATTCAATATCATTTTTTACCTATATATGTCCTTCAAGTGACCGTGTGAGGTCACATACACACATTTCGGACTTCAACATGTCCTTATTAGGTTGTATATGGCTTTCAACATATTCTTAACATGTCAACATTTGATTTTTTTGCAATTGATATCATTTTAATTACTTATGTCATTTTTGTCGACATGCATCGGCATACCCTCGGCGTGCCTCCGAAATGACATTTTTCTGGGCCATTGAAATCATCGAAATCTACCATTGAAAAATGGACATTTCCACGGCATGCCTTAGGCATGCCCACGAAATGCACACTTACAATTTCAACGGCACGGCGTCGAAATCGTCATTTCGAACCTTGGTCCACCTTAAGGGACATCGACCCTAAGGGTTGTTTGGTTTTTGTTTGGACTCGAAGTCTTGGTCTTTTAGTATGGTATTTTATCCTTTAAGCAAGTAGTTAAGAGGATTTGATGTTTTTTATTTTTAGGAGATTTGATTAGATTTGTTTCCCTATTTTTATATTAGGAATTGCTCTCTTTAAATAAAGAACCAATGTAATTTCTTTCCTTGAGTTATTGCAACACTACTTTTAATAATAACAACTCCCTCTCCCTTTCTTCTCTACTGCCGGTTGCCATCTCTCTCTGTTTAGCACACGCCATCGACATCGGCAACAGCCTGCTACTGCTCGTCTCCTCCTTGTGGAAGAGCATCCACGCCACGTTAGCACCTAAATCTTCACATGATATCAAAGCGGGCTTTCCTAGCAAGCTAAGACTCTACGTGTGGATTGGAGAAGGAGATCTCTATCGACTTCACCTTTTTGGTGACCTTATACACGTCTGGAGAAACCAAGTGCCTTATGTTGGCTCACGGGTGTAGGAGCAACGACATCGACTCGGATTGGGGGGGCGTGTGGAACCCTCTAGCACGTCAGGAAATACCAAGATCAAGTGTGTGGCTCTCAGGTGTAGAAAAGAGGCATAAAGACTCCTCTCAACCTTCTAGAATGAAGCAATGGAAGATTCGGAGATCCCATACTACGTGAGAAAGTGATTGAGATGAAAGATGTAGATAAGAAGAAGTTGGAGAAGAGAGCCTATCAACTTATACAAAGACAAGACAATTACTCCAATAGTCACGATGTTATAGGTTGCCAAAGAAGTGACGACTACGAAGGTGACAAGATGATGTGCAGGCGCATCAAGAGAAGATGGTGGAATATTTGGCCGCATTATCATTGAGCCAAGTTAGCTAAGTTATCGTCCTCCCGACCTCGATTTGAAGGGCATTGTGAAGAATAAAGGCCAGGTGGCAGGTTAGGTTAGCCACGTGGCATTGCCACTGGCAAGTTTTGGTCCACCCTAAGGGGCGTTGGCCCTAAGGGTTCTCTTTTTGCTTGGAGTCTAAGTCTTGGACTTTTAGTATGGTATTTTTATCCTTTAGGCAAGTAGTTACGAGGATTTGATGCTTTCTATTTTCAGGAGATTTGATTGGATTTCTTTCCTTGTTTTTAGATTAGGAATTGCTCTCTTTAAATAGAGAGAACCTATGTAGTTTCTTTCCTTGAGTTAATGCAATACTACTTCCAATAATAACAACTCCCTCTCTTTCTTCTCTACCGTCGGTTGCCATCTCTCTCTTTGTTCAGCGCATGCCATCGACTCCTGCAACAGTTACTGTTGCTCCTCTCCTCCACGTGGAAGAGCCTCCACGCCACGCTAATGCCTAAATCTCCACATAGTTTAACACTTACTGAATGCATGTTACTTGTAGTGAAGTCATTTTCAAAGTCTATGATTTTCATATTTATATACTCTTTAAGGTTAGACTCCCAATGCATGTTACTTGTAGTGTAGCCAAAGTTGCAAAGTAACAATTCCTACTACTTATCTTTATATATTTTTATTGAACACTATTCAGCCTGATTGGATCAATAAAAACCAAACCAAATACCTCACGGTTCAATTTTTTCCAATTTTTTAAAGTGATGATGTAATGTTGACGTTATCACTGGTTAGACAGGTCTGAACCATCGATTGGACCACTAAAAACTAAAACTGTCACCTGGCCAGTTCAATGGCATGTCCATTTTTTAAAACAGTGCATATAACACCCCCTTGTAGAAGAAATAACGATTGTGTACTTGCTGATGTGCCCAGATATGCTGCATAGAGATCTTAGTCTAAGATCTATGGTAGGTAGAATTAGTACTATTAGCAATGGTCTTGTCTTCTTACTCATGGTTAAAACACGTTCTAAAGAGTCAGAAAATCTTTACTAGGAAAAAAAAAGGAATTTTTCCCCTCCTCCCGGAAAGGACAAAAAAAAAGAGATTTTTGCCAGCAAAAAATAGAATCTTACCCAGCAGGAGGGGAACAATAACCTAAGAACTCATCTGTGCAGATGAAGACAGCAAATGCTTGTGTTGCAATTATCTGCTGCAAAAAGAGGCGGCTAAAAAAATCATGTGATGCAAAAAAGGGTAGGCACATGAAGAGCCAACATTGAGAATGCTCACAAAGCACTAAAAGGAACTCCCCTCCCCTCCCACCTAAACAACAGCTTAGAAACCCCTTCCCTTCCCCTTTCCTTTGCATTCTTTCCCCTCCTTTCTGTCACTTACCTTCCCTCCTAATTCTTCCATTCAAGCATTAGCTAAGAAACTGAAGGCTGTGAGAATTGAATGACTTTGTAGTTACACTTTGTGGTGCAAAGTAGAGAACAGCCATGCCAGGTCATGGGTCAAATATGATTGCAGGTTGCAGGGAGTTGATGGATCAGGTGAGATAGTGGGGGTGGGGGATCCAGTGGTCTGAATACCACGCCAAGAGAAAATGTATGATAGTCCAATCGCCCATTATATTTGCATTTCCCCACAGGTAGGGAGGTAACAAGAAAGATCACATGACAAATCTGAAAGAAAATGAAACCCATAGGCTCTAATGATAATTCTGAGAACTTGTAAGGCAAGAGTTCTTCCACTTGGGATAGAAATTATTCAAATCAAACTACAAAAGAAAATGGCTAACATGATTAGCATGTTCTCTGAGTTGAGAGTATTTTATGTATGAGTAACTTATGAAATTTCATTTCCCAAAAGAACGGAACTGAAACCAACCCTTTTTTCACATTTAGAGGTTCTGGTTCTGCTATGTGGAGTATTTGTCTCCATTTAGTCTAACTTTTGTCAGATGTGAACTTAAATTCAAATAAGCAAGATCATGCTAGGAGTCTCCTTTCAACACTCTATTACCTCCTTTGTAAGGCTCATCAATCAGTTGCCCTATCAAGAGCATCAATTGACTTTCTCTGCAAAAGCCTAAATCTTCTTAAATATACCTCCAATTTTTTCACGGAAAATGCATCTATTTTATTTTTTATTTATCTTTTCCAACTTTATCCCCTGTTATTCATGAATTATTCATTTTTTAGTGCACCATATCTTCCTTGGCATTTTCATACCCAAATATGTATCCTCTGCATTTATCCATGATTGGCAAGTGGCAGGCCCAAAGGCCCATAACTAGGTTCCATTTAATGTTGCTTGTTGTAGTGTTCTTATGTATTGTCGGTTCACCCTTTCAAAAAAGAAAAGAAAAGAAAAGAAAAACACTTCCACTTCCAAAGGTTTCTTCTAACATTGGATGTATGATGCCTCCCTTCATTTGAACCAATATGCATTTTTACTGTGGAACGTCTCTATCTTTTCCTCCTCAACTTGTTGAAAAAACAACTCCAGGTATTTATTTGCAAAGGAACAAAAAACCTTTGTTGGTTAAAGGAGAAACACCAAATCTTTAAGATGGTGACATATGGGTATGTTGTAAATTAAACGTGCAGGTAATGGAGAGTGCATTGGAAGCATTGCCATAGATTACCTAGATTGTTCTACCACATATATCGTTCAGTGTCTCTGTCGGCTATTCATCTAGGGAAGTCAACAAAGTTGGACTAGACCTTTTCTTGATTCTAATTTTGTTTATGCTGAGCAGGGTGTAAAGGAAGAACTGATTGTAGATCTGGTTGAGCAGTGTCGAATAAATCAAAAACGAGTGACGGATCTTGTTAGCAATACAGGGTGAGCAGTGTCGAATGGCTCTGGAATTTTTGGATTATGGATTTCAGGAACTAAACAATGTTAGGATGTAATGCCTTTTGTCAATGACTTTGGAATCTTTGGATTATGACTTTCAGGGATGAGGGACTCTTGTTTCAGGGCTTGGCATTAAATGATGATCTGCAGCGGGTTCTTCAGCGCCATGATAACATACTGAAGGGTCTTTCAGGCAAATCAGTGCAGAATACAGCACCTTCAGTATCTTCCCTTAACAATGTTGGTCCTGATGACGAGGATCCTGATGATGACTTCGTCCAGTTAACTCGGAGGTAAAGCTTATTTCCTCTAAAAGAAGCAAAACAAAACAAGTGCTTGAATTCAGTAATTTAGTTGATATCAAGGAACAGAGAAAGCTTTCTGATTTGAATCAGTCCCCTTCTATCTTAAAATAAACTTGCATCTTGTTATTTGGGCAATCTGCCAGTATAATTTGGAAGGTAGGCCCAGGGACAGGAAGTTCTTAAGATGTGCAACATCTAAGTATACTGCCACTTAGTGATTTGTTGTATAGAACCATATATGATTGCTTACACGAGTATTTAATATCCTGCCAGAGCATGGTGCTTTTACTTTGCTTAGCATCAAACATTATGCCCCTGAAACATGAGGATTGTTACCTTGCTTCACTGTCCTTGGGGTAATAAGGTTGCGGAATAGCTTTTGCTAATAAGTTACCAGCATGATTGTAGAACTTCTCGAGTCTTGATACATTACTATTATGTATATTTCATGCTTTATGCAATCCGATATATTCTTTTCCGGGCAGAACACCCTGGAATTACATCCAGGGAGCCTAGTTGATTGGTAAGGGTGTTTCATTCATATGCATGCACATTTTTCCAGGTCGACAAGGGATCAAACATCTGGCCAGGGGAAGCAGCCATCTTCTTCTGTTGGGCAAACTTTTGTTATTCCTCCACCACCTTCATCAAAGAAGCCAGTCAGTGCAGGCATGTCAACGACTGATTACCTCAGTGGAGATGCTTATAAATCAGGAACATCTTCTATTCTCAGCCAACCACCATCTACGGCAGAATCTTGTGCTGCGGTTTCTGGAAGCAGTGTGTCCCAATCATCCATGGTAGGTAGTCTTCCGAAGCCAACAGCAGTCATTAGTCCACCAAGGCCAACGGTGGTCACTAGTCCTCCAAAGTACGACGAGCCTATTCCTCAGAGATACCAATCAGAACCATTACCAAAGACTTCCTGGGATAGTCCACCTGTTGGCTCGCTTCCACCTCCCCCATCAAAGCATAGCCAAAGGCAGCAATTCTTCGAGCACCAGCATCAGCATCAGGAACCTCACTCCCCACCTAGTAACCATTCTGGACTCACGCAGGATGTGCTAGTCAGACAAACTCAGAATCTGACTCTTCAAGCTGATGGTCAAGCTGATGGTCAAGGTTCATCTCCCTTGCCCAGACAGTCAAAACCTGAGGATAACCTCTTCAAGGACCTTGTTGATCTCGCCAAGGCCAAGCCATCATCTCCAGCCAAACCTGGGAGCCATAGGACGAGGTATTGAGTGGTTCTTGTACTTCCCATATGGATATTGTATCTTGGTGCCTTCATTTATTTGGGCTCTTGTGGTGTTGATAAATAAGAGAGACATCATATAGTGCGTGTGGGCATGCTTTGCAGGTTTGACGTTTTCCCTCCCTCGTATTTCTCACTTTACCAGTGTATCATATGAATTCCTTTTACTTTGCTATTGTAACTTGGCGATTCACGTAACTGGGCTACTTGCGCGCTGCTTGCTGTCCAGATGTCATTTGTTCTGCTATTTCTTTTTTTTAACTAGATTATTTCCTCCTGAATTACGGTTCACTTCGATTTGCTGTATTGATGTGAAAGTTTTATTTCATGAAAACATCATCTACTGTTGTAGGCCAGGATCAATTTACGCCCTGTGCTTCATAGGCTTGAATCAATTCAACTGCCATGCTTCATCTCTTCCATAAAATGATCCTACCTTCCAACCTTAAGACTGCTGTAATGGAGACACGGTCCTCTTCCTCTCATCCATTTTGACTCACATTTCAGCCTGCTTTTCCTTTCTTCAAACATTCCTCCAGTTCTCTCTTGCGGCCCACCACCTTGCTGGGAACTATCGTAATTGTATTCTGTGAAGAATCGGAGAAGTGCATTGGAGTTCTTAGGATCGTGGAACATCCACGCGTGGGAGAAGGGCGCCGGCTGTCACTGTTTATGTTAAATAATATGGGTACTGTTCATGTGAACGGTAACAGAGAGAGGAGAGGACATATTGAAGAAGGAGGTGGAGTCTTGACTTCATGGAAAGTTAATTCATTGATTTAAAGAAATAATTAAAAAAATTTTTCTCTTTTTAAAGAGAACAAATCTTCTACCATGATGGAAAATAAATTTGATAAACCTATTATCTAAAAATAAAAAAATTTAGATCAAATCTTAACTATTTCTAGAATAAAATATGTTCCATGAGGTAAGTGTAACTCAAAAAAATCCTAGAGCCATGGTAGCCGACTCCTGTCAACCCACTGCTGCCTCATGGCAGCTCATTTGGCATACTGAAAACTCTCCACAGATTCCAAGCTCAACAATCTAAAACCTAACTCAACGTGTACCAGCTGGCATGCCCATTCCAGATGCCCCTTTTGCTGGGCAAACTTTCTTCCTGCAACAGTGGTTGGCTGCAAAGTTTGAGCATTGGCTGGCCTTTGGTTGCGAATGAAACGTGGCTTTTGGGGGGCAACATGCTATCGAAAGGTCACGTGATCCATGGGAAATCTTCCTGTTGTTTGCTAAAACATATCATAGAGATGTACATGTAATTTATTGGAATCATTTCTTAGTGTCAATTATTAAGTATATTCGTAATTACTTTAATTTAAGTTTAAAAATGACTTAAAATAGATCTGAATCGATGTAAAGAATTCATATAGCCGATCTTACTTAATATGGGAAAAGACTTAGTTGTTGTTGTTGTCCTCATTGAGTGTCAACTGACATCAGGGATCTGTACCAATGTCTTAAGGTCGTCTCTGATCTGGAAGAGGGATTGTATGGGCTGATTGGGGAATCTGAGATACTCTGCAGGTAACCAAGTAGAAAGAAGATTGAACTGCGGCTAAACGGCCTGTCCAGTGAGTCACTTCTAAGGATGGTGGACATGATTCGGAATCTTGTCCCATACTACAGGGGGACAAATGATGTTTTGTCCCCTGCTCTTGTTAGGTGGGGTCGTGCTAATCTTGCAAACTGTTTTATCTGGATTGGATCTGGATGAAAGTTCAGGTCAGCTGATTGGAAGCCTAAGTAGCTTTGATTGGCACATGAGGGACAAAGCAGCATTAGCTCATGTTAGTTGTCAGAATTGGTTAGAGCTGTAAGATGCCAATTTGTCGATGCATTCCAAATTCATATGACTGATTATAAAAGTACATGGCATTCGGTACGGATTGTTTATTCAAATTATGGTTCTTGTTCAGGTTCATTTCATTATGCGAGTCACATGCAAAATGGGTTTGAAACAAAAGGCATCCTAACTGCCGCCAAGCATGAAGTATGGATGAAGTGTATCAATTCTGTACTAGTGTTGTACAGCATCAGAGTCATGGGATTCAAGACCCAAAAGCCAGAACTCCAATCCAATTAGAAAGGGGGGAAATTCTTAGAAAGTTGAGGTCATTGGATTTTACTCAAATGTACCACCACAACAGGGTAACTATCCAAGTGTGTGGTAAGAGTGGTAGTGACCAACTTGGCCATTGTTGTGGGAATCAAATCCCACCTGTAACTTATTTTTCGCAGAGTAGAGAGAAATTGCTATTATGGTGTTCTTGAGCCCCATTGACGAGACTATAGATATGGGCTCCTCATTGAGCCGGGGTGAATTAGGCCATGGAGACCTAACTAGCCAAGGGACATGGTTCAATTGGCATAAGTTGAGATCAAGAGGCATCACAAGAGAAAATTTCGACAACATCTGATAGCCCCATTTTGGTACTATCACAAAATAATATGTCAAACTCAAAAAATGTTCTAATCGGGTTTGCTTTGCTGAACCAATCCACAGTGGATGAAAAGTAGCCATCAGGATTAAGCGGATTTATAGTTTGACTCGTGGAAGGACAAGC
Organism: Thalassia testudinum; assembly: GCA_037157565.1. Taxonomy (NCBI): domain Eukaryota; kingdom Viridiplantae; phylum Streptophyta; class Magnoliopsida; order Alismatales; family Hydrocharitaceae; genus Thalassia; species Thalassia testudinum. The sequence goes on from JAZHRO010000076.1 coordinate 5,708,670, forward strand.
ATGAAATAGGTGGATAATATTCTCTTTGCAATATTTAGGGAGCAAACACTTACTAGTAGGATGCAGATCTGTTTTATGTAAATTTCCAGGAGTGAGTTTGTTCTCAAGCACTAAACAAAAGGAAAATTGCAAGAACGAAGTGTTCTCCAGTTTCTCTCTCTTCCAAACGAAAGAAGCATGACTTAAATCACTTGATGAAGCTTATCCAAGTAAAACAAAATAAGCCATTTCAAAGAGGGTAAACTGCCTACATTTTTCACTTTACCATCACCATGAAAGTCACTCGTGCCATTTATGATCTTACTAATTTCACATTTGAAAAGAAATAGATTGATCTTCCAATTAATTATCTACCAACTCAACACAAATCATTGCTTTCCCTCCAGAAGAGATTCTTAATATTCCCAACATTTTGTGGTAAAGTTTGATAACATACTCCTTAAAAAAATTTAGCAGTCTTGTGAAAAAGACACAACAAATAGAATGGAATCATTAACCTCGTAGGTTTATTATTATTATTATTATTATTATTTTCTTTCTTTCTCCCTCTTTTTGAGAACCTGAATACGATGGATACGGGATTTAATCTCATGATGGATGTCAGCGGAGTGCTTTACCACTAAACTAACTCCTTGGTGCTAGGAAACGTATCCATGTGCACAAGTGCTATTTATGGTCTAAGGATAGGACTGCCGGTCGACCTTCTTGTTGTTGAAGTCTATGGGTAAAATCACATCCCGGGAAACTTGAGAGATCTTGTTGCAAAATGGACCTTTTGTAAATAAAATTAAATGAAAAAGGGCAAATTTACTCTCATTTGGACACTCGAAACATACCTTCATCTTGAAGAATAATGCTTCGGAAGAAGGTACTCTAATATTGTGTTTTGTAGTCGAAGAGGTTGTAATTTTGGCAACTTGTGGGGTGAGTTAAGTAGGTCCTGGTATTTGATTGTGTGGTTGGATACGTGGAGAATTAGATGTAATAGACTTAGAGTCTATTTATTTTGCAGAATATATCCATTTATTTTTTATTTGGTGAACTTTATCTTGGAAAAAAATTATCTTACGATAAGAATCTAAAACTTAGGATAAATTTATTTTGGGAGGAAAGAGATGAGGGTTGGGATAAATTAATCTTCTCTCCCGTGAGATATCATTTTCACCTATCTCTTCAAATATCTCTACTTATCTTATAATTTAACCCATATATCAAAAACAATTTATCCCTTCATTTCATTATTTATAAAATTTATTCCTCAAATTCTATTCCACAATCCAAACAAGGCCTCAACGAGTACGTGACATATCGAAAGTAGACACTTGAGTGGGTGTGCAATGGCAAAAGGTTAAGATGTGTTGCTTGTGGAAATCAAAGATTGGACTTGGTCCTACAAAATACCTCAGAGGCACCCCTTAAAGTCCATGGTTGAAACACAAACCAAGTATGCTGAATAATTATATAGCATCAAAAAAAGTGAAGAATCAGATCAATTAGCACCATATCATGGGATCTACCTAATGTCATTGATAGTTGCAACTTTTTTCTAAGTCAATCAAATCGTGTTAAATGTAGTTATACACTCTGCGCTGCCAACGTTCTACCTAAAAATCCACATTCTATTTTATTTATTTTCATATAAATGTCATCAAAAAATTTTAAATTATTTAAATATCATAAGAAAATTCATATTTATGTAAATACAATAAAAAGTTAATTTTGTTTACATAAATGTCAATTCCTATATAAATTTATTTGTCTATTAAGATAAAATCTAGACCGCATTAATTCCTATGAATTTGAAATTGTGAATATACATTCAAGATTTTATCTTGATTGATTTGAAGGTTAACATGGGAATTGATATTTACAGAAATGAAGTAAAATTTTAAAGGATATATATATATATATATTAGAAATGACGTATATATCTCTGTTTATTTCATATTTACATGTATATTGTCAATATTGATGCATGTGTCCTCTAAAATTTTAATTTGTTAAGGTACATACCCTTAAGCAAAGTATGCAGTAAAAATTAAAAGTTTTTTTTAAAGGTTCCCATAAATTTATCTTCTTTTTTTTTCAAATTAGCTCCTGAAATGACCATTTCCAAGGGTCGTGGGGTCATTTTCTAGAATTTAGGAGGGGTTACTACAATTTGTAACCTTTTGATTTCTTGTTTTGGGGGTCTGTGGATAAATGAGACTCTTGCGGGGTATTTCTTGCAAAATGCCTCGACCTCACCCACACCCACACACCCCTAAACCCTAAACCCCATTTATTTAAACCCCCTGCCTCATTTCCCAGGCCCTCACCTCTCCCGTTTTCTCCGTCAGCGCCACCAGCAACTCCCCTTCTTCCCCTTCCTCTTCGTGTTCTCCCTACTGCGCAAGGAGCTCCCACCGCAGGAGTTTGAGTGCACAAGGAGGAGCTTGGGTGAGCTAGTGACGGAGCTTGGAGGAAGGATGTGCGCGCGAAGCTAAGGAGTGCCATTGCTACTGCAGCTCCTAGTGTGAGGTGCGAGTTTTCGCGAGGAGAAAAGGCTCGCGAACGGTTTTGCAGAATCATTTTTCCGCAAAACCAGACATTTGGTTAGTCTAGCAGATGTCTGATTGGACGTCTGGAGCTGTCACTAGACGTCTGATACCACTAGAATCTGAGGTAACGCCCTGCTCGAGACTTGTAAACGTTTTTCAGTACAATCTCCTTTGCCCGATAGGCGTAAGGTCCCATCTGCCTGTATTGTTCGTATGCGTAGTCTGCGAGTGACTGCACGTCATTGTGCGTGTGCAGGGCCGTTGGGAAGAGGCGCAGGTGCAACTCCCTAGACACTTTAGGATGTCTGGACGTCTCTCCAGACAACTGATACCCGTCTCATACATCCGAGTACACTGGTAGATGTCTGGAAGTACCCGTGGACGACCGTGAGGGATTCCAGATGTCCGTTTTCAGTGCATAACGCAAGGTGAGCATTTTGATGTCGTTTAAGATGTCTGAAAGTTGTTTCAGACGTCTGATATCAGCCTGTTTGGAATATTCCAGGTATCAGGCGGCCGGTCCAGCTGGACCCGCCTGCCTAGATCGGTTTAGGTGAACCGGGAAGTGTGTTTGGGCCGGTTCAGAGCCCAAACGAGGTCAGTTTTTCTTAAACAAAGTACCGTTGGTTTCCTGTCGGATTTTCCAATATGATGGAGTTTAGTTCTAATTGTTTTGAGTACATTCCTTTCATGTGAGTTGTTAGTAATGTGTGTGTTAACCATTTGTAGGTTGTCCGTTCGTGGTGTGCACGGAACCAGTGGAGACTGCAAGGTTCGCCGTTTGTACCCCCGCATCTCTCGATTACCATGGTAGAGTGGTTTTTGTTATGCCTTGTGAATTACATAATTAAAGCGTATGTTACATTAGAACTATTAATTGAACCCTTAGGATGTGCAATGAACTCTAAGGCTAAGATAGAGAAATATGCATGCTTAATCTGTTGTGATGTTTCCTGAATATGGTAAACCATGAGCTGCCTGTTACGATTATTGAACCATGACTTGAACTGGAATACATGTTAGATCCTGTATAACTGATTGCTGAGATAATTACCAGATTAAGAAACCATGAGCTACTTGCTATGTGTTTAATTAAGCATGACATGAATGGAGATATTTTGTAACGACCCAATTCCCGAGTCCCTACGAGACACGAGAACCGGACCGACTCGACTAATCCCAAGACCTAGTCGTCCAACGAGGAAGTAACCAAAATAGTAGTAAAATAAACCACATTCAACATGAAATACAACTAGCAGTAACAAAATACAGCAGTAAGAAAAATAACTACTACAGCATGTACCACCACAACAGTAGAACAACACTTATAACATAACAAGAACTGCGAGTAAAGAAAAGTACAGAGTAACAAAAACTACTCACTACAGTGGAACAAAAAGGGCACAAAAGAACAGTGGTAACTCTACTGGACCCTACTTTGCCCAGTGTCCTCAGCAGCCGCTGACTCTGGCTGCTCAACACCTGGTCCTAAAAAGTAACGAGTGTAACACGTTAGCGAAACGCTGAGTAGAGTAGCAGCTAAAACTAAAGAAGCAGTAAAGTGTACAGTAGCTGTTTTATTTTCTTTCTTCCTTTATTTACGTCTTTCTATTGTTTCACAATTTATCTATTCTCAGATCCTTCACTTGATCTCGAATGTTCCTCGTGGGAACGATCTTGATTGCAGTCTTTTCCGAAAAGTAGAAGTAACACGTGGTGCTCTCCTGGCCGAGAGAGTCCCCCGTGGTGATCCTACTCTCAGTCAACCACCCCAAGGTCACTGACAGACGTAACGGTGACTACGGCATGCGCGGTAAACGCACGGGTAGCTAACCCGCCTGGCACGCGGTCAGTCGTTTTCGTTAATGGGTGCGCCTAAAGTACAGCACGGAACCAGTATAGGGCAGAGCCCTCTCAGGGGTCCAACCCCTCCACAGTAACCAAATAGGGGCCTTGCCCCTCCACAGTCCGCGCACCCTCGCCTGACTACCCTGGTTTGCCCAGTGGGCCTAGCAAGTCGGTGTAGGTGAGCTAGCAGAACCCCGGGGCCCGTGGGGTAGCTAATACTCGCTCTACACTAGTAGCTCTCCTCGGCATTGTGTACACGAGGGCCAACAAGTCGGTACAAAGTGGCCAAACCTAACCCCGGATCCCTGGGGCGGCTGGCTCCGCTCTGCACTAAGCAGGTAACAGGTGTTTCCCCTGGTATTACGTACCCAAGAGACAACGCACCTCCACATCTTTCCTTCTCAGTTCCATTTCATTCTCTTTTTAGGAGTTCTACTCCTAATTCCCCGTAGGGTTCCAACTTTTTTAACTCAGCACATTCAGGTTTCACCTTTCCAGTTCCACGTTCATACAACCCATATTCTCAATCATGTTCATTTATTCATAACAGGCAGCTGCTAAACCAATTTACAGGAAGGTATTATTTCCTTTCCACACTTTCCAAGACTGCAATATGTATATTCATTTCGCTAGTTTTCCAGTCCTAGGATTCATGCCGCACCCTAGGATCTATCATTCAATCTAGTTTTCCAACCCTAAGATTCATGCAATACCCTAGGATCTATCATTCAATCTGGTTTCTCATTCCTAGGATTCATGCAATGCCCTAGGTTCTATTAATTGTTCCATAATTGTAACAAATTATGTTAATAATTCTTAAAGCCACTCTACCAGCTACAACGGAAGTACTGGGGGCGTGGTCGGAAATCCTACGCGCCTCCGCAATCCCCAAAACTGAAATGGAACGGGGTCGTATCGTAAGGATCAAACACAAGAAGTTTCTAAGAACAGTATATAATTACTGTAGACGGGTAGAGGATTTTATTCCGAAAAGAATGCAACTCGAAACGCGGAAAACAAACTCCGAACGGGCCCTAAACGGATCAAAAGCGACGAAACAGTCCAAAATCAGACGTCTGGAACATCTTCCAAACGTCTTAAAAAGTGGATCAGAGGATACCTTTGTTCTTCGTAGTCTCTCAGACGTCCAGAAGCCTGCGGGGGCGTCTGGCCTAGTTCCCAGACGTCCGATGGTCACCCCGGACGTCTGGAAGTCCTTCTGGTCGTCTGGCACTGCGGCCAGACGTCTGATTCGCGTTGGATGCGAATCTCAGACCCTGCACGTACCCACTCCTCGTGCTCAGTACAACGGTCGCAGAAAAGGACGAAGGACGAAAAATAACTTACTTGACAGACGTCTGGACAGTCCTCCAGACGTCTTCACCATCGTCTGGTTGGAAGCCCAGACGTATGATTCTAGAAAAACTTCCAGAATCAGAGCTCGACGCGCTCTCTGCTCGCGACGCACGGCCGCACCGTGCCTCATCCGCCTGCTACTCGAGCTGCAGCAGCCCGCCCGCGTCACTTCGTGCCCGCTGCTCCCCCGTCGGCCGGCCCCAGCTGCCCCGGCAAGCTCAAGCCCTCACGGCCGAGCGTCTCCTCCCTCGCGCGACACCTCCTCCCGCAACTCGCCACGGCTGCCGCTGCCGCCGCTCGCTCGCGCTCGCACTCGCTGGAAGAAGAAGAAGGGAGCGGAGGAGATGAGAGTGAGGGAGAGGGCGAGGGCCCTTTTAAAGCTGCGCGGGGGGAGAGAGAGAGAGAGGGCAGCGCTGTGCCTGCGGAGGAGAGAGGGGAAAAAGGCGTCGCAGGTCTGCGGGCACGTAGACGAAATCGCGCGTGCCGCAGAAAACGAATCCCAGACGTCTGGTCAGACGTCTGGGCCACCTCCCAGACCTCTTAAAAGACGTCTTGAAGCCGCGTTCGTAACAATATAACAAACTCAAAGGAAGTTTCGTCCCCGAAACTTACGCTAACTAGGGTGCGGGAAAAACGTCATATATAAAAACATAACAAACTCAAAGAGGACCGAAGCCGGTCCGAAAGACGTACCCGCGAAGAGCTCCGGGTACCGCTCCCGCATTGCCGCCTCAGGCTCCCAGGTAGCCTCTTCGTACCGCTGGCTTCTCCACAAAACCTTCACCAGGGGTACTTGCTTTCGTCTCAAACTGCGGACGGCTCAGTCAAGAATCTGCACTGGCTGCTCAGGGTAAGTCAGGTCGTCGTCCACCTCGACGTTCTCGTGACTCAGTACGTGAGTGGGATCGGCTACGTACTTCCTAAGGTTGGACAAGTGGAACACGTCGTGCACGCTAGAAAGTTGGAGAGGGAGGGCAGGCCTGTAAGTAACGGGTCCAACCCGCTCCAGGACCTCAAAGGGCCCCACAAACCTCGGCGCGAGCTTCCCTCTCACCCCAAACCGCTGCAGGCCCTTCATGGGCGAAACACGAAGAAAGACGTGGTCCCCAACCTCAAACTGCACCTCTCTACGTTTTCGATTCGCGTAGCTCTTCTGTCTGCTCCTGACAGTGCGGAGTCGCCTGTGGATCTGCTCGACTACCTCCTGACTCTGCCGGATCAACCTGGGGCCAACCTCCCACTTGGTCCCCACCTCAACCCAACTCAAGGGTGCCGTACACCTCCGTCCGTACAGAGCCTCGCAGGGAGCCATGCCGATGCTCGAGTGATAGCTGTTGTTGTATGCAAACTCCGCCAGGGGCAGGTGCTCCTCCCAAGAGCCCCTCCAGTCCAGTACACAGGCATGCAAAAGGTCCTCAAGTGTCTGTATCGTGCGCTCCGACTGTCCGTCCGTCTGGGGGTGGTAAGCTGTACTAAACCTCAACCGCGTCCCTAGGGCCTGCTGAAACTCAGCCCAAATTGGGACGTAAAGCGGGTATCCCGGTCGGATACGATTTCCCACGGAACTTCGTGTAGTCATACCACGTCGCGGATATACCTCTCTGCCAACTATGCTGGTCCCAAAGTGACTCGGATCAGCAAGAATCGTGCCGTCTTCGTCAGTCTATCCACAATTACCCAGACTGCGTCGTGTCCTCGCTGGATAACAGGTAAACCCACCACCAAGTCCATGGTGATGCTCTCCCACATATACTCTGGCACTGGAAGCGACTGTAGCGGCCCTACAGGCCTCTGATGCTCGGCTTTCACCTGCTGACACACTAAGCATTGCTACACGAATTCACCCACATCCCGCTTCATCCCCCTCCACCAAAACTCGCGTCTCAAGTCGTGGTACATCTTCGTGTTTCCGGGATGTATGGTGAATCTGGAACCGTGTGCCTCAGTCAGGAGCTCTCTCAACAGCTCCTCGTCCCTGGGAACGCACAACCGTCCCCTCAGGCGTAGCACCTGGTCTGTGAAAGAGAAGTCCCCTGGGTCTCCTGACAGTACTCTATCGCGCAAGGACTGTAAGTATGGATAGGCCATCTGTCCTGTGATGATGCGGTCTATCAGCTCTGGCCTAATCTGTCGTGTCACAGTTACTGCCCCACAGTGCCCCCGTAACTCCAGGGGTCGCCAACTGCCCACCTCCTCCAAGAGGCTCCAACTCTGTAACTGTAAATTGGCCAAGTGTGCGGGCGCCTTCCGGCTCAAGGCGTCAGCCACCACATTGGCCTTGCCCGGGTGATAAGAAATGCTGCAGTCGTAGTCCTTCAGGAGCTCCAACCAACGTCTCTGTCTCATGTTGAGCTCCTTCTGATCAAAAAGGTATCTGAGGCTCTCGTGATCTGTGAAAATCTCGAAGGTCTCACCGTACAAGTAATGCCTCCAGGTCTTCAACGCGAAGACGACAGCTGCCAACTCCAGGTCGTGGGTAGGGTAGGTATGCTCATGGGGCTTCAGTTGCCGCGAAGCATAAGCGACAACGTGACCCCTCTGCATGAGCACACCTCCTAACTCCTGCAAGGAGGCGTCCGTGTACACAACGAACCCGCCACTACTGTCAGGGATGGTGAGCACGGGAGCCGAGGTCAACTTCTCCTTTAGCTCCTGAAAACACGCCTCGCAGGCGTATGTCCAAGTGAAGGGCACGTCCTTTCGGGTCAACTGTGTCATGGGACGCGCAATCTGCGAAAAACCTTTGATGAATCGTTTGTAGTAGCCTGCTAGTCCTAGGAAATTGCGAATCCCAGTGACTGAACGCGGTCTCTCCAACCTAAGCACTGCCTCGACCTTAGCTGGGTCCACCGCCAAGCCGTCTCCAGAGATCACGTGACCTAAGAAGGTCACCTCCCTCAACCAGAACTCGCACTTACTGTATTTGGCGTACAACCTATGCCGTCTCAGCGTGTCCAGAACCATCCGCAAGTGCTGTCCGTGCTGCGTCCGATCTCGAGAATAGATGAGTACATCATCAATTAATACCACCACGAACTGGTCCAAGTACGGTCTAAACACCCGGTTCATCAGGTCCATGAAAGCAGCGGGGTTATTTGTCAACCCAAACGTCATGAACAAAAGCTCGTAGTGTCCGTACCGGGTGCGGAAAGCTGTCTTGGAGACGTTTGCCTCCCTGATCCTCAACTGGTGGTATCCAGACCTCAAGTCGATCTTGGAGAACACCGTGGCACCCCATAATTGGTCAAACAAGTCGTCGATCCTCGGCAGCGGATATCTGTTCTTGATGGTGACCCTATTCAGCTGTTGGTAGTCCACACAAAGGCGTAGGGTATCATCCTTCTTCTTCACAAACAGTACCGGGGCTCCCCAAGGAGATGCACTGGGCCTCACGAAGCCCTTCTCCAAAAGGTCCTGCAACTGAGACTTGAGCTCTCGTAGCTTAAGCGGTGCCATCCTGTATGGCGCAGTGGAGATGGGGCTGGTCCCTGGTACTAGTGAGATCTCAAACTCGATCTCACGCTCGGGCGGAAGTCCTGGTAACTCGTCTGGAAACACGTCAGGGTACTCTCTGACCACTGGGAAGCTCTGGAAGTCTGCCACAGGGCTGGGCTCAGCCACCACACAAGCTAGGAAGCCCTCACACCCCTTGTTACGACCCCAGCTTCAAAACGTCTTTTAAGACATATGGGAGCTGGCCCAGACGTCTGGGATTTATTTTTCCGCGGCACGGAGGATTTCGTCTGTGAGCCTGTGCGCGCAGACCTGCAGATGCGCTCCTTTTTCCCTCTCCTCCTGCGGGCGCAGGCTGCGCCCCTCTCTCTCTCGCTCTCTCTCTCCCCGCGGGGCTTTAAAAGGCCTCGCCCTCTCCCTCACTCTCATCCCCTCCGCTCCCTTCTTCCTCTTCCAGCCGAAGTGCGAGTGCGAGCGTGAGCGGCGGCAGCCGCAGCGGGTGTGCGGGAGGAGGTGTCGCGCGAGGGAGGAGACGCTCGGCTGTGAGTGCGAGCATGCCGGGGCTGCTAGGGCCGGTCGGCGGGGGGAGCAGCAGACGTGGGGTGACGCAGGTGGCCTGCTGCAGCTTGAGCAGCAGGCGGACGAGATGCGGCGCGGCCGTGCGTCGTGAGCGGAGGGCGAGTCGCGCCCTGCTTCTGGAAATTTTTCCAGAATCAGACGTCTGGGATTCCAACCAAACGACGGGGAGGACGTCTGGAGGACTGTCCAAACGTCTGAAAGGTGAGTTATTTTCGTCCTCCTTCATTTTCTTCGGCCGTCAGTACTGAGAGAGAGAAATTGGTACGAGCAGGTTCTGGATTTGCCATCCAACGAGAATCAAACTTCTGGCTGCAGTGCCAGATGACGGGAACGACTTCCAGACGTCCGGGGTGACCATCGGACGTCTGGGAACTAGGCCAGACGCCCTCGCAGGCTTCTGGACGTCTGAGAGACCACGCAGGATAAGGTACCATCTGATCCCCATTTTTAAGACGTCTGGAAGAAGTTCCAGACGTCTGATTTTGCACTGTTTCGTCGTTTTCGACCCATTTAGGGCCCGTTCGGAGTCCATTTTCCGCGTTTCGAGTTGCGTGCTTTTCGAAATTAAATCCTCTACCCGTCTACAGTGGTTGTATACTGTTTTGAGAAACTCCTTGTGTTTGATCCTTGTGATAGGACCTCGTTCCGTTGCAGTCTCGGGGGCTGCGGAGGTACGCGGGATTCCCGACCACGCCCCCAGTACGCCTGTTGTAACCGGTAGAGTGGCTTTTAAGTTTATTAGTATAATATGTTAAATTATGGAACTATAAATAGAACCTAGGACATTGCATGAATCCTAGGAATGAGAAATAGATTGAATGATAGATCCTAGGTGTTGCATGAATCCTAGGGCTGGAAAACTAGATTGTATGATAGATCCTAGGATATGGCATGAATCCTAAGACGGGGAAAACTAGTAGAATATATGAATACTGCAGTCCTGGAAAAATGGAAAGGAACAATTAGCTGCCTGTAAATTGAATTAACAGCTGCCTGTTATGAATAAATAAACGTGACTGAGAACATGGATTGTAAGAACGTGAAACTGGAAAGTGAAACCTAGATGTTCTGAGTTAAAAGAGCTGGAACCCTACGGGGAATTAGGAGTGGAACTCCTGGAAAGAGAAAGGAATGGAACTGAGAAAGAAAGACGTGGTAGTGTGCTGTCTCTTGGGTACGTAGTACCAAGGGAAGTACCTGTACCTATTTAGTGCAGAGCGGAGCCAACCGCCCTAGGGACCCGGGGTTAGGACTGACCACTTTGTACCGACTTGCTGGCCCTCGTGTACGTAGTATCGAGGAGAGCTACTAGTGTAGGGAGGTACTAGCTACCCCACGGGTCCCGGGGTTCTGCTAGCCTCCTACACCGACTTTTAGGCCCACTGGGGCAAACCAGGGTAGTCAGGCGAGGGTGCGCAGACTGTGGAGGGGCAAGGCCCCTGTTTGGCTACTGTGGAGGGGTTGGACCCCTGAGAGGGCTCTGCCCTGTACTGGTTCCATGCTGTGCTTTGGGCGCACCCGTTAACGGAAACGACTGACCGTGTGCCAGTGCGGGTTAGCTACCTGTGCATTTATCGCGCGTGCCGTAGTCACCGTTACGTCTGTCCGTGACCTTAGGGTGGTTGACTGAGAGTAGGATCACCACGGGGGACTCTCCCGGCCAGGAGAGCACCACGTGCTACTTCTACTTTTTGGAAAAGACTGCAATCAAGATCGTTCCCACGAGGAACATTCGAGATCAAGTGAAGGATCTGAGAAATAAATGAAATCGTGAGACAATTGAAAAACGTAAATAAATAAAGTAACAGAACATAACAGCTACTGTACACTCTACTGTTTCTTTTCTTTTAGTTGCCACTCTACTTAGCGTTTTGCTGACGTGTTACACTCGTTACCTTTCAGGACCAGGTGTTGAGCAGCCAGGGTCAGCAGCTACAGAGGACGCTGGGTCGAGTAGGGTCCATTAGAGTTACCACTATTCTCTTGTATCGCTTTTAGTTCCACTGTAGTGAGTAGTTCTTGTTACCGCTGTACTTTTCTTTACCTGCAGTTCATATTATGCTATGAATGTTGTTCTACTGTTGTGGTGGTATATACTGTAGTGGTTTCTTTCCTTACTGCTGTATTTTCTTACTGTTAGTTATATTCATGCTGAATGTGGTTTATTTTACTGCTCTTTTGGTTACTTCCTCGTTGGACAACTAGGTCTTGGGATTAGTCGAGTCGGTCTGGTTCTTGTGTCTCGTAGGGACTTGGGAATCGGGTTGTTACACCCTTGGCTCAAAAGTCTCGCCGCTCGAAGTGCCGAAATGCACCTAAAGCCTCCGTCCATTGGCTGTCCGTGAAACTCAAAGGAAGGCAACTCCGGCATGGAGAAGACAATCTTCCTCTCAAAACAGTTTACCAAGGCGTGGTAAGCGGACAGCCAGTCTATCCCCAGAATTACGCCAAAGTCCTCCATCTGTAACATAATCAGGTCAGCTGGCAGGCTATGTCCCCCGACGCTGACCTCGCAATCCGTGTACACCTCCTCAGCTACAAACAGCCGACCACTCGGACCTCTGATTACGAACAGATTCTCTAATAGCGTATAGTCCTGGCCTAAACTAACTGCGAAACTGGCTGCGACAAACGAGTGCGTAGCGCCGGAATCGAAAAGTGTGTAAATGAGTCTGCCGAAAACTGAAACCATACCTGCTACCACCGAGCTCGAAGCTCTGGCATCCTTGTGTGTCAGGGTGTTGATACGCCCCTCAGCTCTAGGTGCGGACGAAGCAGCCACACTCTACGTCGGACGGGCAGGTGCTGGTCGGTACCCTCCTCGTGACTGCTGTCCTCCTCCTCGCGCCTGGGAACCGCGGCCTCCTGCGCGCCCTCCAGTGCTCTGCGCGGGAAGTATCTGTTGACCTCCTACCCTAGACGGGCAGTCCCTCCTGATGTGGCCCGGCTGGCCACACTGGTAACAGAGGGGAACCCGACTCCCGTGCTCAGTGGGTCCCTGCTGTCGGCTGGGCGGGGGTCCGGTGCTAGCGACTGGCCTCTTTCGAGGGCCTCCAAAGGCCACGGATGGCCCTGCAAAACGTGACGGCTCTCCCACGGACGCCACGTGCCTCCTCTCTTGCCGGCCCTGTGAAAAGTCTGGCTGAAAGGGCCTCTTCCACCCGCCATCAGTGTCTCGCGCGGACGAGTTGGTCTCCTCGTAAGTCATGGCTGCCTCCACCACCCTCGAAAACGTAGGCAGCTTCAGGGGTTTGACATACCCCCGAATCGTAGGCCGGAGCCCCTCGGTGAACCTCCAAAGGCGCTCCTCCTCAGTAGCTACCGCTGCCGCTGCAAAGCGGGACAGCTCCAGGAAACGCATGCGATACGTGCTCACGGACATCGTCCCTTGGCGGAGAGTGTGGAACTCCCGCCTCCTCTGGTCCTGCCACGTATGGGGAAAATACTGCTCACAGAAGAGGGCGACGAACCGGTCCCAGGTCGGCTCGTCCCTCTCCTGTCCCCGGACCGCCCTCCACCACCTGTGTGCCGCATTCTCCAGCTGGTACATGGCAAAAGCCACGCGGCACTCCACCGGGGGGCGAAGGGTGTCGAAAATCTTCTTCAGCTGCTTGAGCCAGTCCTCTGCCTCGGTCGAGTCCTCATCCCCCTTGAAGGAGGGGGGCTTCAGCTTCCGGAACTGCCCGAAGAACTCGGAGTGGCGCTGTAGTGGGGATGCTGGTGCACCTCCAGGCAAAGGTGCCTCGTGCACAGAAGTGTCGGAGGAAGGTGGGGGCAGCGGCGGCCCATCCCCTCCCCCGTGTCCAGCGCCGCGTCCGTTGGGTGGTCCCACAGAGGACTCTCCCTCCGCAGCCCCAGGAGGAGGCGCTCGGGGAGGTGGGTGGAGCTCCTCTCGCATAATGTCCCGTATCACCTGGGCGAGGTCCTGGGCCTGAACGCCCGGGAGTAGTGGCTGGTCTACTGAGGCGTCAGCAACGGCACGCCCACCTCGCCGACCTTGTCCTCGGTCGCGCCCGCGGCCCGCCTCACCAGTCCCGCGACGAGGCATCTCCTGCAAGGAGACGCGAAACAACACGGAACCCGTCAATATGGAACGATACCTAACGGAAACGTCTAAGAGCTCATGTCAAAAGATATCTTGTGGTGGCTACTCTAGTTATAGACATGTGAATTGGTTATTTTCCAGTCAGTTGATTCACTTCTCGGGACGACCTTGTTCTGATACCATCTTGTAACGACCCGATTCCCGAGTCCCTACGAGACACGAGAACCGGACTGACTCGACTAATCCCAAGACCTAGTCGTCCAACGAGGAAGTAACCAAAAGAGCAGTAAAATAAACTACATTCAACATGAAATATAACTAGCAGTAACAAAATAAGCAGTAAGAAAAATAACTACTACAGCATGTACCACCACAACAGTAGAACAACATTTATAACATAACAAGAACTGCGAGTAAAGAAAAGTACAGAGTAACAAAAACTACTCACTACAGTGGAACAAAAAGGGCACAAAAGAACAGTGGTAACTCTACTGGACCCCACTTTGCCCAGTGTCCTCAGCAGCCGCTGACTCTAGCTGCTCAACACCTGGTCCTAAAAAGTAAAGAGTGTAACACGTCAGCGAAACGCTGAGTAGAGTGGCAGCTAAAACTAAAGAAGCAGTAAAGTGTACAGTAGCTGTTTTATTTTCTTTCTTCCTTTATTTACGTCTTTCTATTGTTTCACAATTTATCTATTCTCAGATCCTTCACTTGATCTCGAATGTTCCTCGTGGGAACGATCTTGATTGCAGTCTTTTCCGAAAAGTAGAAGTAACACGTGGTGCTCTCCTGGCCGAGAGAGTCCCCCGTGGTGATCCTACTCTCAGTCAACCACCCCAAGGTCACTGACAGACGTAACGGTAACTACGGCACGCGCGGTAAACGCATGGGTAGCTAACCCGCCTGGCACGCGGTCAGTCGTTTCCGTTAACGGGTGCGCCCAAAGCACAGCACGGAACCAGTATAGGGCAGAGCCCTCTCAGGGGTCCAACCCCTCCACAGTAACCAAACAGGGGCCTTGCCCCTCCACAGTCCGCGCACCTTCGCCTGACTACCCTGGTTTGCCCAGTGGGCCTAGCAAGTCGGTGTAGGTGAGCTAGCAGAACCCCGGGGCCCGTGGGGTAGCTAATACTCGCTCTACACTAGTAGCTCTCCTCGGCATTGTGTACACGAGGGCCAACAAGTCGGTACAAAGTGGCCAAACCTAACCCCAGGTCCCTGGGGCGGCTGGCTCCGCTCTACACTAAGTAGGTAACAGGTGTTTCCCCCGGCATTACGTACCCAGGAGACAACGCACCTCCACATCTTTCCTTCTCAGTTCCATTTCATTCTCTTTCCAGGAGTTCTACTCCTAATTCCCCGTAGGGTTCCAATTCTTTTAACTCAGCACATTCAGGTTTCACCTTTCCAGTTCCACGTTCATACAACCCATATTCTCAATCATGTTCATTTATTCATAACAGGCAGCTGTTAAACCAATTTACAGGCAGCTATATTTCCTTTCCACACTTTCCAAGGCTGCAATATGTATATTCATTTCGCTAGTTTTCCAGTCCTAGGATTCATGTTGCACCCTAGGATCTATCATTCAATCTAGTTTTCCAACCCTAAGATTCATGCAATACCCTAGGATCTATCATTCAATCTGGTTTCTCATTCCTAGGATTCATGCAATGCCCTAGGTTCTATTAATTGTTCCATAATTGTAACAAATTATGTTAATAATTCTTAAAGTCACTCTACCAGCTACAACGGAAGTACTGGGGGCGTGGTCGGAAATCCCGCGCGCCTCCGCAATCCCCAAGACTGAAATGGAATGGGGTCCTATCGCAAGGATCAAACACAAGGAGTTTCTAAGAACAGTATATAATTACTGTAGACGGGTAGAGGATTTTATTCCGAAAAGAATGCAACTCGAAACGCGGAAAACAAACTCCGAACGGGCCCTAAACGGATCAAAAGCGACGAAACAGTCCAAAATCAGACGTCTGGAACATCTTCCAAACGTCTTAAAAAGTGGATCAGAGGATACCTTTGTTCTTCGTAGTCTCTCAGACGTCCAGAAGCCTGCGGGGGCGTCTGGCCTAGTTCCAAGACGTCCGATGGTCACCCCGGACGTCTGGAAGTCCTTCCGGTCGTCTGGCACTACGGCCAGACGTCTGATTCGCGTTGGATGCGAATCTCAGACCCTGCACGTACCCACTCCTCGTGCTCAGTACAACGGTTGCAGAAAAGGATGAAGGATGAAAAATAACTTACTTGACAGACGTCTGGACAGTCCTCCAGACGTCTTCACCGTCGTCTGGTTGGATGCCCAGACGTCTGATTCTGGAAAACTTCCAGAATCAGAGCTCGACGCGCTCTCCGCCCGCGACGCATGGCCGCGCCGCGCCTCGTCCGCCTGCTGCTCGAGCTGCAGCAGCCCTCCCGCGTCACTCTGCGCCCATTGCTCCCCCGCCGGTCGGCCCCAGCTGCCCCGGCAAGCTCGGGCCCTCACGGCCGAGCGTCTCCTCCCTCGCGCGACACCTCCTCCCGCAACTCGCCGCAGCTGCCGCTGCCGCCGCTCGCTCGCGCTCGGACTCTCTGGAAGAAGAAGAAGAAGGGAGCGGAGGAGATGAGAGTGAGGGAGAGGGTGAGGGCCCTTTTAAAGCCGCGTGGGGAGAGAGAGAGGGAGAGGGCAGCGCTGCGTCTGCAGAGGAGAGAGGGGAAAAAGGCGTCTCAGGTCTGCAGGCGAGCAGAAGAAATCGCGCGTGCTGCAGAAAACGAATCCCAAACGTCTGGAAGGGGTTCCAGACGTCTGGTCAGACGTTTGGGCCACCTCCCAGACGTCTTAAAAGACGTCTTGAAGACGCGTTCGTAACATATTTGGATGCTACGGAAATAAAGAAAGCTATGCATGAACCCTATGGAGAATTTGAAAGAAAACTAAAATCGTGATGTGGAAGAATCTTCCTTAGGGAACAGGAAGATTAAGAGATATTGTGGACCTTTGTTAGAGAAATGGCTCATGAACATTTAGTAGTAAATTAATTGTATGATTGGATAATTGGATAAATACATGCATAAAGTTACTTTTCTTTACTATTTTAAATGCTATAACTGCTTAAATATATCACTCTACTCAGTGTTAGCTGACCACCGTCATATATAACCGTGTACAAGTCAAGGAGTCGAGCAGCCAGTACCTCTGGCTGCAGAGAGTGTTGGGTCTAGTCAAGCTCAGCCATAGTTCTGCTTGTTTCCTTTCGATTTTCCACTATTTTCGTTGTTAGTGAATATTTCTGTTTTATGTTGAGAACTATTATTGTTATGCCTTTTTACCTTAGTTGTGATGGCTAGTGATTATGTTTTCTGCCTATGGCATGTTATCCTTCTGGAATCTAAATTAAATTTCCGCTGTTGCCTTTATTTAAATTGCTTAGCTACTTGCATGCGTGGTTTGTGGTTTGTTTTGTACGTTTGGGATAGTCTCTCGTTGGACGACTAGGTGTTGGGGTTAGTTAAGGCGAGCCGTACCTGGGTTCCCAGAGGGGTCGAATTCTGGTCGTAAAACCCCCCAACCCCATCCCTCTCCCCATGTCTTCCTCCTTTGAAGATAGAGACTTGGGAGGGGGATTGTTGGTTGTGGGGAGGGACCGAGTAAAGGGACTTCGGCAAATGTAGAGGAGCAATTAGAGGAGGGTAGGCATGCTGGTTGTTTGTTTTCGTTTTTGCAACCAGTATGTATATTTGTTTTTATTACTTGAAAAATAGAAATTTCCGAGGTCGAACTCAGGGAGCAACACTTGATTTTAGAAGCGTACAAAATCACAATTTACAATATTGATATATATTGTTTTACAAAAAATTAGAGAAAGGGAATAAAATTTTTCTTGTCTTCTTTTCTTCTCTCTTTTTCTGTCTTTAGATGTCTGATTCCATGAATCAGACATCTTAAGTAGCGGTTGCTACAGTGCTCGTTTCCTTCTTCTTCTTCCTTTCTCTTTGACTTCTGCTGCTTCTTCTCCTTGGCTTTTTCTTCTTCTCTTCTTCTCTTCCCTGCTTGGCCTTCTTGGCTTCTTCTTCTTTTGTTCTTCTCTATTGCGCCGCCTCCTCTTCTTCCTTGGTTCCTTCCTCTACCTTCTTCTTCTTCTTTCCGCGGCTAAGTCCTTCCTTTGGCTACTCTCTGCTACGCCTTCTCCTCTTCAGCAGCACCTTCTTCTCCCTTAGCTGCTCCTGACTCCTTTTTCTTCCTTTCTTTCTTCCTCAGCTCCTGCTCTTTGATGCGGCTAAGTGTTCAGCCGCTCCTTCTCTTTTCTTCTTCTCTTGCTTCCCTGCACAGTGTAAGGTTAGGCAAAACCTAACCCCTACCCTCCCCGCATCTCTCTCTCTCTTAAATTCACTCCATGGTCCGCTCTCCCAGAGCCTTAATCGGGTAAGCGGGTCGGGTGATGCGCCTGGGACCAGGCGCACTGGCGTGGGTGGTGCGCGAGGTGTGCACAGACAGGAAGTAATCGGATTTAGGTGCTAGGTCCATGGGGAAGGTGTCGCGGACGAGGCGTGGCGGGGGTGAGATGGGCCTCACCCCAATGTGTTTCGAGGCGAATAGCCTGAAACACAAAATCAATTTATGTGCGAGCACCCACTCGCACACTTCCGAGGTGGGACTAAAAGTCCCACCCGCTTCCGCGCCTTCGCCCGTAGCAGAAGTCCTCACGATTGCAACGATACGCGAGGCTCGCGTCTTCAATTGGGGACCTAGGACCGTGCGTGAGTCTCTTCCGTGTGGCCTGGAACTCCAACCTGGGACACGAATGCCTGGAGCAAGCTTGCGAGCAAGCTCGAAGCTTGCTTGTTAATGGCGACGAGGGCACAGAACCTGAAAGCAAGAATACTGCCTCACGGCTCTGTCAGACCATCGGACCATCGGAAAACCTTCGCCGTATCACGGCGAAGGTGAGGCAGGGGTTGGCTGGCCGCGGGGAGGCCTTGGTGTGCGTGCCTAGGTTGCTCTGTGGCTGTGAGGATGGGTTTGTTCGGGGGGAGGCGACAGGGGTTGGTGCTGTCAGTGGAGGGTCGTAGGGTGATCAATGGGTGATGGTGATGCTCAGGGATTGATTGGCGAGGCGGATGGAGGTGTGGAGCGGCGGGGACGCCTCGCCAGAGGTCTGGCCAGAGGTGGAGATGGCGATGGTGGACAATGGAATCGAGGGGTACTTTGTGAAATAAATTGAGGGGAATTGAAGAGGGGATAGAGAGGAGTGAGTCTAACCTGATTAAGTGGACGAAGGGGGAGAGATGGAGACTGGCAGTACCTGCTATAGCCGGAGAAGACGATGTCCAGTGGAGGGGGACGGTGACGACGATTGGGCTAGAGATGCTCGCGCAGGTGTTGCGCGATGCGGAGGAGGATGGTGAGGACAGCTCTGCCACTGGTATTGTGGCAGAGCGACGAGAAAGAGGAGGACGGCTCGCCGGAGCTTGCTGGACCACTTGGCTGGAGGAGAAGAAGACAAAATTGGGGAGGAACTCTGGCTAAGACAAGCTTGAAGGAAACGACAGCCCCTGTCGTTCCTTAAATAGGTGCTGCCTGGGAGGGAAATGCGAGGAGGCGGCGGGGACTCCTTGCCGGAGGTAAGGCCGGAAAAAGACTCATAGCTCTCGCGTGTTCGCACGAGAGGTATGGTGGCCAGTAGGGTATGGGAACCGGTCAATGCAGAAGAGAACAATGCAGGGGATCTTCCTCTCGTTTCTGGGACCGGCTCCCATGCCCTGCGCAGCGTCATCCTTCTCGTAAAGTTGCCGGAGGTATAGCCTGTTGCTGCGGGTGGTAGAGGGATCGGTCTGAAAAAAATGATGGGAAAGTTGAGGGGGTAAATGTAAAAGTTTAAAAAGTTAAGGGTCAGAAAGTAATTATTGAGGACCAATTTGTAAAGTGGGTCAAGACGATCTTCCCTTAGGTCCAAATTTTGGTATCAACCTAATTTGGACCTAAGGAACCCAATGGTGAAGTTATATTTTCGGTTTGACCACGTTTGACTAGATATTTTGCATAAAAACCTAAATTAGGTTAGAAATTAGGTATAGACCTCAATCTAGGTCAAATTAGGTTCCGAAGGTCAAATTGAAGGTTCTAAACCCTAAGGGATATTTTTCTATGAATTTTAAAGGGTTTAGTTGATTTTATCTTGCCTGAAACTTCATTAATTAGAGTGGGTTTGTTTTAGGGTTGTAGAATGTTATTTAATTCCTAAATGTCGCCATAACCCTTTTCAGACCAAATCACCCCACTTTTTCTCTTATTAGGTTTACTTGACCTATGTCTAGACCCTTAGAATTCCTGTTGATGCACTGCAATGGTAAAATTATATTTTTACCCCTTGTGAATTGTTTTATACTCAAATTTGTAATTTCCTGATTTAGGCTTTCCCTTAAGTTTTGTAGGAGCTTTTGTACACTTATTTAGGTCAAAATTTGCTAGTTAGGGTTCATGATGAGGTTCTCATCAAGGCACGTGCAACACTCTTTGTTGGGCTTTGTTAAGTTGCTCTCTACTTGTGTGTAGTTGAGGCATGCGATTGGTTCGCTCACCATCGGGTTTACGAACACCTCCTCTTCCAATGATAATGAAGGCATTGGTGTTGCGACCGCCAGGGAGATTAGGAAGGTAGAAAACAATAGTAGAAGCAATTTGCTTCTCGCAATGGTTGTTGGATCTTTCCCTCTTCTCTCTCTATCTTTGTGTGTGTTTGGGAAGGAGGTGGAGGGTAGGGGAATGGGTGGTCTAGAGTAGGTTGGGAGGGGGGGAGTAGGTTAGGGAAGGGGGTGGAGGAGGAGTTGGTGGTTAAAGAGAAAAAATAACGAAAGATTTGCATAAAAATTCATTAATGATTTAATTCATAAGAGCACTCGAATAAACAAGCAAATATTTTTGAGGATATATGTGTATGTACAAAATAAATAGGGATATGTATTCTTTTCTAAAATTTAGAAGGATATTTATGTAAAAATCTTAAATTTTAAATAATATTTATGTAAATATAAATTTTCATATGACATTTAAATAATTTTATAAATTTTTAACGACATTTATATAAAAATTCTCATTTTATACACCATACAAGTAATAGAGCCTTTTTGATATCTCTGATTTCATCATGATATTCCCATGGTTTGTCATTTCAACATTTTTTTTGGTAAAATTTTCAAAAGTTTTTGAATCGAGAGTAGATCCCATCTGGTTGTAAGGGATGTGTGTCAATATTTAAAAATCAAACTGATCATTGAATCATTTTGGTATTGATTTAATTTTTTAACGATTCAACAAATAATTTGTATCAGTTAAGTTTATGATGATATCATTATTATGCCAACATGTGAAAAAAATTTAAAAAAATCGAATCATAAGATCTTTAGGTTAATATGTATTGATTCAACCAAATTCAATTGGATTAAATGAATGTTAAACAAAAAAAACCCATGAAGCTCTATAATAAGAAAAATTATTTTACAATTCTAATTATACTAAAATTGATATGTTTTTAAAAAAAGTTAAATAAAAGTAAAAGATATATTCAAAATTAAGAGCATAATCCATATATTTTTAAACCTTTATTTTAAATTCTAAAGGGACATGCAATTTTTTTTTTGATTATTTTTTAACTCTAACGAAAGTGGTCAATTACTTCATCTCTATTTCAGTAGGTTTAGATTGGTTTTAATCTTTCGATTTTTAAAAGATGATTGCGTAGAAATCGGTGTGCACCTACGCCCACGAAGAGTTTTTCTTTCTTTTTATTTATGTCGAAGTCAACTAGCGCCATCGATACTTAATTAAGGGCATAGCATTAAAAAAAAATCAAAATTAATAGTGACATCCTTCAACGTGGTCGTGCTCCCAACGACCAAAACCCCCCGTAATGCCTACCTCCATAGCCATCGTCGTCGTCGACTTCACCCCCACCACCACCACGACCGCCTCCACCACTTCCTCCTTCCAGCCAACCACCACGATGCCATAACGTAGCCCTAACCCTAATCCTAACCCCAACCACCACCTCCGCCATCGTCGGCGGCTCCTCCCAATGGGCTGCGCCCCTTCCAGATCCCACCGCTCGAAGCTCGTGGCCCTCTGCCGCCGCCGTCGCGACCTCGTCACCGCTGCCCTCGCCACGTGGCGCGCCCTCGGCGCCTCCCATGCAGCCCACCTCTGCTCCCTCCGCCGCCTCGCCGACGCCCTCCTCCACTTCGCCGACGACGCCCTCGCGGTGGTCCCCTCCCCCACAAAGGCACCGCCTTTCCGCTTGAGCTCCACCCCCGATGGCTCCCACCTTCGCCTCACCGACTCCGATGGCTCCCACCTGCACCTCTCCTCCTCCTCCTCCGACGAGGACGGGACGACCAGTGACCCGAAGGCGCGACCTCTGCCGCAAACCCCTCCCTTTCCCAAACCAAACCCTAACAAACCCGGTCACCACTACATGAAGCACTCGCCCTCGACGATACCTTGCATGGTGTATCGACCTCCGCCGTCCGGTTACTCGATTGGGTCTGATTCTGGTGCCAAAGGTTGGGAATTTTGGGATCCCTTTGTGTCCTACGACCAGTATCCATCGAGGTACAAGGTGGGGTCCGTGGCGAGTAGCGTCAGCTCGCGGGAGGTGAGGAGGAGGGAGGGGATTCCCGATCTCGAGATCGAGACGGATTCGGAGATCGCGAAAGTGAGTGACGGAGGAAAAAAGTCGCCGCCTTTGAGGAGAAGGGAGAGTTTGCAGTCCAAGGGGAAGGAGACAGTGAGCAGTCCTGAGTGTTTCTTCTCACTGAGCTCGTGGAGGGGGAGCAATTCGGGCGATTCGGATGGGGGTACTGCGTCAGGGGGCACTGCGGGTGGAGTGGAGTTCATGGAGGGGAAAGGGGCGGCTGCACCTTTTGAGGTAGGGACGTCGTGTGCTTCCGAGAGGAGTGGGCCGAGTTACGGGGCAGCCATGGTTGTGGAGGGGACGAAGGATGTCAGGGAGGTCGTTTGGGAGATCAAGAAGCAGTTTGAGATCGTGGTGGAGTGCGGTGAGGAGCTGTCCAAGGTGCTTGGAGTGGCTGATTTCTTCCATCAACGGTCGAGAGGCGGTATCTTTTCAGGTTTGCAAATATGCTTTCTTGAAAACAACTTTGACTTTCATGCACTGGATCAATTTGAATTTTATACGTGAAGATGGTTCCTGATGTTTAAACTATCTGTAGTTGCTGTCTAATGCCCCACCATGCCTGTCTTAAGTTTGCTATAATCACGTGTGACCTTGTAATGCATGCTGCTCATTGCATTAGTGTATCTAGATTTTACTTTCTTTACTGAGCTGCTGTCAATTCGTTATGATTGGCCAACTACTAGTATACTTGGAGGAATAATTCATAGCTCCTTAATGTTTGGTGCCAAACTATCCTTTGCATGTGATAAAAGAAAATTTTGGAAGCAAAGAGACAATTGATTCTTTGTATTTTCTTTTGAAAGGGAAAGCTTGACTATTTGAGATCAAACCATACAGTTTCACTCAATCATCAACTAAATAATATACAATGTTGCAAGTGCAACTGAAGAAACTCCCACATTTGCTACTGTATTCTCTACTCAACAACGAGCAGCACAAAGGATAATGCAATGCTGATTCAGTCACAAGGTCCAACCTAGATCTCAACATTTGCGTTTGTCTTTTCATGCTAAGGCACTCTGTTTTGTTTTTGTTTTATTTTTATTTTTTGAAAGGTGATTCATGCTATGTGCATAATTGGAGGAATAATCCATGGTTATCCCATGGATCTTCAGTCTCAGACTGTCATTTCCTTAGGGTGTAAGGGAAATGGAAAGCGAATTTGATAATATTTTCTTTGCTATCTTTTGAAAGGAAAAGTTTTGAGTACTTGAGATCAAGTCATCCAGTTTCTTTCAATCTTCAAATAATCATATGTGCAGTAAACAACTGGAGAAGCCCTTCTAGTTATTAAGCTGGAACATTATTTATTTATTATTTTTTCCTAAAAACACATTTCATATCCTACACTCTGCACAACGACGGGCAGCACGAAGGATGACAGAGTTCCTCTGCAACCATAGTTCCACACTTAAAGCACTGACATTTGCGTTTCTTTCTCATGTTTTTTTTTTAAAAGAATTTCCTTCTCACGTTAAAGCACTCTGCTGTATGCTTTTGAGACAAGCTTCATGTATTTTGTGGGCCTCACAAATGTTGTGACAGCTGCTTCTTCCAGGATTTCATATTCTCTTTCCAAGATGGCTTATTTGGTTCATCCTGTCCACCATTCTTGCCTTCACAAGAAAACTGGTTATGGATATTCGCAAAATTTAATTAACACGAGGACATACTGCATGTCATCGTCGTTAGAAGAGTTGTGCCTATGGGAGAAGAAAATGTATGAAGAAATTAAGGTATTGCTCATGGTTCCATCTCACTTTTCCTATTATTTCTACATTGAATAATTGGAATTCTTATGTTTTTTCCCCTCCAAAAGATAAAAGTGTCAGACAGTAATATTTTATGAACTTGCTATAGAGCCACTGTATTTAAAAAGGGACATTTTCAAATTGGTAATTCTCTCGGATAGAGTGTGTGGGCAGGTTCATTTACATACTTTGATGGGACAATGCAATGGGGTGTTCTAGTGCATTACTTGGTATATGGGGATAGGTTTACACGAGATTTTTGTTGATTTTAATGATTTCTAAACTAGTGAGGCTAGTGTAGTTGAGTACTCATCCATTAGTTGCCCGCCACGGCCCCCCCCCCCCCCCCCCCCCCCCCCCCCACACACACACACAAAAGGTGTGCAACTCATCCTTTCTTTGAATCAATTCAGAGTCCGCTACTACTTAGGTTTCTTAAAGACAATTCTTTGGAAAATGGGCTATTCTTCTCTTGAAATGATAAACTTTCATGTAATTTCTTGATGTTGTTCCGTTTCTTTCGGCATCACATCATAATCTGCCCTACAAATAATCATTTGCAATGCCGTTCTGAATAGTTGTTGACAGAAAGGAGCCTTTTATATTCTGCCTATCTGTTCTCCCATTCACCATCTCCTTTCCTTCAAATCAGGCATCTAGTACAATCCATATCAGTATCCTCTGTCCAGGAACATGTGAAAGAAGTGTAACCTATATTCACCTTCTCTTTTTGTTTCCTGTTCAATTCAGATGATATTTCTGGTGATGCCAACCTTGGCCTTTGTTGACATACAAGAAACCATAAAATGGATCTTGTTTGATTTCTCTTGACTAACATTGAAATTTCATTGTATTGGATATGTTGGAGAAAATAGAGTCTTCTTATTTTAATTAGGAACCCTAACTCCCTTTATATAGAGAGTAGGGTTAAAAAATTATATAACAGACCCTTGGAATAGGAAACTAACAAACAAGAATAGAAAAAGAACTATGACTCTTAAACCTAAACATAATAGGACTCATAATTAACTAATCTTAATACTCTAACACTCTCCCTTAAGTTGAAGCATGAATGACAATCATGCCCAATTTATTACAGTCAGCATTCAAGATGCCGATACGGGGGTTTTGGGCAAAGGGCCATATTGACATGCAAAAGGTGTCGATATGCAAGTGTGCCAGTGATATGTTGACCATATCGATGATATATCGCCTGTATTGACCATATTGATTGTGTTGCTGTTGTTGCTCTTCTGTGTTGTCGTTGTTGCTCTTGCGGTTGTTGGCGGTTCGGTGCAGTGGTGCAAGCCTTGAGGGGAGCGGTTTAGATGGCGGTGGGTTCGGTGGTGGTGTTGCTCATGGGGAGGAGGAAGGAGAGGTGGTGGGTCAGTTGGGTCACACAGAGGAGAGGGGAGAAGGTGGTGGGTCTATTGGTTGGGTAAGGTGGTGGGTTACGACGGAGGAGATGAGGTGAGGAGGGGGAAAAAGATGAAGAGATGGGGGTTGTTTGGTGGAGAAGGAACACGATAGGTGAGGGTCTCATAAGGAAGGAAATAGATGAAAAAGAGAGAGACTTCTTATTTAAGTATGCATTGATTGATTCAACACTTGTGTTTTCACATGTATATCCTTTTTGTCTTTAAGTTAGTAATTTATGATTTACTTTCAATTTTAATCATTTAAGTGAATTTATTGACATGCATTACCGTGCCCTCGATATGGAGAAATTTCAGGGCC
Organism: Thalassia testudinum; assembly: GCA_037157565.1. NCBI lineage: Eukaryota > Viridiplantae > Streptophyta > Magnoliopsida > Alismatales > Hydrocharitaceae > Thalassia > Thalassia testudinum. The sequence continues at coordinate 5,734,660 of JAZHRO010000076.1, forward strand.
TTGATAATTTTGATAACCCAATATTGATACACGAGTGTTTCCATGATGTGCCCTCGGCATGCCTTCGATACGTGCACTTGGAAATTTATTGGCATGACATTGAGATTGGCACTTAAAACCTTGGTTACAGTAGACAAATTTTGACTCCTTCCCAATGAAGACATCTTTTGGCTGGAGGAGCAAGCATGCAGCAAATTGGAGGGGCAGGCAGGTAGGTAGTAGGAGATAATCCCAAACAGAAAATAGTAGCAGTAGAATTGGAGATGATCCCAAACAGTAGTAGTAGAAGAGTGGGAGACGATCCCAAGCATCGTTTAAAAAAATGCGCCTCGAGGCGCTTGAGGCGTGTGCCTCGAGGCGAGGTGCGCCAATTTCGCCTCGAGGCTTAAGCCTCAGTTGCAGTCTGCAAGGCGTACGCCTCGCTTTGTCGAGACATGACCGAGGCGCTGAGGCGTGGAGGCGCTGGAGAGGCGCCGTCTCAGCTGTTTTGCTTTGTAAAATGGTCATGTACTAGTCACATGACCATTTTTTTGACCTAAGCCTTGGCTCTAGCCCTAAACCTAAAATATAAACCTCAAAAAGGTAGAAGTGCAACTGTGCAATGCGCTCCTCCACCGACAGACCAACAGCTCTTGCTCCTCCACCACATCATAACCTCCTCCGGCGAGCAGCGCTCCAGTGCTAGTAGTGCGAGCAGCTCCAGCGCAACGCAAGCCCTAGCGCAGGCTTTAGCGCTCCACGCAGTGGCAGTGCAGGCCCAGCTTCAGGCTCCAGCACAACGCAGGCCCCAGCGCAAGCAGCGGCACTGCGCTGGGGCCTGCGCAGTGCTCCATGCAGGCCCCAATGCAGCGCAGGCTCCATCGTAGTGCAGGCCCTAGAGTAAGGAGGGCCAAGCGCAGGCTCGAGCGCAGCTCCAGCTCTTGCGCAGGCCCGAGGCTTATGCAAATCCTGAGGCTTACGCCTCGACCGCCTCGAGGCTTATGCCTTGCCTCGATGAAGGCAAAAAGCCTCGGTACCACCTCGCGTTTTTTAAAACCTTGATCCCAAGTAGTAATAGTAGTAAGAGACAATCTCAACTAAGCAGTAGGTGTCGATGAGAGACTCTGTGTCCACCATGTGGATGGTAGGACTTGCAGTTAGGTAGTCGATGAAGATCAACTATTATCAGCAAGGTGCGCAGTCAAAGCACCATGTGGACTCTGCACGCAGAAAGGCACAAAGTGCCTAGTACATGTGTGATGGTGTGTTACACACTGAATGGTGTGCTCGTTAGGCATGCAGGAGAAATAATCAACGTTTCTTGAACCCTAGTAGGGTACTCAATCCAAAATCTGGATGATAAGATCATCAAGTCTGGGCCTAGCCATGAAGAAAAATCCCTAGGGGGTTCATACAAAGATGAAGAACCCTGCTGGAGGCGAAGAAAATCAGCAAGGAGACCTCCTTTTAGCCTGGGTGGCGCCGAAGGAACCACCACAGGGCTTGGCAGCAACCAGAGAAGTTGCCACAAGACTTGGCAGCAATCAGCAGTGGTTAGAGAGACCGGGGAAGGTTAAAAACTTGCCCGAATCAGTAGTGGGATGCCTCTGGTGGCCAGCCTGAGTTGCTGGCATTGGGTGGAGGTCTGCAGGTCGGAGGAAGCGCAGGAGCAGCAGCAGCAACAGCAGTGGTAATAGCAGCAGGGCCTTTGGCTGTCAGTTAGGGGCCGGCGGAAGGGTTGCTGGGGCTGGGTGGTCCAGTGGCCAGTTGTTGGAGCTTTTTGGCCGACTGGAGGCTGATGGGGGAGCCTTTCTTTAGGGTTGACTAAGGTGGGCAGCACCCAAAAAGAAACTGGAGAAGAGAAAAAAATAATTAGGGTTTGGAACCCTAACCCTTAAACTTGCTCTAATACCATGCTAGAGAAAATAGTCTTTTTATTTCAATTAGAAACCCTAACTTCTTTCATATAGAGAATAAGTTTAGAAAAATTACATAAGAGACCCTAGGAATAGGAAAAGAATTAAGACTCTTAACTTAATTAAATAGACTTGAACCTAACCATAATAGGACTCATAACTAGCTAATGTTAATACTTTGAGGCTCGTAAATGGTAGTATTATGTTATATGAGGTTTCGCTTATCCTCTTTTTTTAGCTTTCTTCATGCAGGACATGTGCTTCAGTTTTTAAATTTGTTTTGCACAGAAAAAATAGCTATCTTTCGAATCCTCAAATTTCTTTTTTGGATTTGTTTTTCATCAATTTTAGTTGGGGTTTTTACATAAATGCTATCAAGAACTTTCAAAATTACTTAAATGTCATAAGAAAATTCATATTTACATAAATGCCATAAAAAGTTCACTTTGTTTACATATATGTCAATTTCTATGTTAATTCCATGTCAATAAAGATGAAATTTGGACCATGTTAATTCTCATACCAATGTGAATCTGAAAGCATGAATGAAGGTCCAGATTTCATCTTAATTGACATGGGAATTGGCATTGATGTAAACAAAGTAAACTTTTTTATGACACTAATGTAAATATGGATTTTCTTATGGCATTTAACTAATTTTGGAAGTTCTTGATAGTATTTATGTAAAAATCCCATTTTAATCTAACATCAGCTTCAAAATCCAGTGATTAATGGATGTCTAGTTCAAAAGATATATAATCTAGCGTGTAATAAAGAATTAATTATTACCTTTCCTGCTTATGCATTTATGACTCTTCGTTGATACATGCATTTTGTATGTATTACTAATATTGCTTCAGTGTTTTTGCTGACTTCAGAATGCAGAGGAGCTGCATACCATGCATGAGAAGAAATTCCGTCAACAGACAGTTTTGAGAGGGGGACTCCAATCTGATGTAGCTGAATCAAAGAAGTCTTATCAGCAGGGTATTTTGAGTGGGAGAAAATCACAATCTCAAACAGCCGAATCTTTGCAGGTTTCATTGGGGAAGTTGCGTGTGAAGATTGACATTACTATCAAATCAGTGGATTTTATCTCAAGGAGGATTGAAAAATTGAGAGATGAGGAGATGCGACCTCATCTTATTGAGTTGATTCGATGGTATGAAGTTGAATGTTCTTGTTTGATTTTGTTAAAAAATTCTATCTTCAATCTGTATTTTTCTCCCACCACCTGGTTTTCCCATTGGACTCTTCACTAGCACATCTTCAGCAGCTCTTCAATTTGATTTCTATTTCTCCCCTGCACCTATATTTCAATAAGCTGGCTCTAATTGATCGATCTAAAGCTTTTGATTGATGTGGCCTGCCAGCTTACACCTCGATTCCTTCTTCCTTGAGCTTCTGGGGATCATTAGGAGGCTATGTGGAAGTTCTTGCTATTGCTTTCTCCTTGGAAGAAGAAAAGTATAAGCATGAAGGCCAACCATCTCAAGAAAACATGCAACACTAAAAAAAGTGGCAGTTCTATTTATATGAGAAACATTTACGGGAAATCCCTTTCAAAAAAAAATTGTAAGAAATTGTATTGATAGGAACTAGACTAGGAATTCCCTGGATTGTCTAATTCTCCAAAATGTTGTTAGTTTCACCAGTTAACCAACATGATGAAGTACCCGAACTGTTTTATTCTCCTGTTGGCATTTTCAGTTTCATTGGTGATGAACTTCATGGCAAGTAACAATCCTACTATTATATTCCAGCTCGATGGCGGTATGGAAATGTGTGCGGAACTGCCTTCAAAAGCAGTACCAGGCAATTGTAGACTGCAAGACCAGTAACCTAATGGCTAAAACTAGTGCCAAGAAGAACGATGCAGTTGCAAAGGCTTCTCAAGAATTGGAGAAGGGGATCCGCAATTGGTCGTCTTGCTTCTATGAGTGGTTACAAGCCCAGAAAGCATTCATTTCTTCTTTAAATAAATGGTTGTTTAGCTGGATAGATGCTGAGCCTGGAATAACATTGGACGGCACGGCACTCTTCTCTCCTGCAAGAATCGGAGCTCCCTCCATAGTTGTGATATGTAACGATTGGCACCATTCTATTAATAGGATCTCAGAAGATCGATTAGTTGCTGCAATGGAGGATTTTGCCGGGAATGTGCATGAATTGCAGGTGATCCAACGCAAGGAGCAGCAACAGAGACAGAAGACAGAAGCTCTCTCCAGAGATATTGCTAAGAAGTATGCTTCTATGGAGGATAGCGCAGCACGTTTGGAAGTGGAACCACTGGATAGAAAAGCCACTTATCTTTTCATGAAGCAAAAAGATTCCACTAATAAAGGGGAGGATTCTATAGAATCCCTGAGAAGTAGATTTGTTGAAGAAATAGCCAGGCACAGGGAAACTACGAGCGAAATGCATAAGATGGCTGCGAGCATCTTGCGTGTAGGTCTCATTCCAGTTTTTGAGGAGTTGGGCAAGTTCACATTAGACATGCTAAAGGCCGATGAGGGGCTTAGGATCCCTGGCCTGAAGGGTCAACCTTAGAAGGTGGCATGCTGATCCATTAAACACTGGAGCAACAAACCACGGCGAGGACTTGATTCGCTTTGTAGGACTGGCTTTTCAGTTGCTTGCAAAGCTAGAGCAAAGCGAGCCTTTGACTTCTTACGTGGAGTCAGCCGAAATCCCGAGGCTTCTGGTGAACCCTACTTTGCTATGCTCGCACATCTCCCGAGTGCATCTCCTGATGGATTTGTGGACATGGTGCATCCTTCTTGATGGTGGTGACTGCTGAGGCAGTTGCAGGTTCGAAGCTGAGCCCAGTGGCCACAATAAATAAAACCCCTTTTCCTTGGATTTTTTTTTTTTTGTTTTTCACCGTGAGAGAGAGAGTTCTTTCTTCCTTCTTCCATTTTTTTGGTGAATTATAACTGGAATGCACTGCTTGCAAAGACTATTCTTGATTATTTTTTGTATGAATATAAAATACAGTGATGGCTTCTGTGATTATCAATATAACCATTGAGGCTCCAAATAACCCTTTTTTGCACAATTTTCATGTATGATCATGCAAATATGACTTCTGAACATTAGTTATTGATGATTTGTTCTTGCAATCATTCAATTGTTGCACAATTGAGGTGCTAGTAGAGGAAAGCTGCCAAACATGTAGCTCTAGCTCCAGTACAAAAGCAAGATAGTGCTGGAACCAGCAAAATAACCACCATCATTCCTGTTGCCCATGCCAGCGCCGTGATTTTCTTGCTGCTCAATCTCATCTTCAGCTACATGGAAAAATCCAAAATGCTAGAGTTTATGTGCTCCTAGCAAGACAAACCACCATTTCATATATGCAATCTACATCATTACATGGTCTGTATACATCTGCGTTAACACAATCACTGGTATTTCTACACTCCTCTTTATTGCGATTATGTAGGTGATTATAGGGGCACTGCAAGACGCAAACTATGTATCACTAGCCACGTGACTCATGCGCTCTGCAGCCAGAAGCAGTGTAACCACTATGCGCTTTCTGCCCAAGCCATTGGCAATCCTCAAAAAGACACAACGAGCCACCTGCATCCATCTCCGCTGCATCAACAACCTCCATGGCTCGAGGACCCCAAGTGGGTGTCCCATCCTCGTAAGAATTGTGAGTCATCCTCGTCAGGCCAGACCCATCAATACGAGCAGTGTATATATCCCCATATGGCTGGTAGTGGTGTGGATTCGAGATTGGCTCGGCGGAGACACCAGCATAGTCTGTGGTGAACACGATGTGGGTCGAGTTGGGGCTGAAGAAGGGGTGGTTAACCCTGCCCCCATGGCCGCTCTGCAAGACCTTCCTTAGCCCGGTCCCATCGGGGTGAATGAAGTAGACCGCGAAGCTCCCGCTGCCTGGATCATCCCTGTCAGATGCAAATGCTATCCACTCTCCGTTGGGGGACCAGTTGCACATCGTGTCTGTCCAAGGCCCATCGGTGAGTCGCCTCAGCAATTTTGACTCACCTGTTAAGATAAAATAGCTTACATCATTATGCATTCTTATTTGTTTTTAGAAAGGAAAGAAAGGCCTCTTAAATAACCAACACTCAGATTGAAAAATTATATAATCATTTCAATGCGAATTTGATCAATGTCCTTGAATTTTTTTGGGTCTCTAGAGTTCAAATTGGAATCCTAAACTCTAGACCCTAGAGCTTCTTAACCAGGCAAGTGCAGTTTGCACTGATGTGTGGGATAATTTGTGGAATTCATGTTGAATACGGGTTGATTTTAAGATGATTGTACTAAGTACCCTCAACTTGATCCATGATGTAGAGATTCTTGTGCCCTGACCGGCCGGACCTGAAGACCAACCACTTCCCATCCGGCGAAGGAGACGGGAATGCGTTGTTGTCTCCTCCGATGGAGAGTTTTTTCACGGTGATCTCTCCATCGTCCTCCTTGGGCAGTGTAACCGAGATCACATCCACCTCTGTCTTCTCCTCCGCAAACGTGGGGCCATAGCTAGTATACACAACCCCTTCCCTCTTGCAGTCCCATGCAGTAGAGAAAGCTGTCCCATCTAGCAGCTTCATCTTCTTGGATCCATCGCTCTTCATCACGTGAAGCCCTGGTAGGCCAACGAATGCAATCCTCTTACCATCAGGGGAGAAGGATGGGTACGAACCATCGATCCTGAAGAGGTTGATTTCGTTGATTGGGCTCTCGATCCTTTCTAGGAGCAAGGCGTTGTTTTTTTCGTCAGTACTACTTCCCCTGCATTCAAGACCATATTCAGAAAGTTTAGCTACTTATGCAAACAAAGTTGCAATTATTAGTGCAACAAATATCAACTTTTAATTTGTGTCCAATGAGTCAAATATTTGGAATAGATAGAGAACTGCTAAGACTCTCAATCTTGAACTATGCCCCTCAATTTGCCAATCAGGAACAATTCTATACATCGTTGCAACATTTTTTTCCTATTTTCCTATGGTATAAAATCATGAACTTTTGGTGGATGATCAATGTACAAATTGCATTTTCATACCTGCATTTATGGTACCCAATCCGAGCTCCGTCTGGCGACACAAACGGGTTGTAATGGTGAGACTCGGGAGAAACACCTTTGGTGACCTCCATCAAAGCATTCGACTCGAGATGGAGGAGCTCAATGTGCCGGTAGTCCGAGGTGGGCCGTCGTGTTGCAAACACGACGAACCCGACCCCCGCAGCCGGAGTGAATGCGTGAAACCCCGGTGGCGTGATCCTCTCCACACCTGAGACCACAACTCCTCGTTCTGCGTCGATCGCGACCTTATAGACGCTCCACCAACCGTCCTCGCTCTTTCGGTGGAAGTAGAGTGTGGAGTCGTCGGGCCAACTCGGCCACCCGCCGTGCTCAACGACGCGAGCCCGCTGCGACCCATCCGTCGTCTTGAAGACGTAGATGTCCGTAAGAAGCTCCTGGACCTCGCCGGTCCATCCGCGATCGCCGGAGGAGGCCACGGCAGCCCACTCACCAGAGGGGGAGACCGCAGGGCTGAAGTCGGCAACTCGGGGCGGGGTGAGGCGGCGGGTGGAGCCGGAGGGAATGTGGGTGGAGTAGATGGCATTCCAGCTCGACCGGGGGGCGTGGGGGTCGTCGCGGGTCGAGGTGTAGATGAGGTGGTTCCCGGTGATGGAGGGGCGATCCTTAATGGATATGGGAGCGCTGGTGGGAAGCAGAGGTAACTGGAGGCGGGTGCGTACCTGTTTTAACGGCCATTCAAAAATACGTGGGTAATTTATGTTTAAGGTCCTCAAAGTACAGACGATGTTGATTATTTTGATACATTATTTACATCATTATATATCAACAATCAATCATCTTCAACCTTTAAAAGCGCTCAAATCTGGAATAAAAAAAAAGGTGTACAGTGCTCGCATATATTCATCAGCTGGATCAGATCTAATTAAAGCTAGACGAGAGAATCATGTCAATAGTAGCCGATATCGAAAGCGGTCTAAATGAGAACAAGGAGCACTTGTGTAGTTCTGAAGGTTGATCCAGAAGCAAGCGCTTCCGAACAAAAGCGAGACCATTTGCTGCTGCAGTGAGGATTATTGTACCTCGGATTCCTTTGCTGGCATAGATGGCATCTTCAATTTACTATGGTGGTGGTTGTATAGCGGAATAAGGTTGTCTAGTTCACGTTTGATTGGCTTAATTCTTGGTCAGCTGCAAAATTAACCTCTCAACTCCAAAATAAGCTTATTCTACCTCAATCGTAGAATTAGTTTTATTTCCGGTGACAATTTCCTTAGTTTTTCACTTAATTGATAATTCAAACACTAGTATGTGACAATTCTTCTGTTTATTCCACTTAACTAATTTTACAATCAAATGTTACCTCGGTGATTTCTCAAGCTAAAAGGAATAGTGAGCCCCCTATGACTCCCACTTTAAGGGATACATCGGCTTTATAGATCCAAAAATCGGCTCTCACTTAAGATTGCTCGGAATCACTTGTGTCTCCTACAAACTTGCGTTAGCGTAGATCAGATTGACAAGGGTATCATTGCGAGGTGAAAATTCAAATACGTTTTATATATGGTCTAAAGCCTATAAGCTTAAGTTCTAATTTACTCGAGGGATAAACCCTGTAAATAAAGGTAAGAGTTAACATTACCTTTCGAAACCCGTGTTTTAGAGATAAAACACAGGTTCTTCTCTTCTCTTACTAGTGTTAAGTGGGAAGAAATGTTAACACTCCCTTTTTTTTTTCTCTTTTTGAATTTTTCTCATCCTTATCACCACAGATTAGTTGTTTCAACTATAACACACCCACACACTAAAAAGGCCACATTTCTTGGTTGCACATTCTACTAGAATTGTCATGAATTTCGGCCATGAAACCTAAGACAGTCAAAATATAAACTTGACCTGTTTAAACGGCCTGAACCTGTTTTGTTTAACGGAATCCACCAACCCTACGTGCGTGCACTTAAGAAAAATCGAACCCAGAAGTCTGAATCCATTAGATTGGGACAAATAAACCCGTTTGGATCACATGTAGTAATCAATCAGATCGATTGGATCTTACGTGACTACAATGGATCACGAAGGTCACCATTGGAGTAACATGTAAGAAAATGCCCCTCAAAGAAGAATATAGTTATTTCTACGCTGAGAAAAAAAGGGGGATATTACCTCCAACTCCAAAGCGGTTCTCCTCCCACCGCCACTCGATGCGTACGGTACGTCGAGGTACACGTTAGAGGACCCGTTCCTCTCGCTCACGTACACCACGACCCCTCCGGCCTCCACCCTCTCCGGCCGCCGGAGGCCGTCCGCCGCTGGCAGGAGGGCAAGAAGGGCCGACGGGTCGGCGGGAAAGTGGCCGTTGTAGTTCACCGATAGCCCGTCGGTGAGGCGGACCTCCACGGGAGGCGCCAACGGTGACGGCGTGTGGGGCAGCGGTGCAGGGACGGAGAAGACGTCGAAGGCGTAGCGGCTGCGGCCGAGCGTGGCGAAGACGATGCTCGTCCTCTTCGCGTTGCCGAATTGGGAGGAGAAGAGCCATAGGAAGAAGAAAAAGAAGAAGAGTGGGAGGAGCAGTGGAGGGGAGGAGTGAGGAGTAGCCATTTTTTTTCTCCTTTCTTTTGGATGGTGAAAAAAGAGGTGTGAGTACGGGGACGAGAGAGGAGGCGATAAGGATGAGAAGTTACTTTCTTGGGCACTTCGATTATGATCCGATTTACTTTTTTTTTTAATTTTGAGGGATTTTATATAAATGTCATCAAAAAAATTAAAAATTACTTAAATATTATAAGAAAATCTATATGTAGATAAATGACAGAAAAAAAATTAATTTTATTCACATAAATGCTAATTCCGTATTAATGCAAATTTGAAAGTGCAGATGAATGATCCATAGTTTATCTTTATTGATACGAGAGTTGACGTGAAAATTGTCATATGAAGTGAATTTGTTCACGGCGCTTGTATAAATGTGGATTTTTTTTTGTAACATTTAATTAGTTTTGAAAGTTGACGAGGGTATTTATGTAAAGATTTTTACTTTAGAAAATAAGGAGAAGGGTAATTTACATAAACAACCGTGGACTTCGAGTTTCACTTTGGTTGTAGTTCCTTGACAATACTGTGTTCGTTTCGCGGTAGGATAAGTCGTGAGTAGATACGTGGGGTTAAAAAGGGTGTTTAGTTTGTATAGCAGGGTAAGGGATAGGGTTGATGTCATAGTTATCTTAGAAGTGATTACAATTATTTATCGACTTCGAAGCTTGAAAAAATTGTGGTGAAAAATATTGTACTAAAAATTCTTAACTTGACTTTATTTTCTTTCCACAGAATTCAATGGCACCATGGTAAGTAACTAATTAACAAACTTGAATAGGATAATCCAAGAGTCGATATTTCAACTAGATCGAGGTAATGCTTGAAACATATAGCTATGTTATTTTTGAACTTTGTACAAGCGTAGATGTTGGCCGTTTGCCTACTTTGGGTGCTACCGTTGAACCTTGACGATCATGTGTAGGCTAAGTACACAACTACGCATTCCTTGTGTATGTCCCATATATAACAAATTTACACTAGGAAGGTTAATATAGTTTTTTGGGAGGAGAGTGGGCCAACGTCGGGTACCCTTGAATCATTCGTGGTAAAATATATCCCTACCTTCATGTTGTTTACATAGATATTTTTGGGCAGTATTTGATTGTGGGATTAGAATAGGAATAGATATTATTTGGTGAGTCAGGAGAGGAATAAATGTGGAGGTGTACGGATTCTAAAAAATTCTTTTTCTTCCGTATATATTCTCTCTTTTCATCATATCAAAATCCACTAATATTTTCTTTTCCTACATATAACTAAAAAAATACTATCGAATAATTACAATACATCACATCAAAACCTATTAACTCTCTCTCCTCTCTTACAAAACTAACATACCAATCATTATAATCCCATCAACTAAATACCTTCTATACTTATTTCACTCCTATTCTATCTCGGTATAGCACCATCTCGTATCGAATGCAACCTTAGAGAACCTATCATATTAACGTGGATGCCCTTTTATTAGATTTCCATTAATTTTGGTGGAATTGGACTTAAACTAAAGGTTTGTTCTTTCAAATTCATTTCCCTCGAAATTTCACATGGCAATGACCCCCAGATGGCTTTCTTTAAATCTGATGCGATGAAAGAGACGTCGATGAAGCTGAAAGATTCACTGGAACGTAAAAGCAAAAAAATACTTTACTTTTGAATCCAATTTCAAAGGAGTAATGCTATAAAGGTGACAGGTTTTTTAAGATTATTTATGTAAATAGTAAGAAGTTAAAGGTATATGAGCTATTGTAAATAACCCCAGGGACACCAACGTGAAGATCCCAAAAATTAGGAGGGACCACATGTTGTTTCGGCCGTCTATTTCTACCATCATCGAGAAGCTTCCTCTCAATAGAGTCGTCATTCTTAGGTGTCTTTTGAAAATATTTCTTCCTCCGCTTTCTCTGATTTCAACATTTGCTTGATCGCTTTCAAAGGTGATGTTTGGTAATTAAGTAGGATATAATTGTGGAATAAGTAGTCAAATATGATAAAAAGTGAAATAGAACGATAAAATAAGTGGGTTAGTTTGCTTGAAAGATTTAATTGATTAAAATTATTTTACAACCGGAGACATGAAATGCTGGGGGTTTGGTATTTGATACTCTTCATGGTTTGCGAACCACCTGGAAAACAACGATGTAATTTTGGTGTCCTATGTAAATTAATACAGCGGAGCATAACAAATGGTCCGTTCATTTATGTGCCTTGTTACATTTATTATGTGAACTTCTCGTTTTCTATTACAAGATGGCTTCCGTCATTCTGGTGTTAGGAACAACCTGGTCATCATTTTAATAATGAACGCGGGTGGGAAGTAATTGCAGGTGATGTATTTTATAATGTATGGAGTAGAGGGTGATAAATTAAAAAAGAAGATAAATTTAAAAGTAGACAACATGTCATATATCACTGCTTTGAGTAGAAAGATAACATAATTATTATTATAAGATACGATCCATCGTCGTTAAAAAAGAATCATCATCAATTCAAAAATAAAGATAAAATTATTTTATATCAATATAAAATAATTTAAATTATTTTATAATAGTATAAAATTACCAAAATCACTTTTAAAATTAATTTAAATCAATGTATTTTGATTTAAAATAAAAAATCTATTAACTCAAGAAGTGATGATGATTTTTTAAAGTAAATTAATAAATACACCAAGGAACATAATTTACATTATTTTTAAAATTTTTTTAGATTAAATAATACCTTTACATTTGATATCACATTTACCATGTGCATAGACATCTTGGCTTTTACAATCAACCCTTTTAGGCTAACAAGAGAATATTCTCTCTCGAGGGTGGAGGAATGCACCCAAGTTGGGCAAATTAACATTTTCTATTTTGCATGGTTAAGATTTGTAATTTAGAACCAAGATTAATATCCAAAAAATTAGAGGTCTATATCTATGTTTATCCAAAAATTTATAGCAATAAAATTTAAAATTTTCCACCTAGATTGGAAATGCTTCCTCATCTTAATATATAGTATAACCTATGCATGTGCTTCTGTAGAGAACACGTATCCATGGCTATTCCTGGGGTCGAAGAAGGAGAGGTAGGGTAGGAGGTCGAGTTGTTCGGGGATGGGTCCTGAGAGGAGGTTGGAGTGGAGGTCAAGGGCATTGAGGTAGGTGCAGAGGGAGAGCTAGTGGTGCTACACGTGATGTTCAGGATAGCGGAGGACAAGGAGGGGGCAACCAAAGCAGAGGGAGGAGAAGAAGGGGGAGGAGGTGTGAGGGTTTGGCAATGTCCAAGGTCCTTGCCTCCTACCTCCTCCTCCGCACCTTCCCCTCCTCCTGGCTCCTCCACCGTGTCCTTGGCAAGCACCTCGTCCTCTTCCTCCTCATTGTCGCCGTTGTCAAGCTTGTCATCACTGGCTCCTTAAGGCACGTCTTCATGGCAGTTAGGATGGGGAGACCCCTGGTGGTGCTGCATGCAATGTTCAAGGTAAGGAAGGACGAGGAGGGGGTGGCCAAAGTGAAGGGAGAAGATGAGGAGGGGGAAGGAGGAGGAGGTGTGAGGGTTTAAGGTTTCCAGGAGATTTAGTTAAAATTTGGGAGATGAATATATAAATTTTCTTATTTTTTTAAATGTTTTATGACGTTTTCAGCTCGGTTTAATGAAGCAGGGGCATACGATCTTAATGGAGTAACTTTATATGAGTATATATGTAAATATCAAGAACATGGGTATATACATGATGAGGGGCAAAAAATGCTCTTAGATCCAAAACTTTGCACCTAACCCAATAAAGGATTCGGCTACCCGGACCTAGGATATACAGGTGGCACCAGCACCTCATCTCACCTAAGATCTATCGGATCCCAATCAATGTATGCCCAATTTGACAAAAGATCATGTGCAGCAAGGGCAGAAGATACTATTTGATGGGCCAGACCACCTGCATCATGATAGATATCACATAGCCTGACAGATATGGGTACTAGAGTCTATCAATGAGAGTTATCGCCATGTTATAAATAGAGAAGGAGGCCCCCAATAGGAGGGGACTCCTCCTCGTATTCTCAAAAACTCTAGTACATAGTTGAGAGCATCATCTTCCCTCCAGACGTATATCCCTTGCGGTGGAATTAGATCATCAAACCCCTATTTTTTATGATGCTTGCTTGGTGATGGTTGATCTCTCTTCTCATGCGACAAATGTCAATGGCTAATTAGCATCTCTTATGGTAATAAATTTTTCGATAAACCTTCTTAGGCCTATCAATATATCTTATTGAAAACTTACGGAGATACATATGTAAATCCCCATATATTATTTAGTCTTTTAATAAGACAAATGTTGGTCATGACTCACTAGCATTATTGTTGTATGTTTCGTGGTGTGTGTGGCATGGGGTGTGCGAGAGTGGTGACAAATCTTGGGTTTCAAATTTCTGAAGGTCATTATTTTCCCTCGTCTTTGCTCTTTTCACTTTTAAGGTTTTTTTTTCATTCATTTTGTCTATTCTCCACTTTGGAGTATAATCGTTTCTCTCATTTTGTTTATTTTACACTTTCGAGCTTAATTTTTTTTTATTTTACTTTTTTTGTATTTTTTAACTTAACTTTTATCACATTTTATCGATTTTACATTTTTAAATTGAAATGAATCTTTTCTAGGATCGTTTGGCATTTTCGAAAATTCGTAATGACTTTTAACCCTCTAGGTTTTTATATTGGGGTTTGTGAGGGGGAAAGGAAAATTGCAGGAGCATTCTTATAATTTTTCCACCACCATCTCCCTACCACCCGTACCATCTCCTCCCCCTCACCCCTCATGCACGACCGACGCCCTCCCCTGCCGTGCCTCACCTTACGCCATGCTGACCCATTCCCTCCCCCACGTCTCCTCCATCCTTATACACCCCCTCCTCCATTTATTCCCCACACTAGCAACCGAGCGAGAGGAGGAGAGGAGTGGTCTGAGAGCGGAGGACTCGCGAGGGTGAGGCGATGCTGCAGCTCTTGTGGCTTCTGCAGCAATAAAAAGGCTCGCAAACGGTTCTACAGAATCAGTTTTCCGCAGAATTAGACGTCTGGAGTGACCTCCAGATGTCCGGTTGGACGTTCGAAGGTAAGTCTCAGACATCTAATAGTGCATATTTTTGGTTTATTTTCCTGCCAAATTTCTGACCATGCGCATACGTGTGTCAGAGGGTGGGGAAGCGCGTTGGTGCGAGGATCGAGGTAATTTCAGACGTTTGGAAGTGCCTCAAGACGTTTGAAGCTACCCTCAGACGTCTACACGAAGTTCCAAATGATATTAGAGAAAGGCGCCCCGAGTAAGGTATGCCTGAGAGTTCGTTTAAGACATCTGGGACTTTTCCCAGACGTCTGATTTTGGTCAGAGTTGTGTTTTTGGGCCCGTTCAGGGTGTACACAGACTTTTCCTAGACGGTGTCGGTTTTCTGCAAACGAAGCATCATTGGTGTCCGTTCGAGTTTCTCTACGTAATGATACATTGTCCTTGCCGTTCTGAGCTCATTCTGACATATGGGTCAATGTGATAGGTCATCCGTTCATGATGTACACGGAACCCGCGGGGATTACAAGCTCCGTTGACTGTGATCCCACATCTCCTGATTATCCTAGTAGAGTGATTCTCACCTAAATCTCGAAATTAATAAATTACATGCGTAGAATTAAATTTAACCTAGGATGTGAGATGAACCCTACGAAGAGATACATGCATGGTGCCATACAATATAGTCGATCAAACCATAGGTTGTGACATGAACACTAGGGCTGGAAGAAATTCATGCATAATTAATAAATGATTGGATCACTGTGATGAAATCATGAGTTACCTGAAATGAAATACGTCATGGAAGAAAATACATATTTGTACTAAGTAATTGATCATGGAATTTGAGTTGCATGTTTTTCGTACAATGAAACAATTATGGGAATAAGAAGTCCATGTACGAACCCTACAGGGAATTTAGCAAGAAACCCGGAATACTGTAGTATGGAAAACCTGCGGATTTTGGGGACATATCGCCTACGGGTGGCTATTCGGACTTGGTTAAGGGAAGTGAGCTGGCCCTTGTGTATGTAGTACTGAGGAGAGCAACCATCCCTTTAGTGTAGGGAGAGCTAGCCGCCCCATGGGGCATGGGGTTAGGTATAGCCACCATATACCGACTCTTGTTAGCCCGTTGGGCAAACCAGGATAGTCAAATGAAGGTACGCGGACTGTGAGAGGCGAAACCCTCGTTTTTGAGAGACGAGACTCCTATTCTGAGAGGACAAGGCCCTGTGTTGTTCCGTGCTGTACGTTTGGGCATACTCATTAGCGGAAATGACTGATCGCATGCCAATATGGGGTAGCTACCCGTGTGCTTATCGCGTGCCGTAGCCATCGCTACGTCGCGACTGTGACCTCGGGGTAGTAGATCGGGTGGAGGCCTACCATGGGGGACTCTTCAGCCAGAAGAGTGCCACATGTACCTCCTACATTGCAGGAAAACTACAAGCAAGATCGTTCCCATAGGGAATAAGAAGATTGAGAAATATTATGAAACTTGATTAAAATACTCAGATAAAATGACGATAATTGGAAATGTATGATAATAAATATACTGTTAAATTTTAGCTGCTTGTTTAAATAATATATTTTAACCACCACTCTACTCAGTGTTAGCTGACCACAGAATTTTATAACCCTGTTCAGGTCAGGGATTCGAGCAGCCAGAGCCACCGGCTGTTACGAACGTGGTCTCAGACGGGTTTTTAAGACGTCTGGGAAGTGACCCAGACGTCTGGTATTAAATTTTTACGGCGTACGGGGTTACGTTTGCGCGCATGCGCGCGCAGACTGCACCCGCCGCTCTCTTCCCTCTTTTTCTCTCTCTCCTCCTGTAGGGCGCAACTCTTTTCTCTCTATCTCCCCGCGCGGCCTTATAAGGCCCCCACGCCCTCTCCCTCACCCTCATCTCCTCCGCTTCCCTCTTCTCCTTCTCCCTGTCGGTGCGAGAGCGCGAGCGAGCGAGTGAGCGGCGGCAGCAGCGGCCGCGGCGAGTGTGCGGGAAGGGGTGTTGCGAGAGGAAGGAGACGCTCGACCGAGAGGGCTCGAGCTTGCCGGGGCAGCTAGAGCCGACCGGCGGGGGAGCAACGGGAGTGGAGTGTCGCAGAGGGGCAGCTGCAGCTCGAGCAGCAGGCGAACGGGGCGCGGCGCGGCCGTGCGTCGCGGGCAGAGAGCGGGTCGGGCTCTGATTCTGAAAAATTTTCCAGAATCAGACGTCTGGGCTTACGACTAGACGACGGTGGAGACGTTTGGAGGACTCTCCAGACGTCTGGCAGGTAAGATATTTCTACCTTCTTCCTTTTTTGCATGTACGGCCATGCAGCTGTCCGCCGCGCCTTCGTCTGCGATTCGTCGTGCTGAGAGCAGGTGTGGGTGTGTGCAGGTTCTGCTCGGGAGGGCGCGAGGGCTCGCCATCCCACGTGAATCGGACATCTGGACGTAGTGCCAGACGACGGGGAGGACTTCCAGACGTCCGGGGTGACCATCGGACGTCTGGGAATCGGGGTCAGACGTTCCAGCAGCCTTCTGGACGTCTGAAGGACTACATCGAACTCAGGTACAATCTGACCCACCTTTTAAGACGTCTGGAAGAGGTTCCAAACGTCTGATTTTGGACAGTTTCGTCATTTTCGACCCGTTTAGGGCCCATTTGGAGTCCGTTTTTCGCGTTGTGAGTTGCGTTCTTTCCAGAATAAAATCCTCTACCCGTTTACAGTAATTGTATATCGTTCTGAGAAACTCCTTGTGTTTGATCCTTGTGTTAGGATCCCGTACCTTTGCAGTCTTAGGGGTTGCGGAGGCACGCGGGATTGCCGACCACGCCCCCAGTACTCCCGTTGTAGCTGGTAGGGTGGCTTTTAAATTTATTAGCATAATTTGTTACAATTGTGGAACAACTAATAGAGTCTAGGGCATTGCATGAACCCTAGGAATGAGAAACTAGATTGAATGATAGATCCTAGGGTATTGCATGAATCCTAGGGTTGGAAAACTAGATTGAATGATAGATCCTACGGTACGGCATGAATCGTAGGACTGGAAAACTAGTGGAATATATAAATATTGCAGTCTCGGAAAAGTGGAAAGGAAGTAATAGCTGCCTGTAAATTGATTTAACAACTACCTGTTATGAATGAATAAATATGATTGAGAATATGGGGTGTATGAACGTAAGACTGGAACAGTGAAACCTACAACGGCCAAACAGAAAGAATACGAACCCTACGGGGAATTAGGAGTAGAACTCCTGGAAAGAGAATAGAACAGAACTGAGAAAGTGAAACGTGGAAGTGTGTTGTCTCTTGGGTATGTGGTACCAAAGAGAGCACACATTACCTCTTAGTGTAGAGGGGAGCTTGCCGCCCTCAGGTTGAGATCGGGGTGGGTTTGGCCACTGTACACCGACTCGCTGGCCCTCGCGTACGCAGTACCGAGGAGAGCTACTAGAGTAGGGAGAGCACTAGCTACCCCACGGGCCCCGGGGTTCTGCTAGCCTCCTACACCGACTTGTTAGGCCCACTGGGCAAACCAGGGTAGTCAGGTGAGGGTGCGCGAACTGTGGAGGGGTTGGACCCCTGTTACCGAGAGGGCTCTGCCCTATACTAGTTCCGTGCTGTGTTTTGAGCGCACCCGTTAGCAGAAACGACTGACCGCGTGCCAGTGCGGGGTAGCTACCCGCGTTCCAGTGCGGGGTAGTCACCGTTACGTCTGTCAGCGACCTTGGGGTGGTTGACTGGGGGTAGGACCACCACGGGGGACTCTTCCGGCCAGGAGAGTACCACGTTTTACTTCTACTTTTCGGAAAAGACTGCAATTAAGATCGTTCCCACGAGGAACATTCGAGATCAAGTGAAAGATTTGAGAAATAAATAAATCGTGAAATAATAGAAGGACATAAATAAAGAAAGTAAAAATATAACAGCTACTGTACACTCTACTGCTTCTTTAGGTTTTAGTTGCCACTCTACTCAGCGTTTCGCTGACGTGTTACACTCGTTACTTTTTATGACCAGGTGTTGAGCTGCCAGGGTCTGCGGCTGCAGAGGACGCTGGGCCTAGTAGGGTCTAGTAGAGTTACTCGCAGTTCTTTTTTGTACTTTTCTTCCACTGTAGTGAGTAGTTTCTTTGTTACTCCTTATACTTCTTTGTTGTAAGCTTCATGTTATGTACATATTTGTTGTTCTACTATTGTGGTGGTATATACTGTAGTAGTTCCTTTTCTCACTGCTGTATTTTGTTACTGCTAGTTATATTCATGCTGAATGTGGTTTATTTTACTGCTCTTTTGGTTACTTCCTCGTTGGACGACTAGGTCTTGGGATTAGTTGTCGGTCCGATTCTCGTGTCTCGTAGGGATTCGGGAATCGGGTCGTTACACCGGCTGCTGAGGGCGTTGGGCCCAGTCGAGCCCAGCAGTAGTTTTCTTCTGTCTTTCTTACAGAGAGTTTGTGGTAGTGAGTACCTATTGTTCTTAGTTATTTTTCTGATATATTTTACTAGGTTATGTTGTGATGGCTACGCTTATAATCGTAACTTTCCATTATATGATGTGAGATACTAGTGGATTGCTATTTTCTTTTCTTTATTTTCAATCAAATATTTTCTGCTTAGTTATATTACTTGCGTGGTTGTGGAATGATTATGGCATTTGATTTTTTCTCGTTGGACGACGAAGTCCTGGAGTTCGTCGAAGCGAGCCGTTCTCGGGTCCTGTAGGGAACCAGGAGTGGGTCGCGACATAAACTAAGTTTTTTCCCATTTTATCCTTTGTGTCTTTAAGCCTAATTTTTACCCAATTTGTCCTTTTTGTCCATTTTACACTTTTGAGCTTAATTTTTTCCCATTTTATATTTTTTACACTATTAATCCTAATTTTCCCTTTTTTCCTCATTTTATTCTTTTCTCACTTTTAAGTCCAATTTTTCCTTATTTTCCTTCCTCTTATGTCTTTAAACTTATTTTAAGGATATGTCTATAATAATTATACATATTATATATTAACTATAGAGCACCTAAATCTAATTTAGGACCTTTTTAAGTTGTTGTAATTTAACTTTTGCATTCTTCGTTACATAAAAAATTTAGATAGACATGCGTATATGTATGTATAAAATATTGTATTAAAGTGTAAGATATATTACAAACTTATATTATAAGTAAATTTAGAATATCATTTGTTCTTTTCTAAAAGTATAATAGTTATTAACATCAAATTATATCCCTTTCACTTTTTATAAGAATCACTCTTAAAATAAAAAAATGTATATAATATGGAAAACTTTATAGCTATTATATATCTCCATAATTTTCAATAACTTCAAGGATACATGAAATTATTTTTGTATGACTCGTCATTTTACGTGCAAATGGGTCTAAAGTTAGTTTTATTTTTTTAAGAAAAAATATTCTATTACAAATGAGATGAACTCAATTTGTAAGGATGCATTTAAGAGATGAAGGGAGTGAGGGAGAAGCCGAACGCCCTTAAGAGGGGAAGGTTTTGCCTCGTAGAAATGGGGGAACTCCATTGAAATTGAGAAGATCAAAATAATAGAAACTAACAAGACGAGAAACAAAGGAACAAAATAGGAAAAAACATCTAGTAACGAGTTCCACTCAACCTCCTCTAGGATCTGAAGGAGCAACTATACGCTCATTGATACGGCAACGCCACCGAGAATAAATCATGGAGATTCGTGCTAACGAGTAACCGAAACAAATCGACATCTGACACGTGTTAGAAGAGCTTGACCGTAGCAAGCACGAAGTCATACATGATCCAACTACAAAACAAAAAAAAAGAAAACGAATGACTTTCTTCCCCATCTAGCGAGAACTTGCAAAACCGACCGCTACCTCGCAATTCTGCCAAGACGATGGTGCCGCTGATCACACCATGCCATGCACGAGCGTCGACGACCACACACAGCTGCGCCACAAATCGCTACGGCCAATCGACGTTGCTCGATCACCGCGACCGTTCGACCACACTCGTGCGTCGATCGACCATGAATAGATTGCGGCAACCGATGCTTGACCACGATCTCCACAGCCGCTACATGACCTTGCAAACCATCGATTGACTACACGCAACCGTCGCCCGACCATGCAACCTCAAACTCGATCAAACCACCACGATGTCAAGGCGAGGAGCGAGAGGAAGGCAGTAGCAAGGCTAGCCGTGATCGATGAGGATGGAAAGTCCGGAACGGAGGAGGGGACAAGCCAAGAGGGACGGGGAGCGACCTCTGATTGGCCACGAGTGACTGATCAGGGCCAATGGATGCAGAACATTAGGGGAGAGAAATATTAGATCATTGATTAAACTTAAGTTAAAATGTACAAAAATATATCATGCGATGTATTTTGCAATGTGTTGATATGGTACATTAGTTTGTATCGATGTAAAGTGATTTTCGGTGATTTTCTATTTGTGTAAAATGATTATATAGTAATTTTGTACATATGTAAAGTGATTTTAGGTAATTTTATATCGGTGTAAAATTTTCATAGAGTGATTTACACCGATGTCAAGTGATTCTGGATAATCTTACATCTATGTAAAATAGTTATGAAGTGATTTATATCGATACAAAGTGATTTAAGATACAATAGTGTAAAGTAATTCATAATTATTTTACATTGATATGAAATAATTATAAAATAATTTTACATCGATATAAAATAATTTTAAATAATTTTATATTAATAAATAATAATTGATAACCATTTTACATCAATATATCATATCAATGTATTATAAAATATATCAATTTTTATGTTTCTGTATCGACATTCTAAAATTAAAACCTTCTATGCATATACAACTCTAGTGTGTTAGATTGGAGTCATAGGAGAACACGCGAGCAATGGTGGCGGAGATGTAAATCACGTCAGAGCATGTGAACTACCAATCGAACTTATGATCATGTGTGGCCTCACATTCATGCGATTTTGGTTCGGATGGCACGGTTTAGGTCTTTGTTCTCCGAGTTTGAACACTATGAAACCAATTGATGGATATGGACAAAAATATGTTACTACCCATTTTTTAAATTGTGAAAATGTATAAAAATAAAAGAAAAGTGACATATCTTACAACTTACGGATGTAAAGGGTGTGTTTTTAAGTGTATATATATATATATATATATATATATATATATATATATATATATATTTGACGTGTGAATTTATTCGATAAATTTTAAATACAAAAGGTAACTTAAATATTACCTACCATCATGTAAATATCTATTATCACCTGTGAGTGAAAAAATAATGATAATTTTTTGATCTTGTATCAGTGTAACGTAATTTGAATTAAATGTTTTGATGATTTTTTATTTTATATTGATATAATTTGATATTAAAGGAAACTACATCGATGCAATTTGTTATAAATTAAAACATATCAATGATTTGTTTTTATATTAATGTAATTTTATTTTAAATTAAATGCATAGGTGATTTTTT
Organism: Thalassia testudinum; assembly: GCA_037157565.1. Taxonomy (NCBI): domain Eukaryota; kingdom Viridiplantae; phylum Streptophyta; class Magnoliopsida; order Alismatales; family Hydrocharitaceae; genus Thalassia; species Thalassia testudinum. The sequence goes on from JAZHRO010000076.1 coordinate 5,756,691, forward strand.
TTATCAATGTAATTTGATTTTGAATTAAAATATATTGATAATTTTTTATTTTACACCTACTTATTTTAATTTTACATCAGTATATTTTTGTTAAAAAGTGATGATAATTTTTTAAATAATGGTTAATCCCACGTGATAGTATGTGCATTATATTTTGAGAATATTTTAAATTTATCAATGTATTCTTTTGATGAATCTCACCCAAAATTGATATAGTATCTCCATGTGATATGATCCTCATTATTATATTGTACTTTACATTATTTTTTATTTTTTAACTCTTATCATCTTTCCTTGCGAGATTTGAGAGAGAGAACGCAAGAAGGTTAACCATTCTAGTGTGATAGAATGGCATACATAATACATGCTTATAATCTTCTTCAGGTGTCCCTTTTTGTCTTTTTATTTTTTTATATAACATGAAATTCTTATTGATCGAAAACAAATGATTACAACGATGTCCAATTCCGAAAGGAAAGGGAGAAAAGCAACCGTACTCTTGTTCGAAGGATGGGGGGCACACCCCATCCCGTCCAAGGAAACGAGCGACGGGAGATAAAACAACCAAAATCAAATAAGAAACAAAAAATAAGATTAAAAAAAATATCCTCACGATGAAGTCGTTGCAATCCCACGCTCCACAGCATAGGATAATGATGACGTCAATTGAAGTAATATTCAACGATTAACGCCAGCAAAAATAAGGAAAGATCTCAGCCAAACATTTTTATGGCGTAAATTTCGGATGTAAGGAGTTGGACTGATTTGCGGCGCACGTACGATGGTTTCCGCAAGTAGGGACCTATTTACGTATTTGTATTGAAATCAAAATTTGTATCTTTTCAATATATGAACGAAACGTGACATTGGTCGTCATGTTTGTGCGCAATTTTTCTGCCTGCTGCAAAACGAAATAGATATCGGACTAATTTCCCTTTCCGCCCCCTCTGGGATATATCGGTTGCGTGAGCCCAGAAACTAAACTGGACGGGCATCAATTTAACTGGGCCCATATATTTAATTGGGCCGAACAAGTAAAAGCAGCTGGAGGGAAACTATTTTCATAAAAAGCACTACACTACCATCTCGATTAGGGTATTTTTCCCTTTTCGCTTGGTCGTACCACATGGAGGAAGAATCAATAACCTTCAAATACTATGATAATGTTTTGTTTGAAGAACAAAGACCATTCTCTAGTCATTACACGTAGTCGAATTCGCATGGAAAAATAATCGTAAGAAGTTTCACAATTCCGTAGAGGTTATTTCACAAAATGTACCCTACGTTTCTGTTTACCAGAAGAGGGTTGATCTCAGAGGATATCTTGTGATTTGAGAAGAGATGTTTACGCGAAGAGAAGATATCCCTCATCCTTCATTGTAGTCAAGATGTAAGATCAAGTGGCGGGAACAAGGGATAACGCTAACTCTAGCGACGAACGTGGGTTTGGCAAACTTGTGTTGATATCTCCACGCCAAACTTTTCTTTAGAATAGGGATAACCTCTCCCGTGACAGTATCGAAATTTTAGAAGTTGTGGAAATGCACATCCTCTCGATCGCACCGTTGGTACGAAGTCTTCACGACACCTCTTCTTTTATTGCGATTGCGCCAAACACTTTTTTTTTTATATATATATATTTTCATTAAAAGGGAAGAATGCATAAAAAAGAAAGAAAAATTTTCTCCCACAGATGAAAAAAACATTCCATAGAAATGGAAGAATGTAAAATATAAAAAATAAGACACGAAATTAAGTAAAAAGAAAAAGAAATATATCATAAAAATGAAAACTGCACGACCTTTCAAAAGAGGATGATCTCACGTTCATAGAATGACAAGACGTCAACCAGACGAATCTAGAATATCGCATCTATATGTTAGTTGTATAAATCTACCAAAAGATCGAAAAACAACATGAAACTCGATCGAAAAATCTAGGGTTACGCATGGTCCCAACAAAATAACCTAATAAAAAAAAAAAAAGAAAGAAACCCTTCCAATAACCCACAATCAACCACAAAATCGAACCGTCTGACAAGCAACACGCACAAAAAGAGGACAAACAACACGTAACCCGACAACAGCACAACAGCGTTGACTGACTTCCCGTCGATGCGCTCGTCGATGCACGCCACTTGCAGACGACGTCGGTGCACACCACCGATTAAGTAGCCATGTTGGAGCCGCACCTCGTTAGAACAGTGTCGCACCGATGCGACCGTCACGCATGTTGCCATTGAAGTGTCTCGTCGATGCCACTACCTTACGCAACCGCCATTGATGCACCACGTCGGAGCCATGCCTCATCGATGCCATCGTCTCGCACGACCACTACACACAACGACTAGCCACGCACGTCATCCACAAAGAAGGAAGAGAAGTTCCAAGGAAGGGGGGGGGGGAGATCATCTGGGAGGAAGGGGGTGTTCCGATCAGCTGCTATTGACCAACCAGAGCCCTGCACTGTAGTAGGGGGTTTTCGCCAAGGAAGAAAAAGAGCGGGGAGAGGAAAGCGGGGTCGTATTCTCAATTAGGACTTGTTTGGAGAGTGATTTGGAGGTAACTTTTTCGGAACCCTCGTATCCCTCACTGCCCGTCTGAAGCATTCGAGTTCGCTAAACAAAATCACCCTTGTCCGAGGACGACAGCTGCATGGGTGGTCACCGCTTCCATTTGGAGCTTATGGAATCGTTTCCACAGTTTGGCCTTAGAATGATTATTCATCTCAACTTACTAAAAGATTAGAAGAAAAAAAATCAAAATTTTGGACATTTTAACTCGAGTGGATACGTACCTTATCGGCGACGAATGAATAGTACGTGACGGCAGAAGTCGGTGGAAACGTGTTGGGTATTGGTGCCCATATTCCTCTGCGTTCTGCTCCATGTGATGGTGTAGGACTCATTTGGACGGCTGCCGATCATTCCTGAGTCACCAACCGCTTTTTTTGTCGCTTCAAACCAACTCGTCGGCGGCGGAAAACGTCCCATCTGTCCACCACGAAATATTAAATTTACCCGAGTAGAGCTCATTTATGGCGTTTCCAACTTGAGGCTTTTTTATTTTTCAATAAACGGAAGTTATTTTCGTCGGAAAATTCTTCGTGGATGCAAAGTTGTGCGCGAAAGTATATATATTGACATCTCTTTATTGGAAAGAGATTGGAGGACTTACTGTATGTTATATGATCGAAAGTATGTCATTTTTTTTTTATAATTGAGTCTATATTTTTGTGCACTCACATATACAATTATCCTAAGATCTTTGACGAACTTTCTAATACGCTAATTCAAGAAAGGATTACAGTTTTGAGAAGTGAATGCTTATCTTGACGGTTTGCATATCTTTAAAAAAGTAAAATATTATAAGTGATAGTAAAAGAAATTAGCATTAAAACTTATTGATGATATTTTATTTAAAATTAAAATGTTTAAATATTGAACTTAAAGATAGAATATCATTATTAATGATATTTAATTTTAAATTAAAATATTATTAAATAATTTAATTTAAAACTTAAATATCATTTATTAATATCTAAATATCATCAATCCAATTTAACTTAGGGAGGACACATAAACTTTTAAGTAAAATTTTACGTTAACGTGCGAGGTTTGGTTGAAGAAATATTGATTTGGGAATAAATTTTGGCCAAAATGTGGATTTCTTATAATTAGGGTTGTGCGAAACTCGTCCAGATATTTTTAGATATATCTTTGAATTAAATCAGAAATCTGGTTATTTCTAAATGAAGAGTGGGGACTGAATCAATTTTGACTAATAATGGACTTTTCCGGTTCAATTTTTAGCCTTTTCAAGTTAATTTAGTTTTGATCATAAACAATTTTAGGCCTAAGTTATTAATTTTGGAACAAAATCAGTAGTGTCTTACCGTTTACTTGAAGATCGGTTTTAGTGTTTATCGCCATCAACAATTATGTTATTATAATATACTGGTATAAATTAGCAATTAATGTATATTGTTATAATTATCCATATATTCATACACACATATACATTCATACATATTAACTGGTGAAAGAAATTTGATTCTAATAGGTTCATTTGAGTTTTCTCTTTTAAAGTTAGATCAGACTTTTTAACTTGATTTTTCTGTTATTCAAAATCTTTCAATTTGGATTGGATATGGAGTCATAATATGAAATGAGCAGCGGAAGACGAAGGCAAATTTGCCAAAATGACAAGGAATAGGTAACTAATTTATTCATGAAAAATATCTTGCCAACTAAATTTGCGATCATTATTGCAATCAAAGTAGGCGGTTGAGAGTTGCGTTCCATTGCATATATATTAAAATGCATGCCACATTAATTTGCAACTTATCAGTAAAATAATTATAAAAACTCCCCCCCTCTCTCTCTCTCTCTCTCTCTCTCTCTCTCTTTCTATTTTTTTGCAAGATCCTTCGCTTTAGCGTTGAATTAACGTGTGGGCGTTGCTTTCCTCAGCATGTGGAAGAGAATGATCTCCACGTGGGAGAAAGCGATTCTGACCGGTATAGGGCATGTAACCATCTTTTGTCTTTTATTTGTTTTCGAAGGAGGGTTAATTTCATTTATGTAGTTGCTATATTAAGTTGAATTTCACCTAAGAACTCCAGACGTCAGGAAGAAGTAAGGTTGTGAGTTTTGGAGATCAACTTCCTATTATTCTTAATGATATTGATGGAAGATGAGAAGAGATAATATGTAAGTAGTTGGTAACAAAATGTTTGGATTTTCATCTAAATTGCACTTTTTTGATGATATAGCTCACCGAAATCATGGCATCGCTGAGAATATCTGTCTGAGAGTGAGCCGAAGTCAAGGCAAGGATAAGACCTTGAAGAATAGCAGCACATTCAGCTTCATTTGAGTCAGTAGCCGTACATTTGATAGCAGTGGCAAGTTGTATATTTCCATCTCCTGCAAGTAGGACCGCAGCAGCAATGGATGAGGAAGGCAAGACGGAGGCATCGACGAAAATCTTGGTAGCATCTGATTGAGGGAGCTCAATAGCGTGGGAAGATATATTTGGGGCAAGAGGTATATGTGACAATGAGTTAGGCCCCAGTTGAGAAGAGTAGAAGGCTGATCTAGCAATGGTAGCTCTGAAAATCTCCGTGGCATCGACCTGCAGCTTCCCATGGTGAACTTTGCATCTATGCATCCAAATTGCATGAGATATAAAGAAAGGGAAATCTCCCCCATAGTTAAGATTGGAAAAATTCCCTTGCAATATAAACAATCTTTGTATCCATGTACCATCAATTTGATCTATACGGATCCCCAATAGAAACCAAACGATTCTAGTAAGGGAGTAATCACACATTAAATGAGGCATATCCTCAATACCCGAATTGTAGAGTTCACAAGTGCAATCAACTGCATTGATTCTTAATGCCATCATAGCCTTAAGTGGGAAGGCCTAAACTAATACCTTCCATAGGAACACCTTTAAACAAGGTGGCAATGAGAGCTCCAAGATATATTTGTAGGTAGCAATAGTTTCGTGAGAGTATATGTGATCTATTTTGTTGGATTTGAGAGCCTAGTTACATCAATCGGGATGCAATTGTCATATGGTGATGTGAGAATTCATATTAAAATCTGTGAGATTTGGGAGAGGTGTTTAGTTCCATACTGGAAGTGGACAAACCTCTTGATGGGTATAAAAGGCTTCTATCTCTCATGGCTTACGTAGCAAAGAGTGAGAGGTGGGGCTGGGGACACTGCATGCATGCGCGCGCCCCGCCCCGGCTCAGGTGAGAATCAATTTGAAACTTGAAACTTGGACCTTTTTTGCTATGAATTTTAATCTCACTATTTTGACCTGGATTGATCGACTATATTGTAAAATTGGTCAATCAATTGTTTTGGTCGATCAATGTATTTACCTTAGTCAATCAATTGGTTTGGTCGATCAATCAGTAAAGCTTAATCGACCAAATGAGTTTCGTCGATCAATGGGCTTAATTGGTCGAGCAAATGATTTTGGTCGATCAATTGCCGTGTTTCCATAAAATGAGAATTTCCTTAGACGTCTGGTCGTGGGCTCTATATAAAGGCCACAAGAGAGCTCTCATTTGACACACAACAAGAGCAGAAAACTCTCTCTACTCTCTCCTTCACTCTCTCGTTCTTGCCTCTCTTTCTTGGTGCGTTCGTTCGACGTAAGGTTGGTAGAAAAATCTTCAATCACTTTTGTCGATCTTACATAACAAGATTGAGAGGTCCACGAGAAGTTTTTGATTGATCAAATCATTTGGTTGGTAAATCAATCAGAAATTTGGTTGCAAACCAAATTGTCTCGACTTCGTTCTCCTGAGGTGGTTTTTGAGAACGTTCAAGATCGAAGTGTGTCGAATCTTGGAGGTGGATCGTCGTATCCTGGGAGGAGTTCGTCAGACCTCGATGTACCAGTATTGTGGGGGGCTATACCTTCTCTAAGGGCAATCCTTAATGGGTGTTTCAATCAGAGTAAAATCTAATCCATTCTCATTTTGTTTATTTGTGCTATTACATGTTCTTTGTTTTTTATTTTATTTTGGATCTTGCATAATCACATTTAATTTGCTTGATTTAATATTTTTATTTATGCCAATACATTGGAAATACATATATTTTTATTTATTTATTTCCTATATGTGTTTGTTTCAACACATTTCCATGTCTATCAGCAAAGAGTGATATGCTGATTTAGTAGAGAAGCAACCTTTGGGATGTGCAACCCATATCATTTCAGCATCCATATTATGGTGAATTGGCACTTGTAGAATTTTTCCAGCAAGTAAGGGAGAAAATATGGTAAATCATATAAATTTTCCATGCAGCTCCATCTTCTTGGATAATGTCAGTGACTAAGGAGGGTAGAGGGACATTAGCTTGCCGAGGTTGAAGACCGTCATGCCTTTGTAAATAAGGAATCTCCCTCTTTTGAAAAATAGTCTCGGAAGGTGTCATTTGGAAAATAAATTACCTTAAGTAGAGACTGCCATAAGCCATCGGTTCAATAAGAAGCTTCCATCCCATCTTCATATGAAACGCAAAATTAGATAATTCTATTTTCCTAATGCCGAGACCACCCATATGCTTAGGGATGCATATGTCAGTGCATGCCTTGGCATAGAAATGGCAAATAACCATCTATTAACTTATAATAAAGTTGGAGAACTGTCAGGCCTTTTCTGCTGCGATAAGAATGAAGAAAAATGAAAGGAAATTACTCGTTACAATTTTAATTATTTTAGATTTAATTTATCTGAAAGTTAGAAAATTAACGTTAAAAAATTGTAAACTTCATATTAACTCATAATTATATTTACTTATTGTGTGAAATTAACATTAATTTATTTTTACTAAAATTGATGATAAGTTATAATATTAATATTTATGATATTTATTTGGTAATAATATTAGATATATAAAATATAATAGGTATTGTGAGTGGTGTTAAATTTTAACATAAATTCAACTAACAACCGTTGAAATTAATGTAAGATAAATTCAGTGTTAAAAATAATTATTAGTAAATAAAAAATTAAATAATCAAATAAATAAAAATTAATCCCAATTTTAAAAGATTAACCCCAAGTAAACTACATCTTTGGCGCATCTGCGTTTGACGTCGGTCCCACTACCGGTCACAATGCGTTCTGCCACCAATTCCCGTGCGTCCTCGGTGGCTATTCCCCCCACCTTGTAACTTCCCGTGTAAGCATAGCTAATCCGTTCTCTCGTCGCTTCGATCTTTCTGCACGTCATCTGCTATCTCCTCCCCACCACCCCCACACCCACACATCTTTCCTTCCCCACAGGCAAGTCTATATACTTCGAATTGATAACGATAATAAAAAAAAAAGAAAAAAAAGCATCTACGCTTAAAATAGTTTTAAGTTATTTAAATATATAAAAAAAATATGTATTACAACATATTTTACAACACACACCTTCTTTGTAACGAAATACATCGATATATTTTGATTTCCAATCAATATATTTTAGTTATCCATCAAAACACATCAATTGAAAATAAAAATACATTAGCTAAAATTAAATATACCGGTATATATTCATTTTCAACTAATGGAAAATAAATTTTCACTTAAATAATAGAGAGCATCTTTCACTTATGAGCTCCAGTTTAGAATTCAGGATTTAGGTTTATAATTTAAAATTTAAGGTTTAGATTTATGGAAGATGATTTTACTTATGGAAAGTGATTTTTTACTTTGAGTGTTACAATTTAGGGAACCTACATAAACCTTAAACACCAAAGACTAAAATCCCAATCCTAAAGTGAAAAATACTCTTCAAAAGTGAATTACTTAGAATAAATAAAAACTAGTTAAAAATCAAAATTCATTTATATTTTCATTATCGACCGACAAAAAATAAGAACACACCAATTGAATATTAAAGTATACTAATATATTTTATTAGGTGGAGACATGCATTCAAAATCCATTTCAACACACATTCCCCTGTCCATGTCCTTCAAATATGATCTCTTACATTTCAAAATAATTACTTCTTTTTCAAATATGTTGTTTATTCATACTTAAAATAAATTAAAAATGCATAATATAACATATTTTGTAATCTACATATATGCAAAGATGATGCCTACTATATAGTTGATATTTAATCTAAATAAATTAAAAAATATAAATTCTGTCAAGGGATAAGTGTTAAATTATTTTAAAAATTTATCATCACCTTATAATAAAATATATCAATGTAAAATAATTTTTTAATATCTCAAGATTTTACATCAAAATAAAAAACCTTTAGAGTAATTTTATCATTTATGTTGATATAAAATAATTTCATAATAAAATAAAATAATTTTAAAAGTGATATGACATTTTTTCATCGATATGAAATTATATTATGTCGATAAATAATGATTCCATTGATTTAAAAATAATGACAATTTTTTAAAATTAAAATAGATAGATTGTGACAGTATTTTATATTATCTTTTTATACTTAAGAAAAGGACATGATCTGATCGTTACGTCTAAATATTTTTTTTTATCGTTACGTAATTATATTACAAAATATGTCATTTTATATAATTTTGTATCACATCCTTCCCATAATACTCCGACACAATTAATAATTAAAATATTTGCATAAAATATATCATATGTGCCAATATATTCTTACTCAGGTGTTCCATAAAAATATTATTGTATTACGACTTGATTCTAGTTTCATATAGAATTTGAGAACGGCCCATCTTGATTAAATTTTAAGATTCAGTCGTATAATAAGAAATAACAAAAAATATATAATATTCTACAACTACACATGTAATGTAACTAAGTAGAAATAGATAATAAATAATAATAAAAATAAAACAGAATATCTCAAAGATATTACATGCCATAGACGGAATAGAAATGTTCACTGACATAGTCATCACACAAAATAGAGAGAAACATAACAGAAACAGGTATCACATGCTAAAAGTATTTCCTACTAACAAAAGCCTCTGAAAAAACAACTACGGTTAGGCTCGACTCGGCCCAGCACCCTCTGCAGCTGCTGGCGCTGGCTGCTCAACTCCCTGACCTGAACATGGTTATATAAATCTGTAGTCAGCTGACACTGAGTAGAATAGTGGATAAGTCATTTACATGCAATTAAACAGAAAGGAAACAAGCAGCTAACTAACCATCCATTTTCCAGTTATGTATTATTATTTGTCTTCGTTTAAACACCTATGTGTTTCTGAGTCAATTTTTAATAAGGATCCACAACATTTCTCAAATCTACTTGTTCCCTAAGGGAACGATCTTGATGTAGTTTTTCTGCGATGTAGGATGTACACGAGGCACTCTTCTAGCTGGAAAAGCACCTCATGGTAGTCCTACACCCGGTCTACCACCTCGGAGCCATGGCCGTGACGTAATGGTGACTACGGCACATGCGATAACTGCACGGGTAGCTATCCCACACTGGCACGCAGTCAGTCATTTCCCCTAATAGATACGCCCAAACATACACTGAAATGACCCGCCACCCCTTTGGCCATTTAAGACGTCTGGGATGTTCACCAGACATCTGGAAATGTTTTTAGCGCGAACGTACGAGCGCCATACTTCTGCGCCTCACCGCGCCTTCTCCTGCGACGCCACTCCGCTCCTGCGACGCCACTCCGCTCCATGCCCGCCTCTCCGTTCCCCTCACCTCCTCTCCCTTTATATACCTCCCCCTCCTCCTCTTCGTTGCCATCCCATAGTCGAAAGAGAGCGAGAGCAGAGTGAGAGCGGAGCACACGAGCGAGAGGAAGCGCAAGAGCGGAGGGCGCAGCGTCGTTCTGCTAGCAAGGGGAGCCAGAGCGGTTCCGCGAAAGTCATTTTTCCACAGAATCAGACGGCCGGAGAGACACCCAGACGTCTCACCAGACGTTCGAAGGTATGGCAAGACGTCTGGTAGAGATCTACTTTTCGTACTTTTCCTCTCTGACAAGTCCTGACAGCGTACGCATTTGTGTCAGAGGGTGGGAGCGTAGCCGAGGCAGTTTCAGACATCCGGGAGCACCCCCAGACATCTGACAAAATCCTTGGACGTCGGCTTTGAGTTCCAGACGTCTGATAACGGAACACAATAAAGGTATCCCTGAAGAACTGTTTTAAGACATCTGGGACCTTTCCCAGACGTCTGATTTCCGTCTGATAGCGTATTTTGGGGATTTGTAAGGCCCGATCATTATCGCTTTTTCGCATACAAATCGTCTCTGTCTTCCATACGTGTTTCTCTGTATAATGATACTTCGTTTATATCTTTCTGAACCTTTTGCCCATCAATCCATGATTTAGGTCTCCAGTCGGTCGAGTATACGGGACCTGTGGAGACGTCGGGAGCCACTGTACGAGCCCCCATTCCACCCGGTTACCCAAGTAGAGTGGTTACAACCTTAATCTCTAATTTAATACATGCGAGTAAGTAATCATAGGACTTGAGATGAATCCTACGAAAGAATAAACGTATAAATTATTGAGTAAGAGGTCTTAGCATGAGCACTAGGGTTAAAAGAAACTGCATGTGAATGACTGTGTAATCAAAAGCTGCCTGTTTTTAGCTAAAATGAACCCCTACTGCATGTGAATAATTGAGTAATCAAGAGCTGTCTGTTTTTAGATTAAATAGACCCCTACTGTAATAAAATGAAAATTTAACTGTTATCCCGAACATTCCAACCCGGATGTGATAAAGAAATTCCTGTACCAACCCCATGGGGAATGTAAACATGAATACCATACCTCGAAGAACCAGATGGTTCTTAGAAAATTGCTGCCCATGGACAGCTGTTAAGGGAGGTAAGCTGACCTTCGTGTACGTAGTACCGAAGAGAGCAACTATCCCTTGTAGTGTAGAGGGGAGCTTACCGCCCTTAGGTTGAGACCCAGGGTAGGTTTGGCCACTCTACGACGACTCTTACTGGCCCTCGTGTACGTGGTACCGAGGTGAGCTATTTAGTGTACGGGGGAGCTATCCGCCCAAGGGGGCTCGGGGCTAGGTATGGCCACCCTACACCGACTCTCGTCAGCCCGTTGGGCAAACCGGGGTAGTCGGACGAGGGTACGCGGACTTAGGAGGGGCAAGACCCCTGTTCTATTCTGAGAGGGCAAGGCCCTACACTATTCCACACTATACGTTGAAGCGTACCCTGATGAGAACCTCATCATGAACCCTAACTAGCACAATCTAACCTAGATATGCGAGAAAAAAAAACTCCTACATAACTCATAGAAAGGCTTAACTCAGAGAATTCTGAGTTTGTGAAGAAAACAGGTCCTAAGGGGTAAAAATGTAATTTCACCAACACAATCAGTAAATAGGGTAACTCAGGATCCAAACATAGGTCAAACTAACCTAATAAGAAGGAAAGTGGGATGATTTGATCCAACAAGGGCAACAGCAACTCCAAGGAATTAAATAACATTCTGTAACCCTAAACCAAACCCACTCCAATTCACGAGGTTCGAGGTAAAGTAAAAATCGACTAAACCCTCTAAAATTCATAGAAAAATAATCTCTAGGATTTAGAACCTTCAATTTAGCCTTGGGAACCCATTTTGACCTACATTAAGAATCATGCCCAATTAATGATTTAATTTAGGTTTTTACGTAAATTGGGCGGTCAAACAAGGTCTGATCTAGAAATAAAATTCACCATTAGAATCCTTAAGTCCCATTTAGTCATGCATAAAAACTTGAGCCTAAGAAGAAACCTTCTTAACCGACTTTGCATTTTGGTCCTCATCTATTACTTTTTGACCCTCAACTTTCGAAACCCTCTCATTTTAGCCCCTAAGTTCTTCGTCGTTCTTTGCACTTAGGTCCCCCCTGCAAATCTCTGAGCAGCGCCATGCTCTGGCAACTTTGCACGGAGCATGGCGCCGCGTAGGGTGAGGGAGGCCCTCTACCAGTTGAACCGGGTGTTCCCTACGACATCTGCTGTCGCAGGGACACCGCCATGACTTCTGTCATCGCCCACACCTTCCGTGCGAACGCGCAGAAGTTATGGGTTGCAACTCCGCTCATTCTCCGACGAGGGAGGCACGTCGCCTCCCTGCGCCCACCTCTCCGCCTTCGCCTTTATAAGGACCGTCGTCGCCAGCCAACGGGAGTAGCTCGGTCCTGACGGAGAAACCCCCATTTTTCCTCTCTTCCCACTCTAGCAGAAACCCACCAGCTATGGCGACTCCTCCTCCTCCGTCTCGTCGCTCTGCTGCAATACCAGCAGCAGGGCCACCTTCGCCCACTCTTCCCGCGTCGCGCCGTACCCAGGGCGCGCCCTCCCGCTCCCTTCCTCGCCGCCGCAATCTCTCTCTGGGTACCTTCTTCTCCGGCGACAGTCGATACGACTGCCGCCCTGCTCCGGCCCCTTCGTCCCTGTAACTAGGTCAGAACTATTCCCCATCTCCCCCTCTTTCTTTTCCTCACTGTCTTTCATTCGATTAAACCCTCAACCACTCCTGTCCACCGTCACCTTCTTCGTCTCCGGCCACCATCCGGCAAGACGTTCCCATCTCTCCGTCGCCCCACACGCCTCGCCGACCCTCGCATAACCTCCGCCTCGTCACGCTGAACAACCTCCGCCCACCCACTGCCGCTCTACACCCACTCATCGCTCCCCCGAACACACCCACAACTCCGATCATAGGGCAACCTAGGCACGCACGCCTAGGCCGCCCCACGACCTGCTAAACCTCGCACCACCTTCACCGCGCCACGGCGAAGGTCCCCCGCTGATCTGATTAGGCCGAGAGGCCCTTTTCATGTCTGGCAGTTCTCGACGCCCAGCCGCCATTGACACTGCATTGAAGCAGCTCCACGCACGCTCCAGGCTTCAGAACTCCAGGGCTCCAGGTGCTGCGAGTTCGGGAGGGTAGTGCGAAGGCAGCTAACCCAGCAATCGACGCGAATAGAGCCTGCAGCTGAGGAAGCGAAGCTGCGGTCTGCTGCTGGCTAGCGAAGGAGAACAGTGGGTTTTAGTCCCACATCGGTAAGCGACGAAGCAGACACACGGTTTATATTGTTTTGGTGAATTCTGCTTAACGCCTCCAAAAGCACTGGGGTGAGGTCCCGCACCCACTCACCCGCCCGGTCCGCAAGCTCACCACGCGAATCCGACGGACCCGACCCGACCCTATCTGAGCACACCTGGCGCATCACCCACACACCGGTGCGCCTGGTCACAGGCACGAAACCTGACCCGATTACCCGCGGCTCTGGGAGAGTGTCCTGTGAGTGATTTGCAGAGAGAGAGAGAGACGTGCGGGTAGAGGGATAGGGTAGGTTTTGCTCTTTGTGCAGGGACAGGGTGCGGAAGAAGAAGAAGAAGGAGAAGGAGAAGGAGAAGGCCAAAGAAGAAGAAGGTCACACTTGGCCGTAGGAAGAAGACAAAGCAAAGAAGAAGAAGGAGGAAGAAGACTGCAGAAAGAAGAAGGAGAAGCACAAAGGAAGCACTGTAGCAGACACCACTTAAGCCGTCTGACTGAGAAATCAGACGACGGATGGAGCTCTGCAGACAAAGCAAAGAAGAAGAAAAAGAAAAGAAAAGGTGCCGCAGCTGAAAGAAAAGAGAACAAGGAAGAAAGAAGAAGAAAGAAAGAAGACAAAGAAGAGAAGAAGAACTGAAGAAGATCAAGAATTGTGAAGAAGAAAGAAAGAAGAAAAAGAAGAGAAGAAGAAGAGAAGCAAAGAGAGAAAGAAGAGAAGAAGAAAAAGCCAAGAAACAAAATCTATCTCTCTCTCTCTCTTATTTTTGTAATAAAAGCATTGTATTTCTAGAATCCTAGTAGCTCCCTGAGTTCGACCTCGGGAAAAATATTTCTGAGTAAAATTGTAATGGTGGCAATGACGACAAACCGTAGCTATTTTATCTGTACCACAACGACATTACTGCAATAGACACTAAAACAAACAAAAGACCTAGCTTCGGTTCCACTCTCCACTATTATATCCGTTAGCGGAAACGACTGACCGCATGTTAGTGCGGGGTAGCTACCCGCACGCTTATCACGTGTGCTGCAGTCACCGCTACGTCACGACCGTGACCTCGGGGTAGTAGACTGAGTATGGGGCTACCACGGTGGGACTCCCCCGGCCAGGAGAGTGCCACGTGGGCATCCTATATCACGGGAAGCTGCAAGCAAGAATCGTTCCTATAAGGAACCAGAAGATTAATTAACAAATCCTAATTAGAGATCTCTACGCACCCACCTGTATAATATAATTAAAAAATGGAAAACTTTAAGTTAATGAATGTTACTTCTTAGTCGCCACTCTACTCAGCTTTAGCTGACTCCAGTCAAATATATTCTGTATAGGTCAGGGATTTGAGCAGCCCGAGCAACCGGCTGCTGAGGACGCCGGGCTTAGTCAGAATGATATTACAATGATGGTTGTAATATCATTGTTCTCTTTCCACCTGTTGAAACTTTCTCTTGCTTAGTTACTGTACTTGTGTAATTGTGATTTGTTAAATATTACTTGGTTATTTCTTGTTGGACTACTAGATCTTGGGATAAAACAAAGCGAGCCAGTCTCAGATCTTGTAGGGATTTGGGATGTGGTTGATTGGGTGTAAGACTACCATGGGAGACTCTCCTGACTGGGAGAGCACCACGTGTACCTTCTACTCTACGAAAAAGACTGCAATCAAGATCATTCCCACGAGGAACATGCAAGATTAAGAAATACCTGGATACTTTGAGAAATAGATGAAACAGATACACATAAATGAGATAAATAGAAATAAGAAATAAATATGTTGTTGTTTTTACTATACTTACACTTAAATAATGTAAACACCACTCTACTTAGTGTTCGCTAACTTTGTCTTTTCATACCGTGTTCAGGACTAGGAATTGAGCAGCCCGAGTTTTCGACTGCAGAGGGTGCTGGGCCCAGCGAAGCCTAGCTGTAGTCGTTCTTCCAGCACTTTCATTTACCCTACTGTTGTAATGAGTAATAGACACTTAGTTTATTGTTCTTGCTACTTCTATTTCCTTTCCGCTTTCTGTTGTTGTTGTGGTGGCATGTACTGAGATAGTTGTTCTACTTTCTTTACTGCTTGGTACTTTTCTTCTTCTTAGTTATATTGCATGTGTGAATGTGATTTATTTTCCTACTTTTGGTTATTTCTGTTTGGACGACTAGGTCTTGGGATTAGACGAGCCGAGCCGGACTCGAGTCCTGTAGGGATCCAGGAATCGGGTCGTAACAAAATGGTATCGGAGCAAGGTCGTCCCGAGAAATGAACCAATTGTTTGAGAATAACCACTCACGTGTATATAACTAGGATAGCCACCACAATGTATCGCTTGATTTTCGTTTTCGAGTCTTTTTCCTTATGTAATCCGGTATCGTTGACACTCTTGTTCTTTCTCTTGCGTCTCCTTCCAAAAGATGCCTCGTCGGGGAGTTCCCGAGGCAGGTCGTGGTCGTGACCGTGGATGAGGTCGGATGGGCGGACGTGCCAGACCTGAGTTACCAGTTGACCCACCTCTTTTCCCGGGCATTCAGGCCCAGGATCTCGCTCAATTGATCAGAGACATTGTGCGAGAGGAGCTCCACCAGCCTCCACAGGCACCTCCCCCTGAGGACGTGGAGGGGGAGTCCTCGGTGGGACAGAGAGACCGTCGCAGCGCCGGACGAGGGGGAGGGGGAGGGGGTGGTCCTCCACCACCTCCACCGCACTCTAACACTTCTGAGCACGAGCCCTCCTTGCCTAAAGGCATGCCCGTTCCCCCACTACAGCTACACCATGAGCTTTTTGGACAGTTCCGGAAGCTGTAGCCCCCCTCCTTCAAGGGGGATGAGGACCCGTCTAAGGCGGAGAACTGGCTAGAGCAGATAGAGAAGGTGTTCGACACCCTTCGCCCTCTCGCGGAGTGCATCTTGGCCTTTGCCACGTACCAGCTAAAGAGCGCAGCACACAGGTGGTGGAGGGCAGTCAGAGGCCAGGAAGGGAGAGAGCCGACGTGGGACCAGTCCGTGACTCTCTTCAATGAACAGTACTTTCCGCAGACCTAGCAAGACCAAGGGAGGCGGGAGTTCTACACTCTCCGCCAGGGGACATTAACGGTTTGCGCGTACCGCACACGTATTCTGGAGCTGTCATGTTTTGCCTCGACAATTGTGTCTACTGAGGAGGAGCACCTGTGGAGGTTCTCATAGGGACTCCAACCTACTATTCGGGAGTATGTCAAACCCCTGAAACTTCCCACTTTCTCTCATGTGGTTGAGGCAGCAATGACTTACGAGGAGATCAACCCGGTCACACGAGACACTGGCAGCAGACGGAAGAGGCCCTGCCAGCCAGAGTACTCTCAGGGCCGTCGGGAGAGGAGGCACACGGCACCCACAGGAGAGCCGTCTCATTTTGCTGGGCCATCAGTAGCCTTTGGGGGCCCCAAACAGGGGCCAGTTGCCAGCACCGGACCGCCGCCTAGCCGCCAGCAAGGGCCTACGGAGGGAGGAGGTCGTGTACCCCTCTACTACCAGTGTGGCCAGCCAGACCACATCAAGAGGGGTTGCCCATCTAGGGCCGGAGCACAGCAAATGCTCCCCGCACCGAGCGCTGGAGGCTGAGCTAGTGGTCTTGGTCACCAGGCGCCGTGGGAGGACAGCGGTCACGAGAAGGATACTGGCCAGCTGCTGCTCGCCCGACCCAGAGTGTAGCTGCTTTGCCTACACCGAGATCTGAGAGGCGTATCAATTCCCTGACACACAGAGACGCCAGGGCTTCGGGTTCAGTGGTGGCAGATATGGTCACTGTTTATGGCAGATTAGTGTACGTACATTTTAATTCCGACTCCACACACTCCTTCGTTGCTACGAGTTTTGCCGTCAGTTTGAGGCAGGGCAGTGTACTGTTAGAAGATCCGTTTGTGATCAGAGGCCTAGGTGTCCAATTCTTTGTAGCCAAGAAGGTCTACACGGATTGCGAGGTTAGTATAAGGGGACATATCCTCTTGGTGTCATTCGTTTCACGGTGTTTTCAAGTTATGTTCGTTGCAGTATATTGCGAAAAGCGATTACTAGTTTATTTCAATTTATTACTCGAAATTTAAAATATCCCGAGATCGAACTCAGGGAGCACACTTTAATTCTAAAAGTATACAAATTCACAATTTACTATGAAATACAAAAATTTAAGAGAGAGAGAGAACAAAAAAGAAAATTCCTTTTCTCCTCTTTTCCTTCTCTTCTTTTTCTGCCTTTCCTTTTTTGGACGTCTGATTCTCTGAATCAGATGCCTTATCAGCCCCTTTTCTACAGTGCCTCCTTCTTTCTTCAACTGTCTACTCGGCCTTCCTGTCTTCTCCTCTCTTCTTCAGCTACTGCGGCTCCTCTTTCTCTTTCTTTTCTCTGCAGCTTCCTCCTTCCTGGCTTCAGCTCCTTCCCTCTTCTCTTCAACTCCTTCTTCTGCTACAGCTCCTCCATGGCTTCTTCTTCTTTTCTTCTTGACCTGCTGCGCCTCCTCCACCTTCTTCTTTCTTCTTCTCTGCTGCGGGTGCTTTGCGACTAAGTCCTCGCCTCTCCTCTTCCTTTGCTTCCCCTCCTGTTTCCTGCACACATGAGCGTAAAACCTACCCCTACCCTTCCCTACGTATGCACTCTCTCTATTTCTCTCTTCGCTCTCCCAGTGCCAGCCAATCGGGTATTCGGGTCGGGTTACGTGCACCCGGGTCCAGGCGCATCGACGTGGGTGGTGCGTGAGGAGTGCACAAGCAGGGTATTCGGGTCGCGAGCTAGGTTCGCGTGGCCAGTGCCGCGGACGACACTGGGTGAGTGAGGGTGAGGGACCTCACCCCTGTGTGACTTGAGGCGATAAGCCCAAGTAACTTTTTCCTCTTATGCAGATGCAGGCTCGCCTTCACTTCCGAGGTGGGACTAAAGTTCCACCTGCTTCTTCGTGCGCCTACAGGAGGAAAGTGTGAGCAACTGCGGCTGCAGCTGAGGCCTTTGACTCCAATTGAGGGCCGAGTGTGTGCGTGAGAGTATTCCGCACACCTGAGGCTGCTGCACCTGGGCAGGGTTGACCTGGGGCTTCAGCACGCGTGCTTCAAGCACGCTTCCGCTCCTACGTTAATGGCGGAGGACGCCCTGCACCTGAAAACACGAGCGCGGCCTCACAGCCCTGTCAAATGCCTTGGGGGGCTTCGCCAAGGTGTGGCGAATGTGTAGAGGTGGTCGGCAAGGCGTGGGAATGTCTGTGGGCGTGTTCCTAGGGCACACTGTAGAGGCGCAGGTGGGTGTGTTCGGGGACAGTGTGCGGAGAGTGTGGTGGTCGATGGAAAAAAGGAAAATGATCAAGGAGTCATGGTGGAGCTTCTGAGGGGTTTGGTGAGGTGCATGGAGGAGTGGAGTGGCAAGGTCACCTCGCCGGTGGTCTGCCGGAGGTGTGGATGATGGCGGTGGTTCACAACTGTCGAGGGGTTGAAAATAACAATTGATAAGAGGAGAAATAAAGAGGGGAGAAAGAGGAAGAGCTTTTACCTAGCTAAGTGGACGAAGGGGGGAAGGAGGCAGACGGCTCAATCTTGCTGTCCTCGGAGACGACACCCTGTGGGGAAGATGACGGCGACGAGGAAGAGAGACTGAAGGGTGCCTGCTGGTACGGCATGGCATGACGAACGATAGCGGAGCTAACCCTGCCACTGGTATGGTGGCAGGGCGACGAGAGAGGAGGAGAAGGGTCGCCGAAGCTTGCGGGCGAATGGCCGGAAGAGGAGGAGACGAAATTCGAGGGTTTTCTTCGGCCAAAACAGGCTTACCCTAACTGGCGGCCCCAGCCGCTTCTTAAATAGATGTTGGCGAGGAGAAGGTCTCGAGGAGGAAGCATGGGCAGCTCGTCGGAGAATGGCCGGAGAAGAGACCCATGCCTCTCGCACGTTCGCACGAGAGGTATGGGCATCAGTAGGGCATGGGACAGGGTCCATGCAGAAGAGGACAACGTAGGGAACCCCCCTTTCGTTTCTGGGGCTGGTCCCCATACCCTGCGTGGCGCTATCCTCCGCGTAAAGTCGCCGGAGGCATGGGCAGCCACTGCGGGTGGCAGAGGGACCGGCCTGCAAAGAACGAAGGGAAAGCTGAGGGGCAAAAATGCAAGGTTCAAAAAGTTAAGGGTCAAAAAGTAATTCTTGAAGACCAATTTGTGAAGTAGGTCAAAATGGCCTTCCCTTAGGTTCAAATTTTGGTACAAAGCTAATTTGGACCAAAGGAATCCAATGGTGAGGTTTTATTTTAGGTTTACCACGCTTGATCGGTCAATTTGCACAAAAACCCAAATTAGGTCAAAAATTGGGTATGGTTCTCAATCTAAGTCAAGATAGGTTCCAATGGCCAAATTGAAGGTTCTAAACCCTAGGGGATGTTTTTTCATGAATTTTAGAGGGTTTCATTGATTTTTATCTTTCCTGGAACTTCGTGAATTAAAGTACGTTTATTTTAAGGTTACAGAATGTCATTTAATTCTTAGAAGTTGCTACAACCCTTTTCATATCAAATCATCCCACTTTATTTCTTATTAAGCCCATTTGACCTGTGTTTAGACCCTTAGACATCCCGTTTGTGTATTACATTGGTAAAATTACAGTTTTACCCCTTGTGAATTGCTTTATACTTAAATTTATAATTCTTTGATTTAGGCTTTCCCTTAGGTCTTGTAGGAGCTTTTGTATACTTATTCAGGTCAAAAAGTGCTAGTTAGGGTTCATGATGAGGTTCTCATTATACCCCCATGCCTAGCTTTTGCTAGTGCCTTAGCAAAAATTTAAAGTTTTATCCTTCATTGTAGACCATGAATCAAATTTTGATAAGTGTTTTTCCTCTTGTATCCTTGATTAGGTTAGAATGCTAATCATAGGCCTAAAAGGTACTCTAGTACGAACCAAGATCCAGATCTGTCTAGCTTTAGCCTCAGTCTTTAGCAAAGGTTTTTAAGGCCAATAGGAACTAACCTAAAGTTTATTGGACTCTTTGGTTAAAGCACCCGTGCTTGAGATATTTTTAGCCTTGGTTCAGTGTATAGTGTGTTTTGTAAGAGAGAGACAGAAGATTTATTTGTTTGGAGAGTTTTCTCTCTCTTTTCTTTTTAATTCTAGCTTAGGATTGGCTTCACAACACGATCTGTATTGGATTCCTTGTCCCCATCATCAATCCTCAAGGGTCCCTGGCAGTCGATGCTTCGAGATAGCACTACCCATGACATCCCCCAGAACCCTGGCTTTAGAGATTTCAAGATAATCATGTCCATTGTGTTCCATGGCCGAATTCAGACCCTGGCAATTGACACTTCGTGATAATGCCATCCATGGAATCTGAACCAGCAGAGTGTTTACATACCCCCAGTAGGATATGTAAATATCCTGAGAGACAAGCACCGAGGAGATGATATGTTGTTATGCATCTTCGAGGGGAATTTCCCACCTCTCCATGCCGAAACTCGTCCAAATAAACTTGTGTTGATCAACTGCTCCTAATCTAGGTGACATTTTCAGAATATTTGAAACACTTCTGCGTGATTTTGATACTTATGCTTACTGAACCAGACTGTGTGTGTGAATTTGGGTGCTTAAGTTATTAGGTCCCGTAAACCAATAGTCAGTTAACGAGGCCGAATACTCCCTATGCCTTGGACCTAATACTTAAGCTTTTCGTTTTCTTCAACCTCTTGAGGAATATCTAGATCTTAACGGGTACTAAGAGTCTATCCAAGAATGCCTAAGGTTTGCGTTCGTACTAATCTTGTTGTGCACTTTCCTTTTTCTTTTCCTTAATGTGGTCTAGAACCTAGGTTAATTCCTTAATTTCTTGCTAATGACTATCCCATTTTCTTTCATTTTGTGCTTCTTTTTATTATTTTGTTATTTTTCCTCTCCTTCCATAAAGTTTACCGACACTTTCTTTCTCCTTCAAATTTTTTTTTTCGTATATGAGGATTTTTTTGTTGAAACCTTTTTCTTGTTATTTAATT
This sequence comes from Thalassia testudinum, assembly GCA_037157565.1. Lineage (NCBI taxonomy): Eukaryota > Viridiplantae > Streptophyta > Magnoliopsida > Alismatales > Hydrocharitaceae > Thalassia > Thalassia testudinum. The sequence continues at coordinate 5,778,197 of JAZHRO010000076.1, forward strand.
GCACTTTCATATCCCCCCATGCCTAAGATTTGCAATGTCCTCGTTGTACATTAGGTGGATTTTTATTTAGCTTGGTTCATTCATTAGGACAGGTATTTGGTGAGTGGATAGGTCGAGGTGACTGTTACGGACGATTTCTAATCTTAAGTACGAGTACCTGAGGTGAAGTTGGTTGTCCTAAAGGATGAACCTAAAGTGTAACAAAATATCAGAAAAGGTTTCGGGTTTTTCGAAAAGAATGATGGGCTACCTCCCGTTAAGCGCTGAGTTTTACGCTATTGGCTGTGCGCAATAAGCTCAGGGAGAATGGAGGATAAATGATGACTCAACCAAATTTGTACAGGTTACGTCAATGAACGGTTTGAGTCTCTAACCGTTTACGATGAAAGGTTCGGAATCGTGGCTGAGAGAACTGATTTCGATGGCTCCATTTCCAAAAATCTGTCCGACAAGATATGGTTCGACCCACTTGGATCGTAGTTTCCCAGGGAAGAGTTTGAGTCAGGCATTGAAGAGTAGGACCTTCTGACCAGGGTGGAAGATCTTTCTAGATATGTGCTTGTCATGAAAGGCTTTAACCTGCTCTTTGTAGATTCGCGAATTCTCATATGCATCTCGGCATAGTTCATCAATCTCGATTATCTGAAGCTTTCTGTGGGTTCCAACCTTAGAAAGATCTAACTTGTTGTTCCGTATTGCCCAATAGGCTTTGTGCTACAGTTCGACAGGAAGGTGACATGCCCTCCCGTACACCAGTCTAAAAGGAGACATGCCTAATTGGATCTTGTGGGCGATCCTATAAGCCCACAAAGCTTCCAGAGGTCGGGACGACCAATCCTTCCTGTCAGGTCGAACAATGACCTGTAGGATTTTCTTGATCTCCCGATTTGATAGCTCATCTAGACCATTAGTCTGGGGGTGGTAAGTGATAACACTACACAAGGGGGGGATAATAATGTTGAATATGGCCCATCTTTAGAATAAAAGGCACAACATAAGTAGAATGGCCATCATGTACCAAGATTGCTTATAAATTGCATTAATGGTCATTTGTGTAAGCATTTGTCAAAGTAAGCCTCAGATGAGCAATCGGACTGCACGGATGGATTCAGAACGACGAACGGAGTCCAACGGACTCAAGATCGGCCAAATCCGACATCCGAAGCTCCCACAATGGGCCCAAGAAGTTCTGATCGTTGATCTGGAGATCAACGGCCCAGATTACGCCACGTCAGCCCCGCCCCCACGCTCGCCGCGCCTTCAGCCAATCGAGATCAAATCTCGACCATCGATCTTCGATCGAACGGCTGAGATTCGCACACCCGCCCGTGGAGCAACAGTGAGCGCTCACACCCGCACCCACGCGACGCGCGTTCGAGCCGCGCGAAGTGGGATTTGAAGATGGGCAACGGGCGCGGAGAAATTGGGCTGCCCGATCAGCAGCGGGCGGCCGTGGATCGCGCGAGGAGAAGGCACGAGGTGGGCAGCTGACCAGCGGCGAGAGGGCTTCACCGACGCTTTTGGAAGCGGTTATAGCGACGCTTTGGATGTCGCTAAAGCCCCTTCTTCTTTTATGAAGCCCTTAACTCTATTTAAACCCCCTCCAACTACCATTCAAGGCATTCACTCCTCCTTGCAACTACTCCACCCCTCTCTTAGCTAGCTTTAGGCACTGTTGTAATCACCGAAGACAACGAGCCGCCGACGGAGCCTCCTCCACCGCCGTGGCTGCCTCGTCGCTCTCCACACACACACTCTCTCTCTCTCTCTCTTTTAAGCTTTCTATTACTTTTGTTGAAGCATGTATTTAATGTTGTAAGTTATGAACTACAAGTGCATTTTAATGAAGTTATTTTTTTTTCAGTTGCCATTTTAATTTCTGTTCAAGTTGCATGATCAAAATAAAAAGCTTTCTAACCCTAAACCTTCTCTCTCTCTCTATCTCTCTCTCTCGCTTTTCAAAATCGCACCTTTCGCAAGCAAAACTCCGCACTTTCCGTGACAACAAGTTGTAAGTAAAAATCTGATTTTCACGCCTCCCTAAGACCGACACTTGGACTCACCTCCGTTTAATTATTTTAAAACCAACGTTGTAAGTGCGACTATAACGACACTCCTTAACACACACGCACAACAGCACGTCAGTAAGGAGTAGAGATTCGGTGAGACACCCCATATTTGGTCATCAGTGACCTGAACTGAGCATTGGTAAAATAGGTCCCTCCATCAGAGATGATTGCACGAGGAATCTCGAACCGTGAGAAGATATTTTGATGAATGAATTTGATGACGATCTTGTGATCACAAGTTCGGGTCGGAATGGCTTCTATCTATTTAGACACGTAGTCCACGGCGAGTAAAATGTACTCGAAGCCGTTAGAAACAGGAAATGGCCCATAAAATCAATCCCCCAAATATCGAAAATCTCGCATACGAGAATCAACTGCAAAGGCATCATGTCGCGGTGGCTCGTGTTGCCGAAAGTTTGGCAATGATTGCATGCCTTACAGTGTCTGTATGCGTCTTTTCAGATAGTGGGCCGGTAAAAGCCACATTGGAGGATTTTTTATGCGGTTTTATGCCCAGAAAAGTGGCCATCGCATGCCTGGTCATGGCAGAAGGAGAGAATGTTGTTGATCTCGCCCTCTGGGACACATCGTCGGATTACTTGGTTAGCACCTATGCGGAAAAGTTTCGGGTCTTCCCAGATGTAGTACTTGGCATCTGAGCGCAACTTGCCTTTCTTGGACTTCGGCCAATCAGACGGGATCTGATGAAATGCTAAGTAGTTTACTATATCAGCAAACCATGGAAGCCTAGTACCAATAGTCAATAAGTGCTCATCAGGAAAATGCTTCGTGATGGGTCCAGAAGGGTCGATGATCTCAGAAGAAAGGCGAGACAAGTGGTCAGCTACAACGTTCGGTCTTCCCGCTTTGTCACGAATCTCGAGGTCGAATTCTTGCAGTAGCAAGATCCATCAGATTAATCGAGGCTTCGCATCCTTCTTGGCAAGGAGATGCCTCACAGCAGTGTGATTCGAATCGATTATGACGTGGGAACCCAGGAGATAAGATCGGAATTTTTCATGGGCAAATACTACAGCTAGCAGCTCTTTTTTTGTAACCGTGTAGTTACGCTGAGCCTCGTCAAGTGTCTTGCTAGCGTAGTAGATGACCACGAGTTTCCCGTCAATCTTCTGCCCCAGAATCGCTCCTACAGCGAAGTCAGATGCATCGCACATGATCTCAAAGGGTTGAGACCAATCAGGGGACTGTAGGATCGGAGCTTGGGTGACTATGTCACGAAGGTTCTCAAAAGATTGAGTGCATTCCTTGGAAATCTCAAAGGGCACATCCTTGGAGAGAAGAGTAATCAGGGGGAGTGCGATTTTCGGGAAATTAGGGATGAAACGACAGTAAAAATCGATGTGCCCCAGAAAAGATCGGATGTCCCTGATCGAGCTAGGCATAGGAAGTATAGAAATCATATCAACCTTGGCTCGATCCACTTGGATGCCTTTCTCAGAAATTAAGTGTCCCAGGACGATCCCCTCAGGCACCATAAAGTGGCTCTTTTCCTAGGAAAGAACCAGATTGACGTCAATGCAACGCCTGAGTATATGAACCAAGTGTTGGAGGCAATCATCAAATGATGCCCCGAAAACTGAGAAGTCATCTATGAAGACTTCCAGATAATCACCTACCATATCAGAGAATATGGTAAGCATGCACCGCTGAAAAGTCGCTGGTGCATTACAGAGACCGAAAGGCATCCTTCGGAACGCGTACGTCTCGAAGAGGCAGGTGAATGTGGTCTTCTCTTGGTTATAACCGGAGTACCTATCAAGAAAGCAGAAGAATCGATTTCCCGCTAATTTCTCGAGAATCTAATCAATGAATGGTAGTGGGAAATGATCCTTCTTCGTGGAGGAATTTAGTCTTCGGTAATCTATGCAAACTCTCCATGAGTTAGCTATACGGGTAGGTATGACCTCTCCGATTTCAGTCATGATAGTGGTGAGCCCTGCCTTTTTTGGCGCCATTGCCGGAGACGACGCCCTGTGGGGAAGATGACGGCGAGGAAGAGAGACTGAAGGGTGCTTGTTGGTACGGCAAGGCACGACGAACGACGGCAGAGCTATATCAGTGGCAGGGCGGCGAGAGAGGAGGAGAAGGGTCACCGGAGCCTGCGGGCGTATGGCTGGAAGAGGAGGAGATGAAATTCGAGGGTTTTCTTCGGCCAAAACAGGCTTGCCCCAACAGGTAGCCCTAGCCTCTTCTTAAATAGATATTGGCGAGGAGAAGGTCTCGAGGAGGAAACGTGGGCAGCTCGTCGGAGAATGGCCGGAGAAGAGACCCATGCCTCTCATGCGTTTGCACGAGAGGTATGGGCATCAGCAGGGCGTGGGAGGGGGTCCATGCAGAAGAGGACAACGTAGGGAACCCCCCTCTCGTTTTTGGGGCTGGTCCCCATACCCTGCGCGGCGCCATCCTCCGCGCAAAGTCGCCGGAGGCATGGTTAGCCATTGCAGGTGGATGAGGGACCGGCTTGAAAAGAACGAAGGGAAAGCTGAGGGGCAAAAATGCAAGGGCTCAAAAAGTTTAGGTTCAAAAAGTAATTCTTGAGGACCAATTTGTAAAGTAGGTCAAAATAGCCTTCCCTTAGGTTCAAATTTTGGTACAAAGCTAATTTTGACCCAAAGAATCCAATGGTGATGTTTGACCATGCTTGACCGGTCAATTTGCACAAAAACCCAAATTAGGTCAAAAATTGGGTATGGTTCTAAATCTAGGTCAAGATAGGTTCCAATGGTCAAATTGAAGGTTCTAAACCCTAGGGGATGTTTTTTCATGAATTTTAGAGGGTTTCATTGATTTTTATCTTTCCTGAAACTTCGTGAATTAAAGTAGGTTTATTTTAGGGTTACAGAATGTCATTTAATTCTTAGAAGTTGCTACAACCCTTTTCATATCAAATCATCCCACTTTCTTTCTTATTAAGCCCATTTGACCTGTGTTTAGACCCTTAGACACCCCGTTTGTGTAATGCATTGGTAAAATTACAGTTTTACCCCTTGTGAATTGCTTTATACTTAAATTTATAATTTTTTGATTTAGGCTTTCCCTTAGGTCTTGTAGGAGCTTTTATATACTTATTCAGGTCAAAAGGTAGTAGTTAGGGTTCATGATGAGGTTCTCATCACCTCCCCGCTGACCTGATTGTGATATAGATGGAGGATTTTGGTGTAATCTTAGGGATGGATTAACTGTCTGCCTATTATGCCATGGTAGACTGTTTCGGGAGGAAGATCATCGTCTTCTTACCGGGGTTGCCTCCCTTCGAGTTTCACGGACAGCCAGTGGACGGAGGTGTCGATGGCGTTGGAGGTGTGGAGATGGTGAAGAGGTGAGGGAGGTTTTTAAAGAAGAGGGTTAGGGTATAGTTGTGTGTGTGCATGGATTGGTGGTGGGAAGTGAGGGGGAAAATTACAAAGTTGCCCTCACAAGATTTCTTTTTTCCCTGCAGAAATCACAAACTTAAACATAAAAGATCTAAAATTACATTCGCAACCCTACCATTTCGAAAAATTCCTAAACAACTCTTGAAAATGTTCATTTCAAATGGATTATCTTTCGTTGGTGGTACCTCACATTTCATTTCAAATCCTTGACATTATTTAACTAATTCATAAGTTTTGAAAACTTAAATAGTGGTCCAAAATAAGATAGATGGTTTGACGGATGGAACGTCAATTCATAAGTATTTTATCTCTTTTCATAACATTTGAGTGATAGTTCTTCCTCAAAAAAAAATATTTGAGTGATAGTTCTGGTCTTTTAATGATCCGAAATTTACCGATCATAATTGGAATTTTATTTGGAGGGAAATGAGTGGATGGATTTATATTTTTGCTTGAGATTTTTATTTGAATTTTTTAAAGATTATTTTTGGTTAAAGTGTAGTAATTTTTTCTGTTATTTTTATGTTAAATAAATATTTACTAATATTTTTTATTTTTATTTTTCGTATGAAATAAATATCATTTATATTTTTTATTTTTATTTTTAATATTAAATAAATATTTACTAATATCATGTCAATATACTAATCAATTTATCTTCTAACTTATTCTACCGCTCAATCTATCGTACAAATAAATATGCCTCTCTATTTATTTCACACAAATCTATTTATACTATATTTTATGCCATGTCCAGATGAAACCCTTACCACATGATCGAACACATGTCACAAACCCATCACCTCCATGGGTGCATTATTTTATTTCTTTTTTCATTAATTTAATTGTTCATAAGACCAAACCCTTTTCCCTCTCATCCCTATTATAAATCAATTAGATACTAAAACCATTTTTTGCTCAACCGTGCCATCGAAACATAAACTTTGAAAAATAAATACACGCATATATTCTCTGATAAGCTGAAATTTCTCGAAGACACATGCGCAGGTGAATAGACTTTGGTTTTTGAATTTTTGGAATAATAAAACACTTGAAAATATATGCTAATGGAGGCTTTGAAATGTGACAGAAAAAATTATGTTGCTTTTTCAAGATGAGAATCAAATTCTGGCATTGATGCCTTTAAATGTTGGATACGTTTCTCTGCAGCTCATAATCGTGATTTTTTTTATTCAAATTTCCTAAGTAATAGTAATTTACTTCTTTGTAGCTCACTGCGAAGCGTGGGTTTGAAGACTAGTTAGAATGAAAAGGCGAGTGTGACGAATGCTCAACATGGAGTACTTCAAAGTTCGATATATGTGAATTTTTTTAAACCCCAATTGGCTAGAAATGGGACGTTCATTGTTGTATGGTCGTGCTTTTAGAATCGGTTTTGGGAGAACTGGGCTTGATAATATGATATTTCGATCCGTGAAGTAAGATGAAGATAAGTTAGGAGAAAAGATGTGTTTAGGTAAGTGTTTACATAAGCAATCGTAGACTTGGTAAAAGATGCGAGTTTGAAAATATAAAAAATAATAATAATAATAATAAATGATGCAGAGAGGTATAGATGTGGTCCTCATTTAATATATCTTATTTTTATATAAAAAAATATATTCACATGTGGTGAGATCCACCACTGTTGAAACCAACAATAAATATCTTTTGTATAGCTGTAAACCACTCAAATTATCATTGGAATCACTTTTCATTGATGTAAAGTAAGATTACACTGATGTAAAATTAAATTTTAAGTGATTCTTCACTTATAAAAAGTGAATTTTCACCTTCGGATTTAGGGATTTTAAATCCTAAATTCTAAGGTGAAAAATCACTTTCCATAAATCTAAATTATAAACCTTAAATCATAAATCGAAAACCTATAGATTAAATTTACTTTGCACCAGTACAAAACCACCAGATAACCTTCGACATAATTTTATAACAGTACAAAATCACCTCGGAATAATTTATCATCGATGTAAAATGAAACAATTTATTACCAATGTAAAGTTATTTATCACTGATGTAAAGTTATTTATCACTTGAGTAAATATAATTTATCACATATATATTTTAATTTAAAATAATATGATAATTTTTTTTTTATAGTAAAACTTAACATATAATAAATCTTATATTATTTTATTTTTTTATATTAAATATCAATTATCAGATATCAACGCATTCGCGTCATCTTACATCACTAAATACATTACCTCATACATTTTCATATATTTTAAACTTAATACATTGCCAACACACGAGAATTAATAATGGCCTCGCAAAAAATGTTAAATATATATAGATTTGCTAAAAAGGTTAAATGTTTTTGGCCCATGATTCGATCATTATTTTTCCCACGGAACGAACGGGCGTTAGGCGTTTAGTCTTACATACGTGGTGGAGATATGATTTTATTAGTATTGTCTTAAATGTGATGCAATTAAAAAAAGAAATCTCTGACTTTAACCAGGCTTGTGATGAAAATGGATCCTGACAAAAGATTTCATCGAAAGAAACAACTAGTTTAATCCATCTGCTTTCTCACTTACCTCGATAGGCTGAGATCACAAAGATCACCCTTTATGAAGGTGTAGTGGTTAGATAGAAACAACCAGTTTAATCCATATGCTTTTCACCTTCCTCCATCGGCTGAGATCACAAAGATGATCCTTTTATGTTGCAGTGGTTAGATAGAAACAGCTGGTTCAATCCCGTGGGATGGTGTATCACTTGTTGAGGAATCTGGTGAACAGACGATCACCGGTACAACCACCTGACACAACGGTTTACATGAAAACTCCTCCAAAGAACAAGGGAAAATTCACGAGCAGAGACACAGATTCCATTGTAAAAGAGAAAAGAACATGGAATAAAAGAACATGAAATAAATCTATGCTTCCAGAGAGACCGAGCGCAGTATACTACCACGTAAAAGGGGTGACAACCCTCCAGAAATATTTACAATACATGTCTAATCGAATCTATAACCAGATACCTCGAACTACACGTTAGTCATATCACGAAGACTCATTCTTTAAAAATGTGCTTCAGGCATTATCGATACGTAGATTCTCGGAAGATATTTGTTTGATGGAATAAGTATTTAACACATCTTTTAATTACGGTAAGTGAATTTAATTTAAGGTTAAATTTTTTTTAAATGAAATAACTTTAATAAGTTAAAATATTTAAATAAATTAACTCACTTATTTTATCATTTATTTAACTTCTTAAATTTATTTCACAAATTTATCCTTCTTACTAAATAAGGCTTCAAGATATAATTAATATCATTATTTTTTTTAAATTAAGTGAACTGTTTCACTATCATCGTCCAATCTCACTTTAAAATCCTCCTTTTAAAATTTTCCTCTTTGTAAAGAACTTTTTTTAATAAGATATATAATTTAAAATTAATAATTTTTAATTATCTTACGAGAGATTACTTTTGTAATTAATCATATTGAACTCCTATCGAGTATAAGTGTTTTAGGCCTCGTTTGATGGGAGATTCTAATGTGGTAGGTCGAGGGTTTAATGGGAAAAGAAGGTACTTATTAACTATCACTCATTAATATGATATCAAAAAAAAATTTATTTATAAAAAAATTTATTAAATAAATACCCACTAATATTATATCACATTATCAATTATTTTATACTACTACTTATTCTTATATCACAATCAAATACTTCATAATTTATTCCTATAATATTTCATCCCAATATAATCCTTATCCCCACCTTAAAAGGTATAATGACTTCTCATAAAACTCACCTCAAGACACGGCAAGTTGATGAGAGATTGTTTATGTTTATGTGAAAAGAAACCTCTGTAAAACTCACCTCTACTAGAATTAACTTTTTCAAGTGAACCTTCCTTTTACGAGGGGGAGCTTCATAAGTAAACTTTTTTTAGCAACAGAACTATTTCTTCAATCCATTGATCTGTTGATCTTGGACGGTCCAATGTTTTACAACTACAATTTCTTTGACATTATTATAAGTGGTCTTAGAAATTTTTGTCATGGGTTGTCTAAAAGAGACGAGTTCCAGGATTAATTATAACATAAAAAAAGAAAAAAAATTCTTTGGTAAGGGAGTTAAGGATTTTTTTTTTTTGACTAAAAAAAAATATATAAGTCATGTAATTTGATCTCATGATCTTTTAAATGACAATAAAGGACTTTGAATTAATCCTTCAATGATAATTAAAATTATTAATTTTTAATTATCTTATTAAAAAATCTTTCCTTTCTCTATCCAGAACCTTCCGTTGCATATCCTTCCTAGCACCTTCCTTATCATCACTCCCGCCCCTTCTCTCTCTTCATATGTCACGATTGAGAAATTACCCTAAACTTTAGGCACCAAAGTGAGTAATTTTCTTTTTTATCGGAATTCTTTTTGATCCAACTCATGGCTAGTGACTGCCTTTGTAAATTACTCCAAATTGCATGATTGGATAGGAGTTTGCACTTTTACTTTGATATTTGTACATGTTCTTAGATTTGTTAGGTAATAGTCCCTTAAAAGGACAAAATTTGAAGCTGTCAATAAGTGTGGGGCTCAGATTTATAACACCACCGTAAATGACTCTCAATGGTATCGTGGGGTATGACTTTGTAGCATAATTTGGTATTTGTATGCTTAGATTTGTTAGATGCCATTCCTTTTTAAGATGAAATCCAGGGCTGTCAAGAAGTAGGGAATCAAAATGCAAAAGAACGACGAATAAGCAATTAACCCATACGAGTAACCTCCCGTACGAAGAATGGTCAATCCCTCCAAAATTTGACTCACAGGTCAAAAAAGGGCAGTCAATCGAGGAAGCCGAAACGAAGTCGAAGAAAAGTAGTAGACGAGTTTAGGTGCACACTTGTTAGAATAATATTCTTTTGGGATCAATTAGGCTGTGCCTGATATCGGAGTCAAGGAAGTTAAAATGAAATAATTGAAAATAATATTTGTTGAGGTGGGGGTAATGAAGAGAGAATTAATTATAGGATTAAAATGATTGATATATTTATTTAATATTAGTATATATTTATTTAATATTATAAATAGGAGTAGAAAATATTAATTGGTATTTGTTTAATATTAAAAATGAAAGTAAAGAATTTAGTAGATTCTTTTAATAATAAAAGTAAGTAAGAATGATTGAAAATTATTATATAGTAATTTATGTTAAAAAAAAATTTAAGATAATCCTTAACCTAGGATAAACTCGTTACCAAATATAACCATCAAAGAATATGTATCACGTTTCTACTACCGAGAGGGCACAGCGGAATGAGTGTTCAAATGCACAAGTTTTATGTAAAAATATACATACATAAATTTTTTTTGTTAGTAAATATTAAGACTATGTAATCGAACGGTGTCTTTATAAATGGGTGTTAAATTTTATGTTTAAAGTGATATTTGTGTAACATTATTCAATTGGATAGGTTGAACTTTGAAATCTTATTCGTGTTGGGCCAACAACGGATATATTTGTTGACTCGGCTACGGAGTTCCCAATCTGGACATCATGCCGTTAGGTGGTATCCCACTGACTTATCATCGTTCTTTTTACGAGATATAATATATAGATATATTGAGGTTAGTCGGAGAAAGTGTATGATTACAAGATACCACCCAAGTTATCATAAAACTTAAAATGAGGAAAATAGTAAATTAAGCACGGCATAAGCTGTCGGAAAATGGAAATATTGTTTTCTCGACATTTAATTTAAAGCGGATTTTATCTTTATCAGTATGAGTAACAAATTCAGAATATATATTAACGAGGCAGAGCTGGAAATTCGGGTGGGGAGACGAAACCAAAGGTGCTATGGTTATGAATGGAAATCTAATAAATTAGAGAGGTAAAATATAAAGATTAAATGCCTAAATTAAATATTGTAGTATAAAATGCTTTGACAAAAAAATACAATTGCTTTAGAGAGAGAGATAGAGATGTATGTATGTAATATTAAATCCATACCAATCAACCTCGCCTTAGTCTAAGTGAGAAGCTAATAATCAAAGTTGAAGGAGATCACGAAATCATATGAGTTGTAATGACACTAATCATGTGTATATAGTTTAATCATCATGTTCGTCGTTAAGGTTTTCAAATAAATGGATGGAGGTATAGGAACTACATTACCAATGTTAATTATAAGTATGGAGTGAAAGTAATAATAAACATTCATCCATGTTATTTTGAAGGAGCATGGTTGCGTACCTAAATTTACAACCTCTCCTATGCTTGCATTGGTGGCTCAAATTCTTGCAATGCAATGGGCACTAACATACAAAATGCAAACATCAAAAACTTCTGTACATGGACAAAGATACGAATGCTTGTTCGTAGACGACAATATTAAAGTCCAATACGAAGGCATAGGATTTGCAACCCGAATTTTATTTAGACTATATAATGCCATGTGATGTTTTAGATAAACATCGTGATCACGTATCACCTTCTCACTTCAATTTAGACCCTTCTCTTTTGCAAAAACTTGATTACTTCGATTTACGAGGGATAATATAAATAATCAAGGATTTTTCCCTCCCTTCGTGTTGCATCCATCAATCACCTTAGAGAAGAAAGATGAAAGGAAAATAACCAGCAAATTCAAGCACCCTTCAAAATACAAAATCCAATTAAACTCGACAAGGAATATAAAACACTATTTTCAATTTAATACGAATTTTTTAATCTTTTGTACCTTCAAACTTTTTCATTTTACAGGATATTTTTCTTTCTCTTTTCAAAAGTAGCAGATGCAGAAACATGAGAGAGGCATACCCCTCCTCGGTTCCCCCCTCCCCATAAAAGCGCCACCACCCGCACCGCAACACAGGCACACACACGCGACTCCCTCCCGTCCCCTCCACCCATTTGACGGAGAGAGAGGAGACGGTGGTGGGATCGGAATTTAATAATACCCAAGAACCATTTCACGGCCCCATATGTGAGTATATATATATATAAATACATAGATATGGAAAGAGAATTAACACAGGCAGCGAGAAAGAGAGAGAACAGTGGCGGTGGACGTGTGGTGGAAGAGCACCAATGAGTAAAGAAAGGAGTGTTCACCAAATCACGAACCTCGTAGCTCGATCTCGTCTTCTTTCCTCTTACCTCCATCGATCCCAACGACTACAAAGCGATGTTGGGTACCTTCCAAGGCGCGACCTTCACACCTGCGGAGCTGGCGTGAAGCCGACGCTAGGAGGGGGAAGGAAGCGCGTCACCATGGCCTTGGAAGGAGAAGGGGAGGTGGTGGTGGTGGGCATGAGGATGGACGTGCAGAGCAGGGAGCTCCTCAGCTGGGCCCTCGTCAACGCCGCGCGAAGCAAAGATCGCGTCTTTGCCCTCCACGTGCTCGCCAACGCCCAAGATTCCGGTGACCCAATTCGCTTCCTGCTGTGATTTCGACGTTTACGATCTCGGTTTCGTGCTAAAAGGTCTCGATTCTGCTCGCAGTTCGATCGAAGTCCGCCGCTGTCGCTCTGGTGAAAGAGCTTGATGCTCTGGTCTCCGAGTACGAAGGCTTCTGCCGCTTGAAGCAGGTGGGTTTTTTTACAACAAAGCTCCTCCCTTTTTGGTGCCTCGAGTGAGATCTTTAAGCCTTTGCTTGACCCATTTCTTGTTGCTCGCCAGATCGATCTGCAGATGAAGGTTTGCAACGGTTCGTCCCTGCGCAAGGTTCTGGTGAAGGAGACCGGTGGGCTCGGCGCCACCAAGCTCGTTCTTAAGGCCACCAAGAACAGCAGCCACCCCCTCCGGTTAGTTAACCCAATACTGGAGAATTTTGCGGATTTTCGATTCGAAATTTTGCATAAAAGTTGCAAGTTTTTTTTCCATCAGACCTTCGTCTGCTTCTGTTGCCAAGTACTGCGCCAAGAAGCTTCCATCAAAGTGTTGGGTGATGGCCGTGAACAACGGTGAGATCGTCTTCGAGAAGAAGCCGCCTTCCGTCGTCGCTCGCGTTGCAAAAGACCAGCCGTTCAGTATGAGTTGCTATCTCCTGAACGAGAGCAATGACAATCTCTTCTGTTTGCTGCCAAAAGACAGTTTCGGTTATCAGAAATCCAAGTTTGAAGAAAAGACGTCTCTGTCATCGTGCGAAAGCAAAGGCGTTTCGCCTGCCCGATCCGAAGAGGGGGAACCACTGGCTCTTGTTCCAGTTCCAGAGAGCAACCCTGTATCGGATTTGGCCTGCAAATTTCCCGATTTGCAACCGGGGTGGCCGCTCCTTCGCAAGACGTATGTGGAGAGGAAGAAGATTGCTTTGGAGGAAACAAAGATGCCGGTCGTTCAGTGGGCAATGCAGCTTCCTAACCGCTGCCAACCGACGCCCGCCGCTGTCCTGTCGAATCAGAAGCTCTGGAAGGAGAATTCAGGGTACCAATTCGAACAGGTGGTTGGGAGTGGCGCCATAGTCCCCACTGGAGTGGATGCAGTGAGTCCTCGTGATGTTGACAGTGTGGAGATCAATGGTCTTAGGAAGGAATTGGAGTCGCTACACGAGAGGCACGGGTCGACGTGCAGGTTGTTCAGCTATCAGGAGCTTGCTGCAGCCACCTCCAATTTCTCTCCTGGTCTGTGTTCAGGGACTTAAAGTTGGAGTCTTGCGATTTCGTGGAGCCGCAGTTCACTAGTTTTGTGGCTGATGGATCTTTGTTTTTGCGGGAAATTTGCAGAGAATTTCATCGGGAAGGGCGGGTGCAGTCGCGTTTACAGGGGATTTCTCCGCGACGGGAGGGAATTGGCGGTTAAGATCCTCAAGCAGACCGAGGAGGCATTGAGGGAGTTCGTCCAGGAGATCGAGATCATCACCACATTGCATCACAAGAACATCGTTTCCCTCTTCGGGTTTTGCTTCGAGAGCAACAATCTCATGTTGGTTTACGATTACTTCTCACGGGGAAGCCTAGAAGATAACCTCCGTGGTGCGTGCTTGATCTCTGATATATGTTTAGTTGTCCGTAGTCTCGTGTTGCTTGGTAGTTAAATTTCTCTCCAATCTCCCGTTGGTGGTCTCAATTCTTAGGCGTGAAGGGTGAGAAGAAGGTGCTGAATTGGGCTGAGAGGTATACAATTGCAGTTGGTGTTGCAGAGGCATTAGTTTATCTGCATGACAACAGAAGCGATCAATTGGTGATCCACAGAGATGTGAAATCCTCAAATGTCCTTCTCTCTGATGATTTTGACCCACAGGTGATTAATTGAATACATATTCTTGTAGCAATTTTATAGCCTTCATCTTAGTTATATTTCACTTAGATATCTTTGTTTCTTTTTGTGTGCCTTCTATTTAATTATGTTTGCATCTTTTATTCTGTTTCAGTTGTCCGATTTTGGCCTCTCTGCGCGGGTTTCTGCTTCATCGCCATGCATAACTAGCAGCGACGTGGCGGGCACATTCGGGTATGATATTAGAAAGTCACTATTGTTTTTTGGTAAGCTATAGATAGATGTGAAATTTGGCAAGCTAAACTTATGGTAAGATATGCAGGTATTTGGCACCTGAATATTTCATGCTTGGGGAGGTTAATGAGAAGATCGATGTCTACGCTTTTGGCATAATTCTTCTCGAGCTTCTGTCTGGTAGGAAACCAATCGACAACGACCTCCCCAAGGGCAAGGAGAGCTTGGTCATGTGGGTAAGATGGCTAATTTTGTCCATTTTTGCCCTAGATCTTACTGGTATGCATATGCATCTTTTCTTCAAGAAAAGACTCCAAGAACACGTTTTGAGATTGATTTTTGGTTTTTCCATGAAATGAATAGTTTTTTTCAAATGGTTTGTGGGGAAATGATTTTTCATTTTCTTCAAGGGGCTTTCGGGAAAAAAATTAAACATTTGGAGATGTAATTGTGTGTTCTTGCACGGTGGTCTTGGCTGATAACTTGGATGTATCTCTGGCTTTCTCTTTTGCTACATTTTTGTTTCCTTAATTCAGTGAATTGGTTCCACATTTAGCACATATTGTTCTTTCTGTGGTATGGCTTTGGATTCAGAAACTCCAGAGATTTTAAATTTTGATTTTAGACTCTTTTTTTTCTTTAAGAAATCTTCATAGAGCTTGCTACCAGAAGAAAGAAATTCTTGCTACCAATTTCAAATTTCCTCAAATTTTAGATTCTTCGGGCCCAAGATGGATTTTATATCCAATGATTTCAAAAATCAGGACTTAGAATCTTGAGTACCTCATATCTTCTTTTTCTTTTCTTTTCTTTCTTTAATTCATATCGTGATAATCTAAACTTGTTATTTTCTTCTGAATTTTTTTTCTTTCTTTCTTGAATGATTCTGCATCGAAAGTCAGATTTTTCTTGGTTGATACTGTTAAATAATCTCATTAAGATGGGAATGTAAATCTAGACGTGAAATTTGGTCACAGGCAAAACCAATCCTTCAAAGCGAGGAACCCAAGCAACTTCTAGATCCTAAAGTTGGGATCCGCTATAACAACGAGCAAGTTGAGAGGATGATCCTGGCAGCTTCCCTCTGCTTGAGGAGGACTCCGCGAACGCGGCCAAACATATCCGTCGTAAGTCCTTACACATCGATCACTAGCTAACAATTCATCGCAACCAACATCCGCGCCCCCCCCCACCTCCGTGGCAAAATTTCCATTATTCATTGGCCACATTTCTCCCCTCAATTCACCATTTCATGAATTTCTCAAAACGAGCTGCAGGAACTCACTAGTGATATACTAATCCAAAGCTCCTAAATTCTCTTTCCTGATTTAAGATCCTGAAGCTCCTCGAGGGAGACGAGGTGGTAACCAAGTGGGCAAGGACGCAAGGGGATCTATGTATTGACCTCGAGGAAATGGATGAAGAAACCGCAGTCCACGCTTCGGATTTCCAGTCCCACCTCAACCTCGCGTTGCTTGACGTGGAGGATGATGCTCTTTCGTCGAGCAGTACAGAGCACTGCGTTGAGGATATACAGGCGCTGGGCTCCTTGGAGGCTTATTTGCAGGGTCGCTGGAGTCGATCCTCAAGCTTTGACTAATTGCTCCCGTTGGTTGTCAGGATAATCAGGTGGATTTTTCGATCGTCTCTCGAAAAATGGCGTCGAGGACAAAGGGGAGAGTCGCAGAATTTTTGAGCCCTCCTCATTGATCCCCGTGAGCAGCTATTACTTCCCTCTCTGCCAAAGGTTGAGAAGTGGAACCATAGTTGCATTTGCACCAGAAATAACTGTGCACTGAGACAGTCATTCATCGTTCTCATTATAGTTTATTCTGAATGGGCTTCGCGCCCTTTTTTTCCTTCTCGACATGTCGACGAGCATCCATCACATTTGAGGTGCATCTGCTCACATGGTTTTGTATTGGGGTTAAGGGGTATTGGATGTCTCATGTCTGTAATTACATTGGAATTTCCATGTGACGATGGTGGATTTTGTGCTGTAAGTTGAGATTTAAACTCTGGTCTTTCCTGGATAGGAATCCACCTGCTCAACCTCCAAAACTAAAGTGAGGTAAGAGAATAAAGAGAAATTATATTGTCTATGTTGGTACTAAATTCAAGAGTCAATCATAAGTGGATCTTTGGCGTTAATTACAAGCATTGGGCATGTTGTGGGTGCAAATTAAAATGATCGGATTGGTGACATTCATTAACAAGGAATGTTGGTTTCTTTAGGCTTGGAGACAACAGCGAACGTAGGGACTTCGTCCTAGGAATTGGATTTCCGTAAGGTGCCATGTTAATTCGAATGAAAGTCACGTCTCCTTGTATCTTCTTGGTTAGAGAAGAATTGACTCCAATCCGAATCAGGGATTTAGGAGTGAATTCCAATGAGGTTTTGGCATCAACTTTGAGTGCCATCTTTTGCATATCCAAGAAATCAACCGGTGATCTTCATCCTTTGATGGAATTAAGGAGGTCCACACCTGCAAATCAAGGATAATCCAAGCCAATATCTTTTTTGTTACCCGAAGTTTAGGTTAGTTAACATGCATAGAATCTTTGAACAACATCATGTGTAGAGATGAGACAGCGAAGTGACATGGGAAAGCGATTTTGGCATATATGTTCCTAAAAATATATCAAATTACATCTATACTCTCGAACAGTTTATTACTACATTCATATCCTTTCAAACATGCGTTGTTACGCATATACTCCTCTGACATTACATCTAACAATAGATGGCGGTAGCTACGATTAATGTGTAACTCCCCCATCATAGTTAATCAAAAGAAATTGATATGTTCACATCCATGTTCCCCCCAAAACAATCTTACTTACATTCAAATCCTCTAAAAAAATAAATTTGTTCTCCTAGAAGAGGAAGGGAGAGGAATGAAGAAGAAGGGAGACACTAGAAGGATGAGATGGGGCGACAGTGGCTAACGAGGAGGGAGAAGGAGGGGCGACAGCGGCTAGGAAGAAAGGAGGAGGTTGGCCCCTGAGGATGATGTCAACATCACCGCCACAAACTCTCATGGCTTTCGATGAGAGGTGTGATGTAAGTTTGAGAGGAGGAAGAAGGAGAAGAGAGGATGAAGCAAAAAAGAAAAAAAAAAACATTGATAAGTATATTGATATAATTTCAAATCTAGATAGGATTATTGATGTAATTTTTAAATTTTGTATCATTTGACTTTAATGGCCGTTAAAGAATATTCCCTCAAATTTAAGGGCATGGATGTCAAGATTACAAAAAGAGAAAAAAAAGAAAAAAAAGGCATCTTACTCTCCTTGGAAACGGACATCTACGGTTAGAATCTAAACAACTTGATCAAACAAATGGCACTCCACTGCCTGCCTACGTGGCGGTGGCAAATCAACCGATCTTGGAAATCCTCGTGGCTCCGCCGATTCTCCGCTATGTTTTCATGGCCACTGAATAGATGCGATTAAACATTGGTCGACGGGACCATTCATTGCATCATCTTTAAGCCTTTGGTGGACGAGACGAGAAAGGTAGACATGTAGGGAGCATTAATTTTCCTGCACAAATTCGTTTGGTTACGTCCACTGCACAGTCTTGACTTTTTTTCTCTTTTTTTTTTTTTCTGGTAATAAATATGGAATTGCCTAAACATAGAGGTTTGACTTCGGAGAGAATATCCCCTAAAAGGAGTTCGATTTTACAGCACCTGTGTTCTGGAGAATTCTGAAGAGCAACTCGAGGAACGTAAATGTAGGAAATTAATGCGACCCATCGTTATTTTGTGGCGGATCCAACTCTGTCCCTTGCTACCCAAGCAGCCCTTCCTCTCCACCACTCAGCTTTTCTCTACGTTCAAAAAAAAAAAAAAAATACAAAAACAAAATGCTGACATTCAAAACTAAGAACTGTGAGCTACATATATATATATATTCGAACATGTCGAAACGGTATATTATAATAAAGGAGAGATATCTGCAACTTTGATTGAGAGATTTCACTACTATTTTTCCCATCTTATAATCTGTAAATCTTTCCAAACTCCACCACTTATGATACATAAAATTTCATTTACTTGAAGGGGCCATGCATAATTTTCACGCCCTAACGTACCCCCCACCACCCCCCCCCCCCCCCCCCCCCCAAGGCAATGGGTGGTGTTCCTTACATTGTATATACCCACTCATAGAAAGTCTGACATCAGATGACCCTCTTCTTTAATGGTGGACGAGTGTGTGATGTATGTATATGTATTCCTTAGAGAAACACCAAGGAGCTTACACCCCAGTAAGCAGAGGAGAGGTGGGATCCTTTGCACACTTTTGCGTACTACGGTGTCCACCAAAAGGTTTTCGGAGTTTATCTCTGTGTTGATTGGGTTGTGAGAGAAACCATTAACGTAGCGCGGAAAAACCAATGCGTAAGCCTACAAGTAATGAGCATCTTGGTCAGGTCGTGGTATCGGATTCGCGTCTTTTAATTTTTACAGGGGGAGGTGTTCATTCAAATTCTTCCTTATAATTATCGAGATATATGATGAGGGAGATATGTATCTTTCTCAATTTACCTGCAATAAGTTTTGAGTTATAAGATTAAATAATAAAAAAGAGAGAGAGAGAGAGAGAGAGAGAGAGAGGAACAGAGGTAATGAGCTTGGTCTAAGTGCTAATCCATGCGTCTTACACTTGCAGACCATGTGAGTGGGCTCTGTCTTAGGTGATTAATAGTTTGTGCGAAGGCTGCTGGTGTGTGGTTAATTGCATGTGCGAGTGCTTGTACTTATGATATTTTATATAAAGTTAAAGTGCACGGTCATTGCATAGGGTTTAGAATTATTGATGCGTATCCTTTACCTCAAGCCAAGGGAAGATTTCTTTCAGTGTTTGTCACTATTTTATCCATTCCTTATGAGGAAGGGGGCATTTGTCTAGGTTTTTTTTTAATTAATCATGCAAAAAAATATAAAAATATGTATTACAATATATTTTAGAACGCACCCAATTCAATCGGTGATTTCAACTTTTGCGGATCCACGTACGTTAAAAGATATATCTTTTTCAACTGAAGATTTCAACCGTTTTGTTTTAAAGTTTAAATTATTTTTTTATCAGTGATAAATAATTTTAACTTTCACGTTTTGATAAGAAAAAATTCTATCGGTGAAAAGTAAATCATTTTTTATCATTAAAAAGGAAAAATATATTGATATATTTTTATTTTTATATTTTAATTTTTCATCGATATAAAATTACCTTATATCCATATGTGAAGATTTTAAACATATTAATATATTTTGATTTTTGACTTATTTATTTTAATCTTATATAGATGAAAAATTATCTTCTAGTTCGATGATCTTTTTTCATCAGTGAAAAATAATTTTCAATCAATATATTTTAATTTTTAACGAATATCTTTTGATTTTTAATATTATATTATAATTTTCAATTAACATGTTTTCATCTTTTCACGTGTGATGTAATAAAGTTACTTTATCAAGTAGTGGTAAACCTCAAGGTTGATTTTTTTATATCTCCACCTTGTGCATTAACTTAATTTTGACATTGTGAACTATCTTGTACATTAATTTTTGACATTGGGAATGTGAATGGAGACCCATGACACTTACATACGTTTCTTTATTTTTCACTTTTTTTTTTTTTTTCAGGCTTTTAATATCGTTAAGGAAGGTTCTCTCTATGCACGTTTGGATTGTGAGATAAAATTCGTTTGTGATCAATCTTGTTCAACAAAGTCAATATGGGAAGGTCTGTGGCAATCACAACCGAAGGCAAAATACTTTTCGAATAGAGGTTGTTGTGATTACATTCGAGAGCCAAGGGACTCACCTATTATGAAGGCGGTTCGCTCTGTTCAAGCTTCACTTTTTTAAGGGCTATGTTGGCTTGTAGGAGATGGAGGGAGGACAAATATTTGGAGGGATAATTGGATTAGATATTTCCATGAGGTCATTTTTCCTAAACAAGCTTCTTCCTACTCAATTAATTTAGTTATTGATGGTGGAAGATCCTAGAACACTCAATTGGTGAATGAAAATTTCCCTCCCATCTGTGGCTTCTAAGATAGAAACAACTCGAATTTATTTTGGTCAGGAAAACAAATTAATTTGGTATACTCATCTAATATTCTCAATCAAGTTACCTTATCAATCTTTGATTCTTCTAAGAAGAGGAAGTGCTGATGAGCCTCATGCAAAGTTCTGTAAGCAAATTTGAACCCTCCATCTACCGCCAAAAATTAAAATCTTTCTCTAGGAAGTCATGTCTGGTGCTCTGAATGTGAGGGATATGCTGGCCAAGAGAATCCCGAGGATAGATATTGTATGTGAATTATGCAAAGAAGCTGCGGAAGATGTACAACACATATTTCTAAAATGCCCTTTCATGAAGGCTCTTTGGTTCCTCTGTGGAATTAGGATTGAAGCATATTCAAAGAACTTATAGTCTATCAGAATATTCAGCGACGGCTGTTACTAACAGATATCAATCCATATCTGCCATATTACCTTGCACAAGCTCTATGGATCCACAGACGTAATTTCATATATGGAAAGGTTGATTGCAATCCAATTCAGGTCAAAAATCACATTCTTGCATCCCTCAATTCTTATTCAAGTTCCCTGCACGACAAACATCAGGAACCTCCCCATGCTGCCATCGCCTATCCTATCACGTTTTCAGCAGATCAACCTTCGGTTATTACTCTCAATCCTCCCTCCACGATAGCAGATCAGGAAAATGTGCATCTCCACCCTTTGCCATTACACATCATCCATCCAATGTCTCCTCAATTCTTTGTCAGGAGTTTAATCCCTCATGTTCCAACGCCTCTATGTTTGGAACTTACCATTATTGTTGATGCGACAGTATGCACTTCCCATTCTATTGTAGCCGCAGTTACCACAGATTAGGCAGGGGTAGTTATTGTGGCGCAGGCCATGCATATTGTTGCCGTGGATGGTGATGAAGCAGAGTCATGTGCCATTCTTCAACTTTGCCTTAAAATTAGCTTATTCCCATGGACAAATCCTCGGTGATGCCTTGTCCCCCATAAGCCAAATCCTTGGATCCAAGTAACCTCTTTGGCGATCCCTCCATGCTGTATCTAGATGTCGTCAATTTCTTACTGAGTTCCCTCTTTTTAAGATCACTCATGTGGGTAGATCACGGGTTGCCTTGGCCCAATGTTTAGCAAAGTTCTGTATTGACAATGGGTTTGTTGGGTTCTAGGTGGTTGCTCACTCCCATGTCTTTTGTAAGATTGCTTTTAATGGGATCACTCTTTCAAACAAAAAAACAAAGTCAACATGGGGAAATCTTCAAAGTAGGTACAATGATGGACACCTTTTTAGTTCGAGCTCAACAATTAATAAATTGAGTAGTTACATGTACAATCACCAAATAACATACATCGAATCATGTTTACTAAAGATAAGGACTACCGGAAGTCAATAGAGATCGTAAAGCAACAACACCACCTGAGCAAGAGCAAGCGTATGATAACATTGGATCCCATCAATCTAAAGCTAAGTGTGGAAATGCAATATGGTACGCTCTAATAACATTCAACTCAAACCAGTAGAGAATGAGCTATCAACATTCGACAAGGTCCTCCACAGGGGGAGTGCATCTCTTGTGTCATGACTTGCCACCCCTTCAACCAATCAACATTTGGATGCTATCCAACAACCTAACTAATCTCTAGATGCTTAGAACTGAAAACTTCCCTTGTTGGAGCGTGATAAGGATGGCATTAAGCTTGTCTAGATGCTCAACATTCACCAACAAATGCCCTAAAGTTTACAAGTTGAAATTTCATCACTAACGGTTAACACCTATTTATCCATACCTTTTTTTTTTTCTAAAATAGATTTTTCAATGAAAGGGAACGAAATAATTACAATGATACTAACCTCCAAATAGAAAGATAGAAAAAGAAAATTCCAACCAAGGAGATCAAAAAGTAGAAAAATAAATAGAAAATGAAAATAACAAAAAAAAAAAAACACACCCTTGCAAACCAAATGTTGCAAACCTAACTATTGCTCTACACAATAATATGACACCAATGTCACTAAAGAAGCTTCAACTGTTCACATCAACGAGATTCAAACAAGACTCATAGCCGACAAAGACTCGATCGTACATAGCTCCTAACTCTGACATAATCCCGATAAAAAGGTCACAGAAGTGATCGACGATGAATAAGCAACCCACCTCTAACACACCCTCATCTCCTCCATGCCACCTCCCCTCTCCTACAAGAGCAACATTGGAGAGGAAGGAGCATGAGCTCCAAAAGGCATCTTAAACTCGAAGCCAAAGCCAAAGGAGAGGAGAAGTTGGAGGCAAGCTTACGGAGGAGTTGGAGGAAGTGACAGAACTGCAGCTTGGAGGCGGGGAGGGGACCTAGCCTGGAGAAGCACGGGGGTAACTGGTTGAGATCATCAGAGCAGCGGCTTCCCCGATCGACATGGTAAAGCCGATCAGGAGCCTGATCAGCTTCTGCGAAAGGGAGATCGAACATTGCTTGCAGAGCAAGCGTCCGCGTACACCCTTCTAACTTCTACTAAAAAAATTAATCCATATTTATCCATCCTATTAAATCTCATTATTTATGCAAAGATCACAATGATCAGAACACTATTTTAATTCACATTTCAACCCTTCATCACCATCGCATACTTATCTGTTTTCGGAAGAGACATCTTGCGACAAATATTTTGCCTGTAACATACTTTATACAATGATACATAATATAGAAACACGATGGCAACATCAAGCAAGGAAATTAAACCTTGCAAGAAGAAATGGTCAGGATATTAGAGTCACTGCCCCCTCCCTATCGTCCAACAATTAATCAAGGTCAATCAAGATGACTGGATTGATATTACCTGCAGCATATGTGACAGAGCAGACATTGAAACAATAGTGTGAATGATGAAAGTTTGTTGCCTGGTAGATAATAATTTGTACATAGCATTTCGCTTGTGTCACCACGAGAAGGGTGGTTTTCTAAGATACTTATAAAAACCAAGATCTTCGAGGGGCCTAAGGGTACTTGCCTCAAGACATCTTGGTGAGTTCCATGCTATTAAGGGATCTAAATCCAACCTCATAGTACTTTTCCCGTGAAACCAGAATTATACTCGGAGTGAAGAAATAATCTGGTTATCCTCAATTACAATTTCAAGTAGATTTGGAAGATAGTTGTGCATATTCAATATTATAAGATTTCCTAATAAGAAATATAAAACCGATTCTCTTGTCACATTGAGGCTTCCACATACTACCCCCTTCAGTAAAAATCGGCCTACATATACCTCTTGCTTTTGCAGATCCTTCCAGCTTAAAGCATGTATTAACCACTTAATCTATCAACTTTGGTCCCTTGGCAATCAAGAATACAGTTTTTCCATAGCAAATCCAACATTAATTGACCACCATTGCTTCGAGGGAATTCACAATCATAAAACCTATCACACAGAATAGCATTGCAAAGAAGCACACGCAGGGACTACTTACAACAGACAAAGGGAGATAAAAAGCTAGATTGGCCATTGTCCGGTACCTTACAAAACTAATTTTTGACGCAAACAAAGCAACAAGGACCTAATATAAACAGCAGCAAATAGATAATATTCCTTGTATCTGCTGCTAACACCTAAGACAACTCAATCCAAAAAATGCAGCTATACACATTCAACGAACGGATGAGAACATGGCATCACAAATCCGACCAGACAACCCACCTGAGGTGGTACCTAGAGACCTGTGGCCACCTCAATCAATTCACTCCTTTATAAAGCCACATAAAAAACCTCAACCATTTGCTTACTTCCAACGTATTCCATTTACTAGAGCCACGTAAAACACCAGAAACCATCACATTTTATAGGATAACAATGATAAATAGAGAGTCTCGCTAGTAAAGATTCATAGATCCATCCACAAAAATAACATACAAACAAAAATACAACCATTTACCTTTCAAAAGCTGAAAAAAAACACCTTTACATCAACAAAAATAAAGGGCGAAAGAGCACCCTAACTCAAAAATCAAAAGAAAAGCTTAGAACTTTCAGCATCCACGGTTGAAATCAGAGAGGCGTAGTGGAGATAGATTTGATAAGTAGAACTCAAATGATCAACAACAAAATCTAATCTAGATAGACACATACAATCACACACGTAATAATATTGATAAGCAAAGAAGTTTGCTATCAAACATCCATAGATGCATCCATAACAAGAAAAACAAATAAAAGCCCAATTATTATGCAGCAACAAAGCCAAACAAAGACCATATAGCCCTATTGCGAGCTCCAAAATACCATAGGAAATAACAGGAAAGCTCACACTTCCAGCATCCAAAAGCGAAATAAGGAAGCTAGTGGTGAGGATAGAACCAATGGGTACAAGGCTGATGGATCAACAGTATAAGCTACTATAGTCTTTCCCTCTCCGCAGAGCTATCACATACAATGGAATAACAAAAAGACTTGGAGATAAATATCCATGGTACCATCCATGACAAGCCAGAAACATATCAAAAATCTAATCTTTATGCAGCAACAAAGCAAAACAATGACGAAAGAAGTGCCTTAACTGCAAAGACCTTCAGAATCCACAGGAAGAAAACAGGCAAGCTCACTAATATCAGTATCCATGGACGAATAGAAAATGTGGTAACTGAGAGATCTGATGGGTATGGATCAACAGTATAACCTCATATGGTCACCTCTTGCTAGAACCATGTAAAACAACACAACCAGTCAATAATATGGAATAGCATTGATAGGCAAAGAAGTTCAGTAATAAAGCTCCATCGACGACAAGAAAAAGAGGGCATAAGGATCTAATCTTTACACAGCAAGGAAGCACAACAAGCACAAAATAATACCACCAACTCCAAAATCTATATAAAATAAAAGCTCACACCTATCAGCAGCTATAGGTGAAACCATGAGTGTGGTAGTAGCGGGGACAGATCATAAGGTTGTAACAGGGAAGATCACGGTTCAGACTGTTAAAACAGGCTCAACACAAGCTCGGCTTGAGTGGCTCAACATGGGCTCAAGTCACATTAGCAAGCGGAGCCAACACCGGAGTTTGAGCTTGATAAGCTTATTGAGCTAAACGTGAGCTGAGCCTAACTCAGATTGATAACAGCTCAAGCGACAAGAATGGAAATGTGCTTAAATATATACACCATATAGTTTAGGTACTTCATGTTATAAACAAATAATATAAATCCAAAGATGTGAATTTACCAAAACCTCACCTTTACTCCTTCCCTCTCCATTGTTCCCTCATAACACCACCCAACTAAACGTCTTTTGATTAATCATCAATATTGTGAGTGATGATTTTCTAATTTTTTTTCATTTTAGTTTAAATCAATTTACTTCTACATCTTTCTTAGGTTTCTAAAACTAATATCGGTAGTTGTAGTGAGTTTATTAAATCAATCAAGAGCTAAAAGAGTTTGAGCTTGTAGGATTGGGCTCTAGCCCAATCAAGTCCTAGCCTTAGCCAACTCACTCAAACCTTATCAAGCCAAGCCTGAGCTCCAGCCCAGCTGGTGCAATCAAGCCCAAACCTAAAATTACGGTATAATGTAACAGTAGTCACCCGTTGCTCAGAGTCGCGTAAGACAACACAACCCATCACATAACACAAAATAACATCGATAAGCAAAGAAGTTCACTAATAAATATCCATAAATCCATCCATGACAATCAACAGACATATCATCTCTAGGCAACAAGGACGAAAATACAACCGACTAAACAAATCCTGACAAGAGCTCCAAAATCCAAAAAACTGGAAAAGCTCACTACTTTAGATGGTGGTTACCAGGATTGATCAGAATAATATCGATGGTATAATCAAACCTATCCTCCTGTCATCATAACCGCTCAAAGCACCACAACCAATCACATTTCATCGAAGGACATTGATAAGCAATGAAGTTATGTAATAAAGATCCATCCACAACAACGCGAAAAAACAAATAAAAATCTAATCTTTACGCAGCAAGGAAGCAAGACAACGACCAAAAAAGTGTCCGAACAAAAACAACTGCGAAATCGATAGGACAAAACAGGAAAGCTCGCAACTTTCATCATCCATAGGCGAAATCATGCAGGTGGCAACTGAGTTTGGTCATGAAGGTGGCAAACACTGCAGCCCATCAGATAGCATGGAATAACATTGATAAGCAAAGAAGTTCACTCATAATTATCCATAAATCCATCCACGACAAATCAAAAAAGCATATAAAAAATCTAATCTTTACGCAGCAACAGAAGTAAGACAACGACCAAAGAAGTACCCTAACAAGAAAAAGCTCCAAAATCCATAGGGAAAGAACAAGAAAGCTCACAACTTTAAGCATCCATAGGCGAAACAACGAAGGTGGGGTAGCCGAGATCTGATCCGATGACGGGTAAAATGGTGGACGGATGTGGTGATCTAACGGTAGGACTTCTGGAACCTGGCGCGGGCGCCGCGTCCTCCGAACTTCTTGGGCTCGCAGCGGCGCGGGTCGGCGACGAGGAGGGTGCGGTCGTACCTGACAAGGGTGTCCTTGATCTCCTTCTTCGACTGCTCGTCCCGGAACTTCTGGTAGAACGCCACGAGGGCCTTCGCTATGCTCTGCCTTATGGCGTAGATCCTCGACGTCTGCCCCCCGCCCTTCACGCGGATCCTCATGTCGACGTCGGCGAAGCGGTGGCGGCCGAGGAGTAGCACCGGTTCGCAGGCCTTGAACCGGAGGGCCTCGGGCTGGACTAGCTCGATCGGGACGCCGTTGATCTTGATGAGGCCGCGACCCCTCTTGCAGTGGGTCACCGCCACCGCCGTCTTCTTCCGACCGAAGCACTGCACCGCCTCCGTGCTCGCCATGGCCTCCTGAGGTTCCTCGAACTCGATCTCCTTCTCCTCCTCTCGCTGGTGGGGTGATGGGTTCTTCTTCCTACGGTTTGGCGGCGACGAAAGAAAGGGTTACGGTAGTGTGGAGGGAAGGTGTTTATATATGGTCGATCATGCGGGCAGGGAGATTAGGGTTTGCGTTTGGGGTGGATGGGCGAGAGGGTGTGGGTGGGAAAGAGAGAGAATGGGAGGGGGTTTGTGTAATTCTTTTTCTATGGGAGAAGGAAAATATATACGAAAGCATATACATGTACATACATATACATACAAGATACACATCCGTATATGTAATGAGAAGAAAAATATGTTAATGATATTGCCAAGGAGTTCGTTGAAGTCTAATATAATGTGTAACTAAGAATGCAGTGAGCAAAGGATAAATTTTGGTTTGAGTAAATCTATGATTAGGTGGGAACAAGTAAGTTTTGTGTGTTGGCATCTCCTGGTGTAAAGATACGTGAATTGCATTGAAAAGATGGAATAGTGGAATCTTGCAATCTTCAATGGCATAGATGATCTCCTACTCAATTTCCTATGTTCTGCTTCTTATTATAGCTATGGAAAGTAAGGGAGTTGTATGAGATAGTGGCATTGGCTTGGGTTACTGTGGTGGCTAGCTTTAAAGCATGGAGAAAGTTGAGTGCTTTCGTATGGAGAGGAAAGTGTATCAAGAAATTTCTTTGCATCCATACGATGTTTTGTTTGGAATCTAAGCATGCAGCTACACCACAAGCAGAGTTACTGTTGTAATCAGCAGTTGTATTTCATGAAAGAGCTTGCACAAAATGTCTTGAAAGGAAGAAAAAACACCATATGCATTGAAAACTCAACAGAATGGGTGCAGTAGCAAATATTAAGATTAGCTTAATCGGAAGTTTTAGCTATGAAGATGGAGGTCATAAGCATTAAATTTAAAACTTGCGCCTCTTCTATCATGATTGATTATAAATGGCATGATATTCTCTGTGTTCACATAATTTACATGACTAAAATGAAAAGTCAAAATTTTCATGGTAACTAAAAATATGTTGTATGTAAATTTTAAGTACCATATTATGCAGTTAACTATGAATATAATAATGGAATATCTATATAGTTATGCATTAAAGAACGCACGTGCTAGACCTTATGCATTTGTGAATCAATTGAGGGTTTAAGCCCTAGTCAAGTTAAATGGTGAAATTAAAAAAGAGTTAAGGCTTGGCCTATAAAGGGCTAAATTGGGCTTTAATCCTATTATACAAATTGAGAATCTCCTATGAATTAAAGTTTGAGACGTACCTTGAGAACCTAATGGATAGAATGGTGGCTAGAAAATGTTCCTATAAGTCTTCATAGGCAATTAGATGTATGGTCAGATTAAGTCACTTATCTAACTTGTATAATTTCGTCTAATCTTATGTGTGGTAGGATTTAACTAGATGACTAGTCTCTAGCTAAATTAGATAATCATGTAGCAATATCAAGAGTTATTTCCTTACTTTAGGTGGTTAAATCATGCTTAAATATGCTATAAAATATATGTTCTAGTTAACTAGTTCATTGCCCTTCTAGTAACTAGTTAAGACGCTCAATAAGGCTCTAGGTCATCTTCCCAAAATTAAATGGCTAGCTTGATATCTTCTTAATCAGTTTCATATCAAATTGGGACCTTATGTGAAACATCTTAAAAATCCTGACTCTAAGTCAATTCAAAGTGGTTCGGGCTAATTTGGACCTAAAAACCCAGGTATGATTCGGTGCTGGTGTCAGCACCTCCTTAAATTGTCAAAAAATGTGTATTTCTAGTCAACCCTTAGTCAAATATTGTCAAAAGGGTGCCATGTATGGTACCAATGGATTTCTCTATCACAAGCTTTCCGATGGCACTTGTTTTGCGTGATTTCGAGGTGTATAGCTCAAGTTAGGGCCAAAAGAAGCCACCAGGGACCTAAATGTAAGGTAAACCCAACCCTAAGGGTAATTTGGATATTTCACCCACCTAAACCAACTTGCACCCATTCCTAGGCCTATAAAAGGGTCCTCTGGGTCCCTTGAGTCGTCATTAGCCTCTAAACCCCTCAAATTAAGAGAGAAAGAAAGGAGGAAAACTTTGGTTTTTCCTTTTAAAAATTAAAATTTTTTTTCATTCAAGGACCCGATTGCAATTCCACAAAATGCGGGCTTCCCACCACAAATTTCATGGGGCTCATGGTGGCGGCGAGCGCCTGATCAATGACGCGTGGCACGTGGAGAGGTCGCGGCGAGCACACACGAGCTCGCGCGAGAGCGTAGGGCGATCGCCACGTCGGGTGCATAGTGGAGACAAGCAACGCGAGCGTGATCGGACGTGCACGCAGGTGCGAGTGAATCCCCGCGCGACATGTGGCAAGCGGCCAGCGCACAAGTGCGACAATCAATTCGGCCGAACTGGCTAGTCTGTTTTGGCTCTAGACCCCTTCACGATGTTTTGGTCGATTTTAGACCTTCCCGACCTTGGATTTAGACAAATAAGGTATTGTTGAAATCATATCGCGCGACAAATAAGGCATGTTCAGAGAAACTCAGATCAAACGAGAGTGGATACGAGTCCATTCCCTTGTGAGAGTGGTGGTAAATGTTATGCATAGCTCCTTGCCTAAGGACGGTTGTGCATACGTGCTCTACTGTGTGGCGGTGTCTCTCTGTAAATGTCGAGTTAATTCATCTACCTTTTTCTCGATGATCGAGACCTTATCTAAGCGACTGGTCATTAATTCCAGATTGACGAATGCTCATAGGCCTTGAGTCTCGTGTGTCCCTCGCGTGTTTGTCAATGCGTGGGTGGTCGTCTGCAACGACTCGATTCCCGAGTCCCTACGAGACAAGAGAATCGGACCGACTCGACTAATCTCAAGACCTAGTCGTCCAACGAGGAAGTAACGAGTGTAACACGTCAGTGAAACGCTAAGTAGAGTGGCAGCTAAAACTAAAGAAACAGTAGAGTGTACAGTAGCTGTTATATTTTACTTTCTTTATTTACGTCCTTCTATTATTCCACGATTTATTTATTTCTCAGATCCTTCACTTAGTCTCGGATGTTCCTTGTGGGAACGATCTTGATTGCAGTCTTTTCCGAAAAGTAGAAGTAACACGTGGTGCTCTCCTGGCCGGGAGAGTCCCCCGTGGTGGTCCTACCCCTAGTCAACCACCCCAAGGTCGCTGACAGATGTAACGGTGACTACGGCACGCGCGATAAGCTCACGGGTAGCTACCCCGCACTGGCACACGGTCAGTCGTTTCCGTTAACGGGTGCACCCAAAGCACAACATGGAACCAGTATAGGGCAGAGCCCTCTCAGTAACAGGGGTCCAACCCCTCCACAGCCCGCGCACCCTCGCCTGACTACCCTGGTTTGCCCAGTGGGCCTAACAAGTCGGTGTAGGAGGCTAGCAGAACCCTGGGGCCCGTGGGGTAGCTAGTGCTCTCCCTACACTAGTAGCACTCCTCGGTACTGCGTACGCGAGGGCCAGCAAGTCGGTATACAGTGGCCAAACCCACCCCGGTCTCAACCTGAGGGCGGCAAGCTCCCCTCTACACTAAGAGGTAATGTGTGCTCTCTTTGGTACCACGTACCCAAGGGACAACACACTTCCACGTTTCACTTTCTCAGTTCCATTCTATTCTCTTTCCAGGAGTTCTACTCCTAATTCCCCGTAGGGTTCGTATTCTTTTTGTTCAGCCATTGTAGGTTTCACTATTCCAGTCTTATGTTCATACAACCCATATTCTTAATCATATTTATTCATTCATAACAAGCAGCTATTAATTCCTTTCTACTTTTCCAAGACTGCAATATATATATATATTCTACTAGTTTTCCAGTCCTAGGATTCATGCCGTATCCTAGGATCTATCACTCAAACTAGTTTTCCAGTCCTAGGATTCATGCAATAGCCTAGGATCTATCATTCAATCTAGTTTCTCAGTCCTAGGGTCCATGCAATACCCTAGACTCTATTAATTGTTCTACAATTGTAACAAATTATGCTAAATAAATTATGTTACGAACGCGGCTTCAAGACGTCTTTTAAGACGTCTGGGAGGTGGCCCAGACGTTTGACCAGACGTCTGGAACCCCTTCCAGACGTCTGGGATTTGATTTCTGCGGCACGGTGGATTTCGTCTGCGCGCCTGCGCGCGCAGACTTGCGGATGCCTTCTTTTTCCCTCTCCTCCTGCAGGCGCAGGCGCTGCCCCCCTCTCTCTCTCTCCCCCTGCGCGGCTTTAAAAATGGCCCTCACCCTCTCCCTCACTCTCATCTCCTCCGTTCCCTTCTTCTCCTTCCAGCCGGTGCGAGAGTGAGCGAGCGACGCAGCAGCAGCCACGGCGGGGGTGCGGGAGGAGTGGTTGCGTGAGGGAGGAGACGCTCGGCTATGAGGGCTCGAGCTTGTCGGGGCAGCTGGAGCCGGCCGGCGGGGGAGAAGCGGGTGTGGAGCGTCGCTGGAGGGCTATTGCAGCTCGAGCAGCTGGCGGACGAGGCGCGGTGCGGCCGTGCGTCGCGGGCGGAGGGCGAGTCAAGCTCTGATTTTGAAAATTTTTCCAGAATTAGACGTCTGGGATTCCAACCAGACGACGGTGAAGACGTCTGGAGGACTGTCCAGACGTCTGGTAAGTAAGTTATTTTCATCCTTCTTCCTTTTCTGCGACCATCCGTACTGAGCACGAGGAGTGGGTACGTGTAGGTTCTAAGATTCGCATCCAACGCGAATCAGACGTCTGGCCGCAGTGCTAGACGACGGGAAGGACTTCCAGACGTCCGGGGTGACCATCGGACGTCTGGGAACTAGGCCAGACGCCCCCGCAGGCTTCTGGATGTTTGAGAGACTACATAGAGCGAAGGTATCCTCTGAACCACATTTTAAGACGTCTGGAAGAGGTTCCAGACGTCTGATTTTGGACTGTTTCGTCGTTTTCGACCCGTTTAGGGTCCGTTTGGAGTCCGTTTTTCGCGTTTCGTGTTGCGTTCTTTTCGGGATAAAATCCTCTACCCGTTTACAGTAATTATATACTGTTTTGAGAAACTCCTTGTGTTTGATCCTTGTGTTAGGACCCCGTTCCATTGCAGTCTCGGGGGTTGCGGAGGCGCGCGGGATTTCCGACCACGCCCCCATTACTTCCGTTGTAGCTGGTAGAGTGGCTTTAGAAATTATTAACATAACTTATTACAATTATGGAACAATTAATAGAACCTAGGGCATTGCATGAATCCTAGGAATGAGAAACCATATTGAATGATAGATCCTAGGGTATTGCATGAATCCTAGGGCCGGAAAACTAGATTGAATGATAGATCCTAGGTTACGGCATGAATCCTAGGACTGGAAAACTAGTGAAATGAATATACATATTGCAGTCTTGGAAAATGTGGAAATGAAATAATAGCTACCTGTAAATTGGTTTAACAGCTGCCTGTTATGAATAAATGAACATGATTGAGAATATGGGTTGTATGAACGTGAAACTGGAAAGGTGAAACCTGAATGTGCTGAGTTAAAAGAGCTGGAACCCTACGGGGAATTAGGAGTAGAACTCCTGGAAAGAGAATGAAATGGAACTGAGAAAGAAAGATGTGGAGGTGCGTTGTCTCTTGGGTACGTAGTGCCAGGGGAAGCACCCGTTACCTACTAGTGCAGAGCGGAGCTAGCAGCCCCAGGGACACGGGGTTAGGTCTAGCCACTTTGTACCGACTTTTGGCCCTCGTGTATACAGTATCGAGGAGAGCTACTAGTGTAGGGCGAGTACTAGCTACCCCACGGGCCCTGGGGTTCTGCTAGCTCACCTACACCGACTTGTTAGGCCCACTGGGCAAACTAGGGTAGTCAGACGAGGGTGCACAGACTGTGGAGGGGCAAGGCCCCTGTTTGGTTACTGTGGTGGGGTTGGACCCCTGTTACTGAGAGGGCTCTGCCCTATACTGGTTCCGTGCTGTGCTTTGGGCGCATCCGTTAACGGAAACGACTGACCGTGTGCCAGTGCGGGTTAGCTACCCGTGCGTTTACCGCGCGTGCCGTAGTCACCGTTACATCTGTCAGTGACCTTGGGGTGGTTGACTGAGAGTAGGATCACCACGGGGGACTCTCCCGGCCAGGAGAGCACCACGTGTTACTTCTACTGTTCGGAAAAGACTGCAATCAAGATCGTTCCCACGAGGAACATTTGAGATCAAGTGAAGGATCTGAGAAATAGATAAATTGTGAAACAATAGAAAGACGTAAATAAAGGAAGAAAGAAAATAAAACAGCTACTGGACACTTTACTGCTTCTTTAGTTTAGCTGCCACTCTACTTAGCATTTCGCTGACGTGTTACACTCGTTACTTTTCAAGATCTGGTGTTGAGCAGCCAGGGTCAGCGGCTGCAGAGGATGCTGGGGCCGAGTAGGGTCCAGTAGAGTTACCACTGTTATTTCGTGCCCTTTTTGTTCCACTGTAGTGAGTAGTTTTTGTTACTCTCTGTACTTTTCTTTACTCGTAGTTCTTGTTATGTTAAATGTTGTTCTACTGTTGTGGTGGTACATGCTGTAGTAGTTCTTTTTCTTACTGCTGTATTTTGTTACTGCTAGTTATATTTCATGTTGAATGTGGTTTATTTTACTGCTCTTTTGGTTACTTCCTCATTGGACGACTAGGTCTTGGGATTAGTCGAGTCGGTCCGGTTCTCGTGTCTCGTAGGGACTCGGGAATCGGGGGCGTGGTCGAAAATCCCGCGAGCCTCCGCAATCCCCAAGACAGCAATGGAACGGGGTCTTAACACAAGGAGTTTCTCAGAACGGTATATAATTACTATAAACGGGTTGTAACGAACGCGTGCCCCAGATGTATTAAAAAAAAGGTGGCCCAGACGTCGAACCAGACGTCTGGGATCACATCCAGACGTCTGACAAGATGTCTGGGATCGTTTCCAGACGTCTGGAAATTCGTTAATTTCGACACGCGTGGGTCGTCTGCACTCCTGAGCGCGCAGACCGGATATTCGCTTATTCCTTCTTTCTCTGCGGCTGCAGACACTTGCCGCGTCCTCTCTCTCCTCCTCGCGCGGCATTAAAAGGCCACGCGCTCCCTCCCGTCGTCTCCACCGTCTCCTCCCTCTTCTCCTTCAGCCAGTGAGCGTGAGCGTGAGCGCGAGCGCGAGGGCGGCAGCGGCGGCCGCAGTGAGCGCGGAGGAGGTGCGGCGTGCGGACGGACGGAAATGTACGGCATGGCTCTTGGGAGGAGCACCTGCCCCTGGCGGAGTTTGCATACAACAATAGTTATCACTCGAGCATCGGCATGGCTCCCTACGAGGCTCTGTACGGACGGAAATGCACGGCACCCTTGAGTTGGGTTGAGGTGGGGACCAAGTGGGAGGTTGGCCCCAGGTTGATCCGGTAGAGTCAGGAGGTAGTTGAGCAGATCCACAGACGACTCCGTACTGTCAGGAGCAGACAGAAGAGCTACGCAGATCGCAGACGCAGAAAGGTGCAGTTCGAGGTTGGGGACCACGCCTTCCTTCGTGTTTCGCCCATGAAGGGCTTACAGCGGTTTGGGGTGAGAGGGAAGGTCGCGCCGAGGTTCGTGGGGCCCTTTGAGGTCCTGGAGCGGGTTGGACCCGTTGCTTACAGACTTGCCCTTCCCCCGCAGCTTTCTGGTGTGCACGACGTGTTCCACGTGTCCAACCTCAGGAAGTACGTAGCCGATCCCAGCCACGTATTGAGCCACGAGAGCGTCGAGGTGAGCGACGACCTGACCTACCCCGAGCAGCCAGTGCAGATCCTAGACCGAGCCGTCCGCAGGTTGAGACGAAAGCAAGTACCCCTGGTAAAGGTTTTGTGGAGGAGCCAGCGGTACGAGGAGGCTACCTGGGAGCCTGAGGCGGCAATGCGGGAGCGGTACCCAGAACTTTTCGCGGGTACGTCTTTTCGGACCGGCTTCGGTCCTCTTTGAGTTTGTTATGGTTATTTGGACATCTTTTTCCCGCACCCTAGTTGGCGCAAGTTTCGGGGACGAAACTTCCTTTGAGTTTGTTATATTGTAACGAGCGCGTGCCCCAGACGCCTTTTAAGACGTCTGGGAGGTGGCCCAGACGTCGGACCAGACGTCTGGGATCACATCCAGACGTCTGACCGGACGTCCGGGAGAGTTTACAGACGTCTGGAGAACAGTTATGTTCGCACGGGAGATTCGTTTGCGCGCCTGTGCGCGCAGACCTACGATTCTCCCCTCTTTCTCTGCGGCTGCAGGCGGCTGCGACCGCCTTCTCTCTCCTCCTCGCGCGGCCTTAAAAGGGCGCGCCTCCCCTCCCGTCTCCACCATCTTCTTCCTTCTTCTCCTTCCTGTGCGCGAGAGCGAGCGGACGCGAGGGCGCAGTGGCAGCGGCAGCTGCAGTGAGCGCGGAGGAGGTGCGGCGTGCGAGGGCGGGGCTCTGCCGTGAGGGCGAGCTCGCCGGAGCGGCTTGGCCGGCCGGCGGAGGGCGCAGGGGGCGCGGAGCGACGCGGAGAGGGACCTGCTGCGGGTTGAGCAGCAGACGCGCGAGGTGCGACGCGGGCAGCGTCGCGAGCGGAGGCCGAGCAGGATTCTGATTCTGGAAAAATTTCCAGAATCAGACGTCTGGATTGATAGCCAGACGGCAAGGTCGACGTCTGTAAGATCATACAGACGTCTGAAAGGTGAGTTTCCGCTTTCTTCTTCCTTCTTGTCGACTGACCGTACTGAGGGAGGGGGGTTGGCTGTGCGCAGGTTCGCTGATTCGCCATCCCTTGCGAATCAGACGTCTGGAAGTTGTATCAGACGGCGGGAGTGACCTCAAGACGTCCGGAGGGACCATCGGACGTCTGGGATCTAGGCAGACGTCCCCACAGACTTCTGGACGTCCGGGGAACCAAGCCGAACAGGTAATTCTCTGATCCACCGTTTAAGACGTCTGGAAGGAGTTCCAGACGTCTGATTTTGCACAGTATTGTCTTTCTCGACCCGTTTAGGGCCCGTTTGGGCTCCGTTTTCCGCGATTCGAGTTGCGTTCGTTTCAGAATTAATTCCTCTACTCATCTATGGTAGCTATACACTGTTTTGAGACACTCCTTGTGTTTGATCCTTGTGACAGGATCTCGTTCAGTTGCAGTCTTGAGAGTCGCGGAGGCACGCGGGATTCCCGATCACGCCCCCATTACTCCCGTTGTACCTGGTAGAGTGGCTTTAAGTATTAATAAAATCTGTTAAAGTATGGAACCATAACTAGAACCTAGGGCATTGCATGAATCCTAGGAATGAGAAATATATGGAATGATAGCTCCTAGGTGTTGCATGAATCCTAGGGCCGAAAAACTAGATTGTATGATAGATCCTAGGATATGGCATGAATCCTAGGGTGGAAAAACTAGTGGAATGTATATTACTGCAGTCTTAGAAAATTGGAAAGGAATACATAAAGCTGCCTGTAAATTTAATTAACAGCTACCTGTTATGAATAAAGAAACATGTTTGAGATCATGGATTTTGAGAATGTGAATCTGGAAAGTGAAACACATGATGTTCCGAGATAAAGAGCTGGAACCCTACGGGGAATTAGGAGTGGAACTCCTGGAAAGAAAAAGGAATGGAACTGAGATGTAGTTTGTACTGTCCCTTGGGTACGCAGTACCAAGGGAAGTACCTGTACCTGTTTAGTGCAGAGTGGGGCCAGCCGCCCCAGGGACCCGGGGTTAGGATTGGCCGCTCTGTACCGACTTGTTGGCCCTCGTGTACGTAGTACCGAGGAGAGCTAGTAGTGTTAGGAGAGTACTAGCTACCCCACGGGCCCCGGGGTTCTGCTAGCCTCCTTCACCGACTTGTTAGGCCCACTAAGGCAAACCAGGGTAGTCAGGCGAGGGTGCGCGGACTGTGGAGGGGCAAGGCCCCGGTTTGGTTACTGTGGAGGGGTTGGACCCCTGTTACTGAGAAGGCTCTGCCCTGGTTCCGTGCTGTGCTTTGGGCGCACCCGTTAACGGAAACGACTGATTGCGTGCCAGTGCGGGCTAGCTACCTGTGCGTTTATCGCGCGTGCCGTAGTCACCGTTACGTCTGTCAGTGACCTTGGGGTGGTTGACTGAGGGTAGGATCACCACGGGGGACTCTCCCGGCCAGGAGAGCACCACGTGCTACTTCTACTTTTGGAAAAGACTGCAATCAAGATCGTTCCCACGAGGACATTCGAGATCAAGTAAAAGACCTGAGAAATAAATGAAATAGTGAGAAAAATTGAAAGATGTGAATAAAGGAAGTAATAGAACATAACAGCTACTGTACACTCTACTGTTGCCTTTAGTTAGTTTGCCACTCTACTCAGCATTTTGCTGACGTGTTACACTCGTTACCTTTTTCAGGACCAGGTGTTGAGCAGCCAGGGTCGGCGGCTGCAGAGGACGCTGGGCCGAGTAGGGTCCAGTAGAGTTACCACAGCTTTTGTACCCCTTTTTGTTTATGTTCTAGTGAGTAGTTTTTGTTTCCCCTGTACCTTCTTTACCTGCAGTTCTTGTTATATGATAAATGATGTTTTACTGTTGTGGTGGTACCTACTGTAGTAGTTTCTTTCCTTACTGCTGTACTTTCTTACTGTTAGTTATATTCATGCTGAATGTGGTTTATTTTACTGTCTTTTGGTTACTTCCTCGTTGGACGACTCGGTCTTGGGATTAGTCGAGTCGGTCCGGTTCTCGTGTCTCGTAGGGACTCGGGAACCGGGTCGTTACACGGACTGTGGAGGGGCAAGGCCTCGGTTTGGTTACTGTGGAGGGGTTAGACCCCTGTTACTGAGAGGGCTCTGCCCTGGACTGGTTCCGTGCTGTGCTTTGGGCGCACCCGTTAACGGAAACGACTGACCGCGTGCCAGTACGGGTTAGCTACCTGTGCGTTTATCGCGCGTGCCGTAGTCACCGTTACGTCTGTCAGTGACCTTGGGGTGGTTGACTGAGGGTAG
Organism: Thalassia testudinum; assembly: GCA_037157565.1. Classification (NCBI taxonomy): domain Eukaryota; kingdom Viridiplantae; phylum Streptophyta; class Magnoliopsida; order Alismatales; family Hydrocharitaceae; genus Thalassia; species Thalassia testudinum. The sequence goes on from JAZHRO010000076.1 coordinate 5,816,996, forward strand.
GATCACCACGGGGGACTCTCCCGGCCAGGAGAGCACCACATGCTACTTCTACTTTTTGGAAAAGACTGCAATCAAGATCGTTCCCACGAGGAACATTAGAGATCAAGTAAAAGATCTGAGGAATAAATGAAATAGTGAGACAATTGAAAAATGTGAATAAAGAAAGTAATAGAACATAAAAGCTACTGTACACTCTACTGTTGTCTTTAGTTTTAGTTGCCACTCTACTCAGCGTTTTGCTGACGTGTTACACTCGTTACCTTTTTCAGGACCAGGTGTTGAGCAGCCAGGGTCAGCGGTTGCAGAGGACGCTGGGCCGAGTAGGGTCCAATAGAGTTACCACTGTCTTTTGTACCTCTTTGTTTCCGTTATAGTGAGTAGTTCTTGTTTCCGCTGTACTTTTCTTTACCTGTAGTTCATGTTATATGATAAATGTTGTTCTACTGTTTTGGTGGTATATACTGTAGTAGTTTCTTTCCTTACTGCTGTACTTTCTTGCTGTTAGTTATATTCATGCTGAATGTGGTTTATTTTACTGCCCTTTTGGTTACTTCCTCGTTGGACGACTCGGTCTTGGGATTAGTCGAGTCGGTCCGATTCTCGTGTCTCGTAGGGACTCGGGAACCGGGTCGTTACACGGGTAGAGGATTTTATTCTAGAAAGAACGCAACTCGAAACGCGGAAAACAGACTCCGAACGGGCCCTAAACAAGTCGAAAACGACGAAACTGCCCAAAATCAAACGTTTGGAACCTCTTCTAGACGTCTTAAAATGTGGCTCAGAGCGTACCTTCGTTCTGTGTAGTCCCTCAGACGTTCAGAAGCCAGCGGGGGCGTCTGGCTTAGTTCCCAGACGTCCGATGGTCACCCCGGATGTCTGGAAGTCCTTCCCGTCGTCTGGCAATGCGGCCAGACGTCCGATTCTCGTGGGATGGCAAGCCCTCGCGCCCTCCCAAGCAGAACTTGCACGCACCCACACCTATTCTCAGTACGACGAGTCGCAGACGAAGGCACGGCGGACGGCCGCATAGCCGTACACGCGAAAAAGGAAGAAGATAGAAATATCTTACCGTACAGACGTCTGGACAGTCCTCCAGACGTCTTCACCGTCGTCTGGTTGGAAGCTCAGACGTCTGATTATGGAAAAACTTCCAGAATTAGAGCTCGACTCGTTCTCCTCCCACGACGCACGGCCGCGCCGCGCCCCATCCGCCTGCTGCTCGAGTTGCAGCAGCCCCTCCGCGACACTCCACGCCCGCTGCTCCCCCGCCGGCTGGCTCTAGCTGCCCCGGCAAGCTCGAGCCCTCACGGTCGAGCGTCTCCTCCCTTGCGCAACACCTCCTCCCGCACACTTGCCGCGGCCGCTGCTGCCGCCGCTCGCTCGCGCTCTCGCACCGGCTGGGAGAAGAAGGAGAGGAACACGGAGGAGATGAGGGTGAGGGAGAGGGCGAGGGGCCTTTTAAGGCCGCGCGGGGAGAGAGAGAGAGAGATGCCGCGCCCTGCAGGAGGAGAGAGGGAAAAAGAGGGAAGAGAGCGGCGGGCGCAGGTCTGCGCGCATGCGTGCAGACGCAACCTCGTACGCTGCAAAAATTAAATACCAAACGTCTGGAAAGGGTTCCAGACGTCTGGTCATACGTCTGGGCCACTTCCCAGACGTCTTAAAAAAAACGTCATGAGGTCGCGTTCGTAACAATATAACAAACTCAGAGGAAGTTTCGTCCCCGAAACTTGCGTTAACTAGGGTGCGGGAAAGAACAACATATAAAAAAATAACAAACTCAAGGAGGACCGAAGCCGGTCCGAAAAGACGTACCCGCGAAGAGCTCCGGGTACCGCTCCCGCATTGCTGCCTCAGGCTCCCAGGTAGCCTCCTCGTACCGCTGGCTCCGCCATAAAACCTTCACCAGGGGTACTTGCTTTCGTCTCAAACTGCGGACGGCTCGGTCAAGAATCTGCACTGGCCGCTCGGGGTAGGTCAGGTCGTCGCCCACCTCGACGCTCTCGTGACTCAGTACATGACTGGGATCGGCTACGTACTTCCTGAGGTTGGACACGTGGAACACGTCGTGCACACCCGAAAGCTGAGGAAGGAGGGCAAGTCTGTAAGAAACGGGTCCAACCCGCTCCAGGATCTCAAAGGGCCTCACGAACCTCGGCGCGAGCTTCCCTCTCACCCCAAACCGCTGCAGGCCCTTCATGGGCGAAACACGAAGGAAGACGTGGTCCCCAACCTCAAATAGCACCTCTCTGCATCTCCGATCCGCGTAGCTCTTCTGCCTACTCTTGAAAGTGCGGAGTCGCCTGTGGATCTGCTCGACTACCTCCCGACTCTGCCGGATCAACCTGGGGCCAACCTCCCACCTGGTCCCCACCTCAACCCAACTCAAGGGTGCCGTACACCTCCGTCCGTACAGAGCCTCGTAGGGAGCCATGCCGATGCTCGAGTGATACCTGTTGTTGTATGCAAACTCTGCCAGGGGCAGGTGCTCCTCCCAAGAGCCCCTCCAGTCCAGTACACAGGCACGTAAAAGGTCCTCAAGTGTCTGTATCGTGCGCTCCGACTGTCCGTCTGTCTGGGGGTGGTAAGCTGTACTAAATCTCAACCGCGTCCCCAGGGCCTGTTGAAACTCGGTCCAAAACTGGGACGTAGAGTGGGTATCCCGGTCGGATACGATCTCCCGCGGAACTCCGTGTAGTCGTACCACGTCACGGATATACCTCTCTGCCAACTGTGCTGGTCCCAAAGTGACTCGAATCAACCATCTGTCCTGTGATGATGCGGTCTATCAGCTCTGGCCTCGTCTGTCGTGTCACAGTCACTGCCCCACAGTGCCCCCGTAACTCTAGGGGTCGCCAACTGCCCACCTCCTCCAAAAGGCTCCAACTCTGTAACTGTAAATTGGCCAAGTGTGCGGGTGCCTTCCGGCTCAAGGCGTCAGCCACCACGTTGGCCTTTCTTGGGTGGTAGGAAATGCTGCAGTCATAGTCCTTCAGGAGCTCCAACCAACGTCTCTGTCTCATGTTGAGCTCCTTCTGATCAAAAAGGTATCTGAGGCTCTTGTGATCCGTGAAAATCTCGAAGGTCTCACCGTACAAGTAGTGCCTCCAGGTCTTCAGCGCGAAGACGACAGCTGCCAGCTCCAGGTCATGGGTAGGGTAGGTGTTATGAACGCGCGCTCCAGATGGCTTTTAAGACATCTGGGAGGTGACCCAGATGTCAGACCAGACGTCTGGAATCACCTCCAGACGTCGTACAAGACGTCTGGGATCATTTCCAGACGTCGTACAAGACGTCTGGGATCATTTCCAGACGTCTGGAAATCGGTTATTTTGGTACGACTCTTTCGTCTGCGCGCCTGAGCGCGCAGACCTGCGGAAATTCCCTCTCTCTCTTTTTCCCTCTCCCTCCTGCGCCCTCTGTCGCGCTCTCTCTCTCCTCCTCGCGCGGCCTTAAAAGGACACGCCCTCTCCCTCACTCCCGTCACCTCCGTCTCTTTCCTTTTCTCCTTCCAGCCAGTGCACGAGAGCGAGCGCGAGGGTGAGCGGCGGCGGCGAAAGCCGCGGCAGGTGCGGGAGGAGGTGCTGCGCGGCGGAGGAAGCGCTCGGCCGTGAGGGCGAGCCTGCCGGGGCTGCTAGGGCCGGCCGGCGGGGGGCGCAGCGGGCGCGGAGCGACGCGGGAGGACTGCTGCGGCTCGAGCAGCAGGCGGAGCACTCGCAGCGCGGCCGTGCGTCGCGAGCGGAGGGCGTGTTGCACCCTGGTTCTGGAAACTTTTCCAGAATCAGACGTCTGGGCTGATAGCCAGACGACGGGAACGACGTCTGGAATACTATCCAGACGTCTGAAGGGTGAGTTATTCCGTCTTCTTCGTTTTCTTCGATTGACCGTACTAAGAGAGAGAGGAAATGGGTACGCGCAGGGTCGGAGATTCGCATCCAACGCGAATCAGACGTCTGGCTGCAGTGCCAGACGGCGGGAACGACTTCCAGACATCCTGGGTGACCATCGGACGTCTGGGAACTAGGCCAGACGCCCCCGCAGGCTTCTGGACGTCTGAGAGCCCACGCAGAGCAAGGTAATTCCAGATCCACTTTTTAAGACGTCTGGAAGAAGTTCCAGACGTGTGATTTTGCACTGTTTCGTCGTTTTCGACCCGTTTATGGCCCATTCGGGTTCCGTTTTCCGCGTTTCGAGTTGCATCCTTTTCGGAATTAAATCCTCTACCCGTCTACAGTAGCTATACACTGTTTTGAGACACTGTTCCGTTGCAGTCCCCGTTCCGTTGCAGTCCCGGGGGTTGAGTAGGCACGCGGGATTCCCGACCACGCCCCCAGTTTGCCTGTTGTAACCGGTAGAGTGGCTTTAAGTATAATCTGTTAAATTATGAAACCATAAATAAAACCTAGGACATTGCATGAATGCTAGGAATGAGAAATAGATTGAATGGTAGATCCTAGGGTGTTGCATGAATCTTAGGGCTGGAAAACTAGATTGTATGGTAGATCCTAGGATATGGCATGAATCCTAGGACGGGAAAACTAATGGAATGTATGAATACTGCAGTCTTGGAAAATGTGGAAAGGAAATAATAGCTGCCTGTGAAGTGAATTAATAGCTGCCTGTGAATTGAATTAACAGCTGCCTGTTATGAATAAATGAACATGATTAAGAATATGGGATGTATGAACGTGAAACTGGAAAGGTGAAACCGGAATTAGCTGAGTTAAAGAGCTGGAACCCTACGGGGAATTAGGAGTAGAACTCCTGGAAAGTGAATGGAATAGAATTGGGGAGGTGAGCTGGCCCTTGAGTACGGAGTACCAAGGAGAGCGACTGTCCCCCCTGTTTAGTGCAGAGCGGAGCCAGCCGCCCCAGGGACCCGGGGTTAGGACTGGCCATTCTGTACCGACTTGCTGGCCCTCGTGTACGTAGTACCGAGGAGAGCTACTAGTGTAGGGAGGTACTAGCTACCCCACGGGCCCCGGGGTTCTGCTAGCCTCCTACACCGACTTGTTAGGCCCACTGGGGCAAACCAGGGTAGTCAGGCGAGGGTGCGCGGACTGTGGAGGGGTTGGACCCCTGTTACTGAGAGGGCTCTGCCCTGTACTGGTTCCGTGATGTGCTTTGGGCGCACCCGTTAACGGAAATGACTGACCGCGTGCTAGTGCGGGTTAGCTACCCGTGCGTTTACTGCGCGTGCCGTAGTCACCGTTACGTCTGTCAGTGACCTTGGGGTGGTTGATTGAGAGTAGGATCACCATGGGGGACTCTCCTGGCCAGGAGAGCACCACGTGCTACTTCTACTGTTCGGAAAAGACTGCAATCAAGATCGTTCCCACGAGGAACATTCGAGATCAAGTGAAGGATCTGAAAAATAGATAAATTGTGAAACAATAGAAAGACGTAAATAAAGGAAGAAAGAAAATTAAAAAAACTACTGTACACTTTACTGTTTCTTTTGTTTAGTTGCCACTCTACTCAGCGTTTTGCTGACGTGTTACACTCGTTACCTTCCAGGACCAGGTGTTGAGCAGCCAGGGTCAGCGGCTGCAGAGGACGCTGGGCCGAGTAGGGTCTAGTGGAGTTACCACTATTCTCTTGTACCTCTTTTTGTTTCCACTGTAGTGAGTAGTTCTTGTTTCCGCTGTACTTTTCTTTACCTGCAGTTCATATTATGTTATGAATGTTGTTCTACTGTTGTGGTGGTACATACTATAGTAGTTTCTTTCCTTACTGCTGTATTTTCCTGCTGTTAGTTATATTCATGTTGAATGTGGTTTATTTTACTGCTTTTTTGGTTACTTCCTCGTTGGACGACCAGGTCTTGGGTTTAGTCGAGTCGGTCCGGTTCTCTTGTCTCGTAGGGACTCGGGAATTGGGTCATTACAAGATGGTATCAGAGCAAGGTCGTTCCGAGAAGTGAATCAACTGACTGGAAAATAACCAATTCACATGTCTATAACTAGAGTAGCCACCACAACATATCTCTTGAGATGAGCTCTTAGACGTTTTTGTTAGGTACTGTTCCGTACTGACATATTTCGTTGTTTTGCGTCTCCTTGTAGGAGATGCCTCGTCGTGGAACTAGGCGGGTGGGCCGCGGGCGCGGCCGAGGTCGGGGCCCGAGGGACAGATGTGTCAGGCTTGGAGTACATACTACCCCTCCTCTTCTCCTGAGCATACCGTCTCCGGACCTCGTCAAACTAATTCGAGAGGTGGTTCGTGAAGAATTTCAGCTTCCATCCACATCGCCACCCCCTCCTCCCCCTTCCGAGTGTACGACAGGGGAGTTGGTGGTGGAACGAGATTTCCGCTGTCACACTAGGCGTGTTAGGAGAACTCAAAGGAGACACGTGGCGTCCGCAGGAGAGTCGTCACATTTTACCGGGCCATCAGTGGCCTTTGGGGGCCCTCAACAGGGGCCAGTGGCCAGCACCGGACCCCCACCCAACCGACAGCAGGGACCCACTTAGGGCGGGAGCCGGGTTCCCCTCTGTTACCAGTGTGGCCAGCCGGGCCACATCAAGAGGGACTGCCCGTATAGGGCAGGAGGTCAGCAGATACTTCCCGCGCAAAGCACTGGAGGACGCGCAGGAGGTCGCGGTTACCAGGCGCGAGGAGGAGGACAGCAGTCGCGAGGAGGGTACCGGCCAGCACCTACTTGTCCGACGCAGAGTGTGGCTGCTCCGTCCACACCTAGAGCTGAAGGGCGTATCAACGCCCTGACACACAGGGACGCCAGAGCTTCGGGATCGGTGGTAGCAGGTATGGTTTCAGTTTCTGGCAGACTCGTTTACACGCTTTTCGATTCCAACGCTACGCACTCGTTTGTCGCAGCCAGTTTCGCAGTTAGTTTGGACCAGGATTATACACTGTTAGAGAATCCGTTCGTAATCAGAGGTCCGAGTGGTCAGCTGTTTGTAGCTAAGGAGGTGTACACGGATTGTGAGGTCAGCGTCAGGGGACATAGCCTGCCAGCTGACCTGATTATGATACAGATGGAGGACTTTGGAGTGATTCTGGGGATGGATTGGCTATCCGCTTACCACGCCTTGGTGGACTGTTTTGAGAGGAAGATCGTCTTCTCCATTCCGGAGTTGCCTTCTTTCGAGTTTCACGGACAGCCAGTGGACGGAGGTTTCAGGTGCATTTCGGCACTTCGGGCGGCGAGGCTTTTGAGCCAGGGATGTGAGGGCTTCCTAGCTTGTGTAGTGGCAGAGCCCAGCCCTGTGGCAGACTTCCAGAGCATCCCAGTGGTGAGAGAGTACCCCGACGTGTTTCCAGACGAGCTACCAGGACTACCGCCCGAGCGTGAGATCGAGTTGAGATCTCACTAGTACCAGGGACCAGCTCCATCTCCACCGCGCCATACAGGATGGCACCGCTTGAGCTGCGAGAGCTCAAGTCCCAGTTGCAGGACCTTTTGGAGAAAGGTTTCGTGAGGCCCAGTGCGTCTCCCTGGGGAGCCCCGGTACTGTTTGTGAAGAAGAAGGATGGGACCTTACGCCTTTGTGTGGATTACCGGCAGCTGAATAGGGTCACCATCAAGAACAGATATCCGCTGCCGAGGATCGACGACTTATTTGACCAGTTGCGGGGTGCCACGATGTTTTCCAAGATCGACTTGAGGTCTGGATACCACCAGTTGAGGATCAGGGAAACCGACATCTCCAAGACAGCTTTTCGCACCCGGTACGGACACTATGAGCTTTTGGTCATGCCGTTTGGGATGACCAATGCCCCCGCTGCTTTCATGGACCTGATGAACCGGGTGTTTAGACCGTACTTGGACCAGTTCGTGGTGGTTTTCATAGATGATGTACTCATCTATTCTAGAGATCAGACGCAGCACGGACAGCACTTGCGGATGGTTCTGGACACTCTGAGATGACGTAGGCTGTACGCCAAATACAGCAAGTGCGAGTTCTGGTTGAGGGAGGTGACTTTCTTAGGTCATGTGATCTCTGGGGACGGCTTGGCGGTGGACCTAGCCAAGGTCGAGGCAGTACTCAGGTGGGAGAGACCGCGTTCAGTCACTGAGATTCGTAGTTTCCTGAGACTGGCAGGCTACTATAGACGATTCATCAGAGGATTTTCACAGATTGCGCGTCCTATGACACAGTTGACCCAGAAGGACGTGCCCTTCGCTTGGACAGACGCCTGTGAGGCGTGTTTTCTGGAGTTGAAGGAGAGGTTGACCTCGGCTCCCGTGCTCACCATCCCTGACAGTAGTGGCGGGTTCGTTGTGTACACAGACGCCTCCTTGCAGGGGTTAGGAGGTGTGCTCATGCAGAGGGGTCACGTTGTCGCTTACGCTTCGCGGCAACCGAAGCCCCATGAGCATACCTACCCTACCCATGACCTAGAGTTGGCAGCTGTTGTCTTCGCGCTGAAGACCTGGAGGCACTACTTGTACGGTGAGACCTTCGAGATTTTCACAGATCACAAGAGCCTCAGATACCTTTTTGATCAGAAAGAGCTCAACATGAGACAGAGACGTTGGTTGGAGCTCCTGAAGGACTGCGACTGCAGCATCTCCTATCACCCGGGAAAGGCCAATGTGGTGGCTGACGCCTTGAGCCGTAAGGCGCCCGCACACTTGGCCAGTTTACAGTTACAGAGTTGGAGCCTTTTGGAAGAGGTGGGCAGCTGGCGACCTCTAGAGTTACAGGGGCACTGTGGGGCAGTGACGGTGACACGACAGACCAGGCCAGAGCTGATAGACCACATCATCACAGGACAGATGGCCGATCCGTACTTGCAGTCCTTGCGCGACAGAGTACTGTCGGGAGACCCAGGGGACTTCTCTTTCACAGACCAGGTGCTGCGCCTGAGGGGACGGTTGTGCGTTCCCAGAGACGAGGAGCTGTTGAGAGAGCTCCTGACTGAGGCACACGGTTCCAGATTTACCATATATCCCGGAAACACGAAGATGTACCACGACTTGAGACGCGAGTTTTGGTGGAGGGGGGATGAAGCGGGATGTGGGTGAGTTCGTGCAGTAGTGCTTAGTGTGCCAGCAGGTGAAAGCCGAGCATCAGAGGCCTGCAGGGCCGCTACAGCCGCTTCCAGTGCCAGAGTGGAAGTGGGAGAGCATCACCATGGACTTGGTGGTGGGCTTACCTGTTACCCAGCGAGGACACGACGCAGTCTGGGTAATAGTGGATAGACTGACGAAGACGGTGCGATTCTTGCCGATCTGAGTCACTTTGGGACCAGCACAGTTGACAGAGAGGTATATCCGTGATGTGGTACGACTACACGGAGTTCTGCGGGAGATCGTATCCGACCGGGATACCCGCTTTACGTCCCAGTTTTAGGCTGAGTTTCAGCAGGCCTTGGGGACGCAGTTGAGGTTTAGTACGGCTTACCACCCCCAGATGGACGGACAGTCTGAGCGCACGATACAGACACTTGAGGACCTTTTGCGTGCCTGTGTACTGGACTGCGACAAACGAGTGCGTAGCGCCGAAATCGAAAAGTGTGTAAACGAGTCTGCCGGAAACTGAAACCATACCTGCCACCACCGATCCCGAAGCTCTGGCATCCCTGTGTGTCAGGGCGTTGATACGCCCTTCAGCTCTAGGTGCAGACGAAGCAGCCATACTCTGCGTCGGACGGGTAGGTGCTGGCCGGTACCCTCCTCGTGACTGCTGTCCTCCTCGCGCCTAGGAACCGCGGCCTCCTACGCGCCCTCCAGTGCTCTGCGCAGGAAGTATCTGTTGACCTCCTGCCCTAGACGGGCAGTCCCTCCTGATGTGGCCCGGCTGGCCACACTGGTAACAGAGGGGAACCCGACTCCCGCGCTCGGTGGGTCCCTGCTGTCGGCTGGGTGGGGTTCCGATGCTGGCGACTGGCCTCTGTCGAGGGCCTCCAAAGGCCACGGATGGCCCTGCAAAACGTGACGGCTCTCCCGCGGACGCCACGTGCCTCTTCTCTTGCCGGCCCTGTGAAAAGTCTGGCTGAAAGGGCCTCTTCCGCCCGCCATCAGTGTCTCGTGCGAACGGGTTGGTCTCCTCGCAACTCATGGTTGCCTCCACCACCCTCGAAAACGTAGGCAGCTTCAGGGGTTTAACATACCCCCGAATTGCAGGCCGGAGCACCTCGGTGAACCTCCAAAGGCGCTCCTCTTCAGTGGCTGCCGCTGTCGCTGCAAAGCGGGACAGCTCCAAAAAAAGCGTGCGGTACGCGCTCACGGTCATCGTCCCCTGGCGGAGATTGTGGAACTCCCGCCTCCTCTGGTCTTGCCACGTCTGGGGAAAGTACTGCTCGCAGAAGAGGATGACGAACCGATCCCAGGTCGGCTCGTCCCTCTCCTGTCCCCTTACCGCCCTCCACCACCTGTGTGCCTCACTCTCCAGCTGGTACGTGGCAAAGGCCACGCGGCACTCCATCGGGGGGCGAAGGGTGTCGAAAATCTTCTCAAGCTGCTCGAGCCAGTCCTCTGCATCGGTCGAGTCCTCATCCCCCTTGAAGGAGGGGGGCTTCAGCTTCCAGAACTGCCCGAAGAGCTCGAAATGGCGTTACAGTGGAGATGCTGGTGCACCTCCAGGTAAAGGTGCCTCGTGCACAGAAGTGTTGGAGGAAGGTGGGGGCGGCGACGGCCCATCCCCTCCCCCGAGTCCAGCGCCGCGTCCGTTGTGTGGTCCTACAGAGGACTCCCCCTCCGCAGCCCCAGGGTCAGGCGCTCGGGACGGTAGGTGGAGCTCCTCTCGCACAATGTCCCGTATCAGCTGGACAAGGTCCTGGGCCTGGATGCCCGAGAGCAGTGGCTGGTCCACGGAGGTGTTGACAATGGCACGCCCACCTCGCCAGCATCGTCCTCGGCCGCGCCCGCGGCCCGCCTCGCCAGTCTCGCAACGAGGCATCTCCTGCAAGGAGACGCGAAACAAAACGGAAACACGTCAATATGGAATGAGATCTAACGAAACGTCTAAGAGTTCATGTCAAAAGATATGTTGTGGTGGCTACCCTAGTTACAGACATGTGAATTGGTTATTTTCCAGTCAGTTGATTCACTTCTCAGGACGACCTTGCTCTGATACCATCTTGTAACGACCCGATTCCCGAGTCCCTAAGAGACACGAGAACCGGACCGACTCGACTAGTCCCAAGACCTATTCGTTCAATGAGGAAGTAACCAAAAGAGCAGTAAAATAAATCACATTCAGCATGAATATAACTAGTAGTAACAAAATACAGCAGTAAAAAAAAGTACTACTACAGTATATACAACCACAACAGTAGAACAACAATTATAACATAACATGAAGCTACAAGTAAAGAAGTACAGCGAGTAACAAGAACTACTCACTACAGTGGGACAAAAGGGGGTACAAAAAGAACTGTGGTAACTCTACTAGACCCTACTCGGCCTAGTGTCCTCTGCAGCCGCTGACCCTGGCTGCTCAACACCTGGTCCTGAAAAGTAACGAGTGTAACACGTCAGCGAAATGCTGAGTAGAGTGGCAACTAAAACTAAAGAAACAGTAGAGTGTACAGTAGTTGTTATATTTTACTTTCTTTATTTACGTCCTTCTATTACTTCACGATTTATTTATTTCTCAGATCCTTCACTTGATCTCGAATGTTCCTCGTGGGAACTATCTTGATTGCAGTCTTTTCCGAAAAGTAGAAGTAACACGTGGTGCTCTCCTGGCCGGGGGAGTCCCCCGTGGTGATCCTACTCTCAGTCAACCACCCCAAGGTCGCTGACAGACGTAATGGTGACTACGGCACGCGCGATAAACACACGGGTAGTTACCCCGCACTGGCACGCGGTCAGTCGTTTTTGTTAACGGGTGCACCCAAAGCACAACACGGAACCAGTATAGGGCAGAGCCCTCTCAGTAACAGGGGTCCAACCCCTCCACAGTCCGCGCACCCTCGCCTGACTACCCTAGTTTGCCCATTGGGCCTAACAAGTCGGTGTAGGAGGATAGCAAAACCCCGGGGCCTGTGGGGTTGCAAGCGCTCTCCCAACACTAGTAGCTCTCCTCGGTACTGCGTACGCGAGGGCCAGCAAGTCGGTGTACAGTGGCCAAACCCACCCCGGTCTCAACCTGAGGGCGACAAGCTCCCCTCTACACTAAGAGGTAATGTGTGCTCTCTTTGGTACCACGTACCCAAGGGACAACACACTTCCACGTTTCACTTTCTCAGTTTCATTCTATTCTCTTTCCAGGAGTTCTACTCCTAATTCCCCGTATGGTTCGTATTCTTTTTGTTCGGCCATTGTAGGTTTCACTATTTCAGTCTTACGTTCATACAAACCATATTCTTAATCATATTTATTCATTCATAACAGGCAGCTATTAATTCTTTTCTACTTTTCCAAGACTGCAACATATATATATTCCACTAGTTTTCCAGTCCTAGGATTCATGCCGTACCCTAGGATCTGTCATTCAATCTAGTTTTCCAATCTTAGGATTCATGCAATAGCCTAGGATCTATCATTCAATCTAGTTTCTCAGTCCTAGGGTTCATGCAATACCCTAGACTCTATTAATTGTTCTACAATTGTAATAAATTATGCTAAATAAATTATAAGCCACTCTACCAGCTACAACGGGAGTACTGGGGGTGTGGTTGGAAATCCCGCGTGCCTCCGCAATCCCCAAGACTGCAATGGAACGGGGTCCTAACACAAGGATCAAACACAAGGAGTTTCTCAAAACGGTATATAATTACTGTAAACGGGTAGAGGATCTTATTCTGGAAAGAACGCAACTCGAAACGCGGAAAACAAACTCCGAACGGGTCCTAAACAGGTCGAAAACGACGAAACTGCCCAAAATCAGACGTCTGAAACCTCTTCCAGACGTCTTAAAATGTGGGTCAAAGCATACCTTCATTCTGTGTAGTCCCTCAGACATCCAGAAGCCTGCGGGGGCGTCTGGCTCAGTTCCCAGACGTCTGATGGTCACCCCGGATGTCTAGAAGTCCTTCCCGCTGTCTGGCAATGCGGCCAGACGTCCGATTCACGTGGGATGCGAGCCCTCGCGCCCTCCCAAGCAGAACCTGCACGCGCCCACACCTGTTCTTAGTACGACGAGTCGCAGATGAAGGCGCGGCGGACGGCCGCATGGGAGTACATGCGAAAAAGGAAGAAGACAGAAATATCTTACCATACAGACGTCTGGATAATCCTCCAGACGTCTTCACCGTCGTCTGGTTGGAAGCCCAGATGTTTGATTCTGGAAAAACTTCCAGAATCGGAGCTCGACTCATTCTCCGCCCGCGACGCACGGCCGCACCGCGCCCCGTCCGCCTGCAGCTCGAGCTGCAGCAGCCCCTCCGCGACACTCCACGCCCGCTGCTCCCCTGCCGGCCGGCTCTAACTACCCTGGAAAGTCGAGCCCTCACGGTCGAGCGTCTCCTCCCTTGCACAACACCTCCTCCCGCACACTTGCCGCAGCCGCTGCTGCTGCAGCTCGCTCGCGCTCTCGCACCAGCTGGGAGAAGAAGGAGAGGAACACGGAGGAGATGAGGGTGAGGGAGAGGGTGAGGGGCCTTTTAAGGCCGCGCGGGGAGTGAGAGAGAGACGCCGCGCCCTGCAGGAGGAGAGAGGGAAAAAGAGGGAAGAAAGCGGCGGGCGCAGGTCTGCGCGCGCATGCGCGCAAACGTAACCCTGTACGCCACAAAAATTAAATACCAGACGTCTAGAAAGGGTTCCAGACGTCTTAAAAAAAACATCTTGAGGCCACGTTCGGAACACTAGCAGAACCCCGGGGCCCGTGGGGTAGCTAGTGCTCTCCCTACACTAGTAGCTCTCCTCGGTACTGCGTATGTGAGGGCCAGCAAGTCGGTGTACAGTGGCCAAACCCACCCCGATCTCAACCTGAGGGCGGCAAGCTCCCCTCTACACTAAGAGGTAATGTGTGCTCTCTTTGGTACCACGTACCCAAGAGACAACACACTTCCACGTTTCACTTTCTCAGTTCCATTCTATTCTCTTTCCAGGAGTTCTACTCCTAATTCCCCGTAGGGTTCGTATTCTTTTTATTTGGCCATTGTAGGTTTCACTGTTCCACTCTTACGTTCATACAACCCATATTCTTAATCATATTTATTCATTCATAACAAGCAGCTATTAATTCCTTTCTACTTTTCCAAGACTGTAATAAATATATATATATATATATTCCACTAGTTTTCCAGTCCTAGGATTCATGCCGTACCCTAGGATCTATCATTTAATCTAGTTTTTCAATCCTAGGATTCATGCAATAGCCTATGATCTATCATTCAATCTTGTTTCTCAGTCCTAGGGTTCATGCAATATCCTAAACTCTATTAATTGTTCTACAATTATAACAAATTATGCTAAATAAATTAAAAGCCACTCTACCAGCAACAACCGGAGAACTGGGGGCATGGTCGGAAATCCCGCGCGCCTCCGCAACCCCCAAGACTGCAATGGAACGGGGTCCTAACACAAGGATCAAACACAAGGAGTTTCTCAGAATGGTATATAATTACTATAAACGGGTAGAGGATTTTATTCTGGAAAGAACGCAACTCGAAACACGGAAAACGGACTCCGAACGGGCCCTAAACGGGTCGAAAACGACGAAACTGCCCAAAATCAAACGTCTGGAACCTCTTCCAGACGTCTTAAAAGGTGGGTCAGAGGGTACCTTCGCTCTGAGTGGTCCTTCAGACATCTAGAAGCCTGCTGGAATGTCTGACCCCTGTTCCCTGACGTCCGATGGTCACCCTGGACGTCTGGAAGACTTCTCCGTCGTCTGGCAATACGGCCAAACATCCGACTCACGTGGGATGGCGAGCCCTGGTGCCCTCCCAAGCAGAACCTGCATGTACCCACACCTGTTCTCAGTACGACGGGTCGCAGACGAAGGCGCGGCGGACGGCTGCATGGCCGTACACGCGAAAAGGAAGAAGACTGAAATATCTTACCTGACAGATGTCTGGACAGTCCTCCAAACGTCTTCACCGTCGTTTGGCCGTAAGGCCAGACGTCTGATTCTGGAAAAATTTCCAGAACCAGAGCTCAACTCGCTCTCCGCCCGTGTCGCACGGCCGCGCCGCGCCCAATCCGCCTGCTGCTCGAGCTGCAGCAGTCCCTTTGCGACACTCCATGCCTACTGCTCCCCCCCGCCAGCCGGCTCTAGCTGCCCCGACAAGCTCGAGCCCTCACGGTCGAGCGTCTCCTCCCTCGCGCAACACCTCCT
Organism: Thalassia testudinum; assembly: GCA_037157565.1. NCBI lineage: Eukaryota > Viridiplantae > Streptophyta > Magnoliopsida > Alismatales > Hydrocharitaceae > Thalassia > Thalassia testudinum. The sequence continues at coordinate 5,832,190 of JAZHRO010000076.1, forward strand.
CCCGCACACTTGCCGTGGCCGCTGCTGCCGCCGCTCGCTCGCGCTCTCGCACTGGCTGGGAGAAGAAGAAGAGGGACACTGAGGAGATGAGGGTGAGGGAGAGGGCGAGGGGCCTTGTAACGACCCGATTCCCGAGTCCCTACGAGACACGAGAACCGGACCGACTCGACTAATCTCAAGACCTGGTCGTCCAACGAGGAAGTAACCAAAAGAGCAGTAAAATAAACCACATTCAGCATGAATATAACTAACAGTAAGAAAATACAACAGTAAGGAAAGAAACCACTACAATATATACCACCACAACAGTAGAACAACATTCATAACATAATATGGAACTGCAGGTAAAGAAAAGTACAGCGGTAACAAGAACTACTCACTACAGTGGAACCAAAAAGAAAGTGGTACAAGAGAACAGTGGTGACTCTACTGGACCCTACTCGACCCAGCGTCCTCTGCAGCCGCTGACCCTGGCTGCTCAACACCTGGCTTGAAAAGTAACAAGTGTAACACGTCAGCAAAACACTGAGTAGAGTGGCAATTAGAACAAAAGAAACAGTAGAGTGTACAGTAGCTATTATGTTCTGTTACTTTCTTTAATTTATGTCTTTTTATTGTTTCAAAATTTATCTAATTCTCAGATCTTTCACTTGATCTCGAATGTTCCTCATGGGAACGATCTTGATTGCAGTCTTTTCCGAACAGTAGAAGTAGCATGTGGTGCTCTCCTGGTCAGGAGAGTCCCCCGTGGTGATCCTACTCTCAGTCAACCACCCCAAGGTCACTGACAGATGTAACGGTGACTACGGCACGCGCGGTAAACGCACGGGTAGCTAACCCGCACTGGCACGCGGTCAGTCGTTTCCGTTAACGGGTGCGCCCAAAGCACAGCACGGAACCAGTACAGGGCAGACCCCTCTCAGTAACAGGGGTCCAACCCCTCCACAGTAACCAAACAGGGGCCTTGCCCCTCCACAGTCCGCGCACCCTCGCCTGACTACCCTGGTTTGCCCCAGTGGGCCTAACAAGTCGGTGTAGGAGGTTAGCAGAACCCCAGGGCCCGTCGGGTAGCTAGTACCTCCCTACACTAGTAGCTCTCCTCGGTACTACGTACACGAGGGCCAGCAAGTTGGTACAGAGTGGCCAGTCCTAAGCCCGGGGCCCTGGGGCGACTAGCTCCGCTCTGCACTAAATAGGAGGACAGTCACTCTCCTTGGTACTCCGTACTCAAGGGCCAGCTCACTTCCCCAATTCTATTCCATTCACCTTCCAGGAGTTCTACTCCCAATTCCCCGTAAGGTTCCAGCTCTTTTAACTCAACACAATCAGGTTTCACCTTTCCAGTTTCACGTTCATACAATCCATGTTCTCAATCACGTTTATTTATTCATAGCAGGCAGCTGTTAATTCAATTCACAGGCAGCTATTAATCCCTTTCCACATTTTCCAAGACTAAAGTATTCATACATTCCACTAGTTTTCCCGTCCTAGGATTCATGCCATATCCTAGGATCTATCATACAATCTAGTTTTCCAGCCCTAGGATTCATGCAACACCCTAGGATCTACCATTCAATCTATTTCTCATTCCTAAGATTCATGCAATGTCCTAGGTTCTATTTATGGTTTCATAATTTAACAGATTATACTTAAAGCCACTCTACCGGTTACAACAGGCGAACTGGGGGCGTGGTTGGGAATCCAGCGTGCCTCCGCAACCCTCGAGACTGCAATGGAACGAGGTCCTATCACAAGGATAAAAAATAAGGAGTTTCCCAAAATAGTATATAGCTACTATAGACGGGTAGAGGATTTAATTCCGAAAAGAACGCAACACGAAACACGGAAAACGGAACCCGAACGGGCCCTAAACGGGTCGAAAACGATGAAACAGTGCAAAATCAGATGTCTGGAACTTATTCCAGACGTCTTAAAAAGTGGATCAGGGGTTACCTTGCTCTGCGTGGTCTCTCAGACGTCCAGAAGCCTGCGGGGGCGTATGGCCTAATTCCCAGACGTCCGATGGTCACCCCAGATGTCTGGAAGTCGTTCCCGTCTTCTGGCACTGCAGCCAGACGTCTGATTCGCGTTGGATGCGAATCTCAGAACCTGCGCGTACCCATTTCCTCTCTCTCTTAGTACGGTCAGTCGAAGAAGAGGAAGAAGACGGAATAACTCACCTTTCATACGTCTGGACAGTCCTCCAGACGTCCTCCCCGCCGTCTGGTTGTTAGCCCAGGCATCTGATTCTGGAGAAAATTCCAGAATAAGGGCTCGACTCGCCCTCCTCTCGTGCCTCCTGCGTCGCTCCGCGCCCGCTGCGCCCCCCGCCGGTCGGCCCTAGTAGCCCCGGCGAGCTCGCCCTCAAGGCCAAGCGCCTCTATCCATGCGCAGCACCTCCTCCCACGCTCACCGCGGCTGTCGCTGCCGCCGCTCACTCGCGCTCGCTCTCGTGCACCAGCTGGAAGGAGAAGAGGAAGGGAACGGAGATGACGGGAGTGAGGGAGAGGGCGTGGCCTTTTAAGGCCGCGCGAGGAGGAGAGAGAGAGTGGAGAGGGCGTAGCCTGCGGTCGCAGGAGAGAGGGAAAAAGAGAGAGAGAGAGAGCGTTCGCAGGTCTGCGCGCACAGGCGCGTAGACGAAACACGCGTGCCGAAAATAACCGATTTCCAGGCATCTGGGCCACCTCCCAGACGTCTGAGGCCGTGCGTTCGTAACAGGCCTTTTAAGGCCGCGCGGGGAGAGAGAGAGAGAAGCGCCGCTCCCTGCAGGAGGAGAGAGGGAAAAAGAGGGAAGAGAGTGGCGGGTGAGCGCGCAGACGCAACCCCGTACGCCGCAAAAATTAAATACCAGACGTCTGGAAAGGGTTCCAGACGTCTGGTCAGACGTCTGGACCACTTCCCAGACGTCTTAAAAACCGTCTTGAGGCCGTGTTCGTAACATCGTCCGGTCAAACACACCCATCAATTCATTGTTTATAGAGTTCTCACACATGTTCTTGAGAATCTTCCAAACTGTATCTTCATGTTGGCCCATGGTGTTGCCACCACAGGTTGCATTGACAAAGAGCCTAATATCCTCAAGGAGTCCCTGATAAAAATACTGGACTTGTTTTCATTTAGAAACTCTGTGATGGGGGCATTTTCTCACTAGATCCAAGAAGTGATCCCATGCCTCATGAAGTGGTTCTCCCGCATTCTGCATGAAGTGCGTGATATGGTGCCTCAAATCATTCGTCTAACCAACTGGGAAGAATTTCTTCAGGAATTCAGATTGGAGTTCCTCCCAAGTGTTGATTGGGTAGGTCAAAGTCCGATACCAACGAGTAGCTTTATCCATGAGGGAGAAGGAGAACACCTTCATGAGCAGGATGTCCCAATTTTGAACAGGTGACCCGAAGGTCTGGGCCAAATGTTTCAGCTGCTTGATGTGTTGGAAGGGATCTTCGAAGTTCAAGACATGGAATTTTGGGATAGCATGAATCAGATTCCGCTTGAGTTCAGTATCAGCTCCTCAACCTGGGATTTGTACCTTGGGTTCGATCACCACTACAGTGGGATTGTGATGATCTTGCATCTAAAGATGCTGCAGTCGATTCATGAATGCCTGAAACAGATCATTGAGGCACTATAGCTAGTTCTGGAGATTGAGTTCTTCGTGATTCTCCATGGATGTGGATGAAGGAGATCTGGGCTTAGAAGTAGAAGAGTCAGAAGAGATGTCAATCTGGTCGGGTGATATTAATAATCGAGCGGATTTTTCACAACGAGATTGTGTTTTAAAAATATATTCGTTGTAGTATCACCGCGAAAACGATTATCAAATTTATTACTCGAAATTCAAAAGTATTCCGAGGTCGAACTCAGGGAGCAAATTGGTATTTAGAAGTAGAAAATCACAATTCTCAAAAGTTACTTGAAAGATAATGTTTAGTAATAATGCAATGTATATAAAGGCTGGAGAGTAAAAACATAAAAAGAAATAAATTCTTTTTCTTTTCTTCCTTCTTCTCCTCTCTTTCCTTTTTCTTTGTTTCTTCTCTGCTTCCTCTATCTTTCCTGTCTTCAGACGCTTGATTCTGTGAATCAGACGTCTTAACTGATGACTTGCTACAGTGAGTCTTCTTCTTCTTTCTTCCTTCTCCTTGGCTTCTTCTTTCTCAGTCTTTGGCCTTCTTCTTCTTTCTTGGCTCCTTTGCTGCTACAGCTTTCTTCTTCTTTTCTTCTCTGCTGCACTTCTTCCTTCTTCTTCAACTCCTTCCTCTGCCTTCTTCTTCTTCAACTCCTTCTGCGGCTAAGCCCTTCCTTCAGCTGCTCTCTGCTGTGCCTCCTCCTTCTTCAGCAGCTCCTTTCCCTCCCTTAGCTGCTCCCACCTTCTCCTTCTTTCCCTGCACAGAGCGACACAAAACCTACCCCTACGCTCCCCGCGTCTCTCACTCTCTATTTCTCTCATCGCTCTCTCAGAGCTATTGGTGCTAGAGCACCATGATCGTTTATTTTGATGATAACAAAACACGTGTCATTTAACATTTGCACTTGAAGTCTTAAATTTCATGTTAATTGCAAATAGAGACGGGGTTAGACGAAGTTCGAGCTCGCATCCAGGACGGATTGGAGGAGCTTGATGGAGAACAAAGGAGATTCGCAAGGAGCAATAGCTTGAAGAATGAAGGAGATGAAGAATATGATAGATTTCCTCTCCTTTGTATTATGTATTTTTGTTTCTTTTGTTGCTCTTTATTTTGTTACTTAGATTCATGTTAAAGAGCCTCAAATTACCCCTAACAGTAGTCCTAGGAACACTTGCACAACCCTAGAATACTTAGGTTTTCTGTAGAGAACTTAGAAAATCAAAATAGGGTTCAGACAGCCATATCAGACGTCTAATTTGAAAATCAGACGTCTGATAATGACTTTTAAAACGTCTGACTGTTGATGATGAGAACCTCATCATGAACCCTAACTAGAACAATTTAATCCACATGAGTGTGAAAAAGCTCCTACAAAACCAAAAGAGAGGCTTAACTTAGAGAATTCTGAGTTAAAGAATAAAATAAATCATAAGGTGTAAAACTGCAATTTCACCAATGTAGTATGCAAACAGGGTAATTAAGGGTCCAAACACAGGTCAAACGAGCTTAATAAGGAGGAAAGTGGGATGATCTGATCTGAAAAGGGTTATAGCAACTTCTAGGAATTAAATGACATTCTGTAACCCTAAAATAAATCCACTTTAATTTACGAGGTTCGAGGTAGGATAAAAATCAACTAAACCCTCTAAAATTCATATAAAAATATTCCCTATGGTTTAAAACCTTCAATTTGACCGTTGCAACTTATTTTTGCCAAAAATGAGAACCATGCCCAATTAATGACTTAATTTAGCTTTTTGCACAAATTGACCGGTCAAACATGGTCCAACCTAAAATTAAATTTCACCATTAAAATCCTTAGGTTCAAATTAGTTTGGTATAAAAATTTGGGCCTAAGAAAAGACCATCTTAACCGACTTTACAAATTTGTCCTCTTAATTTACTTTTTGACCCTTATCTTTTGAAACCCTTGCATTCAGCCCGGTAACTTCTAATCGTTCTTTGCAGAACGGTCCTCCCTGTCATTTCTGTGCAGCACCATACCTCTGACGACCTTGCGCGGAGGATGGAGCCGCGCAGGGCAGGGCGGTCATCCTCAGGAATAGACGGGGGGTTCCCTGCGACGTCCTCTGTCGCAGGGACCCTCCCCTGACCTCTGCAACCGACCATGCCTCTCGTGCGAACGCACGACAGGCATGGGTATCCTTTTTGGCCACTCTATGGCGAGGTAGGCATGTCGCCTCCTCGGTCCCTTCTCCTCGCTAAGGCCTTTATAAGGAGCGGCAGGGTCTGCCGTCTCCTTCAAGCTTCTTCTGGCCAAGAGAAACCCTACTTTTCATCTCCTCCCTCTCCGGTCAGAACGCCCGAGCTTCCGGCGATCTTCTCCTCCTCCTTGTCGCTCTACTGCCCTACCTGCAGTAGAATTCACTCTGCCCCGTCATCCGCTCCAGGCCGTACCAGCTGGCGTCCTCAGATCCCTTCCTCGTCGCCGATAACCTCCTCCTGGGCATCTTCGTTCTCAGCTCCGACAGGCACGAGCTGGACGCCTCCTTCTTCCCCTTCGTCGATTAAGTAGGTAGAAATCTTCCTCTCTCTCTCCCTTACATTTTCCCTTTCCTGATTTACCCTTTCACTCCAACGACCGCCACTTCCACCTCCATCTGCTCCGTCTTCGATCACCTTCTCCGGCGAGGTCACCCCTCCTCCACAGACCACCTCACCCGTCGCCGACAAGCCCAGAAGCTCCCCCTCACTCCACTCAACCATTTCCCCCACTCCATACACCGCCACTCACCGCCCGACCACCCCCCCGAACAGACCCATTTCCGTGCACACAGTCTGACCTAGGTCCACCTCCACAGGTGCTCTCGCGCCTCGCCGACCCCCACACTGCCTTCGCCACACTCCGGAGAATCTTCCCACGTTATCTGATGTGCCCGAGAGGCCGTCATTGTGTTTTCAGGTCAATGCCCCCTCGCCGCCATTGTTGAGTTGCTGCAGCTCCTTCGCTCGCAGCTCCAGGCCATCTCCAGCCCAGGCACGTGCTCCAAGCAGCGCGGACTGATTCCGCGAAGGCACCCAGGCTTGCGATTTGGGTTGCGAGCCTTGTAGTTGCCCCAATTGGCAGCGGCTTCCTTAACTGCGGGTGCGCAATCTAGAGGTGGGACTTTAGTCCCACCTTGTAAGTGTTCGGCCACGTGCCCACACTTAAATTCAAAAAAGTGTATCGGGCTGTTTGCCTTCGATACACAGGGGTCAGGTCCCTCACACGCATTCAGCGCGCCACACGCTCGGACGCGCTCACGCCCCGTGGGTCTGGGCTAGATCCGACTACCCGTCCAAGCACTCCTCGCCCACCACCGCACGCCGGTGGGCCTGGTCCCGAGCGCGCTACCCGAACCCGAATACCTGGCTCTGGGAGAGCATTCCTAAGAGAGATTTAGAGAGAAAGGGAGACGTGGGGAAGGGGTAGGGGTAGGTTTTGCACTGAGCCTTGTGTGTATGCGCAGGGAAGGAAAAAAGAAGAAGAGAGGAGGAGTGGCCGAAGCCTAAGCCGCACTGTAGCAAACCCATAGTTAAGTCGTCTGAACACCAAGTCAGACGACGGAAGGGCAGCGGCCAGAGCGCAAAGAAGAAGAAAGAGAAGAAGGTAGCAGAGCAAAGAAAGAAGAAAAGAAGAAGGCAGGCCAGAGCAGAAAGAAGAAAAAGAGGAAACAAGACACAGCCGCAAGGAAGGAAAGAAGAGAAGGAAGAAAAGGAGAAGAAAGAAGAAGACACTGCAGCTGAAAGAAAGAAGGAAGCAGAGCAGAAGAAGAAGAGAAAGAGAAGAGGAAGAGAGAAGAAGAAGAAGCCAACAAAATGAGTTTTGCTCCCTCTCTCTCTCTATCTCTTAATTTTTGTAACATAATTGTGAACATTTATGTTTCTAGAATCATAGTTGCTCCCTGAGTTCGACCTCGGGAAATATTGTTATTCCGAGTAAAAAATTTGTAGTAATCTGGTAGCTGTTTTGTCATATACCACAACGACCATAATAAACATAAAGACGAAACAGCCGTCAACCAGCAGTTGACTCAGACGTCTGATAATATTTAGGCTGGACTTAGTTAGTTCTGTCTGATGAAATTAGATGTCCAGACTTTAGTCAAGACGTCTTAGCAGACGTCTGATGACTTTGCCAGACGTCCAATTAGTGGACCGTTGGCTACCAAAGTAAACTTGAAGAAAATGATCGTTAGCCTCTTCTCAGACGTTCGTAGAGGACCCCAGACGTCTTATATATGACCGTTTTGCCTCGGTTGACCCAAAATCTCTTCTCATAGATTTTATAGCCATTACAATCCCTTGGGAATTCATTTCCGCAGAAAAGTAGGTTTCCAGACATCCAGACTTAGTGTTAGACGTCCTATATGTCATCCAATGACAATTCACTAGAACCCTATTTCGATCTGATTCAAGTCAGGAAGGAAACCCGCCTATAATCAGACATCTGACTTTGTTCCTAAACATCTTAAACTGGTTTCCAGACATTCGATGCTAGGATCAGACGTCTGATAACCCTGTCAGTGTAATGATTAATCCTGATTTTGGCCTAATTCTCTCGGAGGTTGTACCCAACGGCTATGGAAGCCTTCCAAGGCCTTCCAAAGCCTTCCTAGGGCCTCTATAAATAGAGGAGAACCCTTGCCACTCAAATACACAAATAGACACACCCAAGCAACATACTTTCCACTCTTTGGTGTCTAAAAGAAGAAGAAGATCAAATAGAATAAAGTTCTTGCTCTCCAAGCCTTGTTCTACACCTAGAGAGCTTGATTCCTGTTGCGCACCCGCTCTCCCTCCACGATTACGAGAGCGATGAAGCGCTACCGCATGATTCAAGCATCTGCGTCATCAACGCACTTCTTACAAAGGGAAGCATCCTAACTCCAATAGAAGCTTAGTTTAAAAATCACTTTGTTGGCTCTATAAGACTATTTTTGTATTTTACTTTTTATTTGGTTGGGTATTCGCGTTATGAATTTCTGTCTATATCGAGGGACAAAATCCTTCTCATGAAGAGAAAGGGTTGAGGAACGCTACCCTCGCACTTGTAGCGTGGTTGTAATTGAGTTTGAATCACCCTCATTTAAGTGATTCGTTTAGTGGATTTGATCAACTTGGTTGATTGGAAAATCCTAACTCGAGAGGGTTAGGTGATGGTTTTCACCGGAGTTGGGTTTCCACCTAAAAATCATTGTGTACATTGTGTGATTGTTATTTTGTGAGATTGTTTTATATTTAATTCCGTATTTTTACGTCACGCTGATCTCACCCCCTCTAAGTAGGGAATTACAATTGGTATCAAAGCCGATCTTGCATATCGGCGTTACACACTGACAAGAGATCAGATGGAGGGAAGCATTTCTGCGATTAGAATATCCGAGGGACAGTCCACCGTCCGACCACCCTACTTCGACGGAAAAAACTACAGCTACTGGAAGCTGAGAATGAGGATGTGGCTTTAAGCCACAGACTTCGCTCTATGGGGATGTTGTGAAACCCCATATGAGACCCCGGAGCGACCCGACGTAGGATACTCGCAGTAGCAGATCCAAGAACTCTCACTCAACACGAAAGCCATGAACGCGTTGTACTGCACTTTGAGCTCGGAGGAGTTTAACAGAATCTCGTAATACGCCACCGCATACGAGATCTGGCACACACTCGAGGTAACTCACGAAGGTACCTCAAAGGTAAAGACTTATAAAATAAATTTACTTTCTCAAGAATTTGAATCTTTTTCTATGAAGTCTAACGAATCTGTAAGTGAGATGAACACTAGGTTCACTCTCATAGTAAATAATTTAAAAGCTTTAGGAAAAACCTTCATCAAGGGGAGCATCAAGGGAAGCTTCTTCGTTCCCTCGGATTGGAGTGGGAACAAAAGGTCACCGCCATTGAGGAGGCGAACGGAGTGGAGGAGCTCAACATGGAGGATCTCCTAGGCAACGTAATGGCGTATGAGAAAAGCTAAAGCAAAAGAAGAAGGATACACCAAAACCAAAACCGAAGAAGATCCTCACATTCAGAGCCGCGTCAAATAGCGAGGTAAGTTCCGACAACGAAGACTTTAAAATTTTACTTAAGAAATTTTCCAAATTTTGTAGGGAGTCAAAGAAAGAAAAGGAGAAGAAGGAAAACCCGAGACGTTGCTACCACTGCAACGAGAAAGAGCATCTACGACCAGAATGCCCACTTCTTAAGAAGGAGAAGAAGAAGGAAAAGGAGAAGTCTAAGAAGAAGGCGTTCCAAGCAACTTGGGACGACTCGAGCTCAGAGGAAGAAGAAGAGCAGAACCCCGAGGAAGTAACCGCTTGCTTTGGTTTCATGGCCAGAGGAAGTGATAGCGACAGCAACAACTCAGACAATGAGGTACATTCTGATTTACAAGATGCTTTTGATGAGCTATTTGAACTTAGTAAATCACTTAAGATAGAAAACAAAAGTATTAAAAAGAACCTTAGTTTTCTTAAAAATGAAAATGAAAGGTTAGAAAAATAACTCAAGGATCTAGAAATTAGTCCTAAGGATAATAACTTGTTATTAGAAAATAAAGATTTAATCAATGAAAATACTAAATTGATTGAGGAAAATGATACTTTAAAATTAGAAATTTCTGATTTAAAGACTAAGATAAATATTATTGAAAAAATATCGCAAGTCTTAGGGAAAATTCTAACAAATTAATCAACGAAGTACAAAATTTGCATAGCCCTAAGGTTGAGAAGGGATCTCCATCAAGGAGACTCGCTAACAGATTCGGGTCCAAGCTCACTTGGATACCGAAGAAAGATTTGGAATCTTGTTTTGTAGGTTTCAAGGGTGACTATAATACAAGAGAATGGACCTACAAGCTCAAGGCTGGTTAACTCGAGTTGGGAGAACCAAGGAGTAAACTAAGGAGGAGAACGAGAAGATCGACGAGATGGTGAACAAATGATGGACCAGCCGCACGTCGACCGCCAAACTAGAGACAAGCATCGATGCCCGAATCTCCAAGCTACGGATGGGAGCCCCATCCGATGTGACATCCTCCACCTCGATTTGGGCCATTTTATTGGCCATGGTAGGTGAGGTAAAACCCTTTACCCTATCCTTTTATCATTAGCATATATAGATAGGGGGAGTTAAAATTATGAGCTAATTGTCAATTATTAAGGGGGAGATGTAAGTTAGCTATATTTCCTTTAGTAAGGGGGAGAAAAATAATAGCTATCTTGTTGTTACAAAAAGGGGGAGGACATTACTCTTGTTAAAAGAAATTCAACCCATTTATAGAAGAGCATGTTCTAAGGGGGAATTATAGGAAAATTAAAATCAATTAAACCTTTTTGATAATGTCAAAAAGGGGGAGGATTTCTTGCATTATTATTTATGATTTTGTCATCATCGAAAAGGGGGAGATTGTTGGTGCTAGAGCACCACGATCGTTTATTTTGATGATAACAAAACACGTGTCATTTAACATTTGCACTTGAAGTCTTAAATTTCATGTTAATTGCAAATAGAGACGGGGTTAGACGAAGTTTGAGCTCGCATCCAGGACGGATTGGAGGAGCTTGATGGAGAACAAAGGAGATTCGCAAGGAGCAATAGCTTGAAGAAGGAAGGAGATGAAGAATATGATAGATTTCCTTTCCTTTGTATTATGTATTTTTGTTTCTTTTGTTGTTCTTTATTTTGTTACTTAGATTCATGTTAAAGAGCCTCAAATTACCCCTAACAGTAGCCCTAGGAATACTTGCACAACCCTAGGATACTTAGGTTTTCTGTAGAGAACTTAGAAAACCAAAATAGGGTTCAGACAGCCATATCAGACGTCTAATCTGAAAATCAGACGTCTGATAATGACTTTTAAGACATCTAACTGTTGACTCAGACGTCCAATAATATTTAGGCTGGACTTAGTTAGTTCTGTTTGATGAAATTAGACGTCCAGACCTTAGTCCAGATGTCTTAGCAGACGTCTGATGACTTTGCCAGACGTCCAATTAGTGGACCGTTGGCTACCTTAGTAAACTTGAAGAAAATGACCGTTAGCCTCTTATCAGACGTCCGTAGGGGACCCTAGACTTCTGATACATGACTGTTTTGCCTCAGTTGACCCAAAATCTCTTCTCAGAGATTTTATAGCCGTTACAATCCCTTGGGAATCCATTTCCGCAAAAAAGTAGGTTTCCAGACGTCCAGACTTAGTGTCAGACGTCCTATATGTCGTTCGATGACAATTCACTAGAACCCTATTTCGATCTGATTCAAGTCAGGAAGGAAATTCACCTATAATCAAACGTCTGACCTTGTTCCCAGATGTCTTAAACTGGTTTTCCAGATGGCCAATGCCAGGATCAGACATCTAATAACCCTGTCAGTGTAATGATTAATCCTGATTTCAGCCTGATTCTCTTGAAGGTTGTACCCAACGGCTATGGAAGTCTTCCAAGGCCTTCCAAAGCCTTTCTAGGGCTTCTATAAATAGAGGAGAACCCTTACCACTCAAATACACACCTAGACATACCAAAGCAACATGCTTTCCACTCTTTGGTGTCTAAAAGAAGAAGAAGATCAAATAGAAGAAAGCTCTTGCACTCTAAGCCTTGTTCTACACCTAGAGAGCTTGATTCCTGTTGCGCACCCGCTCTCAATCCGTGATTACGAAAGAGACGAAGTGCTACCACATGGTTCACGCATCTGCAACGTCGATGCACATCTTGCAAAGGGAAGCATCCTAACTCCTATAGAAGCTTAGTTTAAAAATCACTTTGTTAGCTTTATAGGACTATTTTTCTAGTTTACTTTGTTATTTGGTTGGGTATTCGCGTAGCGAATTCCCGTCTCCATCGAGGGACAAAATCCTTCTCGTGAAGAGAAGGGGTTGAGGAACGCTACCCTCACACTTGTAGCGTGGTTGTAATTGAAGTTGAATCACCCTCGTTTAAGTGATTCGTTTAGTGGATTTGATCAACTTGGTTGATCTAAAAATCCTAACTCGAAAGGGTTAGGTGGTGGTTTTCACCCGGGTTGGGTTTCCACCTAAAAATCATTGTGTACATTGTGTGATTGTTATTTTGTGAGATTGTTCTGTCCTTAATTCCTCATTTTTACGTCATGCTGATCTCACCCCCTCTGTTACGACCCGATTTCCGAATCCCTACTGGACACGAGACTAGACCAACTCGACTGATCCCAAGACCCAGTCGCCCAACGAGAAAGTAACTAAAAAGTAGGAAAGTAAACAACATTCACTATGCTAAGCAACTAACAGTAACAAAAGTACAGTAGTAAAGAAGTAAACTACTATAGTACACACCACCACAATAGTAGAAAAGTAAATGGGTACAGGAATATAATGTGCAAAATGAAAGAGTGCTGAATTTTAAGGTACAAGAAACTACTCACTATTACAAACGAGTACAAAAAGAGCTATAACTACTGGGCTCTACTGGGCCCAGCACCCTCTGCTGCCGTGGACTTTGGCTGCTCAACACTTGAACCTGAAAAGGATTATAAGTACACGAAGTCAACGAACGCTGAATAGAGTGGCAACTAATTAACTAAACAGTAAAGATGGACAGGTAGCTGTTGTTTTTCCAATTACTTTCTTTAACTACTTATTCTTTTTCACCATTTAGTTTATTTATCAGGTCTCTTTCTTGATCTCGAATGTTTCTCGTGAGAACGATCTTGATTGCAGTCTTTTCCGAAGAGTAGAAGTTACACGTGGTGCTCTCCTGGCTGGGAGAGTCCCTCGTGGTGGTCCGACACCCAGTCAACCACCCCAAGGTCACGGACAGACGTAACGGTGACTACGGTACGTGCGATAAGCGCACGATTAGCTACCTCGCACTGGCACGTGGTCAGTTGTTTCCGTTAACGGGTGCGCCCAAAGCACAGCACGAAACCAGTATAGGGCATAGCCCTCTCAGTCAGAGGGGTCTAGCCCTTAAGAACAAAACAGGGGTCTCACCCTGATGAGAACCTCATCATGAAACCTAACTTGCACATTTTGACCTAGATAAGTGTACAAAAGCTCCTATAAAACCTAAGAAAAAGCCTAAATCAGAGAATTACAAATTTGAGTAAAAAGAATAATTCACAAGGGGTAAAACTGTAATTTTACCAATGCAGTACATCAACGGAAATTCTAAGGGTCTAGACAAAGGTCAAGTAAACCTAATAAGAGAAAAAGTAGGGTAATTTGGTCTGAAAAGGGTTATAGCGACATCTAGGAATTAAATGACATCCTACAACTGTAAAACAAACCCACTTTAATTTACGATGTTTCAGGCAAGATAAAAATGAATTAAACCCTCTAAAATTCATGGAAAAAAATTCCCTAGGGTTTAGAACCTTCAATTTGGCCATTAGAACATATCTTGACCTAGATTGAGAACCATACCCAATTTTTTACCAAATTTGGGTTTTTGTGCAAAATGTTTGGTCAAAAATGGTCAAACCTAAAATCTAACTTCACCATTGGATTCCTTAGGTTAAAATTAGGTTTTTACCAAAATTTGGACCTAAGGGAAGGCCATTTTGACCTACTTTACAAATTGGTCCTCAATAATTACTTTCTGACCCTTAACATTTTGAACTCTTGCGTTTACCCTCTCAACTTTCCCTTCGTATTATGCAAACTGGTCCCTCTGCCACTCGCAGCAGCATGCCATACCATCGGCGACTTTGCGCGGAGGATGGCGCCGCGTAGGGTATGGGAGCCGACCCTAGAAACGAGAGGAGGGTCCCCTACGTTATCCTCTTCCGCATGGACCTCCTCCCATGTCCTGCCGACACCCATACTTCTCGGGCGAACGCGCGAGAAGTATGGGTCACTTTTCCGGCCACGTATCCGGCGACCATCCCATGCCTCCAACTCGTGTTTCACTCCCTACCGGCACCTATTTAAGGGACGGCAGGGGCTGCCGCTTCGGTCAAGCTTGTCTTGGCCAGAGTTCCTCTCCAATTTCGTCCTCTTCTCCTCCGGCAAAGTGGTCTAGCAAGCTTCGGCGAGCCGCTCTCCTCCTTCTCATCGCTCTACCACAATACCAGTGGCAAAGCTGTCCTCACCCTCTTCCTCTGCTTCACGCAGCACCCGCGCGAGCATTCCTCGCCCCGTCATTGTCGCCATCTCCCTCCACTGGACATCATCTTCTCCGGCGACAGTAGGTACTGCCAGTCGCCGTCTCTCCCCCTTCATCCAATTAATCAGGTTAGAAATACTCCTCTCTACCCCCTCTTCAGTTCCCCTCAATTTATTTCACAAAAAATACCCCTCGATTCCACTGTCCACCATCGCCATCTCCACCTCCGGCCAGACCTCCGGTGAGGCGTCCCCGCCGCTCCATAGCAAACGGTGGCGACAACTAGGTTTTGTTATAGCGTTGTAGTACAGTAGTTATTGCCAACATTTACAGATATTTGTTACTCGGAAAATAAAGTTCTCCCAAGGTCGAACTCAGGGAGCAAGTCGTATTCTAGAAGTACAAATTCTTATTACAAAAATAAAGAGAGAGAGAGATGAAAAATTTGGTGGCTTCTTCTTCTCTTCTTTCTTCCTCTTTGTCTCTTCTTTCTCCTCTTCCTGTCCTTCTTTTCTTCTCTCTTCTGTTCTTCAGATCTTCCTCTCGTGCTCTTCTTCTTCTATCTTCTGTTCTTCCTTGTTTTCTCTTCTTTCTTTTTCTTCAGATCTTCTTCTTCTTCTTCTTTCTTGTCTTTCCTCTTCTTTGCCGCGGTCCTGCTTCTTCTTTTCTTCTTCTACCTTGCCTTCAAGACGTCGTCTGATTTTGCAATCAGACGACTTAAACCGCTGCTGCTACAGTGTCTCCCTTAGCTTCCGTCTTCTTCTTCTTTGTGTTCTCTTCTTCTTCTTCTTCCGCAATCCTTCTTCTTCTTCTTCACCTGTGCCTGCACACTTCAAGGTTTTCGTCAGAGGGCAAAACCTACTCTACCCTCCCCCCCGCGTCTCTCTCTCTCAGAATTCGCTCTTAGGAAAGCTCTCCCAGAGCAACCGGGTAATCGGGTACGCGGGTTGCGCCCGGGTCCAGGCCCACCGGCGTGCGGTGGTGGGCGAGGAGTGCAGGTCGGGCTAGGTCCGCGGGGCGTGAGCGCAGACGAGGCCGGGTAATCGGGTGGGTGAAGGGGACCTCACCCCATGATCTGAGGCGAACAGCTTAAGGCACTTTTTGCCTTTAAGCGCCCGTTCGCCTCGGTGGGTTTCCGAGGTGGGACTAAATGTCCCACCTCAATTGGACACCTGCGCGGAGGAGGCAGCGGCAGCTGAGGCTTCACACGAGGGCTTCGTGCGAGGGCTTCGCCCCAACTGCAGCCTGGCACTTCGCGAAGATACCTCGCACAGCCTGGGAGCCTGATCTGGGCGCGGCGCGCCTGAAGCAGCAGGTCGAAGGAGCTTCTTCACTCGTTAATGGTGGCGGCGAGCGAAGTACCTGCCCACAGAGAAACGGCCTCTCGGACTAATCAGATGCACGGAGGACCTTCGCCGTAGCACGGCGAAGGTGGTCGGAGGGTCTGCAGGTGGCGGGGCGGAGCCTAAGGCCCGCCCTAGGTCAAACTGCAAGTGGCGGGATGGGTTTGGTCGGTGGGTCTGCAGGGGGCGATTGGTAGGAAGTGGAAGGGGAGAGGTTGATCAGGGTGAGGAGGCGAAGGTTCTGCGGTGGTCGGCGAGCCGTGTGGGTTGCTGGAGTGATGGGAGCGGGTCGCCGGAGTGTGGCCGGAGGTGGAGAAGGTGAGGGTGATTGGTCGGAATCGAGGGCGACAGTAAAGGTTTAAAGTGAGGAAAAGGAAGAGGGGAGGAAGAGGAGAAGTTATACCTACTTAGCCGGACGAGGAGGGGCCGGAGCAGGCGACAGTCGTATCGACTGTCGCTGGAGAAAAAGCTGCCCAGGGGAAGGAGCGACGGCGAGAAGAGGGCCGGAGAAGCGCACGCTGGGTGCAGCGCGACGCGGGAAGAGCGAGGGAGGACAACTCTGCTGCTGGTAGTGCGACAGAGCGACGAGGGTGAGGAGGAGAAGCCGCCGGAGCAAGGGGGTGTCTGTCGGAGTGGGAAGAGAGGAAGTGAGGGGGTATCTCCGTCAGCTCCGAGCTGGGAAGAACGGCGGAGCGACGGGGGTATTTATAGGGGCAGAACCAGAGAGGAGGGCGGAGGGAGACGACGTGTCTCCCTCGCCGGAGGATGCCGGAGGAAGGAGACCCATACCGTCCGTGCGTTCGCACGGCTGGTATGGGTGGTTGCAGCCATCAGGGGGGTGTTCCTGTGACGGCTAACGACGCAGGGCACCCCCATTTGACTTGGCAAGCTCCCTCCCTTACCCTGCGCGGCGCCATGCTCCGCGCAAGGTCGCCGGAGCATGGTACTGCTCAGGTTTTGCAGGAGGGATATAAATGCAAAGGACGAAGGAGAGTTAGGGGCCAAAATGTGAGGGTTCAAAAGTTGAGGGCCAGAAAGTAAATATATGAGGACCAAAGTGTAAAGTTGGTCAAGAAGGTTTCTTCTTAGGCTCAAGTTTTTATACATGACAAATTAGGACCTAAGGATTCGGATGGTGAATTTTATTTCTAGATTAAACCTTGTTTGACTGGTCAAATTACGTAAAAACCCAAATTAAGTTGTTAATTGGGCATGGTTCTCAATGTAGGTCAAAATAGGTTTCTAAGGCCACATTGAAGGTTCTAAACCCTAGATATTATTTTTATACGAATTTTAGAGGTTTTAATTGATTTTTTCTCTACCTTGAACCTCGTGTATTTAAGTGGGTTTGTTTTTAGGGTTACAAGATGTTATTTAATTCTTCGGAGTTGCTGTAGCCCTTGTTGAGTCATTTCATCCCACTTTTCTTCTTATTAGGTTGTTTTGACCTATGTTTGGACCCTGAGTTACCCTGTTTTCAGATTGGATTGGTGAAATTACATTTTTACCCCTCAATTTCTATTTTCTTTGCAAACTCAGAATCTCTCTGAGCCAAGCCTTTCTAAGGTCATGTAGGAGCTTTTTCTTGTAAATCAGGGTTAAATGGTGCTAGTTTAGGGCTCATGATGAGGTTCTCATCACTCCACGCCTCCATCGGCCACGCCAACCGATCCCTAAGCATCAACACCACCCACTGATCACCCTACGACCCTTCACTGACCGCGCCAACCCCTGTTGCCTTCCCCCGACCTAACCCATCCTCACGGCCATAAAGCGACCTAAGCACGTACTCCTAGGCTACCCCGCGGCCAGCAATCCTTGCCTCACCTTCGCCGCGATACGGCGAAGGTTTTCTGATGGTCTGACAGAGCCGCGAGGCAGTATTTTTGCTTTCAGGTTCTGAGTGATCGCCGCCATTACTGCCAAGCTTGGAGTAAGCTTGCTAGTAGCTCTAGGCCTCCGCAGTCCCAGGCTGGATCCCAGGCCGCGCGGAAAGGACTCACGAGCGGTCCCAGGTCCCCAATCGCAGACTCAGCCTTGCATGTCGTTGCAATCGCGAGGACTTCAGCAGCAGGCGAAGGCGCGGAAGCGGGTAAGTGTGCTGATGAGCACTCGCACATAAATTATTTTTGTGTTTATTGCTTACCGCCTCAGAACACGGGGTGAGGTCCCCTCACGCACTCACCCGCCTCGTCCGCGACCCACGCTACGCAGACCTGGTCGACCTGTTTACCCTGCACTCCTCGCGCACCACCTATGCCGGTGCGCCTGGACCTGAGTGAGCGTAACCCGACCCGAGTACCCGATTGGCTGGCTCTGGGAGAGCGAAGGTAGAAATAGAGAGAGAGCGTACACGGGGGAGGGTAGGGGTAGGTTTTGCGCTCGTGTGTGCAGGGAGCGGCTAAGGAAGGGAAGCTGAAGAAGAAGTTGCGGGAAGAAAGGAAGCCAAGGGAAGAAAGTTGAAGACTTGAGGGTAGAAGTTGAAGAAGAAGGAAAGAAAAAGAAGGAAGAGGAAGGAACCAAGGAAGAAGAGGATGCGGTGCAATAGAGAAGATCAGAAGAACAAGACAAGGCGCAACAAAGAAGAACAGAAGAAGAAGAAGAAGAAGAAAGGTGCCGCAGCCAAAGCTTGAGGAAAGGAAGAAGCTGCAGATGCAAGGCAAAGAAGAAGACAGGAGCAAAAGCTGAAGAAAGAGAAGCCGCAAGGAAGAAGAAATAGCCAAGAGGAAGAAGAACCAGCAGAAACACTGTAGCAAATGGCAGTTTAAGTCGTCTGACATTGGAGTCAGACGTCTAGAGAGAGAAAGACAAAGGAAGAAGAAAGAGAAAAGAAAAGAAGAGAAGAGAAATTTTATTCCCTTCCTCTAATTTTTTTTTGTAAAACAGTATACATCCAGATTGTAAATTGTGATTTTGTACGCTTCTAAAATCTAGTGTTGCTCCCTGAGTTCGGCTTCGGAAATTTCCTATTTTCAGAGTAATAAAAACTATACTTGCTGGTTGCCAACAAGCAACCTAGCATCATTTCTTGGCACTGTTGCCGGGGAGCAACGAGCATTCTAGAAGCTATTAAATCACAATTTCTAATTTACTACTGACTTAATCTCTTTTCTTTTGTTGTGCAGGCACAGGAAAACAAGAAGGAACAAGCAGCCGCACAACAATCACACCAAGGGACAGGTAATCTTCTATCCTCTCTTTTAAACCCCTTAAATTCTAAAGAGGAAGAAGAAAAAGAAAAGTAATCTAGGGATTACCTGTCTTTTGTACATAGTAAATCACAAGTGTTGCCTACTTTTTTACTTTCAACATATTCTATCAGTATATCCACTAAAGATAATTAGGGCCAAAACCTTCTTGCTTGAGCCTTAGTTACCTAATCCTAAGGCAACTAACTGGACTAATTAGAGCCAACCATGGATTCTAAGCTAGGGTTTTAGAGACACACCTTCTAAGCAAGAATTGAAAATTCCCAAAAGAAGTGTGCCTAAGCCATTGCTTGAAGAGACCTAATAAAGAGAAACCCTAAGCAATCCGGCTCTTAAATCACTTGAACCATAAAAGAAAGGACCTAATAAGCTCTCACTGGAACTAATAGGTAAAGTTGATCAATTAAATCAACCAACCTTTAAATTATGTCACTTTTTTTTTCACACAAAAGATTAAAGTTCAAGTGAAACCCTAAAGCACCTTGATCCTAATTAAAAGTGGTAGACTTAAGAGGTTAAGGCCCCCATTCTGGTCTACCTGGAATCTCAGTGACAAGAGAGGTCGGGTGGGGGAAACCCTGTAACCCGTGAGGGCACTCTACCGTGTAGGGTTCTTCGCAGGACTCACCCTCTCTGGCTACCCAGGTAATTCTCAAGTGGACGACCTTCAGATTAAGGGGTATTATCCGCCCCGAACCTCTATAGTCACCCAACATTTTGGGTGTCTTGATTGGGTCCGGCACCTTCTAATCTCGTCCTATCCATCAGTGTATGTTTGGTAGGAGGTCCTTGAAACCTCCTCTAGAAATTCACTCTCCCCGAGGCCAAGCCTCGGTACCCTTGTTTGTGAGACAACCGCTTCACATAGACCTCTCTTCTGATTCTGAACCTAATTTCCCTTCTTCCATAATGGCTCAGCCAGTTGAAGAAGAGAATAATCCTGAGCACCAGCTCCAGCGACTCAATGATCTCTTCCAAAACATCATGAACCCACTGCAGAGCCCCATGATGTGAGATCACTATAATCCCGCTACGGTGGCAATTGAGCCTCGAGTCAGAATCCCGACTGGAGGACCTGATTTCGAATTAAAGCCCAACATGATCCATGCCATACCTAAATTCTATGGGCTTAACTCAGAAGACCCCTTCCAGCACATCAAACAGCTTAAGCATCTGGCTCAAACCTTCAGGTCAGATGCGCAGAATCGGGATATCTTACTCATGAAGATGTTCTCTTTCTCCCTTATGGACAAGGCGGTCCATTGGTATCAGACACAGACCAGCCCGATCAACACTTGGGAAGAACTTCAGTCTGAATTTTTGAAGAAGTTCTTCCCTGTTGGTCGGACAAACGCCTTGCGCCATTAGATTACTCACTTCACGCAGCAGACGGGAGAACCTCTTCATGAGGCATGGGATCATTTTCAGGATCTCATGAGAAAGTGCCCCCATCACGGAGTTCCTAAATGGGAACAAGTCCAGTCTTTTTACTAGGGACTCCGTGAAGATATTAGGTTGTTCGTCAATGCAACTTGCGGAGGAAATATCATGGGTCAACATGAGGACACAGTGTGGGAGATTTTAGAGAATATGTGCAAGAACTCCATCAACAATGACTCCATGGGATTATTAGATCGGATAAATACTCGCGCAATGACGAACCTTAGGGGAGCACATGAGACACAAGGCCTATCCGCAGCAGTCGACCTGGAATTAATGGCCAGTCGATTGAACAAGGTCTCAATCATTGAGAAGAAGGTGGATGAGCTGACTCAGCACTTGCAGCGAGCCACCTCTACGCAGAACTCCTTCGCACAGCCCCCTCCCACACGGGAAACTGTGTAGAACATTTTCCACCGACCGTCTCCTGGGATGGACTCGTATCCACCCCCATCTGACTCCAGGACCGAAGGGACCTCCGATCCTTTCTACCCTTGCCGGGGGAAACCTAATCCCCCATTCTCCGACTTTTCTGAGGCTCCTCATACCTGCGAGGGCCTCCACGCCATCCAGAATGACCCATTTTCCAACACCTACAATCCTGGATGGTGAAACCATCCCAATTTCCAGTGGGCGGGAAATTCTCAGAATCCAAGACCACCCTTTCAGCCCTGTCCACAAGCCCCTCGTCCTTATCAGCCGCCTCAGCCTCGGCCCAACCCCACCTATCCATCTGGGCCCAACCAAGATCAAATGTCCCTTATCCTCCAGACTCTGGCTGACATACAGAGAATGAATGCGGCTATCCAAAAGCAACATAAGGACGAAATCACAGAGGTCCGAAATCAACTTGCCCAGTTGGCAAATTCTTGCCAACCTGGCACTCTTCCTTCTCAGAGTTTTCCTAACCCGAATAGCGTGCCGACCCAACGACGCGTTATGAACCCAAACCCAGGCCAAGCATACTTGGTCTATCAGGCCCCTTCTGTTCCATCACCTGACGGGATGGAAGCATCAACCTCCTATGCGGGTTACCAACAGCAACAGCCCATCCTACCAACCCTCAACCAGAACCATGCAGGAATAAATTCTGTAATAACTCGTAGTGGTAAGGCGACTTAAGATCCACCTTATCCAGACCACTCCAAGCCTGGTAGTGACCCAAACCTTAGGACAGTCATCCAGGATGTTCCTATCCCTGTCCCAGATCAAAAACTTGGACCTATCCTAGAGGAACCAACCAAGGTTCCATTTCCCGAGGCCTTGACCAAGGGAAAGCGAACAACTAAACCCGTGGCTCCTGAGGAGGACCTGATCAAGCTCTTTGAGCAGGTCCAAATAAACATCCCCTTGATGGATGCAATCCACCATGTACCGGTTTACGCACGATTCTTGAAGAACGTATGTACACCTCAGCGTAAACCGCGAACCAAGAGTGGGAGTCCAATTGAACTGTCAGAGCAAGCCAACTCTGTAATCCTGAGTAGACTCCCACCTATGGCAAAAGACCCAGGCACTCCCCAGATATCATGTAAGATCAATGAAACCTAGTTTGATAGAGCATTATTAGACCTAGGTGCCTCCATAAACCTGATACCCACATCCCTACTTAACCATCGAGAAGAATCTGAACTGAAACCGACTGAGGTGACATTGCAGTTAGCAGATCGATCTATCAAGTCACCTAAGGGAATTCTTGAGGATGTTGTTATTAGGGTGCGGGATTTCTACTTCCCTGTAGATTTTGTAGTTTTAGATACGGATGCACCTGAAAACCCAAGGGATACACCAATCATACTAGGGAGACCTTTTCTGGCCACTGCAAGGGCCAACATAAGTTGTGAAGAGGGCCAAATAGAGCTAAAATTTGGGAATCAGACTCTCAAAACTGATATCTTTAAGGCCCAACAAGGGATCAATTGCGTGTCATTGAACAAATTTGTGACATCAGAGTCGTGGTTGTTGAACCACAACTTAAGGACATCATGATTATCCCTAATCAATCATAAGAAAATCTCGAACTGCAATTAGAGGAGTCAAAAGTTGACCTAGACAGACCCATAACTCCTACTGCTGTACCCTACACTCACTCTGAACCACCCGCTGTTGCTGATAACCCCATTCTTGAAATCAAACCCTTTCCCGATCATTTGAAATACGTCTTTTTGGGTTCCAGTCAGACACTTCCTGTGATTATAAACTCCAAACTCAGACCTGATCAAGAATCCCGTCTGATGGCTGTTCTCCAGCAACATCGCAGAGCCATTGGCTGGACCCTCGATGATTTGACTGGAGTAAGTCCCTCTTATTGCACACATCACATCTATTCTGAAGAGGGCGCACGACCTTCACATGAAATGCAGAAACGTTTGAATCCCAATCTGCAGGAGGTCGTGAAAAAGGAGATCATTAAGTGGTTAGATGCAATGATCATCTACCCGATCTCCGACAGTCGTTGGGTGAGCCCCATCCAGGTTGTGCCTAAGAAGGCAGGGCTCACCACCATCACGACTGAAATCAAAGAGGTCATACCTGCCCGTATAGCCAACTCGTGGAGAGTCTGCATAAATTACCGAAGACTCAATTCCTCCACGAAGAAGGATCATTTCCCACTACCATTTATTGATCAGATTCTCTAGAAGTTAGCGGGAAATAGATTCCTCTGCTTTCTTGATGCGTACTCTGGCTACAACCAAGTGGAGATTCATCCAGAGGACCAAGAGAAGACCACATTCACCTGCCCCTTCGGAACGTACGCATTTCGAAAGATGCCTTTCGGTCTCTGCAATGCACCCGCGACTTTTCAGCGATGCATGCTTGCCATATTCTCTGATATAGTAAGTGATTATCTGGAAGTCTCATGGATGACTTCTCAGTTTTCGGGGCATCACTTGACGATTGCCTCCAGCACTCGATTCACATACTCAAGCGTTGCATTGAAGTAAATCTGGTTCTTTCATGGGAAAAGAGCAACTTTATGGTGCCTGAGGGGATCGTCCTGGGACACTTAACTTCTGAGAGAGGCATCCAGGTGGACCGAGCCAATGTTAATCTGATTTCTAGACTTCTTATGCCCAGCTTGATCAGAGACATCCGATCTTTTCTGGAGCACGTCGGTTTTTACCGTCGTTTCATTCCTGATTTCTCAAAAATCGTGCGCCCCCTGACTACTCTTCTCTCCAAGGATGTACCCTTTGAGATTTCCAAGGAATGCACTCAAGCTTTTGAGATCCTTCATGACCGAGTCACCCAAGCCTCGATCTTATAGTCCCCTGATTGGTCTCAACCCTTTGAGATCATGTGCGATGCATCTGACTTCGGTGTAGGAGTGGTTTTGGGGCAGAAGATTGACGGGAAACCCGTGGTCATTTACTACGTTAGCAAGACACTTGACAAGGTTCAGCGTAACTACACGGTTACGGAGAAAGAGCTGCTAGCCGTAGTATTTGCCCCTGAAAATTTTCGATCTTATCTCCTGGGTTCCCAAGTCATAATCTACTCGAATCACACAGCTGTAAGGCATCTCCTTGTTAAGAAGGACGCGAATCCTCGATTAATCCGATAGATCTTACTGTTGCAAGAATTCGACCTCGAGATTCATGACAAGGTGACAAGACAGAATGTGGTAGTTGACCACTTGTCTCGCCTTCCTTCTGAGGTCTTCAACACTTCTGGACCCATCAAAGAGTATTTTCCTGATGAGCACCTCTTGACTATTTGTACTAGGCTTCCATGGTTTGCTGATATAATAAACTACTTAGCATCACACCAGATCCCGTTTGATTGGCCGAAGGCCAAGAAAGACAAGTTGCGCTCCGATGCCAAGTACTACATTTGGGAAGACCCGTACCTTTTCCGCATAGGTGCTGACCAAATCATCCGGCAATGTGTCCCGGAGGGCGAAATCAATGACATTCTCTCTTTCTGCCGTGACCAAGCATGCGGTGGCCATTTTTCTGGGCACAAAACCGCATCAAAAATCCTCCAGTGTGGCTTTTACTAGCCCACTATCTTCAAGGATGCATACAGTCACCTCAGGTACTCGTATCTGAGATTAGAAATCGTCCACAACAGTCACCTCGACCCATCCACTCACCACATACCCGTCGTAATGCATGAACCAAGCTAAATAAAAACCCACCTAATGTACAATGAGGACATTCCAAATCTTAGGCATGGGGGGTATGAAAGTGCATTGAAATGACATAATAAGAAAAGATTTCCAAAAAAAAAAACTTTGAAGGAGGAAGAAAATGCTGGAAAACTTTACAGAAAGAGGAGGAGAAAAAGAGCAGAATGATAAAAAGGAGCACAAAAAGAAAGAGAAAATGGATGGTCATTAGTAAGAAATTAAGGAATTAACCAAAGTTCTAAACCACATTAAGGAAAAAAAAATAAAAGTGCACAACAAGATTAGTAAGAACGCGAACCTTAGGCATTCTTGGCTAGACTCTTAGTACCTGTTGAGATCTAGATATTCCTCAAGAGGTTGAGGAAAATGAAAAGCTTAAGTATTAGGTCCAAGGCTTAGGGAGCATCCAGCCTCGTTAACTGACCTTCGATTTACGGGACTTAGTAACCTAAGCACCCAAATTCACACACAGTCTGGTTCAGTGAGCATAAATATCAAAATCACGCAGAAGAGTTGCAAATATTTTGAAAATGTCACCTAGATTAGGAGCGACCTATCAATACAAGTTGATTTGGACTAGTTCCCAGAGTAGAGAGGTGGGAAATTCCCCTCGAAGATGCGTAACAACATATCATCTCCTCGGTGTTTATCTCCGAGGATATTTACATATCCTACCGGGGGCATGTAAGCACTCTGCTGGTTCAGATTCCATGGATGGCATTATCACGAAGTGTCAATTGCCAGGGTCTGAATTCGGCCACGGAACACCATGGATGGGATTATCTCGAAATCTCGAAAGCCAGGTGATGAGAACCTCATCATGAACCCTAACTAGCATAATTAAATCCAAATAAGTGTGAAAAAGCTCCTACAAAACCTAAAGAGAGGCTTAACTCAGAGAATTCTGAGTTAAAGAATAAGACAAATCATAAGGGGTAAAACTGCAATTTCACCAATGCAGTGTGCAAACAGGGTAATTAAGGGTCCAAACATAGGTCAAACGAGCTTAATAAGGAGGGAAGTGGGATGATCTGATCTGAAAAGGGTTACAGTAATTTCTAGGAATTAAATGACATTTAGAAACCCTAAAATAAATTTACTTTAATTCACGAGGTTTGAGGCAGGATAAAAATCAACTAAACCCTCTAAAATTCATGGAAAAATATTCCTTAGGGTTTAGAACCTTCAATTTGGCCTTTGCAACTTATTTTGACCTAAAAAGAAAACTATGCCCAATTTATGACTTAATTTAGGTTTTTACGTAAATTAACCGATCAAACATGATTCAACCTAAAATCAAATTTCACCATTAAAATCATTAGGTTCAAATTATGCTGGTATAAAAATTTGGGCCTAAGAAAAGACCATCTTGATCGACTTTACAAATTGGTCCTCCTAAATTACTTTTTGACCCTTATCTTTTGAAACTCTTACAATTGGCCCCCTAACTTTCTCTTCATTCTTTGCAGAACGGTCCTCCCTGCCATTTCTGCGCAGCGCCATACCTCCAGCAACCTTGCACGGAGGATGGCGGCGTGCAGGGCAAGGCGCTCGTCCTCAGGAACGAGGGGGGGTTCCCTACGTCGTCCTCTGTCGCAGGGACCCTCCCCTGTCCTCTGCAACCGACCATGCCTCTCGTGCGAACGCACGAGAGGCATGGGTGTCCATTTCCGGCCACACTCCGGCGAGCACGGCACGTCGCCTCCTCGATCTCCTCTCCTCTCCAGTGCCTATATAAGGAGCGGCAGGGTCTGCCGTCTCCTTCAAGCTAGTTTTGGCCGAGAGAAACCCTAGATTTCGTCTCTCCCTTCTCCGGTCAGGCAGTCCGAGCTTCCGGCGATCCTCCCTCCTCCTCCTCGTCACTCTGCTGCCATACCTACAGCAGAGTCCACTCTGCCCCGTCGTCCCACGCCAAGCCGCACCAGCTGGCATCCTTAGATCTCCTCGTCGCTGACAACCCCCTCCTAGGCACCTTCATCCCCAGCTCCGGCAAGCATGAGCCGGACTCCTTCCTCTCCCTCTTCGTCAACTAAATAGGTAGGAATCTTCCTCTATTTCTCCCTTATATTTTCCCCTTGTTAATTTACCAATTTGACTCACCGACTGCCACTGTCCATAACTACCTTCCCCATCTTCGATCGCCATCTCCGGCGATGTCGCTCCACCTCCACAGACCACCTCACCCCTCGCTGACAAACTTAGAAGCTCCCCTCACTTCACTCAACCGTTTCCCCCACTCCATTCATCGCCCTTCACCCCCCGAACATACCCATTTCCATGCACATAGTCTGGACTAGGTGCACCTCCACAGGCGCTCTCGTGCCTCGCCGACCAGCGCACTGCCTTCGCCACACTCCGGCGAGGCTCCCTGCGCTGTTTGATGTGGCCGAGAGGATGTCCTTGTGATTTCAGTTCTCCGCCTCCTCGCCGCCATTGACGAGCTGCCGAAGCTCCTTAGCAAGCAGCTCCAGGACGCCTCCAGCCCAGGTGTGAGCCCCAGGCAGAGCGGGGTGATTCCACGAGCACGCTCGGGTTTGCGATTGGGGTCACGAGCGCTCGCTGCTGCCCCAATTGGCAGCGCCTTCTTGCCTGCGGGTGCGCAGATTGGAGGTGGGACTTTAGTCCCACCTCGTAAGTGTGTGGCCTCGCGCCCACACTTAAATTGAAAAAGTGAATTAAGCTGTTCGCCTTCGATACATAGGGGTCAGGTCCCTCACCCACACGCAGCACGCCACGCGCTTGCACCCGCCCTCGCCCGCGCTCACGCCCCACGGGTCTGGGTCGAATCCGCCTACCTGACCAAGCACTCCTCGCCCACCACCGCACGCCGGTGGGCCTGGTCCCGGGCGTGCAACCCGAACCCGATTACCCGGCTCTTGGAGAGTTTTCCTAAAGAGAGATTCAGAGAGAAAGAGAGACGTGGGGAAGGGGTAGGGGTAGGTTTTGCACTGATAGTTGTCTGTGCGCGTAGGGAAGAAGGAAGAAGCAGGCGAAGGAAGAAGAAGAGAAGAAGAGGAGCGGCTGAAGACTTAGCCGCACTGAGTAGCTGCTGAAGAAGAAAGGAAGGAGAGGAGCTGAAGGAGAAGAAAAGGAGCTGCACTGTAGCAAATGCACAGTTAAGCCGTCTGAGCGCTGAGTCAGACGACGGAAAGGCAGCAGCAAGAGCAGAAGAAGGCAGGCTGAAGAAGAAAGAAAGAAGACGCAAAGAAGAAGAAGAAGAAGGAAGAAAGGAAGAAGAGGAACGACCAGAGTAGAAGAAAAAGAAGAAGAAGAAAAGAAGGAAGAAGAAAGGAAGACTTAGCAGCTGAAAGAAAGAGAAGGCAGAAGCCTTTGCAACTGCAAGAAAGAAGAGAAGAAAATCAAAGAGGAAGAAAGGAGAAAGAGAAAGGGTCACCACCGCCGCAGCAAAGAAAAGAAAAGAGAAGAAGGCAGATTGAAAAAGAGAAGAATCAGCTGAAAGAGAAGAAGAAGAGAGAAGAAGAAGCCAAAAAAGAGAACTTTTGCTCCCTCTCTTTCTCTATCTCATAATTTTTGTAAAATCTTATATTGTGAATTTATGTTTCTAGAATTATAGTTGCTCCCTGAGTTCGACCTCGGGAAACTTATATCCTCCATTCCCCTTGAGCTTATTGCACCCAGCCGATGGTGTAAAACTCAGCGCTTAACGAGAGGCAGCCTGTCATTTTCCTGAAAATCTAATCCCCTTTTCACACCTTTGTCCACTTAAGGTTCGCCCCTATAGACAGCCGACTCCACCTCAGATGCTTGCATCTGAGATTAGAAATCGTCCGCAAAATTCATCCCGACCCATTCACTCATCAAAACATCCGTCTTAAGGAATGAACTAAGAAAATAAAAACCCCCTAACTCACAATGAGGACATTGTAAACCTTAGGCATTGGGGGGTATAAAAGTGCAAAACTTGTAAGAAAAGATTTTAAACAAAAAATTCACATATGCCAAAAACAACATAAAAATTAAAAAAAATTTCAAAAAAAAAAAAAGAATAAGAGGAGAAAGGAAATTTTGTGGGAGAAGGAAAAGAAACAAAATGAAAAAGGAGCGTAAAAATGAAAGAAAAGAGTCATTAGTAAGAAACTAAGGAATTGACCTAAGTTCTAGACCTTATTCAAAAAAAAAAATGAAAATGAAAAGTGCATGGTGAGATTAGTAAGAATGCAAACTTTAGGCATTCTTGGATAGACTCTTAGTACCCATTAAGATCTAAACATTCCTCAAGAGGTTGAGGAAAATGAAAAGCTTAAGTATTAGGTCCAAGGCTTAGGGAGTATTTGACCTCATTAACTAACTTTTGATTTACGGGACTCAGTAACCTAAGCACCCTAACCTCACACACAGCCTGGTTCAGTAAGCATAAAAATCAAAATCACGCAGAAGCGTCACAAAATACTGAAAAGTATGCCTACAGTAGGAGCAGCCGATCAACACAAGTTGATTTGGACGAGTTCCCAGCGTGGAGAGGCGGGAAATTCCCCTCGAATATGTGTAACAAAATATCACCTCCTCGGTGCTTGTCTCTTAGGATATTTACATATCCTACTGGGGGCATGTAAACACTCTGCTGGTTCAGATTCCATGGATGGCATTATCACGAAGTGTCAATTGCCAGGGTCTGGATTCAGCCACGGAACACCATAGATGGGATTATCTCAAAATCTCAATAGCCAGGGTTCCGGGGGTTACCATGGGCGGTGCTATCCCGAAGCATCGATTGCCAGGAACCTTTGAGGATTGATAATGGGAGCAAGGAATCTGATACAGACCGTGTTGAAAAGCCAATCCTAAGCTAGAATTAAAAAGAAAAAGAGAGAAAACTCTCCAAACAGATAAATCTTCTATCTCTCTTTCTTACAAAACGCACTGCGAACTGAGCTAGGGCTAAAATTATTTCAAGCACAGGTGCTTTAACCACAAAGTACAATAGACCTTAGGTTAGTTCTTGTGGGCCTTAAAAACCTGTGCTAAGGACTGAGGCTGAGGCTAGACAGATCTGGATCTTGGTTAGTACTAGAGTACCTTTTAGGCCTATAATCAGCATTCTAACCTAATCTAGGTTCAAATGAAAAAAAAGCACTTATCTGAAGTTATTAAAAACATCATGTTCTAGAACAAAGGTTAAAACCTTAAGTTTTTGCTAAGGGACTAGCAAAAGCTAGGCATGGGGGTATGATGAGAACCTCATCATGAATCCTAACTAGCACAATTTAACTTAGATATGCGAGAAAAATCTCCTACATAACTTATAGAAAAGCTTGACTCAGAAAATTCTGAGTTTGTAAAGAAAACAGGTCAAAAGGGGTAAAACTGCAATTTCACCAACACAATCAGTAAACAGGGTAACTCAAGGTCCAAACATAGGTCAAACTAACCTAATAAGAAGGAAAGTGGGATGATTTGATCCAACAAGGGCTACAGCAACTCCAAGGAATTAAACGACATTCTGTAACCCTAAAATAAACCCACTTCAATTCACGAGGTTTGAAGCAGAGTAAAAATCGAATAAACCCTCTAAAATTCATAGAAAAATAATCTCTAGGGTTTATAACCTTCAATTTAGCCTTGGGAACCCATTTTGACCTACATTGAGAACCATGCCCAATTAATGATTTAATTTGGATTTTTACGTAAATTGACTGGTCAAAAAAGGTCTGACTAGAAATAAAATTCACCATTAGAATCCTTAGGTCCCATTTAGTCATGCATAAAAACTTGAACCTAAGATAAGACCTTCTTGACCGACTTTGCATTTTGGTCCTCATCTATTACTTTTTGACCCTCAACTTTCGAAACCCTTGCATTTTAGCACCTAGGTTCTTCGTCGTTCTTTGCATACAGGTCCCTCCTGCAAATCTCTGAGCAGCGCCATGCTCCGACGACTTTATGCGGAGCATGGCGCCGCACAGGGTGAGGGAGGGTACCTGCCAGTTGAACCGGGTGTTCCCTGCGACGTCTGCTGTCGTAGGGACACAGCCATGACTTCTGCCCTCGCCCACACCTTCCGTGCGAATGCGCGGAAGGTATGGGTCGCAGTTCCGACCACTCTCCGGCGAGGGAGGAACATCGCCTCCCTACGCCCACCCCTCCGCCTCAGCCTTTATAAGGACCAGCGTCGCCAGCCAACTCTGGTAGCTGGGTCCTGACGGAGAAAAACCCCCACCTTTCCTCTCTTCCCACTCCGGCAGAAACCCACCAGCTCCGCCGGCTCCTCCTCCTCCGTCTCGTCGCTCTGCTGCAGTACCAGCAACAGAGCCACCTTCGCCTGCTCTTCCAGTGTCGCGCCGTACCCAGCGCGCGCCCTCCAGCTCTCTTTCTCGCCGCCGCCCTCCCCCTCTGGGTATTTCTTCTCCGGCGACAGTCGATACGATTGCCGCCCTGCTCTGGCCCCTTCGTCCCCGTAATTAGGTCAGAACCATTCCCCATCTCCCCCTCTTTCTTTTCCTCACTGTCTTTCATTCGATTAAACCCTCGACCGCTCCTGTCCACCGTCACCTTCCTCGACTCCGGCCACCCTCCGGCGAGATGCTCCCATCGCTCCACAGCCCCACACGCCTCACCGACCCTCACGTAACCTCCGCCTCATCACGCTGAACAACCTCCGCCCACCCACTGCTGCTCTACACCCTCTCATCGCTCCCCCGAACACACCCACACCTCCGGTCACAGGACGACCTAGGCACGCACGCCTAGGCCGCCCCACGACCTGCTGCACCTCGCACCACCTTCGTCGTGCCACGGCAAAGGTCCCCCGCTAGTCTGATTAGGCCGAGAGGCCGTGCTTCTGTCTAACAGGGTCGTAGCCCCAGCCGCCATTAACGACAACTGAAGCAGCTTCGAGGCGAGCTCCAGGCCCTGCAGCTTCAGGATCCCAGGTGCTGCAGGTTGGAGTGAAGTCTACGGAGACTTCTGCCTCAGCATTTGGCACCGATAGTGGCTGCAGCTGAGCGGAGAGCAAGGCGGAATCGTCCTGCGGGCGCGCACGAGAAGAGCGCAGAGGATAGTCCCACATCGTGAGTTTACCATACCCCGCAGTAGTATAAGTTGATTTTGTGTTTTCTACTGGTCGCCTCCGAAAGCACTGGGGTGAGGTCCCTCACCTTACTTACGCTCGCCTCGTCCGCGGTTTCACCTTGCGGATTTGGCGGGATCCGACCCAACCCTATCTGAGCACACCTCGCGCATCACCCACACACCGGTGTGCCTGGTCACGGGCACGAAACCCGACCCGATTACCCGCAGCTCTGGGAGAGCATCCTGCGAGTGGTTTACAAAGAGAGAGAGACGTGCGGGTAGAGGGACAGGGTAGGTTTTGCTCTTTGTGCAGGGACAGGGTGCGAGGGAAGAAGAACACACTTGGCCGAAGGAAGAAGAAAGAAGGAGAAGGCCAAGGAACAAAGCAGAAGAAGACCGTAGAAGAAGAAGGAGAAGCACAAAGGAAGCACTGTAGCAGACACCACCTAAGCTGTCTGATTGAGAAATCAGACGACGGATGAAGCTCTATAGACAAAGCAAAGAAGAAGAAAAAGAAAAGAAAAGGTGCCGCAGCTGAAAGAAAAGAGAAGAAGGAAGAAAGAAGAAGAAAAGAGAAGAAGATAAAGAAAGAAGAAGAAGAACTGAAGAAGATCAAGAACTGTGAAGAAAGAAAAGAGAAGAGAAAGAAGAGAAAAAGAAGACAGGCAAAGAGAGAAAGAAGAGAAGAAGAAAAAGCCAAGAAACAAAATCTACTTCTCTCTCTCTCTCTCTTTCTCTCTCTTATTTTTGTAATAAAGAAGCATTGTACTTCTAGAATTCTAGTAGCTTCCTGAGTTCGACCTCGGAAGAAAAACATTTCTGAGTAAAATTGTAATAGTGGCAATGACGACAAACCGTAGCTATTTTATCTGTACCACAACGACATTACTATAATAAGAACAAACAAAAGGCTAAGCTTCGGTGTCATCTCCAGACGCTAGGAAGTTTGCCTTGACCCACTTTACAAATTGATCCTCAGTAATTACTTTCTGACCCTTAACTTTTTAAACTTTTGCATTCACCCCCTCAACTATCCCTTTGTTTTCTTCATACAGTCCCTCTACCACCCGCAGCATCAGGCCATACCTCTGGTGACTTTGCGCAGAGGATGGCACCGCGCAGGGTATGGGAGCCGGACCCAGAAACGAGAGGAGGTTCCCCTGCGTTGTCCTCTTCCGCATGGACCTCCTCCTATGTCCTGCCGACACCTATACTTCTCGTGCGAACACGCGAGAAGAATGGGTCTCTTTTCCAGCCACGTCTCCGGCAACCAGCCCATGCCTCCTCTTCATGTTTCCCTCATTGCTAGCACCTATTTAAGGGATGGCAGGGGCTATCGCTTCGGTCAAGCTCGAGCTGGCCGAAGAATCCCCCCTAATTTCGTCTCCTCCCCCAGTCAAGGGTCCAGCGAGCTCCGACGAACCCTCCTCTTCTTTTTCGTCACTCTGCCACAATACCAGTGGCGAAGCCGCCTTCACCGCCTTCTTCCGCGTCGTGCAGCACCCACACGCGTGCCTCTAGCCCCGTCATCGTCGCCGTCACCCCGCCCCTGGACATCTTCGTCACCGACGACGGTAGGAACGAGCCGTTCGCCTCCTGCCCCCCTTCGACCGCTTAGCTAGGTTAGAATTATTCCTTTCTCTCCCCTCTTTATTTCCCCTATCTTTATTGTGATTTTTATCCCCTCAACACCGCAGTCCACCACCATCGTTCCCATCTCCGACCGATCACCGGCGAAGGCGCTCTCGTCGCTCCATGCATCCACACGCCTTGCCAACCATCTCACAAGCTCCGCCTCCATCCACTGTCCACTTTCCGCCCACTCACTGCCCGCCACACACGCTCCATACCTCCACCGAACAACCCCACAAACACGGCCACAGAGCGACCTAGGCAAGCACGCCTTGGCAACCCCGCGGCCAGCCAACCACCGTCTCACCTTCGCCACAACACGGCGAAGCTCCCCAAGTGATTTGACAGGGCTGCGAGGTCGTATTCATGAAGTACAGGTTCGACCCTCTTCCTCCATTGATGAAGGCATGAAGAAGTTTGCTCGCGAGCTCCAGGTCATGCGCTTCAAGCGTCAGAGTCCCAGGAAGAGCGGATTGGTGTCGCGAAGTCACACAGCCAAGCAATTGGCTTAGCAGGCGACCGAGGCTGTGGCAATTGGGGTAGGTCTCCTGCGGACGCGAGCACAGAAGCAGGTGGGACATTTAGTCCCACCTCGGAAATCCTTGAAGCGCCGCAACCGAATAAATTGAAAAGGTGCATTGCCTTATTGTAACGACCCGGTTCCCGAGTCCCTACGAGATACGAGAACCGAACCGACTCGACTAATCCCAAGACCTAGTCGTCCAACGAGGAAGTAACCAAAAGACAGTAAAATAAACCACATTCAGCATGAATATAACTAACAGTAAGAAAGTACAGCAGTAAGGAAAGAAACTACTACAGTAGGTACCACCACAACAGTAAAACATCATTTATCATATAACAAGAACTGCAGGTAAAGAAGGTACAGCGGAAACAAAAACTACTCACTAGAACAGAAACAAAAAGGGGTACAAAAGCTGTGGTAACTCTACTGGACCCTACTCGGCCCAGCGTCCTCTGCAGCCGCCGACCCTGGCTGCTCAACACCTGGTCCTGAAAAAGGTAACGAGTGTAACACGTCAGCAAAATGCTGAGTAGAGTGGCAAACTAACTAAAGGCAACAGTAGAGTGTACAGTAGCTGTTATGTTCTATTACTTCCTTTATTCACATCTTTCAATTTTTCTCACTATTTCATTTATTTCTCAGGTCTTTTACTTGATCTCGAATGTCCTCGTGGGAACGATCTTGATTGCAGTCTTTTCCAAAAGTAGAAGTAGCACGTGGTGCTCTCCTGGCCGGGAGAGTCCCCCGTGGTGATCCTACCCTCAGTCAACCACCCCAAGGTCACTGACAGACGTAACGGTGACTACGGCACGCGCGATAAACGCACAGGTAGCTAGCCCGCACTGGCACGCGGTCAGTCGTTTCCGTTAACGGGTGCGCCCAAAGCACAGCACGGAACCAGGGCAGAGCCTTCTCAGTAACAGGGGTCCAACCCCTCCACAGTAACCAAACCGGGGCATTGCCCCTCCACAGTCCGCGCACCCTCGCCTGACTACCCTGGTTTGCCTTAGTGGGCCTAACAAGTCGGTGAAGGAGGCTAGCAGAACCCCGGGGCCCGTGGGGTAGCTAGTACTCTCCTAACACTACTAGCTCTCATCGGTACTACGTACACGAGGGCCAACAAGTCGGTACAGAGCGGCCAATCCTAACCCCGGGTCCCTGGGGCGGCTGGCCCCACTCTGCACTAAACAGGTACAAGTACTTCCCTTGGTACTGCGTACCCAAGAGACAGTACAAACTACATCTCAGTTCCATTCCTTTTTCTTTCCAGGAGTTCCACTCCTAATTCCCCGTAGGGTTCCAGCTCTTTATCTCAGAACATCATATGTTTCACTTTCCAGATTCACGTTCTCAAAATCCACGATCTCAAACATGTTTCTTTATTCATAACAGGCAGCTGTTAATTCAAATTACAGGCAGCTTTATATTCCTTTTCATTTTTCCAAGACTGCAGTATTATACATTCCACTAGTTTTTCCATCCTAAGATTCATGCCACATCCTAGGATCTAGCATACAACTAGTTTTCCAGCCCTAGGATTCATGCATCACCTAGGAGCTATCATTCCATACATTTCTCATTCCTAGGATTCAGGCAATGTCCTAGATTCTAGTTATGGTTTCATACTTTAACAGATTTTGTTAATAACTTAAGCCACTCTACCAGGTACAACAGGAGTAATGGGGGCGTGATCGGGAATCCTGCGTGCCTCCGCAACTCTCAAGACTGCAACTGAACGAGATCCTGTCACAAGGATCAAACACAAGGAGTGTCTCAAAACAGTGTATAGCTACTGTAGATGAGTAGAGGAATTAATTCTGAAGAGAACGCAACTCGAATCGCGGAAAACGGAGCCCGAACGGGCCCTAAACGGGTCGAAAAAGACGATACTGTGCAAAATCAGACGTCTGGAACTCCCTCCAGACGTCTTAAACGGTGGATCAGAGAATTACCTGTTCAGCGTGGTTTCCCAGACGTCCAGAAGTCTACGGGGACGTCTTTCCTAGATCCCAGACGTCCGATGGTAACTTCGGACGTCTGGAGGTCACTCTCGCCGTCTGGTACAACTTCCAGACGTCTGATTCGCAAAGGATGGCGAATCAGCGAACCTGCGCACAGCCAACCCCCTCCCTCAGTATGGTCAGTCGACAAGAAGGAAGAAGAAGGCGGAAACTCACCTTTCAGACGTCTTTATGATCTTACAGACGTCGACCTTGCCGTCTGGCTATCAATCCAGACGTCTGATTCTGGAAATTTTTCCAGAATCAGGACCCTGCTCGGACTCCGCTCGCGACGCCGCCCGCGTCGCGCCTCGCGCTCCTGCTGCTCAGACCGCAGCAGGTCCCTCTCCGCGTCGCTCCGCGCCCCCTGCGCCCACCGCCAGCCGGCCAAGCCACTCCGGCGAGCTCGCCCCCACGGCAGAGCTCCGCCCTCGCACGCCGCACCTCCGCGCTCACTGCGGCCGCCGCTGCCGCCCTCGCGTCCGCTCGCTCTCGCGCACAGGAAGGAGAAGAAGAAGAAGACGGTGGAGACGGGAGGGGAGGCGCGCCCCTTTTAACGCCGCGCGGAGAGGAGAGAGGAGGTGGCAGGCCGCCTGCAGCCGCAGAGAGAAAAAGGGGGAAAAAGCGGTCTGCGCGCTCAGGCGCGCAGGCGACTCGCGTGTGTCGAAAATAACGGATTTCCAGACGTCTTTAAACTATCCCAGACGTCTTATCAGACGTCTGGTTGTTATCCCAGACGTCTTGTAAGACGTCTGAGCCACCTCCCAGACGTCTTAAAAGACGTCTGGGGCACACATTCGTTACACTTATCGCCTTCGAAACACAGGGGACAGGTCCCTCGCCTACGCACTCGCAGTGCGCCACGTGCTCGTGCCTGCCCTTGCCCGCGCTTACGCCCCACGGGCCTGGGCAGAACCCGATTACCCGACCAAGCACTCCTCGTGCACCACCCATGCCGGTGCACCTGGTCCCTGGAGCGTTACCCGACCCGCTTACCCGATTAAGGCTCTGGGAGCAAACCTTGGAGTGAATTTGAAAGAGAGAGAGACGTGGGGCGGGTAGGGGTTAGGTTTTGCCTAACCTTGTAATGTGCAGGGGAGCAAGAGAAGAAGAAAGGAGGAGGAGCGGCTGAGGACATAGCTGCACAAAGCAGCAGAAGTTGAAGAAGAAGAAGGAGGAGGGAAAGCAGCAGAGAGAAGAAGAGACACGGCTGAAGAAAAGAGGAGGGAAGCTTGCCGCACAGAGGAAAGAAAGAAGAAGAAAAAGGCCGAACAGAGAAGAGAAGAAGAAGCCAAGAGGAGAAGAACCTGCAAAGGCACTGTAGAAAGAGGCAGATAAGGCGTTTGATTCAAAGAATCAGACGTCTGAGAAAGAAAAGGCAGAGAAAGAAGAGAAGGAAGAGAGAAGAGGAGAAGAAAGAAAAAGAAAAAGGATTTTTGTTCACTCTCTTTAATTTTTGTAAAGTAGTATATTATAGTGAATTGTGAATTTTTATGCTTCTAGAATTAAGTTGCTTCCTGAGTTCGACCTCAGAACATTCTAAATTTCGAGTAATAAATTGAAATAAATTGATAATTATTTTTCATGGTAATACTGCAACGAATATATTTTTAAAACCGACGAAAGACGGCCATCAAAGACCTTGCGGGGAAGAAGCGGCGACGAGGAAGAGGGTCAAAGGAGCATGCGTTGGTACGGCATGGCGTAGAGGAGTACGGCGGAGATGGCATTGCCACTGGTACTATGGCAGAGCGACGGGAAAAGGGAGGGAGAGTCATCGGAAGCTGCAGGCAGTTGGCTGAAGTGAGGAGGAGACGAATTTGGGAGGCTTTCTTTGGCCAATTCAAGCTTGACGGAAGCGGAGGGATTAGGGCTTTCTTAAATAGGCACGGGCAGAGATAAGAGTCGCGAGGAGGTGGACGAAATTCCTCGTCAGAGGTTTGGCTGGAGTGAGACCCATACCTCTCAAGCATTCGCACGAGAGGTATGGGGCGTTTCAAGGCATGGGGAGCTGCTCATGCGATAGGGGGCTTCGCAAGGAGCTCCCCTTTCAAATCTGGGCGCGGCTCCCCATGAGATCGAGGAGAGAACCTCCGCACAAAGTCGCCGGAGGTATGGGTCCCTACTGCGATGGCAGAGGAACCGAAATGAAGAAAGAGACGAAGAAGCTGAGGGGGGATTTGCAAGGATTTCAAAAAGTTAAGGGTTTAAATGTAATTTGGTGGACCAATTTGCAAAGTGGGTCAAGAAGACTTTCTCCTAGGTCAAAATTTTGGTATAAACCTAATTTGGACCTAAGGAATCCAATGGTAAAGTTGGATTTTAGGTTTGACCATGTTAGTATTGACATTTTGCATAAAAATTCAAATTAGGTCAAATATTAGGCATGGACCCCAATATAGGTCAAAACAAGTTCCAAAGGCCAAATTGAAGGTTCTAAACCCTAGGAGATATTTTTCCATAAATTTTAGAGGGTTTAGTTGATTTTTATCTTGCTTGGAACCTTGTGAATTTAAGTGAGTTTGTTTTAGGGTTATAGAATGTCATTTAATTCCTAGATTTCACAGTAACCCTTTTCTGACTAAATCATCCCACTTTTTCTCTTATTAAGTCCAATTGACCTATGTTTAGATCTTTAGAAATCCCGTTGATGCACTGCAATGGTAAAATTGCAGTTTTATCCCTTGTTTAATGTTCTCTTCCCAGATTAATAATCCCTTGAATTAAGCCTTTATCTTGGTTATGTAGGAGCTCTTGTTCACTTTATTAGGTCAAAATATGCTAGTTAGGGCTCATGATGAGGTTCTCATCAGGTATCACAGACAAGTGGGTCGAGGTCTAGACTGGACGAGAATGAACTACTAATGGAGGCCTCAAGGGTGGTCTTAAGAACCTCCTCCTAAGCATGTACTAAAAAGCTAAATGAGGGACAGAATGTGTGATGGACCCAATCAAGGCACCCAAAAATCTTTAGATGACTAAGGAGGTTCGAGGCGGATGATATCTCTTGATCAGAAAGTCACTCACCTGAGAATTACTTGGGTAGTCAGGAAGGGAGAGCTCGCAAAGACCCCTACATGGTAAAGCGTTCCCACAGGTTATAAGATTTCCCCCACCCAACCTTCCTTGTCACTGAGAATCCAAGTAGATCGGAATGAGCAAGCTTGACCCCTAAGTCTACCAATTTTATTCCTGAATATGTGCCTTGAATTTCACTTGAACATTAGAATTGATTGTGATTTGTGACCTAATTTGAAGGTTGGTTAATTCACGAGGTGGGTCAACTTCACCTAACTTGTCGTAAAGTTTAGGATGGGTTGGGTAAAGAACACAAAATCACCCTTAGTGGTTTGTAAACAAGTTATTAAGTCCCAAATTTTAGTAATTCAAGTGATTGTTAGAGCCTCCTTTTAGGATTTGCTTGTTAGGTCAATTTAATCAAGGCTTAAGTGACATACAATGCGGGAAATCAACTTTCTTTTAAATCAGGCAGGTCTATTTTCCTGAAACCCTAAAGATGGAAACCCTAATTTGGCTCTATTTTTCAAGTCCAATTCTTTTTCAAAATTGGCACCTAGGGCTCAATTAAGAAGGTGAATAGCCCTAGGCACCTTAAGTCCCTAGTAGGTGTAGATATCTGGATGGGGATTTCTAAGCAAATCAAATCAAGCAACTCGAGTGATTAAGTCTATGAAATAATGCGAGTTGATCCTAATGGATTCTTGATTTTAATTCCTTCCACAAACGAGGAGCTTAAGAAGAGGGCAATGAAGTTACTTGCCCTTGGAGTGGCTGTTGTGCGGCTGATCTTCTCCCATGTACCTCTCAAAATCATAATAGAGTAGACAAAGCAAGTTAATATCAATCAGAACTGTAATCAATGAATGAAACTGCGCGTTACTCCCCAACAACAACGTCAAAATGTTTAAGTGCGAGAATCGTCTTTTAAGAAATACGCGTCGTAGTATAGGACAAAATTCCCGCAAACACTTAAATTTATCAAATCCGAAATTGATGTGAGTCCGAGGTCATTCACATGGAGTAAAATGACAAATTTCAATAAAGATATGCAATTATAATCAAATTATTGCTCAAGATAAATTAGAATAATATGTCAATAAAACCAAGGATGAGAGTGCAAAAAGATGTGGTTAAAATGGTGATTTGAATCACCAAATTAACCCCAATGTTTAAGCCCTATAACCACTTAAATATTTCAACAGTATCAACCAAATATCTCAAATATCAGAACCAACATAGGCACGGGATCAGATGTCTAATTAAGACTTCAAATGCCTTATCTCGAGCCTTAGAGAAGCCAAGGCACAATAGTTATAGAGGTACACAGAGGCGTAATGGCCTCTCACAAGAGCAGGGCACAAGGCCTCATTAAGTCTTCAGCAGCGACTAATTGTAGAGAGAGGAGAGGGAGGGCACGAATCCCAAGACAGCAAAAACCCCCCTCCTCCCTCTCAAAGTTTCCTTTCTCAGAATCAGGTCGGACCCGAGTATCCGGGTAAACGGATCTGGCCCAGCCCTACAAGCGTGATCGTTTGCGAGGGCGCGTGAGGGAGCACGTGTGAGCGCTGGTGCATTTGGGTGTGCGTGGGTAGTGGTGCGACTCGAATAGGTTTTGTTAATATGGTGATATTATCATTGAAATTAGTATAGTGAGTTAGCCTAAATAAAGTCTAACCAGCTTCACAAAATTTTTAACCTAGCCTACTTGATTTTATCTTGGTTGCTTTTAGGCCCAGGGTCGATCTCAGGGAGGCGGGAATTTGAAGATCAATGAGTTTCTACGCCTTTCCTAACACGTATCTCTTCCTTGCGTTTATTATGTTTTTTTGATTTTTTTTCTATTTTTGAGATTTTTGTTGGTGATAATGTTGTCCTTGAGGTACACCCTCAAAAATCAAGTCCTTGGCCTTGAGCCAAATGGTTCTTAGCTTGTAGCCAACTAGGGGTTCCCAGAAATCGATCTTGTTATTCGCAAGATCGAGTACTTGCAAGACAAAAATTATCTTTTCTCTTTTACTCTTTTTTTTTTCTTTTTAATAGCAAGAAATAAAAGATAAATGAAAATAGGGTAGGTTGCTAGAAAAGAAAGAAATACTTAGTTTAGTATATATATGTATAGATATATAGTGGATACAGAATATATATATGTGTAGATAGTTATATATTATATATATAGGGGTGGAGGTGGAAGTGGAAATGGAATGTAGCACAGTGTCAAGTTGGTCCACATCTAGCAAGATGCAACCAACAAGACTGAGTGCCGCGTGGAGTGTGGGGCGGATGTGTGAGAGTGAGGGTGGAGTCGCTTGCTTTGTGTAGATATCGGGGAATATCAGCAACTGGTGCGAATATTCCTACGATATGATGCGCGGTGGAGGGACGAGTGCACAGGAGTATGGTGGTGGTTGTGAGGTATATATAGATGGATTTGGGTAGGTGGATGTGTATGTAAATATATATATGTATATATCTATAACTATATATGTATATATATAGTTGTATATGTGTGTGTGTGTGTGTGTATATATATATATATGTTTATGTATATATGTGAGTGGATATATATGTGTGTGTGTGTGTGTGTGAATGTACCAGTGTGTGTGTGAGTGTACGAGTGTGTGTGTACAAGTGAGTGTGTGTGTATGATGAAGGAGGAGGGGAGCGCAGCAGATAAGTCGTTTGCCGTGCTTCCCCGACATCTAATGTGCACAGATGCGCGGGCGCAGGAGAGAGAGCGCGCGTGCAGTGTGGAGTGAAGCACAGCACTCTCTTCGTGCGCGGGCAGGCGAGGGCACGGGAGGCGCAGCGCACTACGCAGTGCAGCGCACAACGCTGTGGGTGGGTGAGGCGCGGTGACCGGCTGTCATGGGTTGCGGGCGAGGAGAGAGAGCGCTACGTCACCGGCTAAATGAGAAACTTGCCGGTGGCTATAGTGTCGCGTAGACCGTAAGCTATAGTGTGCGCGCGGTCTGGTGACTGGTAACGGCCGGTTTCGCGTGCTGGCCGAGCTGTGGAGCGCCTGCGTGCGCGGGAAGAAGATGCGCACGGCCTGCTGGTGAGCGAGCGACGACTGGCTGGGCTGCAGGCAGGCGTGCGGTGCTACTGGAGCTTCTGAGCTTGAGAGCTTGAAGCTCTGGCTAATGGCGAAGAAGACGAACGGCAATGAAACAAAAGGCGAATCCACCACGCCCACCTGCTCACGAAAGAGCTGGGTGGTGGTGGAACTCACAGTGGTGGTTTGAGACCACTGTGGATTTTCTCCTGCGCACGGTGTGCCTCTTCTCAGTGATAAGAAGTACTGTGTATGGAGAGGGAGAGGGGAGGAGGTTGGCCTGAAGGTGTGGTGGATCTGTAGGTGCATGCTCGTAGCAAGGGAGAGAACAAGGGGTTTATAAAGAGGAGAGGGCATGCCACAGCCATGCTGCTAGCAGCGCACATCTAGCCATGCTGTTGGTAGGAGGAGAGGTGCGCACACACCATGCCCTGTAGCCTTTCGAGAGAGAGGAAAATTCAAAATAATAAAAATATGAAAAATGGTGAAATTGCAATGCCGCACTTAATGAAGATGGCCAATTATTCACACTCTCCTCCCCTCTTTATGCATGCAGGTGTCTATTTACAAATGCAATTACAGCTACATAAGATGTAATGGCATTGCTAGGAAATAACACAAGATGGCATATTTACTAGTGTATTTTTGCTGTGCAAATAGGTAGGGACCTCATCCCTGTGCTGTCGGAGGTGGTAAGCCTAGAGCACAATTTCCTTTTATGTGCCTTCACGATTTTGTCCCACATAATGTGGGACTATCCTCTCTTCTTCGTGTAAGGTACTTGGATGCAGTCAAGGAATTGAGGCAGATGCTGCTGCATCTTTGCTCAATTGTAGGCCAGGGAAGTTGGACGAGTCAGGTCCGCTTTGATTGAGCACAACTGCAAGTCAACTAGAGGTTGGAGGGGAGTGGACTTGGTCAGAGAAGGTGGCGGCGACGGAGCTCTGACAAAGTCCCTGAAACATGAAAATGGCCTTTCGGCCCTGTCAGAAGCACTCAAAAGATTTGTCGTGCGAAGGTGAATGCGACAGTGGTTTTAAGGCATGGCGAGCTTGGTGGAGCTCTGTCGAAGCCAATGAACGTGTATATGAGTGCGTGTGTTCAACAGAGGAAAAGAGAAGCAAAAGCCCTAAATGGGACTTTTGCTTAGTGAGACTGGACAGAGGTTTTGGTGGTGGTAGCGAGGTGTTTGGTGCAGTGTAGGGCCAACGCGAGCTCACTGGAGCTCATGCCGGACATGGGGAAGACGGGGGTGTGGAGGGCGAAGTGGCAATCAATGGAGAGATTTAAGTGGAGAGAAATGAAGTAGAGTAGGAGAAAAGTTTAGAGGGACTTAGGGAGTGAGATGGACGAGGGGGCATCCGACTGTGATGGGTCAGAGTCGAAGGAGACGAGTGCGACGGTAAGGAAGAACGGCGACGACGAAGGTGTAGAGGACCTCTGCTTTGATCGGCGGGAGGCGAAAGCAAGGGAGGAAGGTAGAGGGCCATCCAATTTGATTGTTGGATGGCTGAAGGAGATCAGAGAGGGTCGCCAAAGCTGAAGTTGCTGATGACTGGAGAAGAGAGAAGAGGAGGTTTCTCGGTCCAAACTAGGCTATAGAGAACGACCGCATGATGGGGGTCCTTTTAAAGGACCTAGGACGAGCCCTAAGCTTGGGAAGAAGCTTGAATTGCTCAAATTTTCAGGGAGAAAAATCCTTGAAAATCTCGAGTTTTATTGAGCTCTAGAGCACGATTTGGGGATTGAGGGGCGGTATGAGAGATTGGGCATTTTCTCGAGGATCTTCCCTCCAAGTTTGGAGGTGATTGGATTTGATTTGAGGGAGAAAACCTCCCTCGATTCTCGTTGAAGATGTGTTCCCACCGCCAATGGCGGTAGGAACATAAGTGAAGAAAATGACGATAAGTTAGGGGGCTATTTGCAAAGAATTCGAAACCTGAGGGGCTAAATGCAGAATACAGAGTTTTAAAGGGATAAATTACAAACTAGGTTAAGATGGAGTCTGATTGGGCCAAAATTTTGCTACCAAACTAATTTGAACCCAAGGAATCTAATAGTGAAGTTAGATTTTAGTGTTGATCACGTTTGACTGGGCAATTTGCATAAAAGCCTAAATTAGTGCAGAATTCCGTCTAAGACTTTGTTATAGGTCAAAATGGGTTCAGATGGTCAAACCAAGGGTACCAAACCTCTTAGAATATTTTTATATAAATTTTAGGAGATTTAAATGAATTTTATCCTGACCAGAACCTCTTTAATTTAAGCGGATCTGAAATTAGGATTTTATGTATTATCATGGTTCTCGGCAAGCGTGAAATCCTGTTTCTATCAATGTTAATCCACATTTTGGACTTTTAAGCTCATTTGACCTTTATTTAACCCCTGAGTAACCCCGTTGTTAATCTGTGTTCATGATGTATTGTTAAAATTACAAAATTAACCCTGATTTTCCATTCTTTTCTCAAACCAGAATAATACGGAGTTATGGTCCTCAGATGATTATGTAGTAGCTTTTATCATTCATACCTGACTAAAAAGTGGCCAGTTAGGGCCTATGATGGTATTCCCATCAACTGTAAAAGAGGTTTATTCGACAGATTAACTAAAGGGTTCTAAGACTTAATTAAAACCTAGAATTGGTTCTCTAAAGTTTGTACATGGTTCAGAACCTTTTTCCAGAGCTTAAACCTCAAAGATG
Source organism: Thalassia testudinum (assembly GCA_037157565.1). Lineage (NCBI taxonomy): Eukaryota > Viridiplantae > Streptophyta > Magnoliopsida > Alismatales > Hydrocharitaceae > Thalassia > Thalassia testudinum. Next base: position 5,876,985 of record JAZHRO010000076.1, read on the forward strand.
ACGTCTCTCCAACTTTGCCGAAGTTGGAGAAGACAACATCCAATCCAAGCAATCAATCATCAAAACTCAAATTTAATTTCCCAAATCTGATCCTCAATTCATAAAAAAGTGATCTGGAGCTATACATTCTGTTTTGAAGGCTGAGGTTCGAATTGGAGTCGCCAGAGCTCTAAGGAAGGCTATTTCAGTACGCTGGAGACCAAGTCTCCATAAACACTCAAAGAAGGTCATCATTATGCTCCTGAGGTCACAAGGAACCTCAAGAGCTCAACAATTGAATCAATTGATGAACATATTCAAGGATTTATCAATAAATCCATAAAAAGAACCTCTTGAGTTCGCTTGAACTCATGAATTTATTTCCCACTCAATTGAGTGAGGGGAGACACTCAGAAAGGTGTCACGATGGTGTGTGTGTGGTGAATTAGACGGATCACTTCTCTGAGCTCCCCATGGACAGCGAGCTCAAAGATTGGTAGTGAATTGGACATTTTAGATAAAATGAATTATAAAGCTAATTAAAGAGTGGAATGGGGCCCTAATGTTGTGATTAGGTGATGGAGGGCCCCTATTGAGTGTGGATTAAGCTGAAGACCTCTGCCATGGACAAAAGAGGTGCTCCGGTGAGTGTGTAATGGCTTAGGCAAAATAAGTGATAAATCATGCAATTTGTGAGAGAAGTGATCATGACAAAGTAAAGAAGGTGATTGGTGGTTTAAAAAGACTAAAGAAGGCTCTAGTCAAGCTCAAGGAGATCACCGGAGTCAGGGAAGATAATGTGAGAAACATTATAACTTTACTAATCTAAACTACCTAACTATGCTAATCTAAGCTATGCTAAGAGCTAAGGCTATCTACGGATTGCCTGGACGAAGGGGATGAGGATCTTTGTCGATGGTGCATAACAGAGGAAGAACTCCGATGAGGTTGGAACAAACTCCGGCGAGAAAAGAAGCGGAGTAGAGAGGGAGATGGGGCGCACAAGAGCCCTGTCACGACTCTTGAGAAGATGAACAGTTGAGAAGCAACAAGCTCCTCCAGTAGAGGTGCTCCGAAGAGGGAGAAATAGGTCACCGAAAAGCGGAATAACCTATGGTCAACCACGGTTTGGGGAAGAGGGGGTAGGGGGTCGACAACTGAAATTGGAGGTGTGGAGAGGTATTTATAGGTATCAGCAAAGGTCTAGGGGGAACAATTTGGACGGTAAAGAGTCTAAGTATATCCTAACTCACGGGAGTCGTCTTCGACGCCGGTGAAGTTATCTACCTAGTCTAAATAAGAAATCCATGAAATCCGGCCCGTCGGATGAAGAGGAAGCGATGAGCGAAGTTTGAGCAGCAACGATGGTGGTAATCCATCGTCAGATTGATGGTAAAATGGTGATACGGACATCGGAGAACGTGAACTATCTGTAGAGAGGATGAAGATGAAGAAGACGGTGAAGAAGATGTATATAGGTGAAATGACCCACTGCTTTTTGGTTGGATAAGTCGTCTGGATAGATGGGAGGACGTCTAAAAGTAAGAAGAACCATATGTTCTTTTGGTTTCCGAGCACACGAGACACGCGCACCCCCCCTCCTTCCTCACTAAACCCTAACCCATCTCTACTTAAATCCCTCCACCCCACTCCATCTCCACTCCACCACCACCTCCACCTCCTTCCCTAGTCTGCCGGCAAGTCGCCAACGGTCTCCTCTTCTCCACTTGCAGCCGCACGTGGACGAGAGGAGCTCGCATGAGGAGGAGAGAGGGAGAGAGTGTGTGTGTGCGGGAGAGAGAGGGCGTGGGACAAAGGAGGAAGCTCGGGGAGCTTGGGTGCGCGGCCGGAGAACAACCGCGAAAGCTCGAGAGCTCGAGCCAGAGGAGCTCAGAGGTGCAAGGAGAGGAGTCGTGTGAGGAGAAGCTCGCGAAGGGGGAGCAATCAAGATCGTTCTCTTGAGGAACAGACAAGATTAAGAAATGGCCAGATGAATAAAAGAACAAACAAATTAGAATTAACTGGTTGAGCTAAATGATAATGAAAAATTAATTAGTTGCTTGTCTTAATTGCTTGTAAATAGCTTAATTACCACTCTACTCAGCGTTAGCTGACTACAGAATTTGATAACCTTGTTTAGGTCAGGGAGTTGAGTAGCCAGCATCACAGGCTGCAGAGGGAGCTGGACCTATCGAGCCTAGCCTTAGCTATGTTTTCTCTCTGTTTCCTAGCTTCTTTTATAGTAGTGAGTATTTTGTTATATGAAAAACTATTTCTGTTATATTTTTCGCTTTACTTTTGGCTGTAGTAGTTGTGATGGCCTGTACTATTATGAGACATTACGTTCTGTTTCTTTTACTGTCTCTGTATTATTTTCTGCTTAGTTACATTGTACTTGCCGGGTGTTACTCCGATCTTGTAAGAACCTACTCTGATACCAACTGTAATTTCGGCCCTACCAGGAGGGATGATGTAATAATTGCGGAAATAAACAATCTCACAAAATACAATCGCACAAAAGGCACAAAGATTTTTAGGTGGAAACCCAAACCGGGTGAAAACCACCACCTAACCCTCTCGAGTTAGGATTTTCCGATCAACCTAGTTGATCAAATCCACTAACCGAATCACTTTAAAACGAGGGTGATTCAACCGCAATACAACCACGCTACAAGTACGAGAGTAGCGTTCCTCAACCCCTTCTCTCCACGAGAAGGATTTTGTCCCACGAAGGAGATGGGAATTCGCAAAGCGAATACCCAACTAAATAACAAAGATAAAATAAAACAACAGGTCCTATAGAGCCAACAAAGTAATTATAAACCTAGCTTCTATAGGAAATAGGATGCTTCCCTTTGAAAGGAGTGCGTCAACGATGACGCGGGTGCGTGAGCCACGCAACGGCGCAATGTCGCTCTCGTAGACAACGGCGGGAGAGCGGGTGCGCGAAGGCTTGATGCTCTCAAGATGTAGAACCTGAGCTTAGAGAGCAAGGGCTTCTCTTGGACACAAAAGAGTGGAACTAAGTTGCTTAGGTGTGTCTCTTGTTTCTCTTAGTGTGTATCTTGTGTATATGGGTGTGTAAAGGCTCCCCTCTATTTATAGAGGCCTTAGGAAGGCTTTGGAAGGCTTAGGAAAGGTTCTATAGCCGTTGGGAACAAAGCCCAAGAGAATCAGGCCGAAATCAGGACAATGATTACACTTGACAGGGTGATCAGACGTCTAACTATGGCATCAGACGTCTGGAAGGCCACTTTAAGACGTCTGATTTAAAGGTCAGACGTCTGATTTCATGCGGATTTCCTCCTGCCTTGAATCAGATCTAAACAGGGTTTTTGCGCAAGTCTATCAGACGACATACAGGACGTCTGGCACTATGTCTGGACGTCTGGAAACCTACTTTTACTGTGGGAATTGATTTCCAAACGTTGCAACGGCTAGAAAATCTCTGAGAAGAGATTTTGGGTCAGCCGAGGCAAAACAGTCAATTATCAGACGTCTGGAAAGGCCTAAGGACGTCTGATAAGGCTCTAACGGTCATATTCTGCAGTGTCTGCTAAGCTAGCCAACGGTCCACTATCTGGACGTCTGGCAAGTCCATCAAACGTCTTCTAAGACGTCTGGACTAAGGTCTGGACGTCTGATTTCATCAGAGAGAATACTAACTCCAGCCTAATAGTTATCAGACGTCTGAAACAACAGTCAGACGTCTTAAAATACTTTATCAGACGTCTGATTTGGGAATTAGACGTCTGGAAAGTCTGTTTGAACCCTATATTGGTTTTCTAAGTGTTCTACAGAAAACCTAAGTATCCTAGGGTTGTGCCGGTGTTCCTAGGACTACTGTTAGGGTACTTTGAGGCTCTTTAACATGAATTATCTAAGGAAATAAAGAGCAACAAAAGAAACGAAAAATACAACAAGTACAAAAGAAGGAAATCTATCCTATTTTTCATTTCCTTCCATCTTTAATATATCGCTCCTCGCGAATCTCTTCTGTTCTCCAGCAAGCTCCTCCAATCCATCCTGGATGCGAGCTCGAGTTCCGTCTAAACACGTCCACATTTACAATCGACCTGAAATCTAGGACTCAAATTGCAAATGTTAAATAACACGTGTTTTGTTATCATCAAAACAAATGATCGTGGTGCTTTAGCACCAACACTTTAGACTTTGGATTGAACCCCCTATTGTCGAGAAATGGAACCACCCCTTTCAAGGCTCAAAATGATGCCTCCTCCCGACCAACCTAATCTCCCCATCCATTAAATCCCTTTAATCTAATCATTTTAACTATTAAACATAACCTTTCCCATAACTGTGAACTACAACTCCATGAGATGGAGTGGAACGAGTGAAGCAGGGTGGAGAATACGAAGTGAAGTTGAGTGAAGCGAAGTAGAGTGAAGCAAAGTGGTGCAAGAAAAGAAAAACTTGTCTTTTGTCTCCTGTGACTCACAACATTCGACTTGACACAAAATGAGTGAAGCTCATCTATTTCGCATTCGACTTGCACCAATGACTTGCAGCTTAAAACTTGACATTTGCACTTGGGAATTGGATTGCTTCCTTCATTAATCTCCTCGCATCCACTAGAGTTTTCTGTTGAAGAACTTTGGTGAATAATGGCCTCGATGTGCTCTAAAGAATTGGTTCTTTGGAGTCACAATATTCCAAGAGGTCTATTAGGCCGCTGCCTTACTTTTGCATCCTAATGTCTTGTCTTGTGGAATATGCAAACCTAAAAGAGAAAGTCCTATCCAAGCAAAAAAAATCAAGAAATTGTTGTGCACATGATTATGGATACCACAAGTCACTTCAACCGATTTGCTACTTTGGTCTTTCAGTACCATACAACTACATCAACAAAAGTTTGTTCTCATTCTCATGATGATTTGAATGATAATCTCGAGCATCAATGTGTGTCCCAGCCTATCTAAGCTAATAGAATGAGTAGCTACTTGTGTACTAATAAAAGAAATAGCACGTGTAATGGTTTGGGTCTAGGTCTTGATGGTTTGATTGAAAGAAATTCAAAGAAATGAGATGGATAGTTTGGCCCAATTGCACCTGTTTTTGTCCATTAGTCAAAAGAAACAACAAAATCAGAATTTAATTATGCTAAAGCTTCCTCTTGTATCCTTAAATCCAATAAGATCCTATTTTTGGAGTTCCTTTTACAAATTGAAGAGGGATTTGCTTCAAAGAATAAGTTTTTTATTTGTAGAGGTTCAAATTCAAAATCTAGAGTTAATTTTTTATGCGATCCCATTACTATTGCTATTTTGCATGTTCTCTTCACTGAGAGCTTTGTAAATGATATGTAATGACTTGGGTCTAAACTTAAGTTTGATTAAGAAAAACTAACATTAACAACTTGTTGGGTATGAGCTCAAAAAACTCAAATAACTTCTTAAAATGCTTAAGTTCAAGTTATTAAGTAGTAATTTTCAATTTTTATATCTCACTACTTACTTTTATGAGTTTACTAAATGAGACTATCTTTAAGTATTGCAAGATCCCTCCAATAATCAATCCATTGCTTAGGTGAGCGACAAGATCTTTCTCTTTGCATCTCTTGCCCACCTAAACATGCATGGTTTCTTCAGAAGACCCTTGACATTCTCATAGCCAAACTAACTTGATGGCCCTTCAATTTTACTTACAACGGTCGTTCCTTATCATTTTAAGCCTTAATCTCTAAACTAGCATACAACATTTGATGAAAAAATAATGAGAGCCTTCAACCCCATTTATGTATTGACATTGCTTTGTAATCAATCAAATAGCTAATTGAAATAGTTAACTAGGAAGACTTTTGCACTCAATGGATAGCCGGTTGTGATTTTAGCCAGCTAGAGACATAATACTTAGCAAGTCCAAGATATGATGGCCATTAGCCTTCCTTTTTTGCCCCAAACTTTATAAAATTGAATTTAATTCCTTTGATGACATTGGATGTTAGAGATGACATCTCATGAGGGTGAGCTTGTTGAGACTTGGCAACATCTTATATTGCTTATGGGAATGGTAATTGTATTACTGCAAAGATTGTTCCTTGTGAAACTTCTTCACATGAAGTTGAAACTAGAGCAATTCTCCTTGGTATCTAGATGGCAATTGCTAATGATATACCAAATGTGCAGGTTCTACCCGATGCTACAAATCTGCGAGCCAAATTCTATCTGAGATCTAATCAACAGGGTTGTTGAACCTTTCCCAATTTCCCTTGTAATTTGCACTAAGATTAATGGAATCTCTACTTTGTAGGAAAAAAAAAACATCTTATAATGCTAAGGAAGCTTCACTGGATTGAAGACATTGCATATAAAATTTGAATAATTTGTACTTATTTTTTAGCATGTCATAGGGACCCTTGCGAGGCAAGTAAAGACCAATCCAAGCCCATCTAATTAAGTAGGCATGCAAGCTAGGTTCATATGCAAATTTTTTTTTTAAGCAAAAAATTGATCCAAAGCCAAGTTTAGTCTAAAATAAATGGGATTGGGCTAGGCTAAACTGACTTATTAATTATTTAAAAAGAAAGAGATAAATTATAACTTGTATTCTAAGTATTGTAAGCATGATATTAAGTGTATAGGTTAATTGAACTTGTTACAAATAGTGGAAATAAGAATAAATACTTTACTTAAAATCAAAATCAAGTTTTTTCTCTATCTTAAATGTAAGTGGGGGTGACGCCATTGCTCTGTGTGTGTTGTGTGGTGGGGGCAGCGGGCTGTCGTGACAGATGAGGAAGTGTGTGGGTTGGATTTGGTCGTGGGTTAAGGTCTCATCATCGGTCGTGGGTTAGGATCTATCTGACCTAGTAAATGGATAAGTTTGGACTTTGATTTGTTATCATGACTTGTCATGATGTAATCTTGCAAAAGACCAACTCTGTGCCACTGTTACCTAATGTGCTTATCATCTTTACCTATAGATGAAATCCGGTCGAATTTGATTTGGATATAATTATTTTTACATTCATTTTTATTATTTAAAATCAAATTAAGTTAAATATTATTTTTTATTGTCCTATACTAATAAAATCAGATACAAATTCAGATTATATATTGGTTAAATTTAAATACGGATCGAATATTAATCGAATTTGAATATGAATCGGATATTAATTGAATTTGAATCGAATAATGATCGAATATAAATATGATTCTGGTATCGATTATGTTCGATTATAAATTTAAATCCATTATTTATTAGATAAATTTTTTAAAAAAATAATAAATAAATATAATTAGAAATAAAGATTAAAAAAAATTGGTAGGAGAACTAATATTTTGTATATAAATAAAATTTAATATTACTTTAAAGGTGAAATGAAATTAAATAACTTCGTTATCTAAAGATTAATACCACTTATAGAAATGATTATTCCATATAAATATTAACCGATGATGCATATAGACTATTAACTTTTTTATAAATATAATAAAAGAACAAATTATTAAGTAACTATATAAGAGTAATTAAATTAAAATATATTCTATAAAATAAAGAACGATAAAATAAAAATAAAAAATTAATAAGAATAAAATAAAATAACATACATTCTATATCTCTATTTTTAAATTTCATATATATATGATTAATATTAAAATAATATTTTAAAAAATCATGCTAATTTTGATTTGTACTGGTTCAACAAATAGTTTTCAGTACTTCTACCAGTGATGCTGTTAACTTAAAATTTTAAGAAAAAAAACATATTATGAAATCATAATATCTGCATATTAAGTAGTAAGTTAACTCATTTTAAGAAAATTTATGTATAACTACAATAGGTACATGTTGAAGTGGAAGGTGATATTGAATTTGAATCCGTATTTGAATCTAAGATCTGAATTCGAATATGAATGTATGTAACCAGATATCCAAATTCGACTTTTTTCCATAAAATTTGAATCCGAACCCTATAATTTAGGAGTTTCACTTATCTTGTTTTTTTTTTTTAATCATTAATTAAGAGCCTTTAACATAAACACTTTTAATAAGAGGGAAACATGTGATAGTATACTTACTAGTTGATAGTTAACATAATACGAATTAATTGATTAAAAGTTATTAATGGAAATTGGGGGGACTCAACTGCTAGCGTAATGACCTAGGAGAAGGCCTTGGTTGACAGAGGAGTGGATGATCCTGTATCCATTGACGTGGAGCTTCTTGGTGATCCAACTAACGTAGAAGTAAATGTAAAGAGAGGAGAGATTAATTTCAAAGTACTTTATATTTGACCTGCTAGTTGACCCAGACCCAACTTGACCCTTGCAAATAGGGTTTGGGCCAAAGATTTAGATCCATAAGTCGACCCGATTAAAATTTGAGCCAAGACTTTTAAAAGTTTGATCCGATTGATTTTGCTCATAACCCACCTGACCCAACTCATGACTAAGTCTAGGTGGGACAATGGGATTTTGTGTGTGGGTGACTACAGCTCGTAGGTGTAGTTAATTGTATTATATATTATAATATCACTGATTATACACGCACATGTACTTATACACATTTGTACGTTAATTATCCGTATGCATATTTGCCTAAGTGAAGTCTGACGGTGAAAGTCTATAACGAGGTGAGGTCTATCTGTTATATTCCTCTCTAGTGATGGAGATGGATCTCCCCATCTGACGGTGATAAAGCCATGGGCTTCTCTATGAACTGTTGTTTGAGTTGGTACCGTCGAGGGTTAGGGAGCCCTTGAGCAGGTCGTCATTTGGCGAATCTTCTCAAGTCTTCCAGAGCAGATATTTGTTTTATGTCTGAAACGAAGCTTGTCAAGGCTCCCTCTCGTGGTTTCTTTCAAAAATTTCCAAACTATAGATTCCACTTTTATTACTCCACTGTGTGGTTTGGCTATGGTTTGGACGGAACCGTTTGATCGTAACATAATTCAGGATAATAGTAATTTTATTATGATTATTTTTTTTTTAAAATTCCAAATGATATCTCCCTTGGTTTCTAGTGGGAATATACGATCCACCTTGTAAACATGCTAAGAAGAACTTTTGGTCAGCAATTACATTTCTTCTTTCTCAACTCAAAGGTCTCATATTATATGTGTCAGGGTACAACTCAATTGGTGGTAGCCATTGACTGTGGTAGAGGGGACCTGAGTTCAAGTCCAGACCCTACATTACTTGGGAGTTGACACTGTGAAACTATCAATTCTTCTAATTTACCTGCAAGGGGTTCTGGGTCATAAAAAAAAAAAGGATCTCATGTTGTGCATCGAGGACTTAAACATCACACTTATGCATTCCGAACAATTTGGTGGCTACTTTACTTAAATGCCTTGCCACGATTAAGTAAATTTATTCAAGATTCAGTTAATACATGCCCATTCTGTGAGAAGTTATGTAGCTGTAGATCATTTGTTTTACTTTTTCAACTTTATTAGAGCCATTTGGTTCCTTCTGGATTGGAGAATTGAGGGGAATTTTCTCTCCTTCTTAAACTATAACATCAAAGATTGTGTAGTAAATGATTTATGTAAATTAGCTATCTTATTGTACGATGCTATATGGTCTGCAGGTGCAAAATCATCTTTGAGAATCAAGTGCCTGATATTTATAAAATAATTAATCATGCCAGGCTTGCTATGAAATTCTATGGGAGTGATGTGCATGCATAGGAATCATAGGTTTCCTTGGTTTATAAAGAAAAATTCTAAATCAAGCTTAACATTGAAAAAGACTCTCTAAGGAGTCCAATAAAGGTCAGTTAAGGATCAACCCAAGAAAACTATTATTACCACCGGCAAGATATGCTGATGTCGGGAAATGGGTGTTACTCCAACTACAGTCGATAAATGGCGAGTATCCCCATTTATAAAGGGGGCACACACATAGAAGAAAGCTCAATTGTACTCTATAATGGTAACACACTTAGTGAAATCTAAGAGTAATCACATTTTTTCCGAACATACACCATTTTAAGTGGAATTGGATAACCATAAATTTTTTATCTCTTATGTGTGATTGCTTGATTCGAGACACTTATGATTCTTCTAAACCCTAATAAAATTCATTTAAGTAGATCCTGATCAACTTATAAATATATAACATATGTTTTTTTTAGAAAACAAATATATAACATATGTTGATCCTGCTTGCTCTGAACCTCACTCATATGGTGCTGCAGTTTATTTGATGGATGATAAAGTTCTTTGGATTCTCACTTGTGCCTCTCACCTCTACGTTCCCTTTATGCTCTGCCACAATGGTAGAAGTTCGAATACTTCTAGAGGCATTGAAGAAGACTATCGAGCTAATAGAAGCATGATGGATGCACAACCTCTCTTACGGAATCCAAAGCTCTCTCTTTGGGATTACAAGGGGATAATTCAATCTTTTAGGTACCGTTGGTTTTGAGAGATTGATTTTGAAGGATTGTTTCATAAGTGATGGGATTGTGGGATAAACATGGGATTGTAAAGTTTTTATATTTTGAAAAAATATGGGCCAAATCATAGGATGTTTGGGAGGATAGGTGTGGGTGTTCTTTTACGCAATCCCAGATTAAGTTCATCCCACCCTCCTCTTCGGACTTGGATAATCTTAGGATTGAGGACTCTATCCTGAGATTGTTATAACCCAGGATTGAAAGATCCAAACACAACATAAAAGACATGATTCCTACAAACAAATAATACCTTATGGGTTCTTTTAATGTTGTGGAAAATGGAACACTTTATTTGAATGGGCTTTAATGATGTCAAGTGCTGATTTATTCCTAAAATTTTGAACTTGTTAGCTCATTGTCTTATTCAATATTGTAAGGGTCATCAACCGTATGGTCTTTGTTATATCACACGACATTCCTGGAGTCTTTTTGCTTGCTTATCACCAGAAGTCTTTAGTTTTCGATTAAAAAAAAATAGTGGCATATTTTTATGGAGAAATTGTTATACCTCCAGATCCACCATGCACGCGGATGAAGATTGTGATTTGCTTGTACCGCCATGCATGGATCAAGATCCACCATCCACGCACGCTGAATTGACTGCAATATTCCATCTCTTAGAATGGAAATAGTTCAAATTTATCCTAGATATGAAATAAGATGCAACATCCTATCCCTTCACCATAAAAACTATACATGAAAAATGAGTCTTAACAATCACAAGTTAATACATGTTTTAAGTACGTATGGCTCGTTGCCCTTCAATGATGAGGCAAACGATCAAGAGAGAACAAAGAAACCCGCTTGTTTGTTGTTTAAGATTAGATGCCTTTGGACAAAAAAAAAAACCTGTAAGATTATCAAAGTACATTATAATTTTATCCTCATTTCAGATCTTGCTGTTAATGGATGAGCTGTTTGTTCAATACCAACATGTAGAAGATGACAATCTCTATCAAGTTAGCTTTCCTTAACCATCCTTTAGTTAGAGATAGTTTTTTATGAGTCTAAGGGTCTCTGTTGTCATTTATCTTTTAATTTTTTAATGAATCGGTATCCTTTGTAGGTAAATTAAGGAAATTGATAGTCCCACGATACCAACCTCTATATAATGTAGGGTCAAGGCTTAAATTCAGATCCTCTCTACTGTAGTCAATGTATGTTTTGGGCTCTAACCTGTTCAATGCTTACCCTTGCATAATACTCATCAAGAAACCAAAATTTTAGAAGTTACAAGTAAAGCTTTGACACAATTGTGTTCTTTCCAAAGAAAGCCCATTAAATGCTTGGGTGATGATAATTGTACATGTAAGTGTACTTAGGCACAATAAATATGGCATCCTCCCATTCGCATGACATGTTATTGGTCGTGTGGTCCCTTTGTAATAAGAGGAGATGTCATTGTGTATATTTTCATGTACACTTTTATGTATATAAAGTATTTTTCTAAATGTTTTTTCATGGGGGCTCTCTATCCCACTAATCCAAAGGATTCTCAACCACTCATTTGGGATATCTTATGACCACAGATACCTCGTTTATGTCAATCTGCAGATGGAACCAAAATGGTGATAGACAAAAAAAGTGAAGGATTTTACCTGTACAAAGAAATGTCATTAATATGGTATTCCTCGATGGGGGAGTCAACTAGATATGATTCGAGTGGGTTTTACATATCCCATTTGATTTATGGGTGGCTTGGTCGCTTGGATTCACTAAATTATCTTCGATTAGGTTTAGGTCCAAATAAAGGAAGAAGATCTCCAAACTTGCTTTTGGGTAAAGTACATATTTTTTCCTAAATTTTATTCTCTAGCAAATTATTTTATTTTAAAAAATAACTCATATCAACTACTTAATTTATCTCTCGCAAGATGAGATGCTTATGTAATATAAGAAGTCTTCCTCGTCAGAAATAGAAAAAGAAGAAGAGAAATAGAATATGAAAATATATCATTCTCTAGATGCTTTTTAATTGGTATCATGATTTCTATATACACTTCATCTAAGACCTATTGGCTGTATATTATTGGCATGTTTTATTTATTTACTACGGTATCTAAGAATTTGGTATATTGTAATATTAGTAGATATAGAATATAACTATTCTTAGATTGTTGAAGGTGTTGTAATAAACTAGAGAAGGGTTTGTTATACCCCCTTGCACACCATCCATATCTTATCTATCGACGGAGTTTTTCGTACGTTTGCAAAATACATCCCTGTGAGGATAATACATTTTATAACACTCCTTGAGGTATGTTAATAACTATCACATATGCAAGCAAATAATCTATAAATATTTTAGATATGAAGATGAGACAACATGTTAACGAGTATCCATCCTTAGATAAATAGGTACTTGATGGGGTATAAATTTGAGTAGGTACGAGGAATGAACCCCTGAACAGGATGGGTCTGATAATACCAAAAAATCTGACCTAAACCTATTCCAACGCCATCCCTATACGTAACGTAAGCCGTGGGTAATGGGTTCATGCATCACGTAAGTGGTGTGTCAAAATATCACTTCTGGTCCCACCATGGAGTTTGACAAACCTCCTCTCTAAAACTAGAGGGGTCCAAGGGGATATTTTTCAGGGTCCCCCACTTATATCTCGACCCCTACCTTCAAAATTCAAACCCCTCCCTCTCCACCCCCGACCCACAAAACCCACCCCCCCCCCCTTCTCTCTCTCGCTCTCCATCTCGCGGACACACGCACTCATACTGCCACTCTCGCTGGATCCCGCAGAATTAGGGTTTATCCCCCCTCGACCCCCTGTCATCCGTCCACAGATCTGCTCACAACACCACCTCGAGCCTTCGCCGGAACCCTAAACTCCCAAGAAAGGCGCGATCTTGGGGCCCCCGGCGGGCGATGATGAACCCCGGGGAGAGGCCCCGAGGGGGTTCCGGTGCAAAGGTGGCGCCTCTCTCCGACCTCGGTGGCGTCATCACCTACAAGAGGCGAAGGCGCGACGGCGGCGACTCCGGTGGCACCAGAAGTGGGGGGTCTGAAGCAGAGGTATCGTCTCTCCTTTGTGTTACCCTTCTCTCCTTTCTTTGACAAACCGTTGGAACAATGGGATCTGCTTTGGTTCCGATATCCACACTGCCAGAAGTGAGGATCTGAGGGTGTGAGAAGGTCCAAAATTTCAGCTTTTTGGATTAAATCAGCTAAGGAGAAGAGGTGGAGTTGGAAATTTACCGACCAATCGTTGCCGTCGGCGAAGTGGGTTGTTAGTTCAGTGGAATCGGCTAATTAAGATAGGAGATGCAATCTACAATCATTTCAAATTTAATAATCTGGAGGTAGTAATGTCTTGAGTTCTAATTGTTTCCATTGTTTAAAGAACCGGGATGGCAGCTCATCCAGCCTGTTTCATTAGCTGTACATTTAAACCAATCTTTGCCCTCACGTGTTGCTTTCTTAATTCTAGACAGTTAGCCGGTCCTGCTTAACGCTGGGAAAGGCCCGGTTGTTGGGAAATGGTTGTGTAGATTGGGGAAGTCAAATCGTTGAAGAATTGGCTCTGAAAATGTTGTTACTTTCCCGTGCAAATGTTTTAGTTGATAAATTGTAGTCCTTTGAAAAAAAATAAAAAAGATTACCATTTGAAGTTGCTACTGAGGTGAAGGATGAAGTTCCCTTGCTTCAAATGGGCTCACCTCCTGCTACTTTGTCGGTTTGTTGTTATCTTTCTTTGATTTTCGATGCCCATGTTATGTTTACTGGTGCCTCCAGCAGGTCACGAGGTTGTGGCACGACGGCTTTCTGAGCAATGGGGCCCTTAAGCCCGATAAGATTGGTAGGATAGTGACTAACTGGAGAAATGCATTGGAATCTTTGATGCAAGAGAAGGATGTAACTGATGATGATGGTGCGAAGTTTTGCATTAAAAAAGCACTGGCATGTGGTCCTTTTGGATTCTCGGACCAGCCATATGACGGCTCCATCCAGACAGAGGTAAAAACAATGCGTTGATGCTGTTGTTCCCGGAGAAGCATGTATGAAAGTCTTTTCTCCTTTTCCCTCCAGGAAAGCTCCAGAGGAAATGGAGAAGTTAACGTCAACTTTGGGGGTCGATCAACTCGACGATCATTGAGGTCCTCCAGGGGAAACTCTGAAGTTAGTTTACATGGAACTAATAATTTGGGAGATCAGCAGCCTGGAGTCAATACCGTGAACTGTCAGAATGCCCTGTGTGATATTTTGATTTCTGAGAAATTTGCCTTGTTATGTGATCTGGTAGGTGAGAACTTCACACATAACCAGGCTTCCAGCTTTTTCGACTTGAGATCGGTTTTCTTCAAGATGAAAAAAGGGAAATATGAGCAGTCGACTGATTTTTTTGACCAAGATATGCAGTTGGTAGGTACTCCTAGTATCAAATATTTTATTTTTCAAAATTTTTCCTTTTAATTTTCTATGCTGTGTGTGAAAACAAATGTCAAACAGATGTTGAACCTGTGAATATCTGGAACTGTCTCAAGTTATCCATTGATATGCTAAACAGGTTTGGGAGAAATATCTGAGGATTGGTCAGGAGATGGTGGTTCTTTCAAGTAGTCTTTTGAGCATCTCGCGGCAATCCTATCAGAGGCGGGTATGGTGATTCGCTTCCTTATTTCAGTGGGCGATGTCACTGTCAAGTTGTTGATACGACCTAATTTATTCAGCATTTGACTTATATGTCAAACAGAAACAATTAGTGTATGTAATGCCTATTTATCATGTTGCTATTCTGGATCTTGTGCAGGTGCAGATAGGAAGAACCCCAGGTTCTGTCCCCATTGTTGGTGATCAAAACCATGTTCTAAATGACGTATCTAACTCTATGCAGTTACTGTTGGGTTGCCTGACTAACCAGCAGGTCGTTACCGCAAAATATAAAACCTTTGTAGTTGAAAGCCTTTTCAAAACACACACACACAAATCAATTGCAAAGAATATTGCTCAGTTACAATATCCAACTTAGCATATATTATTATCATATAATTGAAATTTTGTCTGATTTATTAATCTGGAAACCATCTGGTTTTTTTCCTACAGAGTACCAAAGAAAGTGTTCCGGATACAAATAATGTAGATTCTAACACCACAACTGTGTTCACCTCTCATGAATCTGATCCTTCCACCAAAGCTGAGCCACTTGATCCTTTGTGTCTTTCTAAGGTTATCACCTGCTACCACTGTGGACTTGAGGCAGATGGAAATAAAAGCCTCATCTGTGATGGATGTGAGGCAGTGCACCATGTGTCCTGCATAGACCCTCCCGTAAAAGAAATTCCAAAAAGAACATGGTACTGTGCTGCGTGCTCATCAAGCAGGGGTGAATCAACTTTCCCCACTTTGACATGCAACCAACAGGATTTCCCCTATCACAATTGTGTTGTTTGTGAAA
The DNA here is from genome assembly GCA_037157565.1 of Thalassia testudinum. Classification (NCBI taxonomy): domain Eukaryota; kingdom Viridiplantae; phylum Streptophyta; class Magnoliopsida; order Alismatales; family Hydrocharitaceae; genus Thalassia; species Thalassia testudinum. The sequence continues at coordinate 5,892,797 of JAZHRO010000076.1, forward strand.
GGCTTAATAGCTCAGCCCTACAACAAGCAAAGGCAGGTATGAAGCTGGACATGATTCCAGTTCCAACCAGATCAAGAGAATGCTCAGTTTCAAGTATGGAAGGTGATGAGTCACCTGAGCCATCATGGACTGCTGTGATGCGCTTGTGCAAGCAGTGCGGAACATGTGAGGATGAAGAGAAGAGATTTCTTGTATGCTCTAATAAGCATTGTCTCTACAAATATTATCACATACGATGTCTAAAGAGCACACAGCTAGCAAGCAAACACCAACCACCTGGCTTGTGGTATTGTCCATCATGTCTTTGTAGAGGTTGCCTTGTGGACAAGGATGATGATTTGATTTGTCTTTGTGATGATTGTGATGAAGGGTACCATCTTTACTGCATGATTCCACCTTGGACTACTATTCCCAAGGGTACCTGGTATTGCTTCCGTTGCAATGTAGAAAGAGCAAAAAAGGGGATGAAAATGTATGAGCAACAGGTATTGCGGATTCATGGGAAAAATGACATAAAACTTGGTAAGCAACTTGTGGATGAGAAATCTGGCAGTGGAGAAACTTTGGTAACCGGAAATAAGAGGAACAGATAAATGTTGCAAGCTTTTTCTTGGTCATATCATGCCTTCTTCCTGAGTTGGAGCTGTGGTGAAAATTTAGATTTTTGCCTTTATCAACTTCCAGGCCTTCACCTGAGCAAGGTTCACTGAATGCCTTATTTTTTCCTTCCACGGTTCGCTTGGGTGTCTTCATGTGGTATCTTCTTGGGACTCTGGGCGACATCTTTGTATAACAGGCATGAAGCAGACATAATACTGTAAGATTACTTGCATAGGTTCACAAGCAAAACATTCAGGCTTTTGTGTGCAGCTATTTGATGTGCACTGGAGGAAAGACCACACTTTTGTTGTATTTTGTAAGATTAGTACTGCTGACGTTGCTGTACCTTAGTATTTGATGTTTCTCTAGTTAGGTCCTGGATTGGGATTCTTCACTCTCTTGTGGCTGATCAAGACAAGATGGGATGTTGATAGAAGATATCATATTCCTTCTCTTAATTGCTGCAGTTTGACAGGAAAGAATACTGGTTTTGTTGTGCTCTGTAACTTGCAGCGTAGATGTTGTAACATTGTATTTCTTCTATTATGGTAGTATTAAGCAGGTTAGCTGGATTCAATTAGGTTGGTGACTGTAGTCTTTGCTTGTTGGAATCATATTTGTTTTATTAACAGAGTCGCATGTTCTGGACAGGTGTTGTACTACTTGCAATATCAGTTTTCTCAGGTGAGATCACCTCTGTTCATTAGTTTTGATTTTTTTGCAGAAGTTTTGAGGTTGAGATGTTTTCCTATGCATGATCTTGAAGTAGATGGCTTACTTACGTCGGTTTCTGTTGCATACTGCATTTTGCACAAATGGCTGGAGGGAGACGGTGCATCGAGCTGTTGGTGTGGGCCAGTTTGATCCTCTTCCCCAGGGATCTTGAACGAGGATATCTTGAGAGAGCTGCTGATTCCAACTGTCATCTATGCACAACGAATCCTAGATTTGACCGACTGTCCCTCCTCAAGGCCTAAATAAAAACTGAAATTTTGTTTTGCAGATGAAAGTTCAAAGTGCATGTAATTATCGTGTAGGACACTTGAAAGGTGACCACTTATGTAAGTTCCTTTTTGTTTTTCTCAGAAAAAGAAAAGGTGTTTTGTTGAGGGAATCGAACTGCCTGGGCCTGTCTCTCCATTTTACTCTCCCGGATATCTAGATTTCAATGGGATCAATGTCCCCTTTATCTTAGCAGAAAATGCACCAATCTGCCATGCTGTAACACAGGAGTAAAATATCCTAAGAATCCAAACATACATTCAAATTGGCAGAAAAGAACCAGAACAGGATGGGCTATGATTTGGCTGCTTCCAAAAGAAAACTACATTGGGCAAAACCAGACACAAAGTCTATTTGGAGCTCAAGGATTGAAACTTCTTTTCAGAGAGATCTGCTGGTGCAAACTTGCATAATGTTTAACAAGTTTTGTTTTCGTAAAGCTTCATGAAAAGCATGGGCGGGATGGACCCAAAGTTTCTTTCCAAATATTTTCGAAGTGGCTCAAGCAATAGGGTTAACCATTGAAGTTTGCCAGCTAGGAAATACCCTTCAAAGGCGAGTTTGCTTTTGAAGTTTCCATGTAAATTACAAGCTAGTACTCAATCAAGGTGGAGAGTAGGTAGAAGGTTTCCCTAGTGAAGGCATGTTTCTTTAAGAGGTGCATTATAGTTTTGACATCTCTATGCATGGAATTTAGCCATTCGTGGTCAACCAATTTTTCCATTCAATTGTCTAAACTAAGGAGTTTCCCTTCCTGGAAGAGACAAATAAAGAAAAAGGTTCTAGGATGGATGATTAATGATTTCCTCCACAAATAGATCCGCATAGTTGAGTCAAGAGCATTGAAGGACAAGATGTTGTAGGCCATGTTGGTAGTGTGAGGGAGTTTGATGTATCGGAGAGGATTATATGTGTATGAAACATCCAAGAGCTTCATCTCATGAACATGACTTTCAATAACCCACCGAAGTTGTAGTAACTTTTAATTAATCAATACTAAATGCCTTGATCATTGCTTCAAACTCTCAAGCATTCTTGCAAAAGACTATGTTACAGAGTTGTAGGTTCAAAACTCCTCCATCGTTACTCTTTGGGTCTTCATAAGGAATCCTATTTTGACTAAATGGCAGCTGAAATTTGTTGTAAGTCTAGACCAAGGGAAGTTTGATGAATTTTATCCATCGTTGTTTGGATAGAGCGTGGAAGTCTAAGATTAGCTAGTGAATTGGTTGGAGGAAAGAGAGATGAGTGTTGAAAATATTAACCCTTGCTGCAGGGAAAGCTCTTTAAAATTTAGTTTTTGTGGTTTAGGCTTTTTATACGAATGCCATTAACAACTTTCTCAAAGAGCACCTTCTATGATATTGTTGCCCTCCCTCCCGTCTTTCTTACCTTCTTGGCTGCTTGAGAGTGGTTAGCATCTAATTTCAAATTCAATGAATGGCATTGTTCCTAAAAAATGCAAGTTTGGAGTGGTATATATGTAAATGTCAAGGTCACAATGACATTTGTATGATATCAAAAGTTCTGATTGTATCTAAGTACCCATGCAATTTTGTTTGAGTATGTCTGTAATTAGATTCAAATGGACGTTGCAAAAATACTCTAAGGTCATGTTTGTTTTGCCAGAGTTGGTGGGTAAAGTTATGTTTGGGTGGGCTTTAACCTGCGTTGGAGTTATCCTAAAAGAGGCCCACGAATACATGTAACCTCGGGTGGGGTACGGGAGGGATGTATCTCACATTTTATCCCGTTGCCCTTATCCCTGCTTTGTCCTATTTCCTTCCTTACTCCTTGAAAATGCTTTGCTCTCTTGGAAATCCTATCACGAAACCCTAATCGCAAGCTCATATGATCTATGTGCGGTGATATTGATCCACCTCAACCTATTGAGTAGGATTGTTGCGATTCTCCGCTCGCCTCTCGTATCTTGTCGTCGATGCATCATATTGGACATCTGCATCGTGTGTTGTTGAGGTTCGACTTTAATGACTTCCTATGTCGTGTTCTTGATCGATGAACCTTTGCACTATTCTAGAGCATGTATTTTCAATTGTTTCACTCGTGCATCGGCACAATGATTCTCGTGGTTCCATGTTTTGTGGTTGTTGTGCTGCTTTATTGACCGCTTCATCTTGATCTTGTAGACGTTTTCCCCATGTTGTATTGTCGTTTGTGTGGAAAAGGTTTCTTGGAGAGAGGATGGTTGTTGGTGATTCTTCCCTGCAGCATTAACTTTTCTTGCTTTATTACCGTGTTTTGACACATCGTTCATTTCCAACATTGGGTCTTCTTGTGACCTCAGGTTGCAAGAAAGGAGTTGAGTGCTCCTCTCATGGCCTCGTTGAACTCTGCTGCTTCCCATGCTTCTTCATTGGTGGTGGTGCTTGGAGACACCTAACTTCAAGGGTTAGGGCAAAGGTCTTTTATAAAAGGGCATGCAAGTTCCATTGCTTGGCACCCGCTACTTGTGCTACTCATGCAAGAGGAGGAAGAAGCAATTGATTCATCTTTCTTTTCGAGGGAGGACGAAGGAGGTGATGGCTTTCTTCATACTTGTTTCAATATATGTATTTATAATAATGAGTACTCCATAATGAGTTATGCTTTTCGTCATTCCAGTGGATGAGGCATCAGCTGGGTGAGCACTTTCCCCTTCCCCTTTCAAGGTAGTACCTGCACTACGGGGAGGTAATACTTAGTGGATCTTGTGGTGGAGTACACTTTTGTATTAATGTGCAAATTTTTCCTTTCATTTTTGAGAATGAGACTTCTTTCATTCGGTCATATGTATTTTGATTTTACATTTGGATCTACTTTCCAATTACCTGTTGTAAATATAATTGGCGATTATAACAAAGGGAGAAATTTCTTAATGGATGACACACATGCATTCCTATTTTTTATGCTTAAGTTTTGTATGCATCATGTTATTCTTGCTTAGTTAGCCGTTGATATGTTAGCTAGCCACTAAGATGATACTAGCAAATTTGGAAGTCTATTTTATGATATTAAGTTCCGTACGAGTGGAATGATAAACAGAAGTTTCGTGATTTCGTAAATCATTTTTTTTCCTTTGAAAGTTATCCCCCGTCACAGGTTCGAATAACGTAATTCTTGAGGAAACCATTTGATTTTAGATTATAAATGTAAACATACTATTTAATGTAAAGTCTGTTAGATATTTTCTCCATATTTGAGATTTACTTATCGTTGACTATATAAATAAAATCAGTATTCAAGATCATTAGCTTGTTGGAAAAGTATCCGGGGGTGGTGCCTTTCAGCACTTAGTATGACCGTAGTTGCCCTTTTCTCTATGGCTTACGATGTGAATCAGTTTAGTTAGCTTAGTTAAGCTCTTTGCTGGATAAATTGAAAGAAATGGCAGTTGCATGATCGATCGCAGGTCTCATACCATCCTTTGTAGCCTTGAAATTCTTACTTAATTTTTATTTGTGGAACTTAGGCAGCATTGCATTAATTTTTGTTTGGATGGAAAAGTTATTATAGGTAAAGAACTCTACAACCAACACGTCTCATACCATCTATTGGTGGTAGTATATACCTGTTATACCTTATGGTGGCATTTTAGTGTACTGAAAGATGAGTGGTAGGTAACTCGTGATGCTTTGTATTATTATAGTATAGTCGTTATAGTATAAGCTACGGTTGTCACCATCATTTTCAATTTTTACTCAGAAAAGATTTCCCGAGATCGAACTAAGGGAGCAAACTTATAATTCTAAAAGTACAATGTTTCTGTTACAAAAATAAGAAACAGAGAGAGAGAGAGAGAGGTAGATTGGTCTCTTGGCTTTTTCTTCTTCTCTTCTTTCTCTCTTGCAGTCTTTCTTCTTCTTCTTCTTCTTTTTCCTCTCTTCTCTTTGCTTTGATCGTCTTCAACTCTTCTGTCTTCTTCCTTCTTCTTTTCTTTCTTTCTTTCTCTTTTGCGGCGCCTGTTCTTCTTTCCTTCATCTTGTCTTTTTCTTCAGTGCGTCGTCTGATTTCTCAATCAAACGACTTAAGTAGCATCTGCTACAGTGCTTCCTTGGTGCTCCCTCTTCTGCTTCTTTCTTCTTCTTCTTTTTGCAGTCCTTCTTCTTCTTCTTCTTCTTCTTCTTCTTCTTCTGCTTTTTTCGAGCAGCCAAGGCTTTGGCTGCTTCTTCCTTCTTTTTCTTCTCCTTCCTCTTCCGCGGTCTTCTTTCTCTCCTTCTTCTTCTTCTGCCTGCACACTCACATAGCCTGGTCAGAGCAAAAACCTAACCCTACCCTCCCCCGTGTGTCTCTCTCTCTCAGATTTCGCTCGTAGGATCGCTCTCCCAGAGCCGGGTATTCGGGTATGGGTTCGCGGCCGGGTCCAGGCCCACCGGCGTGCGGTGGTGGGAGAGGAGTGCAGGTCAGGTATACGGGTCGGGCCAGGTTCGCGGGGGGTGTTCGCGGACGAGGCCGGGTGAAGCAGGTGAGAGGGACCTCATCCCGTGGTCAGGAGGCGAAAAGGCTAAGGCACCTTTCCAATTTATGCGCGGGTGACGTTTCGAAATCCCACGATGTGGGACTATCTTCTGTGCTGTCTTCGAGCGCGCCCGCAGGATGACTCCACCTCGCCCTCTGATCGGCTGCAGCCGATGTCGGTGCCAACTGAAGAGGCAGAAGCCTTCGCGGACTTCGCCCCAACCTGCAGCACCTGGAACCTGGGGCTGCAGGGTCTGGAGCTCGCCTCGAAGCTGCTTCAGTCGTTGTTAATGGCGGCTGGAGCAACGAACCTGTTAGATAGAAACACGGCCCTTCGGCCTAATCAAACTAGTAGGGGACCTTCGCCGTGGCATGGCGAAGGTGGCACGGGGTGTAGCAGGTCGTGGGGCAGCATCTGGCGGCAGGGCTAGGTCGAACAGCGACCAGAGAAATGGGTCTGTTCAGGGGAGTGTGGTGGGGGTGTGGAGCAGTAATGGGTGAGCGGAGGTTGCTCAGGGTGATGAGGCGGAGGTTCTGTGAGGGTCGGCGAGGTGTGTGGGGCTGTGGAGCGATGGGGGTGTCTCACCGGAGGGTAGCCGGAGACGAAGGGGGTGACGGTGGACAGAAGTGGTCGAGGGCTTAATTGAATGTAAAATAGTGAGGAAAAGAAAGAGGGGAAGATGGGGAGAAGTTCTGACCTAGTTGTAGGGATGAAGGGGGCCGGAGCAGGGCGGCAGTCGTATCGACTGTCGTCGGAAAAGAAGACGCCTAGAGGGAGAGGGCAGCGGCGAGGAGAGAGCAGGAGGGTGCGCGCTGGGTACGACGCGACGGGAAGAGCGGGCGAGGGTGGTTCTGTTGCTGGTATTGCAGTAGAGCGACGAGGAGGGGGAGGAATAACCGCTGGAGCTGGAGGGCTTCTGCCGGAGTGGGAAGAGAGGAAAGATGGGGGTGTTTCTCCGTCAGGACCGAGCTGCCTTCTTCTGCAGGCGGAGGTGGCTTTTATAGAGGCGAAAGCGAAGAGGTGGGCGGAGGGAGGCGACGTGCCTCCCTCGCCGGAGGACGGCCGGAGTAGGGACCCATACCTTCCGCGCGTTCACACGGAAGGTGTGGGCTGCTGCAGAGATCGTGGAGGTGTCCCTGCGACAGCAAACGTCGCAGGGAACACCCCGTTGAAAGGTCAGAGGGCCTCCCTTACCCTGCGCGGCGCCATGCTCTGCGCAAAGTCGCCGGAGCATGGTGCTGCTCAGGGTTTTGCATGGAGGACCTAAATGCAAAGAACGATGAAGACTTAGGTGTCAAAACGTGAGGGTTTCAAAAGTTGAGGGTCAAAAAGTAATAGATGATGACCAAAATGCAAAGTCGGTCAAGAAGGTCTCTTCTTAGGCTCAAGTTTTTATACATGACTAAATAGGACCTAAGGATTCTAATGGTGAATTTTATTTCTAGATCATACCTTGTTTGACTGATCAATTTACGTAAAAATCTAAATTAAATCATTAATTGGGCATGGTTCTCAATGTAGGTCAAAATGGGTTCCCAAGGCCAAATTGAAGGTTCTAAGCCCTAGAGATTATTTTTCTATGAATTTTAGAGGGTTTAGTCAATTTTTACTTTGCCTCAAACCTCGTGAATTGAAGTGGGTTTGTTTTAGGGTTACAGGATGTCATTTAATTCCTTGGAGTTGCTGTAGCCCTAGTTGGATCAACTCATCCCATTTTCCTTCTTATTAGGTTAGTTTGACCTATGTTTGGATCCTAAGTTACCATGTTTACAGATTGTGTTGGTGAAATTGCATTTTTACCCCTTAGTTCCTGTTTTCTTCACAAACTCAGAATTCTCTGAGTCAAGCCTTTCTATAAGTTATGTAGGAGCTTTTTCTTGCAAATCTAGGTTAGATGGTGCTAGTTTAGGATTTATGATGAGGTTCTCATCACGTACCATTAATCAAGATTCGTACAATACAAAATTTATTGAATGAAATATTAGTACGATGGGTTAAAGATCACCTATTACATGAGTTTCATTATATCTTCGAAAATACACTAACTGAACTACTGGATCACAAACGAATTGTTGAAGATATTACTTAAGCACTATCATGCTGGACATTGGTATCAAGGTTCTTTTACGACGACTGCTTGGAATGAGATAGATGGTCAATTCAATTCTACCACCGGTTTGAGGTATCCACACAAAAAGATTTTAAATCGTTGGAAGGAGCTCAAGAGGAAACATTTAGCTTACAATGACTTACTGAACAAGAGTATGTGGGAAATGGACCTACAAACTAACATTCTAGTTGCACCTTCATTGGAAGTTTAGGATAAGGTAATATATACTAAAAATTGTTAATGAGTTACGTATGTTACTATAAAGCAGCATAGTTTCTCACTTTCACTTTCATTTCTTTTTACTAGCTCCCTGTCCACCTTCGGAAGATGAAGGGTAAGTCGTTCCCCTACTTGGATGATGTACACATGATAGTTGAATAAGATACTGCAACAAGGGAACATGCATTCTCGTCCAATGTAGAGGATGTTAATGGGATGTCCAATGAGGATGCTGCACCACCTACACTCGATGTTAACGCTAATAGGGGTATGAATATCAAGGAAGTTTCAGCGAACAAGTTCGAACTTAAGGAGAGGACATATGGACGTTCCTGCAGACCTCTTTTAATGATCCTACATTGTTTCGCAGCTCGACTGTAGGATCAAGTTCGCAAAGCCACCCATTCCCAGTTCCGAATTGTAATCCTCCAATAGCACTTGTCACACCCCAAAGTTCAAAGTGAGTTTTCAATGATTCGAATTCTAGTGGTGGAAAACATAGATGAGGGGGATCGGTAGGAGAATGGTCAGTCGCGAAGGCAGATGAATTTACGACTCTTCTGAAGACTCTAGTTGACCACCATATCTCCCCTCCTGCACAAGTTGATCCAGTGGCTGGAGAATTTCTTCATTGCATGAGGCTATTGAGGGATTGTCTTCTCAGCATCTCGCCTGATGATCTTGTTATGCTTGCAGATGCCTTTCGCCACTCGAGTCAGAGTAATATTCATTGACATTATCAATTCTAATGCTGAGTTTGGAGCATGGCTGAGGAGGATAATTGGCACCGACTACAACCTTTGATTGTTCCTTTATCTCTTATATCTATCTATCTATTAGTATGGTATTAGGTTTCTAGTGTTTCCTATGTTGATGTATTATGAACTTTGCATTCCTATTTATCAGTTGGCATTGTTATTTTGTTATGACTGCCATGTACGTTGGTTAGACATTTATTTCCCTTTCAAGCAGTAGATTCTTATGCAATGGTATTTCCTTATTTACTCTCATAATATTTTGACCATCGAATAGACAATGTATTCTATTATCGCCGTCATTATCTAAACAGATATATCAATGTCATCAAATGATGATCGGAGTAGTGCATCCTCTGACGATAGTAGCTTCAAGGTGAACGCGTTGACAATTGCAGAGGTTGTATTGCCATTGGTCGCTAAGTTCCCACCCTTTTGGGAGGAACCCATCCCCCAGCAGCCACGTAACACGAACCCGATGACAAGTCACATTTGGGTTCACAATGTATTGAATGGACATTACATGCGATGCTATGATGAGTTACGTGTTAACACCAACACCTTCCATGCCATAGTCGAGTGTCTGCCGGCTCACACCAACTTAGATAACTCAAGGAATGTAATTGTTAACGAGCAGCTGACTATATTTCTCCATGGCCTTGCCCATGCCTCTTCAAATCGTCATATAATGGAAAGGTTTCCACACTCCAGGAAGACCATTTCCCGATATTTCCATGCTGTGCTTGATGCTATTTGCAGCTTGAAGAAGCACTTCATGTGCCTGCCTGAAACACCCCCCCTGCCCCCCCAATTAGAGATAAGGGGAAACCCATGATTCATTCCATATTTCCAGGTTAGATATATCCTTAATACGTTACAGTTGCCATTCATAGGGATATAGTAACGTCATTTTAATTTGATTGGTTTCATGTTTTGCATAGGCTGTACTAGGTGCGATCGACGAATGCCATGTTACAACTACGGTCCCTCCAAATGAGTAAGCCTGGTTCCGAAACTGCAAAGGATGGACTAGTCAAAATGTCGTAGCTGCTGTAGACTTCGACTTGCAGTTTGCCTTCATGGGGATTGGATGGGAAGGATCAATAGCGGACATTAAGGTCCTTTGATGGGCTATGGGAAAGGGGCTTCAAGTTTCACATGGTCGTAGCTACTTGGTGGATTTAAGATATTCCAACACTGATCGATTTTTGGCACCTTTTCCAGGATTTGCCTACCACCTGCAGGAGTATTGGGGTTGGGCTTGTAGGTACAGATCTTACAACGAGCTATACAATCATCGCCATGCTCAACTCCACAACGTTGTCGAATGAGTCTTTGGTGTCTTGAAAAAGCGCTTCAAAATGTTGGAGATACGTCCCTACTACAGTTTCAAAACTCAAAGGCGAATTGTTATGGCTTGCGGCATCATCCACAACATGATTTGCAGGTAGAGATTGGAGGATTGTATTTTTGATGAGGAATGGGATGAGAACACTGATGATGGGGATAAAGACGTTGAGGATATGGAGGTCGACCCCATAGCTGTCAGGGTAGGGGAATTTCTACACGATCAAATAGCCCATAGCCTATGAGAAGACCACAATGGTCATTGATGCATGTTCATTACATCGCTTTTATTTCTACGTTACAGGTTTCATTATGCAGACTTTCCTTAACTTATCATATTTTATTAGATGTATGAACATTATATGTGGTAGGGAATGTTTCATGATCAAGTGGTTCGTGTGTAATATGGGAGACAAGACATATTTAATGCTTCTATTAGGAAGTTATCTACTCTACTCCACTTTATCTATTATGTGTAATTTGAGCTTCATTCTGCACATGCTACTATTGTAGATAACTTGCCAAACTTGTTCTTTTAGATTTGTAATTCTGCATTGCTACTGCATATGAGGGGTTCACTTCACAGGTAGTAACTTCCGTAATTATGGACAAATTACAATCGTACCTAACTTTAATTATGTCAATATTTGTACGAGAAACGTGGACTCTAGAATATCCAATTTACTAAGTGCTGGTAAGTTATTTTTGCCATACCTGCCTCTCATATTTTTTATTTCAATAGCATCTTTTCACATATATTTAAATGGTCATATATTATCTATGGTTTAGATATTTTAAATATATTTCTATCAATGAGTTGATTTTAATTGCTTATTTGTAATATATTATTTTCTGTGGTATTGTTTTCATACAAGGTAGATAGTACAACATAACGGGCAATGATGAAAGCTAAGAATATATGTCAATAAATTTAACATATGGATGGGTCACATGAAACATCCATGGGTTCATGAGAATGACCACATCGACCTTGGTTTGGATGGGTGGCAAATAACCACGCAACCCCAAAGTTGTGGTAAGTTCGACTGCAAACATGGTTAGGATGGCACCATTCATTGTAGGCAACCCCTGTTGCGACAGCCACATAAATACTTGTGTTCCTAAATGAACTTTCTTATAACTATCCGAACCCAATGTCCACTAAATCGATTAAAGAATGTGAAAAACAGATTACCTGCGATAGCACAACCTCTTCGATCATCACATCAGGTGTCATCAATTTAGATTTGTTTTTTAACTTAAGTATTATAGCTTAATTTCTCCAATATTTGTTCTTTCTTTCTGAATGTAGTATATGTTTTCATTTTAGGCATGTGATCACATAATAGGAATTTCTCCTTTATAATGGAATTAATCCACAAAACCCCAATGTTTTAGTCATTTGGGCTACAAACATGATTAAGATGAGATCATTCATGGTAGGCAACCCTTATTGTAGTAGCTACATGGGTGCATGTGATCCTAAATGAAATTGCTTACACTTTATATTTGCTAACTGAGGCCAATCACCACAATAAGTACTCATATAAGCAAAAGTCAGATAAGTGGAAGGGAGAGGTAAGCAGCCAACTGCCTTCTATCTACACACAAATTGCTATTAAATTGTAGGTCTTGCACTATGCTGATAACCTCTTGTTTACAGCTGATGATTTCTTTTCTAATGTGTGATCTGTTATGTTTTCAGGCTTGCAATCGAAGTACGAGATATGCTCTATTGTGAAGGATCTCCCACACAGATGAGTGTTGTTTGAACTACTACCTTGTGCTACCGTTGTCTTCACTAAACTCAGTCTGCTTTTGAGATTTCATGAAGTGGATGGTTGTTGTGTCTTGAATAGCCTCCTTTAAACTTTCGTACAAAAATTGAATCTCTCTGATTTTGGGGAAATAATGTTTGCACTTTATATTTGATTTTGAGATTAAATGAAAGTTGTTGTATGCTCATATATCTGCTCATGTATGTGTTGAACTATATTTCTAGCTTATATTTCTGAGATGGTATGAACTCATGGTTGGAAGATTCTATGGCATTTTCATGGAGATGGCTTTTTCTGATTACATGCATGGTAGGATTTGGTTTTTGGATTTTTTACAGGAATGGGACGTACTACATGTAATTGGTTTAGATGAGACAAAATAGTTAAGCTTTGCATTTATGATGATGTTTTTCGATGCCTTTCCCCTCCATGTACATCTTCACAGGTGCATTTTAAATGCAACCTGCTTTTAACCTTGCATTGTAAGCACATATGAGATGTTGCTTTATCAACATCTTCACATAATTTTGGACTTGATGCAAACATTCCCGACAGACAAGTTGCATTCTTACCTTCTGAATATGGTAGTCCAAGTTTTTTGGATAAGGAGGGATAAGGTGTTATTCACCTACCAGTTGCCCTTGCTTACAATTGACATATAGCTGCACTTATACATAGTAGGTGGCCTTACTATCAATTTTCGTGATGGTTCTAGGTCGACTGCTCTTCATTGGGTTGCATCTACTGGAAGGTGAGCACAACGGGTAAGAGTATTCTTATCTTGACTTGTTTCTTTTTCACAATTTTGGTTTGACATCAACTACTGTTGCAATCAGTTGATTTCATAAGATATTCTTGTGCTTTCAGAGACAACGCAATTGTCAGATTTCTTTTGCTTGGATCTGCTTATGGATTATTCACGGATCTTACTTGATGAGGGGCAAAAGCTACCCACGGATCCAAATTCTGCACGTAATCCGACAGAGGATCCAACTACTCGACTATAGGGTAAACAGGCGGAACTAGCATCGCCCGCCTCGCCTAAGACGAGCCGGATCCCAATAGGAATCCGCCCAGCCTATCAAAAGATTCAGCACAACAAGGATAGAAGATACGATAGGATGGATCTAACCACCTATACCCTGATAGCAGACAAGTAGTCTGACAGTAAGGATTCTAAAGGCCATCAAGTGAGGGTTCTCCCCATGTTATAAATAGAGAGAGAGGCCCCCGGTGAAGGGACCCCCCGGAGAGGGAGAACAATTCTTGTAATTCCATAAATTCTATTACATAGTTGGGAGTACCATCCTTCTCCCAGATGTACACTCATTGCGGTAGAACTGGATCACCAATTCACTTATTTCCCTTGTACCTTATTTGTTATTTGTCGATCTTCCCTCCGATACTACGAATGATAATAGCTAGGTAGCACCTCATACTCGTATAAATCTTTTAATAATCTTGCAAGACCAATCACTACTCAGTGACCATCCAAAAGAACAACAGCCGATCTTTGCCAAAGTTTTTCCATCTTGGTAGCTGCTGACCGATTTGATTCTCTGTGGAATTCGTTCTATATGATTGTCGGCTCATGTGGACTACATTTAATTGTCCGATAATGCCCCCAAGAAAAATGCACATGTCATGCAACACAAGTCAAAGATAGGCTTCTACGAGTTCCATTTACCTTCAACCAAGTCCCAGTAACTAAGCAAGGAAATAATCACAAAAGAAAAAAAATGAATATGAGAACCCCCATGGCTTTCCATTATCTGCATGTCTACTGCTTGATTGATAGGGATTGCTATTCTCAAATAACTATTAATAAAAATTGCTGGCAACCACCATTCACTATGTTGTTCAATTTGCTGCTACGTACTAAATATTTGATGTTTAGCCCACGGAAAGAACTCCATCGGGGGAACTTCGAATCGCTTGCAAGTCGTACTCGAACCCATACACGATACGATGAATCACCTTCCAAGCAATGGCATGACCAAGTGTTCTCAAGATATACAGAGAAAGTCACTCCAAAGGACATTACATCGAAGACTATTTTCCAGCACTCGATATTAATTTGTACATACATGCATTCCTGGTGTTCAAATCAATTTTGTCAACGTACTTTGTGGTGTCGTTTGTCCGTTTAGGGTAAAATATTTCCTACCATGCAAGGCCGGAACACTTTGTGTAATTAATCCACATTACCAAGTTCTTGAACTTGATCTTAATTACATGTATACAATGTTACCTGATGTTAATTGACTTTCGACAAAGATATACCGTTCTCTTTTCCAATTTTCCCATTCATGTATATATATATATATATATATATATATATATATATATATATATATATATATATATATATCTTCATTACGTAATGCTCCGGTATGTACAAGATGAGATATATTACGAAAATTGTATTGAGTGGCATGCTCTGGAGGTCAATATCTCCTTCACCTTACATGTCAGCATCTCTTCACTGCGAGGTAGATGAGATATTGTTCGCTAACGAAAAATTCAACTTTGATATAATGACATGTCAGTACGAAGGCAAAACATTTTCAAGGATCACGTGACGCAAGGCAAGGGCAAACCTTCACGGCACTCGCATGTGACATATTAATTTAATTTATAGAAATTTACCAAAGACATGTCAAATGGACTTATGGTAACTTAATTCAAGATATTGTTCGAAATAGTCCAGGGCGAAATTATCCAAGGTAAACTTTCCAACTAGATTCCACCAAGATTTGATTCATGAATTTCTACTTATCTTTCATTGATTTAAATCTTACCAAACAAACACCACTTACACATCAAATGTGGGATACATCCAACATATCCCATGGGTTCCTCCATCAGGGAAATAAACATCAAAAGGGACTTATCCCATAGTCATCCCTCTATTCCACCACAACTCAAATTTATCCCTTCAAATCTGTCCAACTAAACAAAGATAGCTTAAGGAGAGTTTAAATAGAGTAGGAAGAAAGAAGGGAGATAATTGACAATCCAAAATACTGGCAAGGTCATGGATAGTAGTCAAATCCAACTTGATGGGCATGATGATAGATTTTGCCAAATTTATCCCTAATATGGAGAGACTACCTAAAGTAAACAAACGTTAATTTTGAAGTAAATGATGTTGTCTTTGGTAACTTTAGAAAAAATTCATTGGTCATCTACAAAGTGAAGATTGCAGATGGGGATTGACCTTGTCAGGAATAATTTTTCCTAACATCAATGCTGAGCAATGCCCTCTAGGATGTTCATAGTCATGACATGATGAATAGGAGAGGGGAGAGGGTTATATTGTGTAACCCCTTGTTGATTGTCTATGAGTAATTAATAGAGACTCTTCTTGATAGAATCATCTGATCCAATTCATAACGTCAAATTGACCTATGGTTTTTAAGACCCTGTTTGTTAAAAAATCAAGAGCTGAACTAAGATAATGAATCAAATGATTATATCTGATCAAATTCATAACGTCAAATTGACCCAAGGTTTTTAAGACCCTGTTTGCTAAAAGCTCAAGAGCTGAACTAAGATAATGAAGTGTAAATAGGGAAATGCGCGTTGCAGCGCACGTCCTCCGCTTAACAAATGCATCGATATATTTTAATTTTCAACTAGTGTATTTTAAATTTTCACATATTGAAAATCAAAATATACTGATTGAAAATAAAAATACACCAGTGTATTTTTATTTTTAATCTATGCAAAGTGGTTCTTCACCGATGAAAAGTGATTCTTCACCTTTGGGTTTAGGATTTAGATATCTAAACCCTAAATACTAAATTCTAAACCCAAATGTGAAAAATCATTTTTTATAAGTAAAATCACCTTTCATAAACCCTAAACCTTAAATTTTAAATCTTAAATCCTAAACCTAAAACCCAAAGGTGAAATTCAATTTCCACTTTCCAAGTGAAAATCCATTTTCAATCGGTTGAAAGGTAAAATACACATGTATATTTTGTTGAGCGTGGGATCGCATTGGAAAGTTTGTTGTAAGGTATATTTTTTTACCTTTTTAGCAAGATAATATTAATTGATATATCGATTAAAATAGAGTTCATTCGTTGTTTAGCCAGCAGTGTTTGATTTAATGAATCCATCTCCCAAACTTTAGGAAGTTTGTCCTTGAATCCTTTTTCTTTGGAATCAATTCATATAGCTACTCTTAGCTTGCTTGCCACAAAGCTATTAAGAATAAATACACTAAATGTAGTTAGCATTACATGTTGCAGCAAACACTTGGCATTTACCAGCCTTAAGAAGGGCATGGTTGAAATAACTGCAAATGTGATGGTGAAGAATTTAGACATGCATGTCAAATGAAGAAAGATAGAAATTACAATAAAGTTGATAAGTAGCATCCAAGACACTCCTTTGTTATAGTAGTAATAAATTATCCTTTTTTGCATGTACATGTAAAAAGCTATGAGACAAACAAAAATTTGCAATCATAAATCAACTCACCACTTGAAATCTAGAATGAGAAAAGTTAACATGTGTAGTTTCTTGCACATGCAAAATAATATAACATGATATAATTAAAATACAACATAATTAGGTTAATTTAGTGTAGGACAGTTTAGGCAAAACTATCCAGTAAAAACATTAAAAGTGTCATAACTGTCTAAGCATGATTTTTTTAGTAAATGTAAAGGATATTTTTACATAAATGTCACCAAATGATTCCAAGATTACGTAAATGTCAATAGGAACTTCATACTTTCAATTATGCCATTGCAAATGTACTTCTCTTTACAAAAATGCGATTCATTTAATATAAGGTTAGATTGAGCCACACTCAAAATTTCAAGAAGGTAAAATAGGCAATAGAGAATAAAAAAGTAGTTAAGGGTCCTAATGAGTGAGAAATGAAATAGGCCCAAAAACATAAGACCTATGAAGAGGAAATGCTCGCTAGACCCAATCAACCTAAAGCCTATAAGGCCCAAGCAACTTAGAACCCAATAGAGAAGAGTCTAGTTAGTAGAAGAAGATGTAGTTGGACTTGAGTAGAGCATAGTTTAGTATTAGGGCAACCATCGAAACAATAGGATTATAATTAGAGGTAAACTCGTTAAAGGTACTGGACTAGTAGGAGGTGACTCGGAAGAACAACAAATAGGTGAAACAAAGTAACGGTCATAAGGCTTCAAGTAACTAGCTTGATGATGCAACCCAGGCAAACTACGAAGGTGAATCGATGCCATAACAGGATCCTCGTAAAATGGAACAGTCGGTGTCTCTCTTGAGAGGGAAGTCATTACCCCTGTTATGATTATCCTGAAACACCATATAAAAAGGTTATTACGAGCATTGTAAAAGGGTTTGGAGCCTACGAAAAAAATATAGAGATAACGAAAATTTGAAGATTAGATCCTTTCATTAGATGTATATTGTATTGATAAAGTTGGGTCCCCAACTCTTTGTTTCTCATTTGAGATTAATTGCCCATTCGTTGGATTGAGTTCCTTGAGGCTTGGTTAGATCTCTATTGAGTGTGTTTGATAGATTTATCAAAGTATTTTATTCCTACAATACCAAGTTGAAAGGAGCAAAAATAAAATCACGATATAATTAGAAAGGCAAATGTGAGAAGTAATGATAGAAATAAACAACATAAACATAAATCACTTTTGAGATCTTTTTATAATCTACACACAAAGATAATCCTCTCTCGATGATCTTCAATCAATTTATTAGATTATCTTGATAAAACTTAGTTGGAGTAGAATTTTTGTTAAAGGAAGCGGAGACACGGAAGCAAAAGATAATAAGAAGTTTATCTAGAAAGGTCTAAAAAAAAAGGATAAAAATATAATATAAGATAGCCTTCTTTTTTTAAAATAATTATAAGGTGATTGGTCGCCATTCTTGTGCTCACCCTCAGACAAACACACGCTCTCTCTCTGTCTCTCTATCTCTCTCTCTCTCTCTACCGTCCGCAGATCCACCAACCACGCCAATGGCGGAGCTCCTCGTCTCCCCTCTCCCCTCGGGCCTCTCCATCAGCTCCTCATCATCCTCCGCCGTCCGATCAACTCCACCGCCCCCTTCATCCGTCCGATGCTTCTCCGCCAGGAGGTCCTCACACCCCCTTCCCACCTCCCTCCGCTCCTCCGTCCTCCCCTTCCCCCTCGCCGTCCGCCGGAAGGCCCACAGGGCTTGCGCCTCTCCTCAGTCTTCGTCTCCCTCCCCTCGCTGCGCGGCGTCGGACCCCGCGCAGCTCAAGAGCGCGAGGGAGGACCTCAAGGAGCTCCTCGGGACCACCTTTGGCCACCCCATCCTCGTGAGTCTGTTACCTACAACGACGAAAGAAAGTTGGCTTTCCTTCCTTGGATTAAAAATAATAATAATTTTCATCGAAAAAAGTACGCATTTTGGATGCCCCCCGCGGGTTTTCGTTGGGCTGCTAAGTTTGTTGTTTGTTTGAGTGTTTCAGCTGCTCGATTTTGCAGAAACGGAAACAACAAGAGAAAGGTAGAATTGTCTTAAACAGAACAGAGTTTCTTTCTTCGAAATCGCGTGCCTTAGACCGTAAAGGCTGAATCTTTCTCTGGATTTTTGTTTGCGTTGTTGTATTTAGCGTGGTCATTGGACAAGTGATGGGGAAATGGTTCTTCCTCAGAAAAAGTTTCAACTTAGTTTGTGAATTTGTTGGTATGAATACGGAGTTTTAGTTGGTTCGTTTGTTCTCAACGAGAGAATTTCTACAACCGGAAATGAATAGCAAAGGTGACTTATGCAAAAAAACCACACAAATAACTATGCAATATGGAAACTACTAAACAGCAATATATAGACCTTCTCTATAGTTTCTTTGTGACATTGAGGCATATTTTGGTTACCCACTGTATTCTTCTTTTACTAGGGTTTATGAAGTGGCCATTGAATCATTAAGCAATAGAATGGAGAGGTTGGATGATTGTTTTGTCTATAAAGCTGGATGATGGGTTAGAGCTTAATTTTGGTGTATATTCGGAGTGGTTTAGTGGAGGCCTGCGAGGTGTAGGGTGTTAGCCTAGTCAAGGATGTCTGAGGAAATGAATGTTCTGTGCCACTTCAGCTATTGTTTTAAGGGAAGCCTACATGTCGTTTCTCATGTAAGGTGAATTTTTTAATCCAACACCTTCTCTAGGATTAGATACCTAGTAAGACATGATGATCAACTAACATAGAGTATGCTGTTTGAGAGATGTGACTATGACTCGAGGATGCTGCCTATTTTTGTTGGACTATGCACTTTCCAAGGTACAATCTCGTCATTATTGATCCAGCCTTGAGATAACTGGTGATCTCGTCAGTTAAGGATTTAGCTCAAATCTTTTGGCTTGTTGAGTTCCAACGAGTGCCACTTGCTTTGTAATGCGAGGCTTGACTTGCCTTTTAGTTTCAACATTGCAAATGTGGAAAGGTTGCATGCTTCACGAAAGAGAATCTGTATAGTTGTTCTTAAGTATGATATGATGGTGAGGGAGGAGGGACTTCACATTTCTTTGTGCAAACTATTATGCAGCTATAGTAGGGGCAATGAGGACGTTCCTTGAGGAATCATAAGCTGAAGACAGAGCTCTCCTACTATTTTCATGTCATTTGAGGCAAAAGAATGCATTCAAACAAACTACTTCTTGATTTATTGTAGCTCATTGTTATATTAATGAAGCAGGAGGGCTATTGACCTTCTCCTTTTACCTCTCAGAAAAAAAGTGCATTTAAGCTCCAAGTATCTACTAGAACAACTCCTTGAAGTGCAAACAAAGAAGTCCCAGCTATGCCTGTTCTTGTACTCAGTTTCTCCTCACTTTCTGCTAATCCAAAAAGTAACCGTTTAAGCAATAGGGTTTTTACCACTCATGCCTTGGTGTTCAGTTCATTGTGATTTTTATGTCAGCAAAGGAATCGAAAGACTGTTAAGAACAAAAGTTTCAAAAGCTAGCTCCATGCTCTGTACCAGCAGCTTGTTTGGATTGGGAGTTGCAAGGAATCATTCAAGGTTTCTAGGGTGTTATTTCTTTTACAGATTTGTCCAAAAAGCTTAGCATTTTGGTCGCGGCCTTTCCAGCAAATCAACATATTTACTCAATGTATCTCGTGAAGTTATGGATTATTTTCCCTCTCAAAGAGAAAGTTCTGGACTATTTTCTTTTAGATTTTCCCTAAAGTAAATTAAGAGTTTTTTTCCAATGATCATTAGCTCAACTCTTTTTCTTTTGAAAGTGAAAGTGATGATGACTACTTGAGAGTAATTATCCGTCCAAGTTGGGTCTTTAGATCGGTTTGATAGCTTCACTACCTTCTCATTTTCCTACTATGTTAATGTTCGATGGATACTAAGATGTTGATTTTTTTAAAGGCCCTTTTCCCTCTTGGTCATTGTGATTTCTTGCGATTAGATGTTTTTGAATTTATTCGTAGAATTATTTGTAGTCTCTATGGATTCTTATAGGCAAGGAAGAATGTTGGGTTCTCTGTTCTCCAACTGTCGAGAGATTTCACTGGCAGATTGGATTTTTTCACCTAGTTCTCGCATGATTTTGACGGGACCACCTTTGTTTCATTTTCTGAATTTGGCAAGTTTTTTTGTCAGGTTTTTGATGAGTGGAAAGCTTGTGTACTTTAATGATTTTTGATGAGTGGAAAGCATTTTCCTTGATTGTTTTTTGATATTACAGCAGTTTCCTTAACTTTTTTGATATTCCTTGTATGGCTATGCAGCCTATGCTAAACAGCACCTTGAGCCATCAGCTTGCTGGGAGTACTCCCCCATTCTTGTATTTAATTGTCTTTATTGGGGGATCAGTTATACGTGTGTCAACTAAAGTTTATTGCTGGTTGCTATGGATTTTGGTTATGGAAGAAAAATGTGTAATTTTTTCTCCCATTATAGATATATTGCTTGCCTCCTCTATTGTGAGAGTTTTTCTCTCTATATCTTGTCCGATCCTCAATAAAGGATAAGAACTGCATTAGGTAGCCGATCTTCACTATAAAACTTACTTGGAGCTTTTAACATCAATACTAGCACTCACTAGAGTCACTACGAGGTTCTAAGTCAGGGTATAACCCAATATCTGGATAGAGATAGAGAATCCATGTAGTTGAGCCCACTAAATATTTGAAGGGCTTCTCTTTAATTTTGGTTTTGGTGAAATATATTGCTCAAAACTTACACTTATTAGAAAAAAAAAATTGTTGCCTTTGGTATTCCACTTAAGAATTGTTGCCAGTTATACTTAGCTGACAATGGCACTTGCTTTCCTTGTTGTAGGTTCGCCTTGGGTGGCATGATGCAGGCACTTATGACAAGAACATTGATGAATTCCCAAAAAGAGGAGGGGCCAATGGCAGTTTGAGATTTGATATAGAGCTCAAACATGCAGCCAATGCTGGTAAGTTGCTTAGACGAGTCATGTATGAAACTTGAATGTAGCAGTTTGGTGATGTTTACGGGGATTAATGAGCGTTGACAGGTCTTGTGAATGCCGTAAAGCTTGTTCAGCCAATCAAGGATAAGTACCCTGGTATCACATATGCGGATTTATTTCAGTTGGCAAGTGCAACTGCTATTGAGGTGCTTTTGCTTTTTTCGTGTCATTGTTGTTTGATTTGCGAGATTCATTGCACAGACATTTGCATCGGAGATTGTTCATATTCACTAAATTTTCAGGAAGCTGGTGGCCCGAAGATTCCAATGAGATATGGCAGAGTTGATGTCACTGGACCTGAGCAATCCCCAGATGAAGGAAGGCTTCCTGGTATGTTAAAGTTTCATGAGTTCGTGAAGGTTTAATCCAATGGCCATTGGGTTGTCAAACTTTGTGCTTAATTTGAAGACTGAAGGCAGGATATTTCCTATTTCTATGTTCCACCAAGTTGCATGATATGTTTTGAGCGTATAGTATGTTTTTGAGTAAACAAGTGTTTATACTGTTAGATTAGATGCTGCTGTTGTCACTTAGGTGCACTTTTTTTTATTTATTTCATTTTGTTGTTTACTGGACCTTGATGTAGTTTCTAGTTTGTTACTCTATATGATGAGGGCAGAAGATTAGATGCTGCTATTGTTATTCGGTGTGCTTGGTTTTTCCCTTATTATTTATTGGACATTGGTGTACTTCCCATCATGGTACTCTATGTAATGACAGCAGACCATTCAATAATATGCTATCCCACTTTGCTTGACAATTATTTTGATCATGCTCAAGGTTTTAAAAAAACATGAGATGGTATTGAGGCAGTTTTACTTCATCAAGGTGAGGCGTAATTCTCGAGGTGTAAGCCTCAGATTTTGGGTGAACAAAGAGGATAAAATGACATAAGTATGCTAAGTGCTTTTGGAACTCTTTGCTCATTTTATGTGATATTCAATGATAAAGATTATAATCCTTATTTTAAAGCACTGCAAGTGGCATTTGATTTAAACCTTTACTGTTGCAACATGCATTTTAGTTGTCTACTAATCCTTGTTTAAACAATAAGAACATGCAAATAAAATACACTGATTTTTAGAGACATATATGCTACACAACTCTTGAAAAGAACAGAGATGCGCATACAAACAATTATTACACAATCATAATATATTTGCTGAACACTGATCAGTTACATAATCTAAAGATGTCAAAAATAACAGTAAATGACACAAACATATAGGTTATATAGATAACTGGACAGTAAATAACTAAATAGTAAATAATTTTATAAACAACAATGAATGAAAAGAATAACTTGTGTCGTAACCAGAAGTAAAAGAATTAAAACACATCACATCACTATGAAAAGGGTGATGAACAGACTGGAAACATGGTGGCAGTGGATGTGGATTGCCAGCAATAGAGAGGACTGAGTGGCAACAACAGTGATGGTGATGGACTGGTGATAGCATTGAAGGGCAGAGACCATTGATGGAAGAGGGAACAATGGTTGAGAAGACGTTGATGGGGGCTCTATAGCTCGCTTGAACAATGGCTTTAGGGTTGGGAAGGTTCACTTAGGGTTTAGGGAGGGTTTTTAGTCACTAGAAACAGTTGGCAGAGGCAGTGCCTCGCCTCTGCCTCAACAAGTTGACGTGTATGCCTCACTGGTGAACCTTGAGGCTACCATCTCGAGGTGATTTTCCTCTGTCTTGCCTGGAGGTACGATTTTTAAAACAATCATGATTTACCATGACCAACTGAGGATGACTGACCATTAATGTGCGAAACTAAATTGCCAGAGATGATGGCAAGGATTTCTTCCTTCATTTCCTTTGGGAGAGATAGTATGGATGCTTACATGGATATTTATGGAATGTAATACAGCTACAGCGAATATAGATCTTATGTGATTGTGTGTTATCCGAAGCGAGGGCATTCTGGTGCTTGCTTCTGAAGTGCAGCTCCTGCTAGTCCAAACATGCAAGTGCTATGGACCAAACATACAGCTTTGTTGTTACTGAATTTTAATGGCAGCCTTCAAGGGTTTATCACTTAAAAGAACTACAATAAAAAATATTTAGACCTATATCCTACTCTATAGGGAGGTTATGTGTGTCAGCTAGTGACAGCAATCAGCTGCTAAACCTGTCTCATCACTCTTTTATACATTAACGATGACCTGCACCACCCCTATATGCTAGGATTGACAGGTGTATTTTTGAGCCTTTTCTGTTGCGCTACATAATCATACATTTTTTCTACTTTGCGAAAAAAGCTGGATTCTTATTTTATCTTGTACATGGTAACTTTGTGCATATTTTTTCTGGTAGTAATTTTCGTTTGCGATTTTCCTAATTGACACTGCCTTGCTTCCAAAACCTTTGGTCAAGTTAATGGCTTACCTATCAATTCTTTCTGCTGTTAAGATGCTGGCCCTCCTTCTCCTGCTGCTCATCTAAGGGATGTGTTTTACAGAATGGGTCTTAACGACAAGGTTTGTGTTTGTTATGGTATTTTCTCCAGGCCGTTCGTCTTATTTTGTAGCATATCATATCTGATTAACAAATTATATGCTGTAGGAAATAGTGGCATTGTCTGGTGCACATACCCTGGGAAGATCTAGACCTGAACGCAGTGGTTGGGGCAAACCAGAGACGAAGTACACAGTATGAAATAAATCTACAATTACTCTGTGTGATAAGTTATCATGGCCAAGCGGATTCAGTTCTGTGTAGACCTTGTTAGTAAATGGAAAGTCGGTTTTCTTAATGTTGAAGCTTTTTCTTACTATGTCACAGTAACTACTATGAAACTCTCTCGTGGCATCATCTAGTTTAATATTCTCGATTATTACATACTCCGATTCTCAAATCAATGATGGCTGAGCTTTATTCAACTTTCAGTTTGCTGTAATAATACGATTTGCTATCCATTTGTTATGTTCCTTACAGATCAGCTGTGCTGGCATTTTAGTAGATGGAGTACTTTTTGCTTGTAGTATATCGGTAGAGTTTTGAGGAATAAAAACTTTTATTTATGAAACTTAAGAATAAAACATAGTGTTTGATCCTTTTATATAGAGAGGGTATTGTTGAGTTATTTATTTTTTTGTTTTTGTTATGTTTTGTTGTGTGAGGACAAACTTGTACTTTTACCCTTTGTGCCTCTCTATATAAAGGCACCTAGGGTCTCAAATAAATGTTTTGTTAGCATTTTAACTTAACATGGTATCAGAGCAGCGGTCTTAGATCGGTGTTTGAGTATCTTACCCCAAAATCTAGTCGCCAAACCCTTTTACCTAATCTCTCTCTCTCTCTAGGGCATCATTTGCCCCTTCTACCTCTCTGGTCGACCCTCCCACTGGTAGCAGTTGCCTCGCCATTGGCAGGAGACCCCAGCTGCAGCAACGTTGCTGCTAGGGTCACCGAACCGCCAGCGTTGCCAGCAGGGGGGGCCAAGTGGCGACTCCAGTGGCGGAGGAAGGTGCTACAGCCCTCTGGTGCGGTAAGCATGGATTCTATTTTGACTCAATTTTTTCAATCTCTTGGTATTATACATTAGACTTGTGTTTATACATTCCAACAGAATGGGATGGCTGAACGCAAATTGAGGCACCTTCTTGATGTTGCCCCCATTATTGTTTCAGATGCATGTTCCTACCACCTTCTGGGTTAATGTTGTGCTTACGGTTGCTGTTTTGATTAATTGTGTCTTCTAAAACCTCATATTCTATTTTGTTTCCTGATTAGGAGCTTTTTTTCTCTTCCTCCAAAAGTGTTTTGATGTGTTTATTTTGTTCATTTATTCAAGGTGGATGAGTTAGCTTCTAGATCTGTTAAATGTATTTTCCTGGGTTATTTTAGAACCCAGAAGGGGTATAGATGTTATTTCACATCATTTTTATGTAAGGATGTGACTTTTTTTTAGGACATGTCATATTATACTGCTATAGGAAAGTCTCCCAGTGTCACATAGGATGTCCATTGCCTATGTCTAGTGTTGTACCTCTAGGTCCCTCTGAGTTACCTCCACCTTGTGATGCCCCTCCCATTACCTATCCTAGACATCCTGAGGTGCCCACTATAGACACCTTCCCATAGCACTTTCAGTGGAGACCTTCTACTACTTTACAGGCAGAGGAACTACATTCTACTATTCATGCTCAATCTTCTACTGATACTGCTGATTTAGACGGAGGTCCAGACCCTACGTCACCTGAGGTACCTGATGTGGATCTTCCTATTGCTCAGAGAAAGATACAACGATCTTGTGCTAAATATTCTGTTTTCAATTATATGTCACTTGATCATTTACCTGTAGCAAGGAGGCTTTTATCTCTTGCAGTTAATAGAAATATTCTCAGGAATCATGTTGAGGCCTCCCAGGACTCTTTCTGGACCTTGGCCATTGAGGATGAGATGACTGCTCTTCAGTCTAGGGGTATCTAGGAACTTGTTGACCTACTCCCTGGTGCTACTGTTGTGGGGTGTAGGTAGCTGTTTACCCTGAAATGCTGCCCAGATGGTACAGTAGAAAGATACAAAGCACGCCTGGTCGTCAAATGTTACACAAAAACATTTGGAGTTGATTATTTTGAGATATTTTCTCTAGTAGGCAGACTTAATTTAGTGATGATACTTCTTTCTATGGCAATCAATAGTGGCTGATCTGTTTTACAGTTTGATATTAAAAATGCCTTCCTCTATGGTGATTTAGAGGAAAAGATATACATGCAACAACCCTCTGGTTTCGTGGTTAAGGGGGAGTGTCAGAAAGTCAACAGATTGAAGAAGGTAATTTATGGCTTTAAGTAAAGCTCCAAGGCTTAGTTTGAGAGATTTAGTAAAGCTTTGCAAGATTTTGGCTTTACCAGATCCACTGTAGATTACTCTATTTTTACTATGCATAGAGCTATTAGATTTGTTATTATTATTATGTACGTAGATGATAATACTACTCAGTGGAAATGATGCAACAGGGATAGAGGCTACCAAAAATTCTTGCATTTTCAATTTGTAACTAAAGATTTGGGAATGATAAATTATTTTTTGGGAATTGAGGTGCAACATGTCGATAATGGTCTAGTTCTATCACAGAAGAAATATGTTCTTGATATGTTAAAAGAGACAGGGATGTTGGGTTGCAAGCTTGCGAGCATTCTTATGGACCCTTCTTTACCACTTGCAGACTCTGAGAGTCCACTGCTTGAAGATGTCACCAGATATGGATATCGTGCTATGGTGGGAAAACTGTTATATCTGACTGTCACAAGATCTGACATTTGTTTTGCTGTTGGGAGATTGAGCCAATTTATGTAGTTTTCTAGAGAAGTACACTGGGATAGTGTGTGTAAGGTACTGAGATACCTTAAGCAAGCTCTTGGTAAGGGGCTATCATTTATGAAGCATGACCATCTGGATGTCTAGGGGTATTTAGATGCAGATTATGCAAAGGCATATGAGATCTACTATTGACAATTGTACCTATGTGGGTGGCAACCTAGTCACCTGGAGAAGTAAGAAGCAAATTGTTGTCTCCAGATCCCGTGCAGAATCGAGTATAGGGTTATGGCCCATACTACTTGTGAGTTCCTATGGGTGAGATCTATTTTATGTGATTTGGGAGTGTATTTCTGGTCCTACTCCCGTGTAAGGTTCGAAATGTTAATTTTGACGTCGTTTCGATAAATTTTCAAATGTGCATTTTGTCAGCATGCCGACGCATACCGACAAAAATAACAAAAGTAGTCAAAATGACTAGAATTTTAAAAATAACTATTTGAATGGATAAATATTTTCATTTAAGTCCTAAATCCTATGTTTTACTTAATATGTAATATATTGATACATAACCTGTGTAGTAGCGGCAGCAGAGTTGCAACAGGAGCAACAGCAACAGCAGGAGTAGTAGCATGCCGGCGAAACACTTGTGTTTCGATAGCTTAAGTACGTTGAGATGGCATATCTTCAACAATCGCCATTTTGCCGGCATTTAAATCACTACTCCTATGTACTGGGATAACAAGGTAGCTATATTTATTGCCAATAATCCTACCTTTTATGAGAGAACAAAGTATATAGAAATTGATTGCCATTTTATCAGAGATGTCATTACTTCTGAGAAGATCACAACACCTTATATTGCCACTGAAGATCGGATTGTAGATGCCTTCACCAAAGTACTCTCCAAAAAGTGTTTAGAGTTGCTATGCATCAAGCTGAGCATGCTTGATGTTTATGCTCAAGTTTGAGGGGGAGTGTTGAGTTATTTTTTATTTTTGTTATGTTTTGTTGTATGAGGGAATATTTATACTTTTACCTTTTATGCCTCTCTGTATAAAGGCACCTCGGGTCTCAAATAAATATTTTATTGATATTTCAACCTAGGTACCAATCCTAATTCTATTACCAAAGAAAACAAATGAAATCTCATCAAATCTGTAATAATTCTGGTATTTTTCTAACAACTTTCCAAAACTAAAAAATAGAAAACATAAAATAAAAAAAATATAAAATAGGAAGTGGATAATTTCCGATCCTAACATGGGATTTTCCTCTAACAATATCCATGCACATATTATATAGTTAGTGTAATGTTTATATTTCCTGCATAACTTCGTTCCATAGGGGCAGATATAGGTGCTATATCTATGGTTCTGCAACATTGTTCTGCCAAGGAAGCTAAAAGATGGCTATGCTGAATCTGGAACGAAAATCTTGTGCTGGTTTTGGCTGTTTTACTTGTTTAAAATCGATCATGCCTCATTCTTTATGCCCTAGTATAGAAGTTGTGGAATTTCTTTGTTCTATAACTAATCCCTTTCCAACTTGTAGAAAGATGGTCCTGGGGCACCAGGTGGACAATCATGGACAGTCAAATGGTTATACTTTGACAATAGCTATTTCAAGGTTAGCATTTTACAGGTTATTTCACCTTGAAGTGCCGTTATTTTCACATTGAAGATTTTCATGCAAAATTTTGTTTATAGGATGTCAAAGAGAAGAAGGATGAGGATCTTCTAGTTTTGCCAACAGATGCTGCACTCTTCGATGATCCTTCCTTCAAGGTATATGCTGAGAAATATGCAGAGGATCAGGATGCCTTTTTTAAGGACTATGCAGAAGCGCATGCTAAACTTAGCAATCTGGGTGCAAAGTTTGATCCTCCTGAGGTATCAGAAGTTTTCAGTACTTATGAGTTATGATTGATGAGGCTCCATGTAGAGATTGAAGCTTCTGAAAAATAAATGATTTTTTAATCAGGGCTTCTCGCTGGATGAGGTTTCCACAAGTGCAAGTCCGGAGAAGTTTGTTGCATCAAAGTACTCCTCTGGAAAGGTTAGCTGTTGGATATTGTGTTCATTCCACACTCTTTCTTTCTTACCCTGAAGGATGCTTGGATCACTGAAAAGTTACACTTGTGTAGTAAATTTATTCACTATTTTCATGCTTGCAGGCCTAAGAAAAGCAACCATCCGTTTTGTTGCGCTGAATCTTTAAATAACTTCAAGAAGAACCTTTTTTCCAACAGTCTCAACCCTTAGATTTCGGAACTTTGCGAGAGGAACAGGATTAAACTAAAAATAAAACTATATTGCATTTGAATTGCAGAGAGAACTCTCTGAGACTATGAAGCAGAAGATTCGTGCAGAATATGAAGCAATTGGGGGCAGCCCAGATAAACCCCTGCAGTCCAACTACTTCCTGAATATCATGATCTTGATCGCTGGATTGGCCCTCTTGACATCTCTGCTTGCAAACTGAAGCAGTTGGCAGCACTAGTGTGTAGATGTACTTTTCAGTGATACAATAATTTCAGTGGAGAGAAGTAAAAAAAAAAAAAAAAAAAAAAAAAAAAACAAGGTTGAGGCTGCTTGGTATAGATACATTTGTTTACACTTGTAAAAGCTGTTTGCCTTTTAATCGGTTGAGCTGCATATACTTCTTAACACTGTTGAAAAAATGTCAGCTAGAATCCATGTATTCATGTTGCCACGAGTTCTCAAGGTGGTTCTTCGTATTCTTCTGACTGCCCATTGTCATTCTACCATTTAAACAGTTTTACGCTATACGGTTTTTTTTTCTATCATCTAGAAGATGCAGTCCAATCTTCATATGGGTCTTGGTTTTGATCCTTGCCCTCTTGTAAGCAATTTGCAGTTAGCTTAAATTAGCAGCTCCGAAAGTTCGTACTACAAATGAACACCCTTTTGGTAAACCATTTAGGTGCAATTCAGTGGCACTCATCTCTTACTGGGCAATCTCAAAATTAACTTAACAGGTAACTTCTAACGGTAAATTTCCAAGTGAATTTTTGAATTGTATCACATTCCTGTTCTTCATGCAACTTGCAGATGACTGCTAAATCAGTAGATTCAGTACAGGAGGATTGCTTGTATGAAAAAAAAAAACGGTGGGATTGCTTGTTTCACAATGCATGGAAACTTAAAATCTGTTGAGTATTTCAAATGCCATCACTGATGCCTGAATGGAAGGAGCATCCTCCACGTGCGTTTATATGCAGATATTTGGTGCTTGTTGAACCTGAGTATACAATAATTGCAGCGCACGGTACCGCAACGACACCTAAATAAATAACGTTGAAAACCCAAAGACAAAAAAAAACACGGGAAAAATAACAAGAGCAGATAACAAAACCAGTCCGCTGCCCCCCGCGAAAAGTCTTGCCCCCAACACTAAACCCTGAGGCTTCTGTTGGGGCACGTCGATTGGAGCCCCTTTTCCCTGCGATTGACTGCTCTGCCCTCTTCTCCCCTCCTTTTGATGTGAGGTTCTCGTGCGACGGCCTCCCTCACAACCACCTTCAACCAAGGGTTGATGGGAGTGGTGGATTGGTGCTCATAGCGGTGTCCGGTCGAGGTTCGGGTCGCGAATGTTGTTTGGCGACTGCGGTGACACCATCTAGGTGTCTTTGGTTAGTGGATGCCATTTAGGTGCAGTAGCAATGGTGTCTGGTCGTCATTGGGCTGCGGTTGTCGTTTGATCGTCTTCAGTTGCGACTATGCTATGGTGTGGGGCTATGTTTCGAATTGTGTGTCGTTGTAGCTTCCTCTTATTGGTGGAGGACCCTTGCTATATGACGATCCTCATCTCTGTCACACCTTCACGTTGATCGATGTTGCTTTTATTGTTGGGGTCATGTTTGAAGTCAAGTTCATCACAATTGGTTTGATGGTCGACCTTATTTCGACCGCTAGTCACCTGTTAATGCGGTACGTTGACGACGTTTGTAGCACTTAATTGTTTTCTTTTATGTTTTCTTTCCTTTTATTTTATTTTTTGATGTATGGATTTTGAGTTTCCTCTCAAGAGGGAGCGCCTTCTCCCTTAAAGGGCATCCAGGTTGTCCTTGTTCCTTACCCTTCGAGGTTGCCTTGTTGTATCACTTCGTTTCCTTGATGAAATATCTTCCTTTGAATAACAAAAGAAAACACGGGAAAGAGTCCAACAGGTTGAATATTTGGTAGAATTTTCTCTTGTGGTATAACTGAATGGCCTTTATATATTATAGGCTACTCATTCTTAATCCTACTAATAATACGAATTCGAATAGGTATAAGACTGAACTCATAATAATATTATGCTCAACATTTTCAACACAGGAGCTCGTCAAGTTCAGATTATTATATAGAAATACTCCTGCCCTTACTCAATAGATCTATAGATAGATGGAGCAATAAAACACACTGGAACGTTGACCCTTTGACACATTCATCACTTGAAGATCTAATTTGGCTCGCGTGAGTTGATTTGCGCCTACATATATCCTTATTGCACCCAGCATGTCTAAGGAGAACTCCAGTTTATCTCCTAATGTCGATTCACGCACGTGAATCTTTTCCCATTTTCTTTTATTTTGGAGATATAAAGTTATTCACCTTTACATTCCCAGGCCTTCGTCAGGAGAATTTTATGCCAGGCTTTCAAATTTTGGAAATTTCACGGGATTAAAAGTAATTCCTGAATTGAGCATGCCATGAAGATGGTTTCATGGGCACGCTCCTACCTGTGAAATGGTGAGATTCCTAGAAAAATTGAGAGCTCACCCTCGGGGTGTCAAACTGAATCCGGGCCCAATAAGTTAACTCGGATCCAACTTAATAATGGTGAATTTCAATTTAGGTTCAATACTTGGATCCACTTAGATCCGATACAAAGGATCTGATGGACCTGGTATAGACCAGATGGGTTCAATAATAAGACTCGATGAACTTGTATTGGACCTGCAAGGACGTGTTGGACTCGTAAGTACTTGATGGATCAAATAAAGAGGATCCCTTAGGCCCCCACATACGTCACAAGAAATCCGCATAAGATTGGCAGATCTACGGATCTAACTAATATTAGGTTGGATCAGGTCTATTAGTTTCTTATTGAGTTAAGTTTCGAATTAAAGACATAAGATCTGTTTGCTTATTGGATCCATCTTGACTTGACCAGATAAATTTTGGATTAAGTGAAATGGACTCAGTCGGACCTCGACCTTGTTGCCCTCAATTGCTATCAGAAAAAAGAAAAAAAAAGGTCTAAATGACCCCAAAGCATAGTCATCATGGGGTATTAAAAAAGATGGCAGGTGTAACAGATGCCCTAAAAAAAAAGGGAAGTTTCGCCGAGTAATGATGTCGATGCATGTTAGAAAAATGAATCATTAATTATTTTATGATGAAAATTTAACTTGCATTTATACCAATTATGATAGATGAAGAAAAGATTGTTACGCATTCTTCAGATTATACGTGAAACTTTTATGATATCACGCAAGTTAATGAAGGATTGGTTATGATTCAGATTGACTCGGAGCAAGAACCCTATTATGGCAAGGGCTAATAGGTAACAATAACTTTTCGAAGAAAAAGTAGTAACTAAATAGGCTCAGGGCACTTGCTTGATTCATTTGATGCCCACAGACTAAGTTGCTCCTTTTTGTTTTGCCTTTCCCACCCCCCCCCCCCCCCCCCCCCCACCTCACTTAATTTTTTCTTTAAATAAGCAAAGGGATTTAGGCCTTTTTTGAAGTGGAGGGCCATGTGGTGACTTGGCCGTCGTTATCAGGGTATATCTCGAGGGAATGCGTGAGGGTCCTCAGCAGGAAAAATGGCCAAAAGTAGAAGAGCACTATCACATTTAATATTCGATTTGCTTCGATGTAATGTACTAAAGTTAATTAATAATGTTTTGCTGCTGCCTAACTTACTCTCGTAGGACACGGTCCTACATGTGTATATTGATCTCTTGAGCCCTTCTATCTAACCACCTGCTTGGATTAATCTGTACCATGCAAACCATCATGCTAAACTTGCACTACTACAACCATACTTATTGCATTCAACACCCATATCCATATAAAGTGTAAGAATTACACATAAATTTTTTATCTTTAGCCAACGCATGAGGAAAAAAAAAAAAAAAAGACAAAGTTCATGAAAGTGAACAACATCGTTTTGCATGTAGAATAATGCCAGAAGAATGCTCGAAGGTGGTGGGAAGGAGGGTGTCTTTCCGATGAAATAGAAATAGAAATTCTGAAACACATTTGCTCACTTCAAACTGATGCCCTACCAGACAGATGCATCCTACATGAGATAGCCGCATCAAAATTAACAGTTAACCCACCTCTACCCTACAACATTGTCCTCTTAGGTTCCATTTGATGGAGAGATAACCCCCTCTCAGTTAAAGGAATGTTAAAATAATTAAATCTAAAGTTAAGGAATTTATTACATCATATCCATATTAATATATATTAAAATATATTCATTTTAACATAATATATTTATTAGAATATATTCACTACATGACGTCAATCTACTCACACCTATATCATGATACGAAGATATCATTTATTAATATTACAACACAATATCAATTATGTTATTTTATTACTTATATATTCTACCACTTAAAAGTAAACATTCTACCGTATAGGTATCCTTGTAAAGCATTTGGTATTGTACATGTAGCTCTATTTTTATCATATTTTCGCGTATATACTATTTCATATTTATGCCTCTCCCTCAGTGCAAGCCTGCAGATTAACCTTATATGAAACAGCTTAAGCCAACTGAAGGATTGATTGAAATCGTCGCCAATGAAATATCAGAAATATTAATAGAAAATTAGGATATTAGTTAGCGAAATTCAAACAGCCCGAGAAGCAAAAAGTCACGATGTATTCGTGGTCGAGGTGATGGAAGGTGGAATCCTCATCAATCATAATGAGAATAAGAGGGGTGGGAGAAACATACTTATATTCTAAATTTCTTGTCGATGCTTAATCTAAGAGGCATTTGTGTAATGCATGTCGACCTTGAAAGGTCCTATGTGCAAATATAAAAAATAAGAGGTTCGGTAATAGAAATAAGTTATACGGGTAAACATGTTACATTTAGATTGGATTTGATTAAATCTATATCTATATTTATTTATAAAATTTATATCCATATTTTACCTATTTATTCATCAAGTATAAAAATTTAAATACATATCCGTACTCATCTATTTATCGAATATCCATTTACTCATTACATATCATTTATAAATTTATCTTTTAATCACATCATACCCAAATTAGATCCAAAGAAAAAAAAAGCTCTATATATATTATGATTAATCAATTATTTACTTTTAATAAATCTTAAACATATAAACTCAAGTTATTCAAATTTGATTGATTCTTATTGAAATTATTATAAAAAGAATTTTTTAAGGAAATATATTAAAAATAAAAAATAAAAATATAAAAAAAAATAAAATACAAATATATTTCAAATAAAAAACCTACATCTTCAACGTAAATGTTCAATAGAAACTTCAAAACTACTTTAATCTTCAAAATCATGAAGGAAATCATGAGGGAGATTAAGATTAGAAGAATGAGAGATTTAGGGAGAGACTTACATAAATGAAGATTTTATTTAGATACCTAGATCAGATAATTGGGTATAGATTCATACCCGTACCTATACCTATATTCATATCTAGTTGAATTTTTTAGATAAAATACGTACCTAAATCCGATCAAATTCAAATTAAATTTATCAAAATTTACATCCCTGATCTTAATTAAATAAAGGAAACTGATTTTTCTTTTATTTTCTTTTTTTAGACCTAGAATCTCATTTGAGTGGGTTGAGGAGAATTGATCATGTCTTTCGTACGAATCATCCGAGTATGCAGACTTGAACCAAGGACATTTATGTCAAAGTCACGAGCCTTCGTTGTACGACCTTACCTTGGTAGGCAAAAGAGAGTTTCCTTCTTTTTTTTTTTTTTTTTTTTTTTTTATTGTTTTCATTTGTGGGTGTGGGGGAGGAAGAGGGGGGTCCATGCAAGGCTCGAATTGAGGATCTTGTTCGGGGACAACAACCCTAACTAGAGGAAGAGCTATCAATTTTATGTCGGGTATGCAACTAAAAGAAGTTATCATTATTAATAAGAACCAACTGCACCCCTTTCCTTGGAGGACTTGAGGAGTCTTTCTTCACGGATAGGGTCCCCGATGTTGGAAAATCTCCAAGAATCACGCTCCTGCCACCGGTGCAGAATGGACCGTCATGGGAGATTTAGCCCTTCCAGGGAGATCACA
This sequence comes from Thalassia testudinum, assembly GCA_037157565.1. Lineage (NCBI taxonomy): Eukaryota > Viridiplantae > Streptophyta > Magnoliopsida > Alismatales > Hydrocharitaceae > Thalassia > Thalassia testudinum. The sequence continues at coordinate 5,928,112 of JAZHRO010000076.1, forward strand.
CCTTAACCCGGAACGAGGCCACGCCCTAGTTGAATAAGCAAATCCTTAAGGGCTGATTTATATGACGGGATATATTTTATGGGATAAAAATTTACAAATAGGGGATATCCTATGTTGATGTTTACATGTAATATGGGATAATTCTGTGGAGGTATTTACATGAATAGGGGATAAGGTGAAAATAAATTAAGATTGCAAGGAATTTGAGCATGGGATGGCTTATCCCTCACTCAAACTCGGGTTTGAGAAAATCCAGGTTTAAGGTAAGTTACGACTTCACTTACTTCCTTTTCTAAACACAGGATATCCTACAAAAATGTGAAATATCCTACGACAAAAGCGAGCCCTAAACAATGTGCATACCAGAAATAAATATTAGATTGGCTGTAAAAGCCTCCTTATGGCCAATGTAGTTGACGTGTGTTAGCATTCGGTCATTTAAGAGACCATGTGCAAGGAAAATAGTTAAAGTAGGTCGTAGTGTTGTTCACCTACAATTAGATCCTTTTTAATAAAGAAAGCCTAGCCTATGAAGGGGATAACAACCACCCCATATGAATTAGGTAGGACTTTCCTTTATATCATCTGATTCCCTTTTTATGTTTTGATTCTTGTAATAGATTTTACTGTGATCTCCACAATAACCTCCTAGGGAAATATTTGAAGGTGATAGCAATGAAAGGAAGGTCTTTAAGAGTTGTAGTCTCCAATAAATCCTAAAGTAAGATCTCATGCAAATCTTGGAGTAGGATCTCCTACAATTTGCTTACCAGAATCTTGGTGTAATTAGCATCGAAGAAGTCTATAAAAGGGTGTGAAGAGATGCCAAGATGGCTTCAATCTCCTCTTTGGAAATACACCATATCCATAAAATCGGATAACCAGTTGTCATACGTTCCTTGCTTTTTCTTATGGTACATTCCTTACATTCTATTCTCTACCGTCTGAATAGGGCCCCTCCTCCTTCTAGACCCAAGAGGATCGTTAAGGTTTGCAATCAATTAGTCATGACTGTGAAGTTTTCTAGGCACATTAATCTCTCAACTTTCAAGTCCTATGATTGAATCAACGCTATAGCTTACATTGTAAACTTGTAGTGTGGAGTGAGTCATCATCTCAATCTTATTGCTACTTTCATCCCCACCATCCAAAATGTAAGCCTCAAGATGGGACCCACCCCATTTTCTTAAGAAAACGGAAACACCATCCTACCCTCAACGAGGAGCTTCGATTGGCTTAGGTGCATTGCATCCTCAAACTCTGGTCCACACTCTTTTTTTATCCATCATTGGATGTGTTAAGTCTACCCTACACATCCCACTAGGGGTATACACGAATATGATTGGGTCAGATTTTAATAAAATTATAATTCAACCTATTTTTTTTGGATCGTGATATTTACAATCCAATTCAATTCATTTTATGGCCTAATCCAATACAATCTAATATGTAAAATTTCAAAATGCATTGGATTGAAACATTTTTTCTACTTTGTACATGATTTTATAATTTATACATAATTTCTTATTAACTAATGTAAAATTTAGTTTATTTTTTCTTATTAGGCTACTGACACATTAACATTAACATAAAAACAAAATATTAAAAGATTTAAAACAAAGTTATCCAAAATTATTTACTTCGTCTATCTTATGATAAAATAAAGATGCTATTCTTAAATAATAAAGAAGTAATAAATATTTACATGATTTATTTCTTCTTATCATATGCCATATGTGTTTCTGTGTGCTTACGCAAATGTTATTCTTTTACATCTTAAAAGATTGAATTGAATCCGATTCCATAGATTATAAATATTATAATTATAAATTGGATCGAATCGATAAATACCTTAGCTTAAATTCAAATCTAATCCAATTAAAATGATTTCAAAATTTTCCACTGCAATCCGATCCATAATCATTAAAAATTCAATCCAATCGATTGGAACCGTGGGACCCCTTGCAGTCCCACCCACACTTCCTCGGGAAAAATATCACAAAGCTCCCTGACCTCGACGCCAAGGTAAAAACGTAAGGGCGGAATCCGCAAGTTTTCCCCCACCACGTGTCTAGTGCTTTCCCCCCCGAGTCGAAACACCCCTCCCCTCACTTGCAGAGAAGCGGCAGCAGCAACCGACATGGGGTGAGGAGAGAACTGATGCCGGCGGATGGAGGCGACGACGCATGTGGGGCGCCGCAGCACCGGTCCTTCGCCCTTCCCCCTCCACCCCATCGCCGCCGGTAATCTCCTCCTCCTCGGCGATCCGATCCCACCCCCAATCGATCGTCTCCGCCTTCCCACGCTTCCCAAAGCTGTAGGGTTTTCCGATGCTTCCCCCTCCAGCCTCTTGTAGTTTCGTTACAACGACATTCCCGATCAAACAAATCGAAATGCGTATGGTTGTGCTGCGGATAACGACTTGATCGGTGCTTTGTTCCGTTGTAGAAAAAGAGAAAGATACGCTGATCCGTTACTGCTCAGTTCTTGGATCGGATCGCTCGCCTCGATGGATGAGGGAGGAGCGTTTCGAAGCGGTTCGATTCGTCGCATGCGTGTGATGTTGAGCTGTGGTGATAAAAAAAGGTGCAAGCTTGTTGCAGTTAGTGGGAGTTGCAGGTCTTGATGATCGAAAAAGATGTTGAATTTGATTCCCACCGTGAAGAGTTTGTGGTTGACGCTCGAGAGGAATCGCGGTCGCTGCCTAGTGATTCCGTTTGGGAATTGAATAGAATGTTGGAATGGAAAGGTTTATTTCTTTTTTCCATCCCTCGCGGAGAGGAATTGAAATCACTCTTTAGAGAATTCGTTTAATATAACTCCAGAAACTATTGTTATATCGAGCTATCTTGATAAATAGAGGTTTCGTGTGTTCGTGGAATTGGAGGAGTTTCTCGAGTTGGTGAGGTGCACGTCTCTTGGGTGATCACTGTGGTTGTGAGTTGCATGGCTTAGTCAGAGTTGTTATTTCAGATGATGGTGTTTGACCACGAGAGTTTGCTTGTTTGGTGTTCGAGGGGTGGTGCCGAGGGTGGAGAACGTGTTTATATTGCCTGAAGCAGAGGATGGACTCGTGGTGGATAGGTGGAGCTTAAGGATGCCCATTGTCTGCACATTTTTCTTACATCTTTGTGTAGCTTGTGATTTTTGGCTTTGTGCTTTTTGTTGCCCCTTCTTTTCCTGCTGAAATGTGCAGTCTAAGATCTATCCTTTAGGAGGAGAGATTGACAGAAGAGAGGGAGGAGTGGAGGAAGGAGCTAGTGAGGATGATGATGGTGGTGGTAATGTTGCCAGTGACTTGGTCATGGGAGTGAAATAGACTTGAGGGAGGAGACTAGAAAGATGGTCGAGGGAGGTGAAGGTATTGGATGAAAGGTCGAGGTGTTGGCAGGCAGAGCAGTTGGACTTGGAGACAAGGTGGTGACAAGGGTGGTGGTGGGGAGGAGGGGAGAGGGTTTTTGGGGTACACTGAGAATGGAAAATACAAAAGCCTTGCCATATTATTGTAACCATAAAAGGTTCTTTTCCCCAAGTTAATCAATCAAAGGTGTTCCTATGCATTCGTAGCAGGGTCATGGACAGATTAACTCAATGTTTTGTTAGTTTATATCTTTCATTATGTAGTTCTTTTGCGATAATATTCATACTTAGTATGATTGATGGGTATTATTTGGGAGTATGATGCAATCAGTTTTATTCTTGAGAGTCTGCAATGGATGTTCTTCATGCACCTATTTATTAGCCTGTTGAATTCATGTTGCCCTATTTTCAACAGATGCTTCTTTTTTCTCTGTATTTTTTCCCCTTTTGTGAGTGGCTAATTTCTGATAGATGCTTGATGTAGTGTCTATAGTTACCTTACCGCATTACTAACCAGGAAAGTTATGCTTATCAATATTGTTTGAACAATATTGTTAGGTGATGCAAGGCAGTGGTTAGGATGTTGATTTGGAATGCTTTTTCATTCCTTTCTGCCATGCTTATAAAATTTTAGAAGCCTAACACTAGAGGTCTGGAAACTATTCTTCTCCACTTTAAACTAAGGGTGACATCTCTGTGATGGAAATTGATGCTGGTTAATTGAGATTATATCAAGCCATGAGCAGGCTTACCAGTTATTCGTAACAGTTATTCCTTAAAGTTAGGACATTCATCTTTTTTAAAGTGTCACCATATTCTGTGCAAGGTGCTAACCTTTTGGGTTTTAGGACAGTCATCTATTTCTTGTAAAGGTCATCACTTGCCACTCTGAAAAACAAAAACACATCATTTTCAGCTGTTGATATTTAATCTGAGGGTTGTTATTTGGTAATATCAGAAAACACCTAATGGATCTCAAAACCATCATTTCTAGCCCACTGATATGAAGTATTGTATTCATCACCATTTTTCTGCTTTTGTCAGAATTTAAATGCACCATTAGGATCCCTCTACTGCCATCCAGCTCCACCAAATCCAACCACCACTAGCCTGCCACACCTGGTCATTGTGATTCACTTGATAAAAGAATATTAACTTGTAAAAATTCATTTCTACCACCATTAGGATCCCCTTGGTGTGGGATCGGGTGAGTCCTGTGGGATGTGGTTTTTACCACGCAATTTGATTTTTGTGTTTATTGCTATTATTTTTAATGAATTTTGGATGGCTACTGAATGCTTGTAGTCGTCCTATTTTCACTAAAAAAAAAATCATTTCTCAAAAATGGGGAAACTAATTATAGCAAAGATACATTACTTGTTGTGAAATGTATACTGGTAACTTGTAAAAGGTAAGTCACATGTATATAAGCTACACCAAAATATTGTGCCAAGTTGCATGAAGGAAGGCATGGGATGTTTGTGAGATTCATGAAAATGTGGGTGGAGGTTTTTTTGGACGGATGCAAATGGTGTTAATGTGTAGAAATATGAAGAATTTTAGAAGAAAACACAATAAAATTTGCATGGCATATTTCTGAAAAGGTCCTTTTTAGAAAATTTCTAAAAAGGTCAAAAGACAAACCATTTTCTATCTTTGTGGTTTTGGGGATAGCCATTTGATTATAAACCAACGGGCCAGATTCTTGACTTTTCTTGAATAAAAAAAGCCTTTGGAAAACTATCTTGTATACCTCTATATATAGTTACGCATGCGGATTTTGATATTTCTTCAAAAAGATGTGTGATCTGTGAGGCATTCAATTTTATTTTTTGGTGAACTTTCTTTCAGAAAGATGATCCATGCATATTTATACCTGCTGTTCTTGGCAAAGGACTGATATCATTTTCTTTAATTGTATGTTTTACAGAGATTATGCAGTAAGACAAATTAGTCTTCGAGATACAGTACTGTAAAACATGCCCTCTTTGCTTGAACTGTCATGCCATTCCATTTTAAAATAAAATAAACCAATCATGCTGCCACGGTAGTATATGTCTCACTTGAGAGGAATATATATCGTATCCTACATACAAATGTGATGACATAACCTTCTGATAGCAAGTTTATATGCTTGTGCCTGCAAGAGTACAACATATGCTAATTGTACTGTAAGGGTTACCTTGCAAAAGTTGAAATCAAGAAGTCAGCCGGTGATGGAAGTTTCTATGCAGAGGCAAGCCGATGAACGTCATGTCGATTTATGCACTTCGTCAGAGGCTCTGACTTCTGAGAACTCTGTTTTGCATCAGTGTTCTGATAAGGAAGATAAGTGCACTGTTTGTCGTGTATGTCAATGTTTGGAATCTGATAGAAGAGGTGATGCTGCCTTAGCTTTGTTAAATATAATACCACCATGTTTGGAGGGCTCTGAGCTAAACACTAAAGATGAAAGAGCTTCCCTAACAGCTATTGAAGAAGATCTTAAGGGTGAGAAGAAGGATAATTTGAAACCTTGTTTTGCTGAGCTTGTAAGTCCGGATGGAGAAGTATTTGTCTGCAGCAATGATATAGAGACTGGTTCCAGTCATCAGCAGGATGCACTGGTAAATCTGGGGTGCTTGTGTAAGGGTGATCTTGCTCTTGCACATTATGCATGTGCACTGAAATGGTTTATCAATCATGGGTCAACAATATGTGAAATTTGTGGGACCGTCGCAAGAAATATTAGACCAGAGGATTTCAAGAAGGTCTCAGCAGCACTGAAGGACTATGAGGCTCTAAGGGAAAGGACTGCTATGGGAGAACCTACTCATGTATGTCTAGAGGTAAATTCAGGCGTTGATCCTGATGCAGTTGCTGCTGTTAGGAGAGTAAGGCTTGCTGAGATAACTTCATGGTTTAATCCTCAAATCAATTCCTCAACAGTTTCTCAGAATGCTCCTGAACAATCTTCTACTACTACTCAAGAGAATGCAACTACGTCAGAAAGCTTGACAGCAAAATGGGCAGTCGAGGGTACAGGGATACTTGTTGCTACAGGTCTACTAACTGTTACTCTAGCCTGGCTGATTGCTCCTCGTGTTGGGAAGGTAGGGCCTTTTTTGTTGTTTTTTTCCATATATGTCAACTAGGTTTATTGGTTTGCCCAATTATCCTTCATCATGCATTGATGACAATATTAGTGGGGACAAGGATGGTATTTTCTCTTATTTGAGGTACACTGCTTTTCTGTGTAATGTCAATTCCGAAGTTTTACTTTGTCTGGTATAAATTTCAAAGTTTTTCTTGTTGGCTCTTATTCCATTGTTGAAACTGCTATGTAAGTATTGTTGTAGACCATTTTTAAAATTGACCAATAGTGTTTGTCCGTAAAATTGGAATGAAATGGCTGGTATTTACAATCAAGGGAAGTTGTAACGTGGTTACCTGTCCAACACATTTACCTTCTTTCCAAAAAAAAAAAAAAACATGGTTACCTGTCACTTTGTTCTTCATTTATTGGTTCTTGCCCTTAACTATTGAGGGATATTAATATTCATCAGTCATTCTGAGGGAATCACTTGTTATAGCAAACCAGCCATGCCAAAACCCAGTATTTTCCCACATTAAATAGGCTTACCTACATGGACCCTTGCATCTATGCATACCTAGCCTAGGGCATCCTAGACTTGGATCTAACTAGCAAGGTCATGCCTATTAATCTTATTTCAATACCTTTTTTCTCAAATTATTTGGGATGCCACTGACTTACCATTGCTTATTGTTTCCTTCTCATTCTTGTGTTTCTATGTAGAATTGTTTTTCCCTAGAAGTAGTGATCCATCTCCTATTATTTTTCATATGCATGACTTCTAGCTTCTCAAATGAGTTTGTATACTTTTGGGCTTTCCTCAGTAACTGGCTTCTTTTTTTTTCTTTGGCAGAAAACTGCTAGAAGTGGTCTTCATATCCTTCTTGGAGGCATTTGTGCTTTGACAGTCGTCATCTTCCTTCGCTTAGTAAGTAATAAACTTGTTAAAGTTTGCACATGATTATCCTTCGCTTAATGTTCTATTTCATATAGTTTATTTCCCTTGTGTGATGGGGTCCGTGGTGTTGGGATTTTTTTTTTTTTTTTTGGCAGGGGGTGTCCTTACTGGGGCTCAGAGATGGTATCTTTCTATCGAAAGTGGAAATGTTAAGGTGGGTGTGTGGCTGCCCAATTACTGGAGAAATGGTAGGTGCAGCATCTACAGAAGAAAGAATGAGAGTTTTGTTTAAGGTGATTTAGACATCTTATCAGGAAGGGTGATTGATTGATGCTCCCATCTCATGGTGCTAAAAGTTGGATGATTATAAACAGGCTCCACAGAGATGATCTTATCTTACATGGTTAGAGTAGGATATGGTGGGATGGCTTTTTCATTTGAAACGAAGAACTTGATTAGAGTAGGATGGTTGGGATGTAGTGCATATTAGATTTAGTGTGATGAAAATATATCACTGAAGCAAAGATTTTTTTTTTTTTTTTTTAATTTGAGAAGGATTTTAAGGGGTGGTAATTCGACTTTTTTACTTATTACATGGTAAGGTGGCCAACAAAGAAATATGTCAAGGGAGTATAGCATGCATAGAAATATTGATAGATGAGTAGGAACTCAAAGAGAGAGGTGACTTGAAATGAATGCTTTGGGTGTACTGCAACTGTAGGTCCTTTTGAAGATGATGGACTATTTGCTAGACCTGTAGCAATATATCCTATCGATGAGATATGCATTACTTTATATTAGCTATAGTCTGTACTTATGCAATGGAATATTATTTGTGATCCACGTCTTAACCATGATATTGTCCGTTTTCCATGTGACATACTTGCTAAACTTTTCAATGAGTTCGATTTGAGTAGTGTATACTCCTTATTATGACCCTCAACCACATTAAGGATTGGTTGCGACCAAAGCACATAGTTAGACTCGTCGAACTTCGTGATCAGGCTAAAAAAGGGGTCGTTAAATTCCCCATGACTTCCTTCTCCTTGAGCAGAAGAATTGACATCTTCAGAGTTCATAATGCCCATGATCGATGACCTCACACTCCAAATCAATGAGAAATTTTCACTACTGATGCAAAGAAGTCATCCCTTACTCTATTCGCAGCCACATGAATGGAGAATCACCCACAACCAATCCAACTCTTTTTCTTCCTTCAAACAGAAGCAGAACAAAGGAAAACACGTCGTGGCGGGGCGTCGACGGTGCTTCAATGGTTGTTGGATAGGAGCAGGATCAAGAGGGGTCCAGGTAACCCCATTCGAGCCCTCTTGGCGGCCTTGAGGCTCCCCCTCTCTTCTACAAGCCTAGTGGCAACACTGGTAGGGCAAGGCTACCGGTGATGCTGTTGGTGGAGAGCGACAGTCGGATGGGGTCCGACTAGTCGGATGTGGATTAGCGATGCCTTTGTCGGTGGGTCGAAGATAGATGCATGCGGTAGTGGCCCCCCTTCAGCCTTTTTTGTGGTAGCTGCTATCGTGCCCTTGGGTTGGAGGAAGCCAAGAGCACTATTCCTAAAGCAGAAGATTTCTGTCTCGATGGGTTTCGGATCTTAATGCAAGAGAAGAATCCCTAATCCTTTTTTGGTGGAGAAAGAGCGACGATGAGAGATCAAGGAGGTATAGAGCTCCGGTCTAGGATTGTTGCTCCGATATCATGTTGAGAAAAATAAATCATTAATCTCACTACGAAATCCTAGGCTTCTATTTATAGAGGAGAGGCCGGGGGAAAACTGTAAATAGACCCTTCTACTATATGGAATATAAAGAACACACAACAGAAGAACAAAACAAAAATACGGAATGGATAAACTCTCAACAAACTTCATTTTTATTTAAAGGTTTTAATCCCTAAATTTTCATTGTGAAATATTAATTATGTATAAATATATCAACCAAGGTTGACTTAACTTATGTGCAACTAAGGTGCACCTTCCTTGCCCTCTAACTTTAATAAATAAGAATTAAATGTAGACCATTTAGCAATGACACTGGCCATGTGAGTTCCAGCTTAATGTTATATTGGCTAAAGTGGAAATGATAACAAAATCTCCTTGCACCGTTATTGCTGTTGTTTCACTGTTGCTGCATTGGGATGATGTCTTGGTGGTTGTATTTTAGTTTGTCAAGATAAGGATGCTGTAATAGATGTTCGACTGGTAGGCTGCCCCCTCTTCTTTTTGGATAAAAGGATACCTGTTTGCCATGTGCCAACAGGCCAGAATCGTCATGTGCTGCGTATCTTTGGTACATCTGTTTGTCGAGATGGCATGATTTGAGTTTATTGAGCCCTAAGTTTTTCATGAAAGGAGGATGATAAACTATCCAATGTTGACATGTCTGAAAAGCACGATTGAGGAACTCCTGTCTACACAATGCTGCTCGTATGTGCACAAAGCACAATGTAGGCTCACGAGTGTTCTTGACATGGCATTTCTAGCCCTTAATAATACCTTTATTTCCCTCCACGGTAAATGCTGTAGTATAGCAAGAGGTAAGGTTTAAATGCAAATTTTGATGTTATTTTGATAAATTTTAAGTATGCATTTCGAAGGTATGCTGAGGGCACGTTGTGGAAACGTTCGTATTTCGACATCATATTTTGATGATTTTGATGTCTCGAAAATAGTTCATTTCGGAGGCATGCAAAGAACATGTTGTAGGCATGTTGACGTATGGTGACAAAAATGATAAAAGTAGTTAAAATGATTAGAATTTTAGGGAAATCATAAACTTAAACATATTTATAGAAGAATAATAATGTTATATCCTAATATTCATATGCAACATCTAGTCTATTATACCATGTTCAAGTTCAAGAGTGTGAATTGAATTAAGTCATGCAAAGATAAAAGATTAAAATATATAGTTTGCAGTAAATTAAAGTAAAAATTTAAAAGCTGAAATTTAACTATTTAATTAATTGATCTTAAATGAATTTGTTAGTTAATTTGAGGTATTTAACTATGCTTATAGATTAATCAATTTGAATAGACCTATATTATAACATAACTGTGTGCTGTGTTGTTTATTTCTATTTATGCCACCTCTTATTAGTTATGTTTAAATCTAGTTGTATCATATTTATGCATGAAAAATATAGGTTACCATCTTCAAACATGGGACCATAGGTTTCTAGGTTTGGTATTATCCTTGAAGTAAATGATTATTAATTCATGAAGTAAATAGGCCTTTACTGATTGCAATTTTCAAATTTTATTCTCTTATGGATGGATGCAAGTTCTTTAATATTTAATGTTAACCCAAACTTAGAATTTTATTTTTAGGAATTAAACAAATGTTTCCTCAATTCTAAATTGTAATTAGACCTATATGTTCATAATAATGATAGATCTAGAGGCTAGTATGTAGATCTACTCTATTATTATGGATATGTGTAGAATCAAATCTTAAGAGAGTTGGAGAGGAGCAATGAGACTAGAAGGAGCAATAATAATGGAGATTCAGTTCTAATAAGAGCAAAGTAGCAGCAATAGCATAAACAAGGGTAACAGTAGTGGAGAAGAATATGGGAACTGAGAGTAAGAAGCAATAGCAGCAAGTCGAAATGTCAAGTGCGTTTCGTCACTTGACCTTTCTGCAAAATTGACAACAGTTCGTCGAAATTCTTGTGTTATGATTTCGATATGGCCTAACCTAAAAAATAACCATTTCGACAACATGCTGATGACATGACTGCAAAATTTAAATCACTTACAAGAATAGTAATCGGTAGAAATTAGTTATTCAAACACCTATATTAACTTTAAAATATGATAACGATTTAAGAATTGTACCTAATGCCATCTATTTCTTTGAATTTATCAACATATTATCTATAGTTGGAAAAATATTATTGACATTTCTACATTTCGACATTACATGTGTGCCGATGTCGGCCCACGTTAAAAAAAGGTCATTTCATGGGCATGCTGTGGCAAGTCGTAGGCATTCAAAATAATTGCAGGAGGAAGAAGGCTGCTTCTTGGAGCAACATGCCACTGGAAGTTCCCTCTTTTCTTCTCTAGCGGAGCTTGAAAGCTCTTGACTAGGTCTCTTAATCTTGCGGTTGTAGTGAAGGGTTCAGCTGTTCGAACTCATCAAGGTGGTGTTTGGTTGTTGGGTTAAGTGGGTTTGCACTGGGTTAAGTATTTAATCTGTCACTTAACCCGGCCCCTAGTTGCGTCGGGTTAAGTGTAAAGTTATTTCGCCTTTTCTGTTGAATAACTTTAACTCATCAAAACATCCAAATAGGTTAAACTCATTTATTCCATCATTTATTTCACTTCTTCCTTATTCCTCTACTTATTCTACAAACTTATTTCTCTTACCGAATGGGGCCCGAGAGAATGGGAAAGTGTAGAATAAATTTGACTTTTGGACTTGCTCTTTGCTTTGCTTCCCTGCACTAAGTGCTGAGCCATATTTCCTGCTTTATATTAGGTTTGCATGAATGGTGCCCGTGCAAGACTAGCAACGCCAGAGAAGCTGGAGGCAGAGTTTGTTCCAAACTCGTCTCTTTCTTTGTAGCCCACACTCAAATGAAAAGAGAGATCGATGAACTATTCGAATTGATTTGTTGAATTAGAAGTTGTCTTTCTTACTAATATTCTGGTTTAGGCTTAACAGTGCAGCGGTGATATCTGCAGTTTACAATAGCCTTCCATGGCCCATAGGGCCATTGCATTGTCTTTACACTGGGTTTGGCTGTTTATGGTAAGTCTGACCGTGCTTGGATCTATTGGAGCTCTGTGGTGGTTGTATGGCATCTTAAAACTCGTTGATGATGCCAAAATTTTCCAAGATATTGAAATGATTGGATAATGAAGAAAATTAGATCACAAGAAGAAAATTATGATGTGTGATAATCTTGAAGTTAGATTTGAGCCAAAGCCCAAAACAGAGCCTAAGGCTATAACCCTCAGGTAGACTTGGTTAAAATGCTTAAACCTATGCTTACTAATGCTTAAGCGGAGGTCTGGAACGGCGCATGGTGTCTTACATTTTCGGGTAGCCTGTCAGATCAAAGGATTGGGGAGGTGCAGGACGTGCTGTAGGATTACGGGGGTTTCAGCAGGAGGTTGGTGCGGACTCTTATGGGTGGAAGGAAGGAGAGTTTTCGGTGCGGGAGGCATATAGGAGGCTTGGAGGTGCAGCCACGATGGGGGCCATCGACCTGGTTAGGGACTACAAACATCTCTGGGAGGCCTCCTACCCTTTGAAGGGATTCGCTTGGCTCCTCAGGAGAGGCAGACTGATGACCAAGATGTTGAGGATGCAGTGGGTTGAGGACGCGGAGAGGTCGTGTCCGCTTTGCGGTCAAACAGAGGAGGATGTTGACCACTTATTTTTTACTTGTTCGGTGGTGAGGCAGGTTTGGGATCGAATTGAAGACCGATGGTGGGCTCATGATTTATTTAGCAATTTCTGGAGATCGTTCAGATGTGGAGCTGATGCTGGGCACAACATGTTTCGTTCGAATAAGGCATGGGCTTGGCCAATGGCAGTGGTTTGAGCTATATGACTAGGTAGGAATGAGGTTGTTTTTAGGGGGCAGCACCTATATGTGAAGAATATTGCTGTGTTCATGTTGTCTTTTATTTCGAGGTGCAGTTCTTTGTGATAAGGGCTTTGTATGTGTTGTGATTGATTAATACATTTTTAGGTGGTATCTAAAGGATAACCACCCTTTCCCTTTTCGAAAAATAATTTGAATCATTTGATAAAGATCATTTTGAGCACTGAACTCATAAGACAGGACTACTTATATATATATGAAAATTATCTATCGTGCCTAGGGCTGAAATAACTTATTTGAGTCAATTACAACACACTGTTATAGATTTTATAAAACTGTATTGTATTTTACGAAGTTTTTATGTGTCTTACAAAATGTGACTTGTAAGTTACAAAATTAAGTTTGAAAATTACAAAGATAACTCGTAATTTACAAAGTGATATTTACAACTTTTTCATTAAGATTATCATCAAAATCATTTATGTAATCTGTTGAATTTGTTGTATGTGGATCCCTGTGTATTTGGATGATTTTGTCTCAAGTAAATAATTTGAGCCTTTGTCTCACTAGATAACTTATTTATATATATATATATATATATAGATATATATCTATAAAGAGCCAGTGGTGGTCAGATGGTGTTCCGATTCTAGTTGGCTGCTCGGTTTGTCTAATGGTAGAGATTGTGGTGACGTGCTCCATAGGTACATGTGATCATGGTAGTGGCTGAGTCATTATGACTGCTGTTTTCGAAGCTAGAGTGGTGTTGGTAGGGCAGGCATAGGGGTTTACCAATTTTGTTTTCAATATAACGCTTAACTATGTTAAGCGTTTATTTTCTGGAAGTGATTGACTATGGAAAATGGGTCGCTGAATAATTTGTGTGCATGTATACAGAAAGGATTGCATTGCTGCCTGAAGGTTGTAAATGTCTTTATGCACTCATATTATTCGAAACTTGCACGTGGATCAATTGTGTCCCTATATTTATAATATATTGGGGGCATTCAAGAAAATGCACTCCATATATACCTTTCATTGGTTTGGTAAGAGTTGGATAACAATTTGCAATGAACATGTATGATGCCTGTTTGAAATTAGGGTTGGTTAGTTTTTCTGCGAGTTAGCCTTTTTTTTTTTTGCTATATAATTAATATAATTTATATATTCATATAAATACAGGCATATCAGTATTATATATGCCAATATATGTACAATATATAATATCTGATACATGTACATATATTGGCATATATAATATATATGCCTATATATGCTTTTCATAAAAATAATATCTGATATATGATGTGGAATGAGCATAGATCCATGTTCATGCTTGATCGGGTTCCTTTTTTTTTTTCCTGAATGATTTTTTTTTGAACTACTGTCTAACAAACTCGACATATTTAGTTCAGTTGGCTTTAGTTCCCTCCTCTAGGAACTTGGGTATGAAAAGTAGGTCCATTTTTAGTATGGTAAACATAGCATGAAGGAGCTGAAGCTCAGCCAAACTTTAGCTAGTGTTAGCCAAGTTGGATCCAATTCTATTTTCCGTGTAAGACAAAATGGGATTGGAAGCTGACTCAACTTAAATAATCTGGTGCTTACATGTCATAGCAGTTGACCTTGGACCTCCTTGAGGATAATTGAACTTTTGTCCTTCTAAAAGAGATAAGGTTCGAGTAAATCAGAAAATAATTGCATGCACGAATTAGATCTTCTCATAATTATGCTTTTGGATTTAGTCTAGGTAGTAACTTGAGAATTCAATCTAATGAGAACACAACTGTGGATTAGCCTGAAGGTAATCAAGTTGAAGGTAGATTCAACTTCAAGTTTACTTGATATTGACCCAGACCAAACCTTCAGTCAAGTCTAGCTTTTGCCCAACAGGCAGCCCCAAGAGTGGGGACTGTTACAATAAGATTTTACCTGATACAAGCATGTACAAGTTGCCTTCCACCAACCAATGTGTTTTCAACAGCATGGTAGACAACTTGCGGTAACTAATTGGGTTACCTGGATGGATCTCCTTGTGTAAAGATGATTATTTAGGTTTTTATTTTTTTATGGTTTATTTCAGGTTGTACTATCCAGAATCAAATATGGACCTGCACGGTATTGGGCGATATTATTCGTGTTTTGGTTTCTCGTCTTTGGAATCTGGGCATCACGGAGTCATAGCTCTCATTCAGCATAAATTCATTACTGGATAGAGGCATCCTCCATCATCTCATATAAATTTTTTTGTAGAGTGCTCCTTCAAAGTTCTTTCTCTCACCTTATCTTTATCATGCAATTCCCGCTTGCTGTTAATAATTCACATCCAAACATAATTATCGAGCTGGTTCTTGTCAGGTGTCATGCTGTTCATATTTTGTCTTTGCAACCAAACTCATCCTTCTTGTTGGTACTCTAAATATCATGTTTATGGATCATCTTCATGTTCAGTGAAGTTGACATTCAGATATTTAGTCCGACTGCAGGATGATTTCTCTTGTTGAATTAGTTAGACGGTAGTTGCATCTTAGATGTATCGTGAATATTGTTGTATATTGCATAAAAAGGCTCTATATTCGTACAGAGATTTGTAGCTGAACTACCTATTTGATGGATGTAACATTGTAAGAAAAATCATTTCTATGTTGAGGATTTTTGTTAAGCGAATGTTACGAATTTAAATTAAAAAAGTAACCTGCTTATCAAGATCGAATGTTTTATGCATGCAAAATCATAAAGCGATGTCGATTTGATGTTTTCCATAAATGCATGGTTCAATTCAACTATTAATGATGAGGGAGGAAAGTTCAATCCATCTGACAAAGGTTCACAAAGCCTTTTATCTAAGACAAAGGTAAGCTTAAAGCTTAAGATCAGGCAGGAAACCTCACGAGCATCCTGCTGCTCGGATCTACCAGATGAGGTAGGAAGCTCTTAGGTGGCCCTCGTTTGGATCTGCTGGTCAAACCTCATGGGCGTTCATTTTGCCCAGATAACCTGAATTGCTCGACCGGCTTATCTAACCGGTTTGTTAGGTATTGAGGTGGCAAGGCTTGTGGGGATAGCAAAGTGGGGTGGTGGTCCTGGAGATGAGGTAGATTCTACTTATCTTTTTTCTTTTTTATCATTTTGTTGAGTTGCATTTCAAGTATAATGAACGGTAGGGAAGGTCTGAAAAGGTTATTGCTTGTTTAGGAGGTTGTCTCCTACATATTTCCGCACGGCGCATGTACTCTCTCATGGGGGTGGCCTGTGAGAGCTCCCCCCCTTATGTGTTTGATATCTTTATAAAAGGAAGACCTTGTATTTGAGAGAGAGAATAGGAAGGATCCCTTATTCACTAAGTATGTAAGCCATGTTCGCATAGTGTGATCTTTGAGGGTTAGATCCACTCTTTAGATGCACACCACACAAATGGAATGGGGTCACTTGTATTTTGTGGATGCTTGGGTTTTTCTTGTTTTGTGCTTCGTTTGCATTTCCTGTACTATGTAATTTTTTTGATGACCTTTGGGACCTCGATAACAACCTTCAAGGTCCATCAAATGGTGTCATCTATGAGATGCATAAAAAAAATTAAGCTTTTCAAGCGTAGGATATGATACGTACTCAAGTTTGCTTGAGAATCTTGCTTTTGCTCAAGGCATGCATGGAGGTCTAGCAACCTTAACATGTTTTGCAAGGTATGCTCAGGTGCTCTCATTCCCACTTAAGGCTCACTCAAAGCTAAGATTGCCTAAGCAAGCTTGCATAATGTATACCATTCTAGTAGTCTTGCTACATACCACGCTTTTACTTTATTGTTAACCATTTGAAAGTGAAATGTATATTTCACCAAATGGGATTTTATATCTAACATAGCTTATGTTATCAACCTTGCACCTTAACTCAATTCCTCACCCCACTAGAGACTAATATACATCAAGATTGAACATCTCCCTTTGTTCTTGACACTACGAGTCACCTATGAGAGTAGGTTGCGAGAGGGTCCCCCTAAAAGTGCAAACCTTGGGCTTCTCGAGAGAGTAGGTTAATTATGGGGAATGTTGACATGCCTTTGTGGTCAACAAGATGCACACATATTTAGGTGTAGAGGGTGCTCTAGTATCTCTAAGTGTAGAGAGTGGGTCAAGTTTGAGTTAAACAAGATGCATGCATATTTAAGTCGAGTTTTCTCAAGTTTTTACATGAGTTCCCTAACCTCTTGTGTCATGGGAAAGCCTAACCCTGGAAGCAAGAGTATGTGGTCTTATCGCTAAAACAGTCGAACTGAGGGTGCAAATGACCATACTGTTGGAAGTGCTCGACTGAGTGCAAAAGAAGCTTAATTGCCACCCCACAAAAACAATGGAATAGGAGGTAATCCCCAAGGTAGCTGTTGGGGGTAAGGGGAGTTACAAAGGGGGGGAGTGAGGACATTTTACTCTTGTAGCTTGCATAGCAGACTACGAGAGTGGGGGTAACTAATGAGTAAGGAAAAGTTCGACCCATATGATAAAGGCTCATGAAGCCTTTAGCCCTCACAAAGGCATGCACAAACCCAAGATTAGGTTGGAAGAACCCTACCAGACGAGGTAGGAAGCCCTCGGGTAGCCCTTACCCAAATCTGCTAATCGAACAGGAAAATCTCCCAGGCAGTCATACCATTTGGATCACCCAGATCGCTCGACCGACTTGCCTACTTAATCCACTAAGCATTGAGGTGGCAAGGATTGTCGGGATAGTAAAGCAGCATGTTGTTCAACAGCTAAGGCGAATCTCACTCCATGCCTTTTTTCTATTTTGTCCTTTTGTTATGGTTTTCATGCCAGGCATAATTTATGGCATGCCCTGTGCCACCTTTGCAGAGGTTGCACCACATGGTGTGAACTTTGAAGGTTAAATCCCCTCAGACGTACACCACACTTATGTCCGGTGGAATTGGGTTACCAACTTGTGTTTTATAGCGAGTGTTGACCAATCTTTCTATAGGTTGGTGTTGGTGTAAAGGCACCACGATCGTTAATTTTGATGATAACAAAATATTTGTGATTTAACATTTGCATTTGAGTTTATGAATTTTAAGAAAATACAAACGAATAAAAGTGTAAAGGAGTTCAAGCTTGCATCCATGGCGAATTAGAGAAGCTTGATGGAGGAGGAGTTTTGCTTGGAGCGAGAGCTTGAAGAAAGATGAAGAATATGATAGAAGTTTATTCTATTCATGTACTATGTATTTATCTTTATGTTTTTTGCTCTTTTATTTTCTTAAATGATTGTTAAAGAACCTCAAAGTAACGTATCATTAATCCTACGAACACTAATCCATCACTACACTTAGGTAAACTCAGGAAATCAATATAGAAATCAGACAGCTTGATCAGACGTTTGAGACGTCTGATCTGGAAATCAGACGTTTGATCTTGGACTTTAAGACGTCTGACCGTTTGACCAGACGTCCAAAACACTTAGGCTAGAAACACACTCTCTGTCTGCCACTTTCAGACATTCAGCCTATAGTCCAGACGTCTTACAAGACGTTTGAAGCCATTGCTAGATGTCCAACTAGAGAATCGTTAACTTATCAAACATGATCTTAGAGGATTAACTATTAATCTGATTTACATCAACTTTCAGACGTCCGTAGAGCATTTTAGACATCTGATAAATAGACGTTAGGCTAAGATCTGACCTAAATCACTTTTATCAGACCACATAGTTGTTTGAGCGTCGGGAAATCAATTCTTGCAGAGAATCCTATTTCTAGACATCCAGACTTATTGCCAGAAGTTCGACCTATTGTCTGTGTAACTTAACCCTTGACCCATGTTTCGATCTTGAGGAAGTAGGAAGGAAACCTATCTAAAATTAGATTTCTGACTTTTGTTCCAAACTTCTTAAAAAGCATTCTTAGACGTGCGTCCTAATCCTACACCATCTAGTTGATCAACCATTCTAGATCAGACGACCAACCTTCAGATCAGATAATGATCCATACGTCTGACCATAAAACC
Organism: Thalassia testudinum; assembly: GCA_037157565.1. Taxonomy (NCBI): domain Eukaryota; kingdom Viridiplantae; phylum Streptophyta; class Magnoliopsida; order Alismatales; family Hydrocharitaceae; genus Thalassia; species Thalassia testudinum. The sequence goes on from JAZHRO010000076.1 coordinate 5,947,013, forward strand.
TGACCTTTGATAACACTGTTAGAATCATAAATGACCCTGATTTCAGTGGGATTTTGGATCACTCTCTTGAGTCTTGTTCCCAACGGCTACAAGAGGCTTCCAAAGCCTTCTAAAGCCTTCTTAGGATCTCTATATATAGAGTACACTTCCTAAGCCAAGCACACCTTAAGAATATTACCTCGACTCATATTGTGTTCCAGAAGACATAGATAAGTGATCTTACTCTCCAAGTCCTTCTCTATAATCTTGAGAGCACCATTCTAACTGTGCACTCGCTCTCCCGCCTACGAATACGAGAGCACCGTCGTGCCATTGTGTAGATCACGCACTCCACGCCACTAGCCGATGCACCTCCATCAAAGGAAAGTTTTCTCTGCCTATAGTAGCTAGTTAGATTTATATTTTGTGGCTCTATAGGATATATTGTAACTGTCTTTGTTTGGGTATTCGCCTTGTGAATTCCCATCTCCCTTGCGAAACAAAATATTCCTCGTGAAGAGGGGTTGAGGTACGCTACCCTTATATATAGTAACGTTGTTGTAAGAGGTTAAGTCACTCTCGTTTAAGTGACTTAGATAGTGGATTTGATTAATTAGGTCGATCGAGAAATCCTAAACTGAGAAGTTTAGGTGGTGACTTTTACTTGTGTTTGGGTTTCCACTTAAAAATTATTGTGTATTTGTGAGATTGCATGTTGGTGTGATTATCATTTTATTTCTGCATTATTGTTTATCACGTTCGATCTGACCTCCTCTCCGTAGGGAATTTACAATTGGTATCGGAGTAAATTTTGCATCATCGGCATCACACACCGATGAGCGATCATGGAGGGGTGCATCTTCACCACGAGACATTTGGAGGGGCAATCTACCGTCCGACTGGCCTACTTCAATGGGAGCAATTACACATATTGGAAATTGCATATGAAAATGTGGCTTCAAGCCGCTGACTTCGCGTTATGGGGACGATGCGAAACCCCATACGAAGTCCCGGCGAAACTCGAGGGAGGCTACTCATAGGAGCAAACTTGCGAGCTTTCTCTCAATGCGAAAGTGATAAACGCATTATACTGCGCATTAAGTCCAGAGGAGTTCAACCGGATCTCGTAGTGCACCACCGTGTATGAGTTATGGCATACTTTAGAGGTAACTCACGAAGGTACTTCTAAGGTAAAATCCTCTAAGATTAATTTACCTAGTCAAGGGTTTGAATCTTTTTCCATGAAAATTAATGAATCTTTGAGTGAGATGCACACTAGGTTCACTCTTATAGTGAACAACCATAAAGCCTCAGGTATGACCTTTATAAAGTGGGAGTTTCAAGGAATGTTTCTTCGTTCTCTTCTGCTGGAATGGAAATAAAAGGTCACTGCCATTGAAGAAGCGAACGGAGTTGATGAGCTCAACATGAAAGATCTCGTAGGCAATCTCATGGCCTATGAGACAAAGATAAAGCAAAAGTACACACCAGAGCCGAAGCCAAGGAAGTCCCTCGCCTTCAAAGTCAGTTCAGATAATGAGGTAAGTTCCGATGACGAGGACCTTAGAATTTTATTTAAGAAAATTTTCAAGTTTTGTAGGGCCTCCAAGAAGGAAAAGAAGGAAAAGGAGGAAGAATCACAATCTTGTTGCTATCATTGCAACAAGAAAGGGTATATTCGACCCGAATGCTGTCTTCTAAAGAAAGAAAAGAAGAAGGAGAAGGAGAAAAAGCATAAGAAGAAAGCATTCCAAGCTACTTGGTATGATTCAACCTCGGAAGAGGAGGAAAAAGATCCCAAAGAGAAAATGAAACTGCTTGCATGGATTTCATGTCCATCGCAAGTGAGAGCAAGGATGAAGATAACAACAGAGAGGTAAACTCTTTTAATGAATTGCAAGAAGCATTTGAGGAATTATATGATCTCAATAAATCATTAAAAGTAGAAAACAAAAATATGAAAAAGAATCTTAACTTTCTTAAATCTGAAAATAAAAGGTTAGTGATTCAACTTAAAGATCTAGAAGTTATTTCTAGTCCTAATATTTTTGAAAAGGATGACTTATTGTTAGAAAATCATAACATAGTCAATGAAAATAGTAAATTGAATAAGGAGAATATTATTTTAAAAATGAAAATTTCTAATTAAAAAATCAAGATGCATGTTATTGAAAATGATCTTGCTTGTCTTAAAGAAAAATTAGATAAGTTGTTATATGGAGTTAGCACCAAACAAAAGATTGAGAAAGGATCTTCATTAAGGAGACCAACTAACAAAATCAGATCCAAATTAACTTGGATAACGAAGAGAGAATTAGAATTTTATTTTGTAGGTCACAAAGAAGACTTCAATATCAAGAATTGAACTTACAAGATGTCTGAAGTCATTGCCAGACGTCAAACTAGAGGACCGTTGGCTTATCAGACGTGATCTTAGAGGATTAACCCTTAATCTGATTTACATTAACTTTTAGATGTCCGTAGAGCATCACAGACGTTAGAAAAGTAAACGTTAGGCTAAGATCTGACCCAAATCACTTTTGTTAGGCCAGATAGCTGTTTGAGCCTCGGGAAATCAATTCCTGTGGAGAATCTTATTTCCAGACGTCCAGACTTATTGCCAAACGTCTGATCTGTTGTCTGTGCAACTTAACCCTTTATCCTTGCTTCGATCTTGAGAAAACAGGAAAGAAACCCATCTAGAATTAAACGTCTGACTTTTGCCCTAGTCGTCTTAGAAAGTATTCTTAGACGTCCGTCTTGATCCTACATCGTCTAGTTGATCAACCTTTCTAGATCAGATGATGACCTAAACGTCTGAACATAAAACTAAACATCTGATAACTCTGTCAGAATCATAAATGACATTGATTTCGGTGGGATTTTGGATCACTCTCTTGAGCCTTGTTCCCAATTGTTGCAAGAGGCTTCCAAGGCCTTCCAAAGCCTTTTTAGGATCTCTATAAATAGAGGAGCACACTTCCTAAGCCAAGCACATCTTAAGAATACTACTTTCACTCATATTGTGTCTAAGAAGAGATAGAAAAGTGATCTTGTTCTCCAAGCCCTTGACTACAATCTTGAGATCACCATCCTAGTTGTGCACTCGCTCTCCCGCCTACGAATACAAGAGCACCGTCGTGTCATTATGTAGATCATGCACTCCACACCACTAGCCGATGCACTTCTATCCAATGAAAGTTTCCTCTGCCTATAGTAGCTAGTTAGATCTATACTTTGTGACTTTATAAGATATATTATAATTATCTTTGTTTGGGTATTCGCTTTGCGAATTCCCGTCTCCATTGCGAGACAAAATACTTCTCATGAATAGGAGGGGTTGAGGTACGCTACCCTCATACATAGTAACGTGGTTGTAAGATGTTAAGTCACCTTCATTTAAGTGACTTGGATTGTGATTTTAATTTAGTAGGTTGATCGGAAAATCCTAAATCGAGAGTATTAGGTGATGATTTTTACTTAGATTTAGATTTCTACCTAAAAATTCTTGTATACTTGTGAGATCGGTTATTTTGTGATTATAATATTTTATTCCACATTATTTCGTTTCACGTAAATCTTACCTCCTCCATTAGTACCTACAGTTGTAGCAATGGGAAACAATATAAAAAAAAATCCAAGCTTGGAGTCCGAGAAGCGCAATTGGTAGGTCAGGTCAGACTCTACTGATCAATCTCCACGGGCCGTCGGGTTGTTGCAGTATTGAGTTTAAGGAATCTACGCGAAGGAAGAAGCGGATTATTCAATTAATTGAGTGATTCAATCCCAGGCGTCTGTATTCGGTTCACCGGAGGGGAATTTCACATATGAATCCGCTGATTTTGCAGAAGTCGATTTTTCCTATTTCCGTGCTTCGTTTATGTTTTTCATATCGTGTAAAATTTGTGATGACCTTGGAGACCTCAACGGCAACGTCCAAGGTCCGTGAATTAACATAGCTTTACAACTGGCCTTCCAATGTGTGTGATCTTGGTCTCTCTCAGCTAGCTCATGTGTGAATCTTCCCTGAGTATTGGAAAGTCAACAGCTTTAAAATTTTTCCTGTTTTCGTGAATCTCTTTGCCTTTTGTTTGACTTTCTCGCTTGGGATGAGCTTGGAGGCCCCTACGTGTGATTTCTCCATCCTCTGTGGTTTATGGTCGCAAAGGAAAGTCACATTTTAGGAAGAAGAGAATCGAACATGTGAAGCTCAAAGCTCAACAGGATCACCTTTCATGGTTCGAATTCTACGATCCGTACCCTTTGCCGTCACGTATGCTTTGTAATCACGGACAGGTAATTTTAGGTAAGAAATAAAAGCAACCGATTGAGATGTACAACAATACATAGTATGCAAAATTTATCAGTTTCCAAACCATCCATTTTACGAGATATCTGACCATGTATGTAACGTGTTTGAGTCAAAGTCTCTGCATATAGAAATTTAAGGTTAGTTTACGGTTGGAAATACCTAAGGTGTGTTGACTTCTTTGTAATAGGAGATGACTCTTGTTTTTTTTTACTTGAGAATGGGGGGTAATAAAAGAGGGTTATCATGTGATTTAAAAGAAGGTGTGAATAAATTTAGAGGGATAAATTAATCCTTGATCAGGCTCGGGCTAAGTTATCCCAAGATAAAGAAACGATGAGGGGTTAGGTTATCCTATGAGATTATCCCTCAAAAAAAAAAGTGATAAATCCTCTGTAAACTGACCCTTAGAGGATATTTTTAGGATGTTTTCTGTTTGCAGTGTTCTGTCATTTCTGTGACGCGCGTGAGCTGAAACTTCAAAATTTTACTTAAAACTATTTAATGTGAAACTTGACAATGGGAAGAGATTGTGTCAGATGGAGAAATCCAGATTCAGAAGATCGAATTCGATAGAACCAATCCAACCACTTTGAACTTAAACTGATTATATGGTCCTACCTGATTGAACAGAAATTTTCCACGTAATGCTACTGCCCGTGATTTATTCACAAGATATATAGCTGGTGAACCCTTACGCATTCTTTTAAGCTCGTGGTTGAAACAGCCACTACAGCTCAGGTATTTACACGAGGTAGGACATGGCATTTATCTCTCTACATGTATACTACAAGCTTCTATTTGCCAAAAAAAAAAAAGAAACTATTTACCAAAACTTGCAAGTAGAGGCCATGCAACATGAGTCCTTTTCCTCTCTCTTTCTCTCTCTTATTGTTGTTTTTAAGTGCAACCTTCAAGGATAGCTCTTATGTCTGCCCTTTGCCCCTCGCTAAGGTTCTTTGGAAATATGATGCTGAATTTGATCCTCAGGTCCCCTCTGAGGCCCTTGTGGCCTGCGACGGGCATGCCTTCTCCCTTGATCACCTTCTCGTAGGCGGGGGAGACGATCTCGTCCTCGAACGAGCACGTCATCTTCGTGCCATCGAGGCGTCGGAAGGAGAACGTCCATCCCGTGAGGGCATTCACGAGGGGGACCTCCACCTTGAGGACGAGGTCGTTTTGCACCCGCTTGAATTGCGGGTGCTTCCTCTCCGACATCACGAGGACGACGTCGGAGGGGGCGCTGCCTGCTCGCTGGTCGCCTTTCTCTTCGAGGACGATCCTGTGGCCTTTCTTCCATCCGGGCCTCACCTTCACTACCTGCACATCTTCCTTCCTGTAGATAAGCCTACAAGTGATGGGAAGGAAAACCGTCGGTATTTGCCTTCAAGAGGAAAAACTTGTTCGATCCGATTTTGAATCCGTTCGAAATCAAATTCGAATCACAAAATATCTCCTTCAACGATCAAATCCGTCACAATTTAACCCATCGAGTTGCATTCTTATACGTAATTTACATGGCCAACCCAATATTTGAGCAGAGTTTTAGCATGCAGGTTACATCGCTGAAAAGCTTGGTAGACAAGTTAAAGGTGAATGGTTGAGAGAAGGTGGCGAGGTTTATTACTCGTTCACTTATGTTCCTCTGTCACATCCGACGATTACTTACTCCACCTTCCGTCAAAACTAGGAAAAAATTGAGCCAACGTCCAATACGGAAGAAACAAATTACAACATTTTCTTTGCTTAAATGGTGCCTCAAGTTTCCCACCTCTCTATGGTTGTTCTCAGATACTAATACCATGCAGTATACATGCAAAACCCCTTGGACACCGGTAATTTCCTTGGGCTGCCTTATGATGTAACTTGTCTGGTAGATGATGACATCGAAATTCATGTTCAAATCAAATAGATTCGATGAAAATTTGATTTTTTCCAAAACTCATCCGTTTCTTGTTCTATTTTCCCAATCCCATCCAGCAAATAATATTTAATCCCCAGGTTTTGTAGGCCGTTGATGTTAGCGAATTTTGCTCCTTTGGGTAGCTATAAAAGGAAAAACGTTCCTTTACTACAAAATTGGTGCGGAAAAAAAAAAAAGGTTAATATGCATAGTTAAGTGAAGTGCATCTGCCAGTAAGTTGCAAAATTAAGTGGCAAGTTGGCAGCAAAAGTTCCAGAGACACCTTAATTATACTGCTCAGGGTTGCAGCAGTGGATGTTCTCATTGACTGTACAGTTCAAACTTAGGATTCCCAACAAATGGAACGGACAACTGGCGAATAAACCCTCCAGTTATGGCGGTCCTTTCAAATGCTCCCAAGAATATTTTATCTTTCACTTTTAGCGGACATTAATGTGTATGCTGTGGCCATCCTCATATTTCAGCATCGATCGATGTATTCATTTACGTTTCCTCAGAAGTTAATTTGCTTTGAATCTATAATATTCACGATTCATAGGTTAACTTCAAACCCTTTTTTTTTTTTTCCCTTCAAATTTTCGTCCCTAAAATTATATTGTAAAGAAAACGCAATTATTGATTCCTATCTTCGATGGAGAATCACTCACAGGATCAAAACTTATACCGAGGGTTCTACGCATTTCCTAATTTGCTGTTTGCCCCTTGGACAACACTCGAGATGAAACAAGCAAATAATGATGAATGGGCATTCTTGCAATTTGCACTGCAGGATGGGTGTGGGGGGAAAAGAGGGGTTGGGCCACTTGGGCACGAGGAGGATGGTACACCAAGATGCCAAAGAGCACATAGTCCACTCGCCTACATACACATGCTCTATGGCCCCCATACCTCTGCATCGATCACAATGATACATGGACACTTCTTAATTGCTAGTCATTGTCCTTATTCCTACCCCGCGGTGAACAACTAAACTAAAAATAAAGTTAAACTCCTCTCGTTTTGAATGGCATCTGTAATCTCTGGTTCTTAATTTGCTGATAAATCCTATCTCATTGTGAGAGGCACATCCGGAAATATAGGTCGGTTCCAACTTGAGGAAGGCCCTGAGTATGGATGTGAACATAGAGGTCAAAGGAGGCAAAATATGAAAGTAGAGGACTAAAACTTAAAGTGCATGCGGTATATATACCATTCTTGAAGAAACGAGAAAACAAAAGGAGCTATGAGGTACTATTCTCAACATGGTTAAAGAAATGGTAATGACGCACCGACACAACTTCAGACGCATAATCTAGCATTCACTCACGGGAAACATAAGACTTTTCAGATATATAAACTCTCTTTTCAATAAAAGGAGGAGAGTCATGTGCGTATCAGATTTCGTGTATATTTCAATGTATACGAACAATATTTCATGAAGAAATCGGATATAATATCGCATCAGAAGCAATTGGATTAAACCTCAAATAAGAAGAAGGTGGATTCAAGTCCAATGTGGTCCAAGGAGCGACCTGTACAAGTCGAATCGGTGTGATGGCATCATCCGTATGCTTCTAAAGCAGTTCGGTCAGCTTGGATTCTCGAACCAGATGAAAGTAAATTTTGTAACGTGTAACATGCATGTAAATTTAATAATCCATATATTTACTAAAATGAAAAATGTAATCAACAAATATGCAAGTAATATGATCGAGATATGATAGAGGACGGGAGGAAGGAGTCTAGGCTTGCTATGAGGTGCATGTGATTTGAGAGAAACTCTGAAATGATTCTATCAAAGGGAGTTGGTTCGATGAAGTCAAACCCATGAAACGGTCTACCCGTAAACCGATACGTGAGTCATTGCTATATGCCCATCTGGTAATTTATCTCTATCAAAAAGGAGAGCCCAAAACTAAGACTAATGTACATTGAGGTCCTCCAACCGGACGAAGGATTATGGAAGGAGTTGTTTAGTTCGTGGAATAGACGGAAGATTAGGATCTAATTTCGTATTTGGTAATTTTTATTTTGATGTCAGTGAATTTTAAAATTAAGAAGTAAATTTCAAAATAAATAAATTTCACCTAAGATATATAATTTATTTATTTGGTTGATTTATTTTATATCTCTTTCGAAACTTCACCGTATTAAATTTATTTACTCTTTATATTAAATAATGTAGATGAAATAAATATTTTAATCTTTTAATGTTACAACAAGTATAATTAAATATTTAAATAAAATAAAAATATCTATTTTTTTCTACTCTTTTAGACCATCTTTTTCATCTCTTCTGATTCTTCTTCCAACCTAACATACCCGAAGGTCCCAAGAGCACGGATGTAATGGTGCCCTTCTTCAAGTGTCCATGCCGTTGTCAAGTCTACGTCAATAGGACGGGCACAAGGTTTGGCCAATTTGACCAATACCACGTAAGTTGGTGAAATGGCACTGTTCCTCTTTAATAATTAAACGCAGGACAAGTGTACCATCAAGAAGTGGTATCGGCCAGAAAACGAAAGAAAAACTTCTGCGAGTTACGCGCCGAGAAGATCGCCAGCTTTCGTTTTCGTTATAAAGTTTAAAATATGGTTAAGAAATTATCACAGAGGAAAAATAGAAGGAAATTTGCTGATGTCTACGTATTTTATGCATGCCATTTATGTAATTTTATAAGCCGGTGCTACGTAACTATTCAGGTGCGAATCATTGGTGCTGCAGCAGTGGTGTTATAGCATTGGTGATCACAGATCCAGCAGGGGGTGTATGTATGTCAGGATGGATTGGAATTTAAATTAAACCTGACCATTATTTTTAGGTTGAGATTTTTTTAATTGAATTTGATACACTATCGAATTTAATTTAATCTGATCCATAAAATTTAGGTCTAGTTGAATGAGTTATTAATTAATTAATTAAAGAATTTAAAATTTATATTTATCTCTTATATATTTTTTTATATCTTTTATATTTAATAATAAAATATTTTAAACTTATAAATAATTTATATCTTTAAAAAAGTAAATAAAATAAATAAATTTTTTTAATAATTATATAATAGTAATTATCTCTTTCCGATAGAAAATTAAATACATATTACGAGATGATTAACTTATCCATGTAATTTTTTTTATATATATAGGCATTCAAAATAAAGAATTAGATACAAATCAAAATAATTTTTTATTAGTAAAGAAAAATTCAAGATATACGTGTGGATGACTTTTAATTCTATCTAAACAAAAATTTAGATGAGAACTTAAATAATGATATCTAAATTAAACGTCAAATTTTGAATGCCTAGTCGAAGTTTCAAATAATTTAAACTAAATTAAGGGAAGTAAAAGGGGAGGAGGATGACTGAGAGAGGGGGTGGTGGTTATTGACTATAGTGAAGGAGGATGGTCGGTGAGGAGGTGGTAGGTTGTATGGTGGTGGTCGTGATGGTAGCAATTCCAGTGATAGGCTGTGCGGAGGAGAAGGTAGAGAGGATGATGGATGACCGGTGAGATGTGGTAAGCTGTGTGGTAGTGGTGAATCGGTGGTAGTGGACCAACGGCTCTAAAGGTAGGCTCAGGCTGGGCTCAGGTAGAAACGACGATGGATAGCAGGTGAGATGGTGGTGGGTTGTGTGATGGTGGTGGTAGCAATGGCAGTGACTCTAGTGAAGTGAGGTAGTGGTGTCACTAATGTAGAAAAAGAAGAGAGGAGGGATGAAAATGCTAACATCAAGTGATAATGACGAAAATAATGACGACAACGAGAAGGGAGCTGGAAGAGAGATTAGTGACGACGACGAGAGAGGAAGCTCAATTTAGAGGCTGCGAGCGGGAGGGAAGCTAAAAAGAAACGCACCATGAAGAGTCTACAAGGAGAAAGAAAAGTGAAATTGAAGAAGTGACGTGTGTTATTTGTGTGAGTTTTTTTTTTTGTCACATTTCAAGTTAAACAAGGTAATTTTTTTTCCTTTAAAATTTTAATGAATTCTTTCGTGTGTGTGTCTATATCGAGTTGAATCAAATTGCAGGTTATGTTAAATTTATTAGATCTTAAATTCAATCTAACCCATTTTTTATCTTATTAAAAAAATTTCAATCAAATTCAACCCAACCCAACCCAATCTAACCCAACTCAATCAAATTAGATTCAGATGAGATACAAGTTGAACCTAACCCTGTTGTATTCTCCTATTTGCTTTTCTTGCGGTAGGGAAGGAGAGAAGTAAGAGCACTCCTTGCGGTAAAAGGAAAGAGCAGAAAAAACTCGAGGATGGTCTCAAAAATCACACAGAGAATTGAGAGTAATTTTCTGCTTGGAATTCTTAATTTTAGAATTATTTTATTTTAAAATTTAGTACTTAATTTCAGAAAAAAAATAATTTCACCTTACATGCAGAATCATTTCTTCTCTCCAAATAAAAAACATTAATTTCTTCCGTAATTTTTTTTTTTTTTTAGGTCATTCCTCCATCCCAAATTATTCGGGGGGCGTGCCTTGCCTTTTTCTCAAAACATCCCCCCGAAGAATCGCAAAAAATACAAACGGCACCAGCGGTAAAATCTAAGAAAAGTCAAACGTAACGTACCCGTTGGTGGAGAGGACGTCCCTCGTGTACCTCACCTCCTTCCTGCACCCCATGAAGAGCTCCTCCAGGGTGCACCCGAACTCCTTCTCGATCGGCGGCGGCTTCCTCTTGAAGACCACGTCGCCCTTAGCCCTCACCTCCGCATTGGGAACCCTCGTGAGGAGGGCCTACATACATATATACACATGCAGCCAGGCGATGAGCGATCGATTTGGGTACCCAAACTTACTAATTAAGTGGAGATCAACTGATGGTATACCTACTTGCAACGATTAATATACATATATATGGTAGATCAGTACGAACCTCGTAGGCTTGGGTGATGGCGGCGAACTTGGCCTCGGCCTCGCGCTTGGAGGAAGGGGGGTTCTTGTCAGGGTGCCACCTTCGGACTTGGGACTTGTAGGCCTTCCTCACTTGGTCGGGGGAGGCGTCCTTGGGGAGGTCCAGAACTCGGTAGTAGTACGATGGGGAAGGGAAGGAGGAGGAGGTCTTCCTGCTGTCTCCCATTTCGAAATTAAGATACCCAGATTTCAGAGAGGGAGAAAGAGATCTATTGAGAGAGAGAGATAGTGTGTGTGTGTGTGTGTGTGTGTGTGTCGGGGCAGTAGACTACCACTTCTGTGTGAGGTCACTGAGGGGTGTGCTTAAAGAGGAGAGGAGGGGAGGGGAAGAGGAAGGGGGTGAGTGGGACAGGATATGTGTGTTGCTGTCACTCTCATGGTATCTGTACACCTCCAGCACTCCCCATCAATGGTGACGTGTAAATAATTTTATTTCCTTCTTTTTTTCTTTCCTCATCTCTCTCTCTCTCTCTCTCTCTCTCTCTCTCTCTCTGGGCGAAGGTAATCCGTTGGGTATGTTTTTTTTTTTTTTCCCTTACTTTACCTTTTTTATAGTTAACTTTTAATTTTTGAGGATAATAATTTAAAAGAAAAATTCTTCATATACGTGGAAGTATATACGAAAATGTATACGTATAATTTTTCAATTTATTAAAAAAAAAAGTCATGTATTCAAATTACGTGAATGGATTATGTGATCCATGAGCATGTGTATAATCTGACATATGAATTGATGTATGTGTATCATTACCTAATTTAAAATAATGGTTATATGCAAAATATTCTTATCTTTTTATTTTGCAACCGCCCCCCCCCCCCCCCCCCCTCTCTGTCTCACACACACACACTTCGATGTTTCAAAGGATAGCTCTAGCCCCATTTAACATGGGCACACTTGCTTCTCTGTTGATATCATCCGATTGGATGTAAGTTAGGTTAATCGAATATTGATAAGCTTCTTATTTTTCTTGCCTCTATGGGCAGAGAGATAAGTTTCGATCGATCCAACTTGGATTCAAAATTTGTAAAATTTAATCCATTTGAATTTATGCTTGGGTTTGGATTTTATCAAAAAGAAGAAAAAATATTCAATCAGATTTAGGTATGGTATGGATTTGGGTCCACACTAAATTACCTGATCTGACAACTCGATTCAGATTTATATTTTATACTTATTCTTGAATTTTTATGTTATGCATGGTAACATGGCATGCTTCTACTTTTTCCGTCGATGAATAAAATTTATATATCTTATGTATGTTATAAATGATATAATTATTATATTATTAGAATTTGGTTGATTGAATTTTATTTTCTTACTTGACTTTATCAATGTGGCCAACGTTTTGATTGTAATCAAGAATCATTTATAAATGAGTGTCTAAAGGATAAATGTATATAAGTTTGAATTTTTCCACCTGGTAGATAAATAGATAGAATATGAGTAAGAATTTTGAAAATAAATATGAATATAGATTTAGTCGAAGTTAACGTAAATCTGACTCGTTTTTATCTTTACTCCCGCAGATGGAAGTAACTTGGATCAGGATAATTTCCGATCCATTGAGTTGTTTCCCCTCTTAGACAACTCTTTAGGTCCTATTTGATTCCTATTGAAGCATATTGTTCATTACAAGTTTTATGAGAAGATTAAAAAAAAATATATTATAATCATTTACACCGTAATAACTATTATATATCCAACTTATACTTAGGTTTGGTCCACCTCTGGTAGCTGGTATCTGAGGAGAATAAAATTTGTTGGGTTAGGCTTTGCATGTGGGAAGCATGATGGATCACTCAAACAAGTCGGAATTATGTTTGATTAAGAGGTATATATCAGAAAAAACTATGGTATGATAGAGGAGCATAACCCCTTACGGCACCTTAATTGCCTCTTATGGGTAGATGCCACATCACTTGCAGGTACATTTGCAAGCCCACTTATATGTGTGTGGTTCCCTTTTTTCCTCCCATTTTCTTAAGTTGAGTTTGGATAGATGGGGTTGGTGGTCTATTTTGCTTTTAATTTTTAAATGGAGAGATTTTGTTTTGGGATCGAAGTAGAAGCCAACAGATTGGAGGAAGAGGGGACCGAGAGAGAGAGAGAGAGAGAGAGAGAGAGAGAGAGAGAGAGAGAGGGGTGATAGTGGCTAAGGTCACAAAGAGTGTTCAAGTTGGATGCAACTAAGAATTAGATAGGTGAGAGCCAGCTTATTTTATGCCCTGAATAAAATAGTCTAATACCACCATGCACCTCAATCCAGATCATGTGCATCTTAGGTCCCCTCCTGTTAATCTTGATCTTGCGAGAGTTAAATAATTTAAAGTTCATAAAATGAAAATGTAGATTAACAATCCCCTTTGATCACACACTTTTTTGTATATTCTTTTAAAGTTAAATTTCATCGGTGGTTTTTAACGTACAATTAAAAGGCATCGAAGATTTTTAAGTGTATAATTAAAAAATATCAATGATATTTAATTTTTTTGAAAGGTGTGCGAAAGGATTGTATGAATTGAGTGTTAATATTGTGTTCCATTCGTAAATTGCACCTATTTGCTTGAAATCGATAATGAACGGCAGTTTTAAAGGGAAAGCATGTAAAAATTATGGGGATTAATTAGAAAACCTACGCTTTCATATCAAAACACATATATTTTAAACGAGGATTAACATTCCAAGTAAACATGTCCCTAGTCAGGAGGTGGAATCATGGGGTATAAGTGAGGGTGGTCATCTTCTTTCACTTTTCATATTTTTTTAAGAATTATATATTACAATCTTTGACTTTAGTTTCTTTTCACATGTTTCACCCTGGCAGCATTAGATCAATTCCGGTTAATGATGTAACATTCTTTGACTTAATATCCCCATCCTCCCCAAACTAGCAAACCAGCCAACACCGACGACTCCACCACTATTGTGGAATTAGATTATCCACATTTAGTTTATTCCTGGATCCAAACGGCCAACGAATTCGACATTTTTACATGTCTAGAGCAATGTGACAATTGATACACTTTTGATCGCTTCTTCCATCAATTTATTTGGCATGAGGACGAGGGAAATTGATGGCCTGACTAAGTATATTTTACGATTACCAAGCAGTTGATTAAATTAATAATTTTTTGTACCAAAGGGTAAAAGGTTATAAGGTGTGATTAGAATTTTTGACTTGCAGTAGTTGTGCACTTTCAAAACTAGTATTAATGGATAAGTTAAAGGATCGAGTTTGACAAAAGCATGAAATTAAGTGGGATTTGGTTTTACGTGACGTTAATTTTCATAATCAATTAATATTACGTACGGTCTCTTCCTTATTCTTCTGTTTCTATGACTAAGGAGCCTCCCAATGAGCTACTTGTCACCCGTGAGGACAAGAAGAAGGGACCAATCCGTCTATTTTATGGACAAAACGTAGTTTTAATATAATTGAATGGTGCAGTACTTATAGCCTTCGTATGTAAGCTCCATGTTCCATCGAAGCATTCGAGCATAGGTTCCAACTTCCAAGGTTGGATTTGGTCATGGATATGTAGACTCTCCACCTTTAAGTTTTCGTACTTAATTAAGGTCCCCTCCTCTTATGTCACCCCCACAAATGTCAGTACAAGTTATTGAACACAAAGAGAGAAGGGGCCCTCTTATTCAGCAGGATTGATTATCAGAACCCTCTGTGGTAACTTATCTGATAGCCCCTATAGCCATTTTATATTACACAATATATATACCCTTATGCCATATTTAGAGGCACACCCTTGTAAAGTTATCCAATTTCACACTTTCGTCCCCTCATCATTAGTAGTAATCACACATACACTGATTTGTACCGAGATTTAGGTTTAGATAGAAATCTTGGTACCCATGTAAAAGTTGAAAATTGATCAAAATATTAAAACAAAAAATGGAGGAAAAATAGGACATGAGGAGAGGGGGAGTAGCTTTCCAATATTTTTCACCAAAAATAGCAAATCTCATCTTTGAGCATTAACTCCAAATGCGTGCACATAAAAGGTATCATCCTTGTAAGAGCATATACATGAATGTGAAAACTCTAAGGCATCTATCCAATAACAATAGCTTTCAGTAACATATACATGATATTATGTGGTTGAAATTTTTCATTATGTATTGAGGCGTAGGAGAATAGGTGAATGAGACATCCATTCGCTTGTGATTTTGTGTTGATCCCAAGGTAAACAATTCGCAAGTATACCTAGAAGAAAAACACTTTGGAAATTTTAGTTTCGAAATTTTAATTTTCATTGAAATTTACTTATATGGTAAAAAAATTATTGTTATTTCATTTTACATTTCATTAAATTCATGGTTATGTTTCTAAGGTAGAATTATTGGACATGCAAAAGGTTATTTAGATACCTACACCTAAATCACTTTAGCTCCTTGCCATAGGCCTAGACAATCATCATAGAGAATGATTGTCATACATAAATATGTACCAAATAAGGTTCAAATTTTCAGATCTCCAAATTGAACCTGCAATGAAGACCCAAACTCACACAATGCAAACTAAATATTTACCACAATCACAAGTTGAAGTTCAATTTCTGTCAAGGAACCAAACTTTACATTAAGTAGCACCTGTGATTCCTTACTCGGAGGGGGGTGAGATCAGTGTGACGTAAAAAATGCGGAATATAATGTAAAGTAATCTCACAAAAATTAATCACACAAGGTAAACAATTATTTTTAGGTGGAAACCCAAACCGGGTGAAAACCACCACCTAACCCTCTCGAGTTAGGATTTTCCGATCAACCAAGTTGATCAAATCCACTAAACGAACCACTTTAAATGAGGGTGATTCAACCTCAATTACAACCACGCTACAAGTGCAAGGGTAGCGTTCCTCAACCCCTTCTCTTCACGAGAAGGATTTTGTCCCTCGAAGGAGACGGGAATTCGCAAAGCGAATACCCAACCAAATAACAAAGGTAAAATAGCAAATAATCCTATAGAGCCAACAAAGTAATTTTTAACTTAAGCTTCTATAGGAATTAGGGAACTCCCATTTGCAAGGAGTGCGTCGGATCGATGACGTGGGTACGTGAGCCACACGACGACACAACGTCGCTCTCGTGAACTACGACGGGAGAGCAGGTGCGCAAAAGCTTGATGCTCTCTAGATGAAGAACTGGAGCTTGGAGAGCAAGAGCTTGCTTCTTAGGATCAAGAGACACAAAATGATATGAAAATGTATTACTTGGTGTATGTGTGTGTGCAAGAGATTCCCCTCTATTTATAGAGGCCTTAGGAAGGCTTTGGAAAGCTTCCATAGCCGTTGGGTGCAAAGCCCAAGAGAATCAGGCCGAAATCAAGAACAATGATTGCCCTGACAGGCTTATCAGACGTCTGATCCTGGCATCAGACGTCTGGAAGATCACTTTAAGACGTCTGAAAATAAGGTCAGACGTCTGATTTTAGGCGGGTATCTTCCTGACTTGAATCAGATCTAAACAGGATTCTAGCACAAGTCCATCAGACGACATACAGGACGTCTGCCACTATGTCTGGACGTCTGGAAACCTACTTTTTCGTGGGAATGGATTTCCAAGAGAGTGTGACAGCTAGGAAATCTCTGAGAAGAGATTTTGGGTCAGTCGAGGCAAAACGGTCATCTATCAGACGTCTGGAAAGTCCTAAGGACGTCTGATAAGGCTTTAACGGTCATATCCTTGAGTGTTTGCTAAAGCAGCCAACGGTCCACTAATTGGACGTCTAGCAAAGTCATCAGACGTCTTCTAAGACGTCTGGTCTAAGGTCTAGACGTCTGATTTCATCAGACAGAACTACCAAGTCCAGCCTAAATGTTTATCAAACGTCTGAATCAACAGTCAGACGACTTAAAACACATTATCAGACGTCTAATCTTGGAATTAGACGTCTTAAAATACTGTTTGAACCCTATATTGATTTTTTAAGTTCTCTACAGAAAACCTAAGTATCCTAGGGTTGTACTGGTGTTCCTAGGACTACTATTAGGGTACCTTGAGGCTCTTTAACATGAATCTAAGTAATAAAAATAAAGAGCAACAAAATAAACGAAAAATACAAGGAGTACAAAAGAAGGAAATCTATCATATTCTTCATCTCCTTCCTTCTTCAAGCTATCGCTCCTCGCGAATCTCCTCTGTTCTCCATCAAGCTCCTCCAATCCATCCTGGATGCGAGCTCGAACTCCGTCTGGTCACGTCTCCATTTGTAATTTGCCTGAAATCTAAGACTCCAAGTGCAAATGTTAAATGACACGCATTTTGTTATCATCAAAATAAATGATCGTGGTGCTCTAGCACCAACAGCACCAACAACCTTTAATCAAAAAGATCACAAGAGAGATTTACGTGGAAACCCTCCTCATTGTAAGAGAGAAAATCATTGAAGCAAAAGTCCTGGACCTCCTTTCTCAATGGTGGTTAGGGCGTTTGTTCACTAAAGGACAAAAGAAAGGAGGTGTTACAGTATATAAAACTCGATATACACACGACAAAGTCACCCCAAAATCCATATGCCTGTTTACATACTAGCTCAATATCTCCCATACCCACATGTCAGTACAATGGTTCTTGATACATTCAATAATTTCTTCAATAACGAAGAAGATGAGTCTAATTCTCCAACAAGCTATAATTATAAGCTAACTCATGTAGCAGAAAGATGTATTAAAAAGAAAGTAAACTCACTTGTTCCACTCCATTTCATGTTGTAGGCTTCGCTAAACTTTACATGCCTTGTTTCGCTTCAATAAACCTTATAAACTTGTGGAGCTTTATTGTGCCATGTGAGTTGTAGGATGTAAGGAATGAAAACATGCCCCATTTTGCTCTTTTTCAGTAGTTGATTGTTTACTAGAGTTGTAGGATGATCGGCATGATAAGTATTTAACCATATATTTTAATGATTTTGATCTGTCTATACCTGGATTGTGAAGGTCTTGCCTATATGAGACATTTTGGAAGTAGGTATAATTGCAATATTTATGCTAAGGATGTTGATTATGTCCGATCAAATGAATGGATAACTTGTTGATACAAATAACTTCATATATATAGATCAAATGGACAATAACAAAGAAACCTAGGTACTACACATATGAACTAATTACATGTCTTCCTCTGATCAAAGGCTTATTTTCTTGTGATAAGAGTATTTTTTTGAAAATTGGGCACCTTCTTAAAAAGTGTTGATTTCAATGGGAGATTGAGATTCAAATGGTGAGGGGTGGAGGCATAGAGGAGCTGTAGAGGGAAATTGGGTTCTTGGTATCAAAGGAGAAAGCAAGGAATACGTAAGAATTATATATAGCACCTTTTGTTTTACAAAGCTATAGCACTATGGCATGGATATGCTATAATATCGATATTACAGTGTTGGTGCTGCATATCACAAAGTGCTGTAGGATTTGTATTGCTTTGCATAAAGCATACTCAATTGAAGATGAAAGTGGGATGTGTGTAGACATGCAAGTATATGTGTGCGCAAATTTTCTTCATACGTAACGAAGTGCATTCCAGGAAAAGTTCCATTTGTACTTTATAATAAATAAGAGTTTTGAAATGTACTTTGCAACGTAAAATATAACATAGAAGTGAAGATGCAAACACTCCTTCCACCTAGGTGGGATTCCTCAACAAAATATACGAGTGCATTCAGAATATCACTGGTGATATTTATCATTATCATGTAAAAGGTCACACGTCCATTACAATACATGCGATAGGACTCACCACTCACCAAAGATCAAGAAATTATCAACGATTTTCACCTATAACTAACAATCATCAATTATATTTCAAATATCGCCAATGATATTTGATTATTAACTAAAAATCAACAAAAAAAAAAAAATCAATGGCACATTTTGATTCAAAATAAAAAATTATTGATCCAAAATCAAAAATCACATGCATTTCTATACAAAATTAAAAATCACCGTATCCAATTATAAGTGATAAATATTTAAATGATAGTGAATCCTACCGCATGACATTACTTACGTTGTTATTCACGTTTGAACCAATTCAATAAAGGCACACATTAATGCCTGCCGGTGTGTACAGTAGGAATCATGTCCTTCACGTAGCGTTTCGAATTTGTGCAGATTCTCACTTATTCTATCATACCGTCCCCATTGATGTTGAGTTAGTGACTACCAATACATTCAATATCGTAGAGGTCACTGATTTAAGCCCTTCGATGGATCTTTCTGTAAGTTTTTGTACTAAGTTATTCAAACTACGCTTGTTTGAGAACTTCCTCCAGATTAATTTAATTTGCATATACTCTGTGAGATGAACCACACGCATCTGTCTTTTTTCTTTGGTCATGAGTGTCGTGACAAATTAACAAAAAAGACCCTCAAGTTACTAATTCAATATTGAATGGTTCACAAAAAAAACTCGCATTTCAGTTACTGCAGAACCTTCCCCTCCCCTTTCCTCCTCGCGGAAAGAAGTCACCTGCTACAGTTGGGGGTCCCGATCGGCCCTCGGGGCTGATCGCCACCCCCCCTCCACTTCTTGCCGGATCTCCCCCCGCTCACTCCGGATCCCTCCAACTTCATTGTGCTCGACATGCAAAGCCTCTGGTGGCCTGCAGCGGCCGGGCTAGGGCGGTGCGGCAGCGAGCGCTGCAGCCGACATTCTCCTCCGCTCGGCGCGAGCTGCGGTCAGCAGGATCACCTCCGTTCGTGGCTTGGCCGGTGGGATTGGCGGCCGTGTATCTTTGTCCGGCCCCCGATCGTGCGCAGCAGAGCTCAGTAGCGGTTGGCCGACATGTGCGTCGGCGGGGATCCGCCGGAGTGCAAACTCCAGTCTATCGGGTGCGGAGGCCGTGGTAGGCGTCGGCCCTGTTTACGTTTCGTCGGTTGCGGGTGTCTCGATTTCCGTGCCCATTGCGGGTTGCTGAGGTTGCGTGTTCTTCTTCCTTGCTGTTAGGTGGATCTTTTTTATTTTTTCTTATTTTTAGTTTTGGTTGTTTTACGGGAGAGCACGTGTGATTTTAAACTTTTACGGTCAAATTTCTGATGGGAGTTAATAGTTGAATTCGTCTTTTGGATTTATAAATTTTAACTTTCTTAGTAGAACGATTTATCTCGTTAACATTTGCCTGTATCAATAAACGTGAGATCACCCTTCTTACTAAAGGTGGTTCCATTTCTGTCTCTCCTTTTGCATTGGATGCATCTTTTTTGTACAGGGTTTTTTTTTTTTAATGAAAAATTTCCTTAAAACAAAAAATAGTTCACACGTCAATATCGTGATTTAATGAATTTTTTTAGGTATGACCTTGATATTCTGCAAAGATGGGAATGTCGGAGAATAACAAACGCTGGAATGACCAAGAGGAAAAACGAGAAATTTTCAAAGAAAATCAATGCGAAAAAGCTCATGTAATTTTTTAAAGATTTGTCAATAAAGCTTTTTGATGACCCATAATTCTATTTGTACAAATTGAGGAGAAAATGGATATCTTCCGCACACAAATCTATGAAATAACATAAGGATGAGAATTCAAACTTATCAAAAGATGAAGGCTCGAATATAAAATCTCATTTCCATTTTTATAAATTTATAATCTGCTAAGTTACTTGACTTGTAGCTATATGTAGGGCACCAAGCCTCAATTTGAATCACGAAGAAGGAACTTGGTGGCAGTAAGGACAAACGATATAAGCGTTGGGAAATTAAAACGAGAAGGTAAAGATGGCAATATTATTACTCTCCTCCTAATATATATCAATCTAAGGAATCATGTGTTTAATTAGCATCGCCCTTTCTATAATCCTATTATCTTAACTAAAAAATAAAGAAATGTATATATAGGAGAGTGTAATGCTTTTAATCGAAGTATTTTAATTTTTTAATAATAAAAATTACTTTTCATCAATTAAAATTATTTTTCAAGTGAAGTCACCTCTTATAGAAAAAAAATCATATTTTAAGTTGAAAAATTATTTTTTATCGATGAATATGTAAATATACCGATGTATTTTTATTTTTAATGGATGTGTTTTGATTTTCGACAGTTTTATTTTGATTTTCAATCGATTATAATTATTTTCAATCAGTATATTTTTTATTTATTTAATTTTCAATCGGTTGATTTACCTTTTATTTTTAAAAAATTAATTTTAAATTGATATATTTTAATTTACTTAATTTTCATCCGGTTTATTTTCGTTTTCAATCAGTATAAAATAGATTTTTATTTAAAAAATAAAAAATAATTTCACCTAAGGATTTAATTTAAGATTTGAGATTAAGATTTAATATTTATATTTATGAAAATTGATTTTTTACAATTTAAGATTTTAAATTTTAGATTTCGGATTTAAACTTTAAATCTTAGAGTAAAAATAAAAATTGATTGAAATATAGTAATTAAATATCACCGATTGAATGTGACTTATTTGATCGAAAACGTACATTATAAAATATGCGGTAACATGTAATTTTCTACTCACGTTCTATTTCAAACGATATCCCTGTATAATTATTATTTTTTCTTTTTTTACAATTCTCCATAAGCAAAGAATTATTGTACCATTGTTTTTAAATCTTAGAACAGGAAAGGAAACAAGAATGAGAATGGCGATGAGACGTCGATATGGTTATGGGAAGGGGAACATGAACAATTATTATTGAAGGTGGCAATTAAGTCGCGTTTTAGCCGACAGCCGTCAGATTCAGATCGTAACGTATTGTGCTATATGCGTCGGCACATTGTCCTTGGCACTAATGTCGACCATCCGCCAATCTTTTCAGCATAATTGATAAGTGAGCGGAAGGCTATCAGGTAAGTGGTGTTTTGGTGGGTAGGTTAAATGAATTAATCTGTATTTATTTATCATTTAATTTATTTTTTATTTGTATCTGAGTTAAGAAAAGTTAATTCTATGTAAGAATAAGTTTAACCTATCGAAACTTTAAAATATCAAAATCTATTTATTTCGTCACTTTTTTTTTTTTACTTTCCTATTTTTACTTATGTTGCACATATATTCTCCTTATCAAATTACACCTTAGCGTCCAAGGTGAAAGGAGGTATCGATCCGCCACGGACGTTGGGACCGCAGGGAACTTCCAATATTTAAATAAATTAATGAACAAATGAAATGCAAATTATGTGATAAGAGTGTTAGAACTTCACTCTCATTAGCTAACTAAATATTAATAACTAAGGTTGTATTTGACATTGTACTTGACGGTGCAATAAGAGTTTAGTGATCGGACAAGAATGAGATAAAGTTTTCTATAAAAGGTTTCTTAATTTTTTATTCTATATTAATTATTATTATTTTATATGTCACATCAATATTAATGTATCCACTCACACTAGTATATTAAATTAAATATATATTAAAATATACTCATTCTAACCTAACACATACCCTCACACTATATTATAATATTAAATTATCATTTACTAACATTATATCACAATACTAATCACCTTAAATTTTTAAACTAGATACTTTACTCAATTTATTTCACTTCATCCCTATCCCAAAATAATCCAAACCCGCAATCAAACAAAGCCTAAAATTCATGTGCAAATCTTTATACATATAATGCGGGGCATGTCCCCATTACTGTTTACAATGGATGTGAAATGTATATTTATTTTTTTTTAACTTTTAGCTACTAATTGCACGTTTTTCTTTACTTTAAGCCGTTACAATAATCATGAGGCTCTCACTCCGACGCTCTATCTCTCTCTTTCCTCTTATTTCATTTTTTACATGTACCTCTGATTTAAATTTTATTTTTCTAGTTAATGTCCTCATCTTATATTTTTTTATTAAAGATAAATATCAAATATATATTTACAAGAATATGAAATAATATATATATATATAATGATATAAGATTCTGACACTCAATCATTATTTTATTATATTTTTTATAATTAAATTTTTTTTATTATCAAAAATATAAAATAAAAGTATATCAATTAAAATTTTTTAATTAATATATTTTAATTTTTAACATAAAAAATTAAAATATATCAATTGATATCAGTAAAAAAAATTAAAATATATGAAAAATTAAAACATATCGTTGACATTAATTAAAAATTAAAATATAAAAAATATTTACTTATTTTTTTTAAAAAAATTATTTATTACGGAAAAGTGACACTCGTTTGGTGTGACGTCGGAAATCGACGTAGCATCTTTTTTTTTTCTTACCAAATTTTGTGCTCCTGCACGCGTGAGGTGAAGGGAATGAATCATTTAAGATTAATTCGGCGAAATTTACAAGGTTCGTGCCATTAATGAGTTCCGTGTCCTGAGGAAATTTAGCCTTTTCTTTTTAAGAATTTTCATACGTATATTCTGTAAATTTTGAAAAAAAATAAATATATCCTTATTTCTTTTATATATATATATATAGTCGTAAATTTTAATTTATTAAGTTATGTATTTTAAGAAAAATTTAGAGTACAAGTTAAAATTTCTTTTTTTTAATTCTAAATTTTTTATCCTTGTTTCCTAAACAACCGTTACACTACTTCTCATCCCTCACCACCTCCGTGAGGAGGTAGCTCAGTGATGTGACCCAACACTTGGGGTTGAGGATTTACAACATCATATCATGACGGTTACATTTAAATATTAATATTAAATAAATATTCATTAATATTATATTAATATTATAAATTATTTTATCCACATAATATTCTATTTTAAAATAATTCTTGTTGGTAAAAGCATCTTGATTTGTAATAGCATTCGACTCCATGCAGCATGATAAGGAGAGAAAATTGCTCTCGTGGAAATTTCGTAAGTCAATCTGGTAGATCTGGTGTCTCGGCATCTCGGTAGATTCGATTGTCTGACATCCCAATGAATTTGGCTACCTGGTAGGGTTCAGTTGCCCAATATACCTGGTCTGGCTAAACGACAACTTGCTGGATTCAACCCAATCCACGGATCCAATAAGCCACCCGTGGATGGTGTTGATTGAAGTTAAAATGCATGACCGTTTGTGTCAATGTTTACATCGATGATCATTTGGCAGTTACTTAAATAAATGCTATTAATAGATAGGCCATGGGATCGTGGGGATTCCAAGAGACCCATGGTTGAAGGAGGTTAATTCTAGAAATACCTAGGATGGGTTAGTTTTTAGTTTTTACGCAATTAGAGAGGAAAACAAGTGAGTGCTATTGTATTATCAAAATATTAGTGAACTTTGGGAGTATCACTCCCCCCCTGAATATACCTTTTTTAAGTGAAATTGAGTCATCGACCCCTTGTGTGATTTTCCTTAAGTTTGTATGGTTGAGTTAAGGTTACTAATTTAAGGACCTTGATCACAGCATCACAATGTACATAACTAATTTTTATTTTGCATCTTGCTATAGGAGTATAAAAATTAAAATTATATCAAAATTTTATTGTTAAAAAAACTATTATTTAAAAAAAAAAACCCCAATACTTTTAACATAAAAAATTAAATAATATTAATATAATTAATATATATCATATGAAACTATCGATCGTAAAAGAAAATCACATGAAAACAAGTGGAAAAGATTGAACCCACACCCTTATTAAAATTTTACTGATCAAGAAATGCTGCAACAAAAGAAAAGAATTTCAATATTTTTAGCATAAGAAAAAAGTAGAAAATTATATGCAACTATCGATCCTAAAATAGAATCACCTGACAATAAGGTGGAAAAGAATTGAACTCGCATCCGTGCAACATCAATTGTGATGACGACGGGTATAGTCATCTGTGTCTTAAAAAAAAATATAAGTAAATCATAATTTTTGAGATGAATTCCTTTCTCTTGGCAGAACAGACAACATCAAGTAATGGTCAAGCCCATATCTAATCCACTTCGCGCCCAATTAATTCGAGACATTTGTAGATGAATTTGAGTAAATGAAGGTGAGAATCGGCAAGACTGTGCTGCCTATGGAATGGAAACAGATTTCTTTTCGTGGTAGGAAGAGAGAAAGGGAGTAAGAAACAAAATAAAAGAAAGAAAAAATTACGGAGGCAAACCCAAAAAGAACTTCCAAGAAGAAATGCAAAGAAAAGGGAGCTAAGAACGTAGTCATGAGGTGGTGGATGAGAGCGGAGCGGTGGAGGATGTGTCGGTGCAAAAGAAATAAAATATAAAGATCTGTATATAATATATTTTTATAATTTAATATTTAAAGATTTTAGGGCGTCTAAAAAAGGAGGTGGATATTTTTAAAGATATATCTATATAAATATCAAATAAGTAGGGCATATGCAATTTTTACTGATGTTTATAAGAATATAAATGTAAAAGAAAATTTTCTTTATTTGTAAGGTAAAGTATAGCCCTGATCTTTTGGACGAGAGTTTATCTATTCAGTCACCAAATCATTCAATTAGGTTGAAACTTAGATTGCACCGTGAATGATAGGAGTATAGATTTGCATATGCTCTGATTGCATGTCAATTATGAGAGGCTTCGGAGCATTCGTTTTCTTTACACATCCACGATCGAAACGAAAGATTAAAAAACGAGGGTAGGAAAATGTGCACGTGCATTGCAATGCTTAGGTCATAATTATAATGCGTGACTCTGCTCTTCAAAATTTAATGCACACGGAGATTTCCAATGTTAAAAGTTAATGCGTACAAATTCAGTGTATGAGCTATTTTTCAACATAAAAAGCTAACGCACACGTCGAAGATATAAAATAAAAATTAAAATATATTGATTAATAATTAAATAACTACGATTGAAAATAATTTTTCATAATTACAAAATGATCCTTGACCTAGAAGGTAAATTTTTATCGATGGAAGATTAAAATATACTAGTTGAAAATCAAGACACATCGATGTATTTTTTATCTTCACTTTTGGCTGGAAGGTGACTTTCTATCGGTGGAAAATCAAAACACACTAGTTGAAACCACCGATTGAAAATGAGCTACTTTTTTAAGTGTATGGGTCGACCATTCTTTTGTGTGCATATTACAAAATACATTGTAAAATGTGTTTCTTGACTTTTTGACATTATAGAATTAACTACCAAAGAGTTGGCTTAGCGATAGACCTAAAAATGACTTAGGGGACCCATCGATCTTACTCGCCTCACCTGCAAAATGAGCGTGCTTAAGTCTCAAATTTACAACCTAACCCTCCTTTTAAAGAAATTTACAACCCTATCGGACTTGCAAATTGTTAGTATTTAAAATCAAGAACTTAAAAAGTCTCAAGTTGTAACTCCAATCCCAATCCTATCTATTGAATGCCAATTTCCCATCTATTTAATCATTTGTGCTTCTCCAAAATTTTCACCCCTCTCCAGATACTGTATAAAACATCCAATAACCATCATCTAAAATTATGAACCATCTATTTGATCATTTATTTAACCTGAGGTGCAGGAATCATCTATTGGATCCATAGCCACCATCCAACTCTGCCTATTACTACCCATTGTCTCAGACTCTCAAAGGTTTCCAGAATACCCATTGACTATTTATTCACCTCTACCATCTCTTGCCAATGTTGCCACACACTACAGTCTATTTCTAATTGGTCAAAACAAGATTGACTCCACCACCTTGGTACCAACACCTCTTCCACCGTCTATTCCTTTCTCTTGTTTGTTTTTTTTAATTATGAATTAAAGACCTTTAGTATAAATGTATAAAGGCATTCAATTAAGAGGAAATATGGAGCAATATACTTGATAGTTAATATAGTACAAAGTAAAAGATTTCAAGCTGTTAATAGACATTGAGGATTGAATTACTAGCACAATAATATAATATTATTTATATTCTTCCTAAATTTTATGTGATTTTTAAATTTTCTAAGATCTATTTTCATAGAAGATTAATATTTTAAAAACTTTAATAGTTTTTTTTTCATGTAAATGATTAACCTTTGCAATTTTTATGATATTTTAACAAAATTAGATTTTTTTTTTTTTTACTTATGACATTTTGTTAACGTGACTATGTTTATATTTCGACCTTTCCTATTGTATCTTTATCCATATTTATGCTTGAAATTTTAAAGTAATTTATATTTAACCAATGGGTTGACTTAGGCCCGACCCAACCCTTGAAAACAATTCTTGAGCTAAGTTTTAAGGCTTATAAGTTGAATTGACTAGGACTTAGACCAATATTTTTGAAAGTTTGATCCGATTGACCTGACTCATTATCTAATCTACTTAGTGACAGAGTGAATGATCACCTAAATTTTTTTTGGATGCAAGTATGAAAACGTACATTGCAACGTGTGGTCAAAAATAAACCGATTGAAAATTAAACAGACAAACATACTAGTTGGAAATGATTTTCAATCGGTTGAAAATTAAAATATACCGGTTAGAAATGAAAATGCATCGGTATACGTTATTTTTTTACCAATGAAAGTGAAAAATGATATTTCACATGAAATATGATTTTTTATCTATAAAAAATAATTTTTTACTTGAAAAATAACTTTTTTATTTATTAAAATTAATTTCTATCAATAAACAAATCAAACTAGAAGGATCGAAAATATCACCCTCATCCCTACGTTACAAAAGAAAGAGCATTTCAAAATATATTTATTTATTTTTCATCCATTTTTTTTTTATTCCAAACTATGCTTCACCGCGGTAAATGAGACTCTTTCCGTGTAACGATTGAATTCCATTCAGTTATTGTGTGTGTGTGTCTAATATATATATATATATATATATATATATAGAGGGTAGTAAACCTCTAGAATCCTTGTGTTTGGTAACCTGAGACACCTGCAATGTTTTCCACAAGCCGTTTTCCTGTTTCTTTTAGGACGACTGTAGCATCTTGTCCTAAACAGCAACTCCCCTTCTTTAATAGTATTGCAACTTAAAAATAATGTACCAATGATGGAAGTAGGGAACAAGTTGCTATCAAAGCATCGAGATGGAATCATTGAAATCAAGGTGCAAATCCCGCAAAAAAGGCATCCTAATTAGCTAACCGAAATAGTATCTATCAATTTTTTACCATAAAATAGTAAATAACCTAAAAAAATCTCTCATTGCACCAACGAAAGAAAAGATCAAATCAGCAGCAAACTCAATAGTCATATTTACTCTATTAGAATTTGTTAGCTAACTCAATTGATGAGTAAATTTATATCACTTAAGTAAAAAATGGTAAATAATTAATTTAAATTTCAACCAACCTAAGAGGATAAATTTATTGATTATTTATTTTCCAATTCAAGATGAATGTCATGTTATTCAATCTACCACATCTTAGAGTGATTTGAATTTCTCTACCACATTTGCCATATGCATATCATAATATATCTTTTAAGGTATATAAACTTAGGATTGCAATTTTAAAGTTCTCTCGTACACTCCCTTGTGCATGCACCTCCTTTAAAATTAAATATGGTCGTGGTTTTTGATATGTCACCGATGCATTTTAACCGTATACTAAAAGTTATTGTTGATAACTTTCAATTGAACATTAAGAATCAAGACAGCCATTTAATCATATACTAAAAGTTACCTGTGTATTCCTCTTCTTACTAAAATCAACGAAATATTATAAAAGAAAAATATCAACGATATTTAGTTTCGAAAAGAACAACGTTGAGAAGGGCAAGAAATTTACATTTTTCGTATTGTTGCAAAAAGTTTTACATTTTTGCATAAATTTGACGCATTTGCAAATTATAATTGGTTCTGTTTTCAAATAGTTAGTATTTGCGATTTATCCTATTCCTCAATATCAATATAAATAGACATTCCAACGGTCTACTTAGAATTAAAATATGAAAAGCCGTGCAAAAGAACCACTCGTATAAACAAGCCCATCAAAATCATATTCTTATAATCATTAGAGTTCTGCTAATAATCATTCCTCTATTGGCATCCAAAAAGCTGTAATAAACTACCACTGAAAAAAAAAAAGTTGGCAATAGACTCCAAGAATTTCATATATTTCAATTTCTGCACAATTTAAATGGGCGTGCCGACATCTCTTGCCAAAATAAATGACACATTAAGAGATCCCGTGCTTCAATTCAACATGTATTTGACATCAAACATTATTAAACTTTTGAGCTAAGAGGCGATACAGATATCTTTGATGCAGACTATCTAATCACCGTAGAAAGTTTGACTTTGGAGACAAAAACTCCCCTTTTTGTTTTTATAACCGAATATTCATTAATGGAAGATAATTAAGTGCAAATACCAGGCAACGGAGAAGATACAACGACAAGAAAAACAATCACATCAAAAATTTAGAATTAAAACTCAAAAAATAGCCGATACCATGTGCGATAGACCAAGTAGAGGGGCTTCCATCAAAAGAAGCCACAATAGGTACAATCAATTTACACTTGGGGATGTCTACTCAGAAATAGGTGCAACACACACATTTTTAGCACAAACCTCGTAACAGAGAACAACACAAACAAACA
Organism: Thalassia testudinum; assembly: GCA_037157565.1. Classification (NCBI taxonomy): domain Eukaryota; kingdom Viridiplantae; phylum Streptophyta; class Magnoliopsida; order Alismatales; family Hydrocharitaceae; genus Thalassia; species Thalassia testudinum. Next base: position 5,976,584 of record JAZHRO010000076.1, read on the forward strand.
TCAAACTAACGACAATACAAAGAAAGCTAATGTAATGACAACAACAAGAAGAAAAAATCACAAAATAGGATAGAGGTGGGATGGATATGCAGCCCAAGGTGGAGATAGCATCAACCTTTATGCACAATACGATTCAACAATCGAGACTTGGTTGTAGCTAGGATCGCCAGAGGAGAAATGATGCTGAAAAATGGCTTCCTGCAACAGCCATGCCTGACTATGGCCACCCTAGCGATGGCCAAGCCATTAGCAGCAACAATTGCAGAACCCTAAGGAGCCATCGATCGACAGAGGTGCAAAGGAGATGACTCACAGAACAAACAGGAAGCAATGTCAAAGGAGATGAGATGGTGAAACGAAATGTGTACGAGGGGAAGGAAACGATTAGGGGGCCTTGCCCAACACGTGTCAACTGGCCAAGGCCCCCCTTGCAATGGTTATCTAGGGATTTTTCGAAGAGGTGAGAAAGTGGAGAGAAAGGGGGTAGTCACCACTCAATCCTACGAAGAAATTGATAGTCATAGAGACAAAAACCATTTCTAGTTGAAACTAAACTACCTACCATCATTTTCTTGGTTAAAAGCTAAAGTACTGGCTACCAAAAATTGATGAATATATACATAGTGAAAATGTAAATCAAATTCCATATTCATATACTTTTTCATGCACCTCCCTTAAAATTAAATATCGGTGATGATGTTTAGTTTCAAATTAAATATTGTTAGAGATTTTTATTTCAATACCACCAGTGATATAATTGAGAGGTGCATGACAAAGTAGTGAATTAAAGGAGAATTAATCATAGCCCCTATATATATGTTGTACTTAGGAATGTTTGGAAACTCAATCAGAACGATTTCTATGTTGAGTCTGTTAACACATTAATATGCAAATTATACTACAATCAATAGAAATCTAGACCTAAAAGGGGCATGCAAGGAGGGTTTGACGAATTAGGGTGCAAGTTATTTAGGCTCCACTTATAACAGCTAGCAATCTTTGACCAATAATACGATGTGCCTAGGTACTAAATTTTGTATCTCTTTATCTTCTTTCTCTAGCCCATGTCCAACTTCCCTAAACCCTAATCATGTGATATGTTTTGTAATGTGAAGACATGGTACACCGATGTAAAATGATTGTACATTGACGTAAAATAATTCTATGTGATTTTTCACCTGTGCAAAATATTTTTGCACCTAAACAAAATAGTTGAAGTGATTTTACACCTCCTTACATTACAAAGTGCGTCAACTTTTACGTTTTTGTACCCAAATACTATTCCTTTTATCCTCCTTCAGACAACCTACTCGTCCACACCTCCAACCACACATTAGGAAGTATCAGCGAGTGAGAGTTGTACACGAACAACTATATGAAAGAACACGGTTCCTTTAGCTATTATTTGAAGTTAAACATTTTGTTTTATTTTAAACTCTTTATGATTTGGCACATAATCTATGTTCCTTCTATTTATAAGAAGTTTATTTATGATAGGTGTCGTAGACTCCGATATTATATACGATAGAACAAATGGTTTGGTAGACGATCAAAGCACATGCTAAACCATTTTCCATATATAATAGGTGATCTTTGCATTAGGGTTGCGATTTATAGCATTCAAATGGGATAGAAGACGATGAAAAGTTGTTACGTTAAAGAAAGGACAAACAAAAACAAAAGAAGGGGAGATGCGCAGGACGAGAAGATTCTTCCCTATCGTTGTTGCTCGCGTCTTCGATCCCATTAACAACACATTTGGATGTGATTGCGACGAAAGATGACCCTCTTTAATTCTAATTTAAGCGTCGGTATGTCCTGTCGCTAAGATTCGAGAAAGATTTATTTGGGCTTGTACCAATAACATATTACAACATCGCTTCTTATCCGTCATTAAGAAACGAGGATTTGGACACTGGTTTCCGTCGGTGCGTGCTTGAAGAATTTAGTGCTTCAAAACGATTGGATTACGATCCCCTTTCTTAATTAGATTTAATTAGCCGTCCAGGTGTCGGCGTCACCTTTAGCGAGGATGGGAAATAATTGGTTCCACGTTGCGGGGTAGAGGTATGGAGAAATATTGTACCATGTACAGTGCACACAAACAGACCTCTCCTCCTCCATCCATGTACTTGATATCGGTGGTACCCCTTGTCCACTAGTGCTCGCAACTCGCATGTTTTTATGTACCGACGAGAATAATAGTGTCGCTTTTCTTTTCTTTGTAATCCCAACGAGTGGTCCAGGACACTAGTGATTGCAACTTGCTCTTCTTCTTCTTCTTCTTCTTCTTCTTCTTTCCGGCACCAAGGATTGCGTAGTGATGGGATCCTCCGTTATCGTTTCAGAGGTCATGGGAATAGAATCCAATGATCATGTTATTTACCCTCTCAAAAAAATAAAATAAAATAAAATAAAATATTAATTTTTTATTTTTGTTAACGTAACTTGCATGACATAATGAAATGAAATAAATAAATAAATAAATATATATATATATATATCAAGAAAAGGTAAATAAATTTATCTCACGGTATATAGATGAAAGTGATGATTTTAAATGATATATTTAAATTTTTTACTTGTAAAAATTATTATTTATAGATAAAAATTATTTTTTAAATAAAAAATTACTTCTTAAATATAAAATTATTTTTTATTAATAAAAAATTAAAATACATTAATATATTTTCATTCTCAACCGATAGATTCTTGATGTACTTTAAAAGATATGTTGCCATACACATTTTCGTACTCGCATAGAATGATATCCTTCCCGTCTTTCTTTGCTTGAATGAAATGGCGTTTCGGAGTACCTTAGCCCCTCCAAAGATTTGTACATACGGTATCCTCCCTTCCCTTCTTTCACTTGAATAGAAAAAGAAAATTTAAAATCACTGATAATATTTGATGGACATCGAAATGTCACTCATGGTTGAGGAATAAGTGACAGACCACGTGAAAAAGGGTGTAAAAGATTAGCTGCAATCCATTAAAAAGCAACATCTCGTTGACCGTTGAGATGAAGGAAACGATGGTATTACCCTCTTCGATGGATTAAAGATAAGCTCATAGAATCAGATGCTTTGAGTTAATCCCAAGCATCAAGGCAAATTGGATAAAAACAAAGCCATGATCACCTGTTTTAAGGGTAAGTGATAATGTATTTAATCAAAAGGTATAGAATTGCCGAAGCAAAGGCAATAGAAAACACTAACTTTTAAGCTAGTGTACAACAAACAAAATCGAACAACTTAAACATTACATTCATGATCACCCGTTTTAATCTTCTCTTCTACGCCGCCTTTGCTGGAATAAAAACATGCATGATTATTGTATTTATCAAATATGTTCCAAAGTAAATGTGATCCACATAAAGATATTTATTTTTGTAATCAGAAAAATTCGATAGAATCATAAAAAATAATATTAAATACATTTCGTCGTACAGTTTCAACAAGCATATGTACATCTGTGAAATAAACATGTCTATTATCAATTTTAGCCGACGATAAAGATAACATCCAGAAGGAATCATAGAATGAAACACATGTATGAACACAAAAAACAAAGGAACATGAAGGAAATTAGAATAAGACACTATTGAATCGGTCATGGATGGACTTTCCTTAGATAAGATTCACTCCTACAATACCGATGTGACCCGCAATTTACTTCCAAGATACAACTATAACACCACCACAGTAGACACTCGTTCTCGAATGCCCCTTCAGGAGAATGCAGCCAAGAAGATGCATACCACACCCTCAGGAGAACGCAATGCTCAAGAGATGAGAAGAGAATGAGATTGGATGAATCTGCAAGGCACCATCACGACACTTAAAAGAGAATATATCAAGAAACAGGGATGCAGAATACTAGGAGGCATGGGCAACTCATAACATCGAGTGGATAATTAATTAGCAGCATTAATTAATTAATTCAAAAATTAAAGAAATTTCCATCGCAAAAAAAATCTAAATTTCAAATTAATCCTCAACCCCCATCTTACTCTCTGTTGTGTAAGTCATCGAAACCAAAATTCTCATATATCTCACTTGAGATTTGTCATATTTCTAATGTGACACTTAAAAATCATACTCGAACCTCTTTAATTTCAACGTGAACTTCCCACATCATTACCGACCGGTTTCATCCCAATTGAAATAATAAGCCTCCTAGAATCAATAGCCTTCACTAACATCTAGAAAAATTATCTGTGGGTGAGACCGTAGAAATTACAATCTCCACTTTCATATCGATAGGGACCTTCTGGTTACTACTCACCATTCCCATACATTAAACTGAGTAAACAGAATGTGGATCAGAATATCAACCTTAAGGCCAAGTTTCTTATTTAAGCATCCGTAGCGGTCATGTGTTCACCATAATTAGAAAGGAAAAAGAAAAAGATTTATTTGGGGGTTGACGGAAATAAAAAAAAAACACACCATTGACTTTTCTACTTCAGCTAAGATGAAAGTTTTGTTTATCATTCACAATCTCATGATAAGGAGAATAGAGGAATTATAGTCTAATTTCTTGGTTTAAATACTTCTTTTTTCATGGGTTAACAAAAAAGTTTGTAATTATCATTGGCAAGATCCGTTCAATTATTTTCATCAACAAAATAATTACCTATACCTCTTCAATTCAATGCATTGTTTCCAGGTCTAAATACACTTGATTCTAATTAGACCCTTATATGATGGATACATGATCAAACATAATATCGTAAGAGGCTACAGGAACCCCACCATCGTCGGCATATCATCAAAAGTGAATAGGCATCGTTCATATTGTCATGAAATTAAAGCAAGAGATTTGACCCGAGGCTTTATGGACGCATGATGCCCATTATTAAAAACAGGATCTCATACTATATACAATAGAGCATACATATTCTTAAAATATTCCAGCGAAGGCAACACTAATAGCAAACAGCTCGGACCTAAACGGCAAAAAAAAGATGGATTTGAGAACTATAATCGTTGGCAACTTGTAGTTATTTTATATGCATTGATACAGATCCAACCGTGGGCCCAAATAGAACAATTAATGAGCTTCAATAGTTGATAGACAATGATAACTCTTGCTCCTTTTTCAGACAATCAATGAGTCTCTCCATCTTGAATGTAAATTGGGTTGTTCCCAACAAATCTAAGAAACTTATTAGCCAATGGACATCTAACAAATTACATTGCCAAATAAGAGAGATTTGAACTCACCTTAGTGCAGACATGACATAAACTGGATATGCCTGGGAACAGAATTAGATTGAAATACAACTGTGGTAAAATAGTGGGCATGAGGATTATACTTGCAATTTTCATTTGGGAGAGAAGAATTGGATGGTGTCGAGTTCGTAAGTTACAAATATTTTCAAGCTTGGAAGGGAAATTGGCATGACCTCAACTGCAAGAGGCTTCGACAGCGAGTACTTTCGTCACCCCTGGGCAGAAATCTTTGCCAAAATTTTCCTCCGACAATTCGACATGGCACTCTTGCTTGTTCAGACAAGCCTGCAAATAGAGGCAGACATTAATTCATCCATAAATTACAGGAGCAGCAGATACTTTAACACATGCAACTGCAAGTCTTCTACATTTCCAGGACTATATAACTTCTAAGAGGTTGAAAGCAAATCAAAGGTTCTGCCACAGGTGTAAAAGGGCTACATGCAAATGAGTACAGACTAATCATGCCAATACTCTTTGATAGATGTGTTATAATGTACCATCTTAATTTACAATCCAGAGCAATAAGACAGGAAAAGGAGAGAAAGAAGTTATGTGTTGATACAAACCTACAATGGTTGTTTAACTAGATAACTTTTAAATCAGTTTTGCCTAAGGAGAGGTTTTGTCATTTCGTTACTTATACCTTAACGAAGAAAAATAGCATAATCTGTGCAACTTACCTTCTCCAGCACTGCTAGAGTACCAGGATAATGGCAAGATCCTAGAGTGTAAGATCCACATTTCCCCCCTGGGGATCCAAAACTTGCAAATCTAATTGCAGAAATGATGCTTTTTTTAGGACACATCAAGTGTAGGCACACTTTCTCTTTACATCTTGCCTTGTTAACATTGTTCTTGAGAAAAGAATCCAAGTTGGGATGATCCTCCGTAATAAAGCCGCACACACCCGTGACACGACGTCTTGAGAAGTAAATCTGCGTTGGATCGCCACCTTGCTCTTCAAAGATAACCAATGTGTTTTCTGATGTTCTAAACCATGATCGTGGCACATGATACCTATTAGAAAAGAAAGATGATTTATAACCTCATCACCAATTGTCAGATACATTGTTTTAGAAATTAACAAGGAAATAAAAAGGCAACAAGGGTTAAAATCCATTCACCCATGAAAATCTTCTTACCATCTCTGTGTTGGCTCTCCACACCCCCAGTTGCATTTATCGGGAGAAAATTTGCCACGATAGTCACAAGTTGAATGGCACAAATCTTTTGGACTTGTCCTTGGCCAATATCTGCCAATAGACTGCCCATTCAGCCAAGCCAACCCTTTACCCATATGCAGCACGTCAAGTCCAATTGGGTCATCTCCAGGTGGAGTTTTCACAAGAGCCTGAGACGAGCAAGCACTCTGAGCAAAATAATTCCAGGAAAATACTATTTCTATACAAAATTATGGAAGCATAACTGTAAGTATGCATATAATTTACAAATCCTGATGTTAGAATCTCCTATTATCAGAGAGCCTTTATATGATCTTTCCTTTAGTTGTTTTCTTTTCATGTAATCCTAACGCCTTTTTTAGGCTTTGGACCTTCTAGAGGGCTTTTCTATTCAATAAAATTCAAGCCAATTGAACATACACCTCAGATTCAGGTTATTGATAGATTAAAAAGGCACTGAAGGACTTAATGTCACAGCTCCTTGCTTTAGAGAGTCTCCACAAGACAAAGATGCAAGTAATCACTATGGATACAGGGTGAAAAGTACATTTAATAGTAATTCAGTGGTGCTCTGAACTAACATTCAGATTATGTTAGTTGCCAAATATGCCTTAAGATTTAATTGCAATTGGACAACTTGTACCGACTTTAATGGACATGACTAATGATAGGTCACATGGTGGGTTAGATATATTTATGCTCATGATTCCAGTTAGGATCTGCGTAAGCTGCATGATACATCATTTACTTTATTTGCGAATCATGAAACACCCATTATTTGCTTTTATAAAGGCCTTGGTAAAAGAGTTGCCAGTTATTTAGAGTTTCAACCGAAAGCTTCTACTCTTTTCTCCACTTCGTAAAATATGTGTTCGTTAAGAACCAAGAAAAGACAACAAAGTTTGTCAAAGGGAGAAAAAGATATTAGCTAGAGAATACCTTGTACCATGTGAGGGGCTGATTTCTCGGTACTTCAGATTGCGATATCCACTTCATGTCATTCAGTTCATGTTCTTTGTGAATGTTGGCACTTTCACCTGCCAATCCAATCTTTCAAAAAGAAGAGCGAGCATAAGTGAAGAAGAAAATTTATACCCATTTTTCTGCACTTTATATTATTAGTTAGTCAAAGCAGAAAATCCATAAATAAATGCAATATCCTAATCTCTTTGAAAATTTTGTTTATGAAGACTACCTCAAAAGACGTGAGCATGAATTTCTCATAAATTTATTATCTAGTGATTATACCAACCACCAACAAAGAAGACTAGCTACAATCACAACTACTTGGACAAGAACTTTTTTGTTTTTTTTGGTGACCCAGATCCCTTGCGGGCAACTGGGGGGATTGGTGCGCTCACAACACCACCCCTTGGTAAGATAGGACTTAAACTCGGGCACCCAGTGTTGAAAGAACTACTAAAGATAATAGTTGAAAGAAATGAGCGAATTAGTTTATTGCAAAACCCTACATTCCAATATAAAGAGATGTAGATAAAGTGCAAAGAAGTTGATAGAAAATAAAAAAACATAGAAGACACTAATTACACAACTCTCAACACTTTCCCTCGAGTTAAAGCATAAAAATATAAATCATGCTCAACTTGAAACAACATTTGTTGAAGACAGTCCATAGAAGTGTCTTGGTGAAGATGTCAGTAATATGATCCTCTAAAGCCACATGAACCATGCAAATAAGTCCTTGCTGAATCAAGTCACAAGTATAGTGCCAGTCCACTTCTCCACGCTCATTCCTCTCGTAGAACATAGGATTATTTGCTATATAGGTGGCAATCTATTGTCATACTTCATCTCCATCAAAGACTCAACAATGATATGTAGATCTGACAGAAGTGATCGTATCCGCATCATCTCAATAAATGTTTGGGCCATTGCCCAATATTTAGACTCTACACTGGACCTGGAGACAACAACCTACTTACTCTTCCATGTTACTAAGTTCCCAACCACATAGGTACAAAAACTTGTAGTAGGCTTCTTGTTGGCAATTGTATACCACAATATCTAAGGAGGTGCCTTTTGTAAACAAAATTCCCTTCCCTAGGGAACTTTCCAAGTATTTTAGTACCATCATAGTAGCATCCTGATATTGCTTGGTGGACCTGTCCGTAAACTAACTCAACTTCCCAACTACTAAAGAAATATATGGTCGTGTGATAGTTAGATAAACGAGCTTCCCAACCAAACCTCTATACCGACAAGTGTCAACTAGCTTGAACCACTCATCATACAAGTGTGCCTTCAAATCTATAGGAATATTTGCTAGTTTGGCCCCTAAGATGCTCGTCTCCTATAGAAAATCAGTGGCATACTTTCTCTGAGATAGAATAATCCCTCGTTTGCTGCGAGCAACCTCTATCCCAAGGAAATAGCGAAGTGGTCCTAAATCTTTGATGACAATTTTTCATAAGACACTTCATATTAGCGATGCCTTACTCATCATTACTCATAAGAATGATGTCATCAACGTACACTAGCAGGGCCACCAATTCCCGTCCAGTCTTATGTACAAATAGAGAATGAACTAACAAGGAACTGCAAAATACTAATGTCTCAACAACTCCTGATAACTACTGAAACCAGGTCCTAGAGCTTTGCTTTAAGCCATAAATCACCTTGCGTAAACAATATAACTTGGAACACTCTCCCTAAGACTCATAACCCAGTGGTTGCTATATATAGATTACTTTCTGTACATCACCATCCAAGAAAGTATTTTTGACATCCAACTGATGTAGTGTCCAATCTTGCTAAACAACAACAAAGACAAGGATCCGGAGATTCCAGACAGTGGGCAGGCATGCCACTGAGAAGGTATCAAAGAAGTCAAACCCCATGTCTATGTGAAGCCTTTAGCAACCAGGCAAGCTTTATATTTGACAGTAGTACCATCTAAATTATACTTGACAGCAAATGCTCACTTGCAACCAACTATGGTGGCTCCCGGAGGGAGTTCTGTAAGATTCCACATGTGGTGAGATATGAGGGTAGACATCTCATCCTCCATGGCTTGTTGCCACTTTGGATCAAGAAGTGCCTACTAATGTGAAGTGCGAATATAAGTAGCAAATAGAGCAATGCAAATTGTCTATATGAGTTCCCAAGACATGCTATAGATACCAAGCTGGAAAGTGGATGCCTGATACAACTCTAGGAACGTTCTGCACTGCAATGGGCGATCCAAATCTGCGGATAGTTGTGGTTGAATATCAAATGGCACTAGACATGGAACATTATCATCCACCTACTAAGTGCTTGGAGTATCACTAGTCACCACATCATCAGGCCATAAAACATCGATACTCACTTGAGGCGGGGTTGGCATTGGCTCAAAAGGGAAAAGATGAAGTCTATACACAAAAGGAGGATCACGAAATCTGATAAGCTTAGAAACAAGGATAGCCTCCAAAGGAGGAGGAATAGGCATAAGTGTCATGCTAGGAACGTCATGAACCCGTCTCCTAGCAATGGAGAAATAAGGTACAAACTCGTGGAAAGTCACATCAACACTAACATGTGATGCCAATAAATGAGATCATAGCAATGATACCCCTTCTGGGTACGCAAGTACCCCAAAAAAACGCACTTAACCAACTGAGGGGTTAATTTGTCATAGCCAAGAGTAGAGATGTGGAAAAAGGCAACACACCCAAAGACATAAGGTAACACATGAACAAGCTCCCGTCTAGATACAAGATCTGTAAGGGAATTTACTCATGTATAGCAAAGGAGGGCATGCAATTAATGAGATAACAAGCAGTTAATACTGCATCACCCAAGTAGAAGGCATACTGTTATGGATTAACAAAGTTCTAGCAATGTTCAAGAGATAACGATGCTCAGACTCTGCAACCCCATTCTGCTGAGATCTATGAGGACAAGTGATCCGGTGTATAATGCCCTACGACTTATAGAAATCACGCAAGTTTTGTGTACAAAATTCTAAATCATTGTCAAAGCAAACAATTCTAATAATTGCATCAAATTGAATCTTTATTTCCAAAACAAAATTTTTAAGAATGAAGCTAAAATTAGACTTCTTCAAATGAAAAGCCTAAGATAACTTGAAAAAATTGACAATGACAAGATAGTACTAGTGACCCAGCCTATCAGAAACACAATTGGGACCCCAAACATCAACATGGACCAACTAAAATAATGCCTATGACCCAAGATTCTGACTAGTATGGTACGTACTACAATGATGCTTCCTAAGATGACAAGCATCACAATTGATAACAGTAGTAGCGGATATCTGAGGAATGACATGATGGAGCCCGTCCAGAGATAGGTGACCCAAATGAAGATGCCACTGAAAAGATCCAGTTGAAGAGGTGACCTCACCAAGATTAGGCACAACAAAAGGAGATTGGAATAAGCGATAGACTCCCCCCTCTTCACGGTCACCATTAATCATCCTCCCCATCAGGATATCCTAAAATGTATACGTGACAGCATCAAATGCAATCCAACGGTTCAATTCTTTAGTGATTTTGTTAATTGAAAGTAAACTAATTGGAAAATCAAGAACAAGCAAAACATCAGGCAATCTTATGTTGGGAGCAGCAGTAACCTCCCCCTAACCACTAATGGGAGAATGCCTCCCGTCTACCACTTGTACTGTATGCCAAGGGGGAACTAAGCGAAGATGATGGTAACGTCGTCGCTCTTCACTCAAGTGGCATGGTGCCCCAGAGTCCACTAGCTAATCTGTATCACAAAGCTCATCAGTTTGTGTAGAGAGCACAAGCTATATATATGCCTAAAGAGGTGGCAAGCGCAGCAGTATTAAAGGCAAATGATGTGGCCAGGGTAGCCATGTCAAAGGCAGAAGAGGTATCTTTAGAGAGTTGGGAGAGACGCTGAAGTAGCTCATCATAATCAGATCAGGGTACTAACACTGTCTCTGGGTTGCTCTACTGTGGTAATTTCCTGAATGGCAAATAGTGATTGTCCATGCTTGATCCAACAAGTACTCTCAATATGACCAAGTTTCTCGCAATACGTGCAAGATAAGCATCCTCTGCCCACAACACCAAACCCTCTCCCCTCCCTCGGGTAGAGAGCACACCGCATCCACAGCCTTAGGCAACAACCAAGGTGAATGTCTGCACTATAGATTCCTTATAAGTGAGACAAATCCAACTCATTCTATTGTATGCTTCATCAAGACTAGAAAGCTCTGCCAAGGTGAGCATCTAAGAGCATGCAGCCAAATATTCAGGCCCCAAACCAGCCAAGAATTGTAAGTTTGCAGCTTCCTGATGATACACCTTTTGTGCGTTACAGGTACATATTGGGCGACGTGCATTGTACTTCTCCAAGAAGGCCTTGAACATTGAGTAGTGCTAGGACAGGATGCAACCTTCCTAATGAAGGTGCAACATCTCACTGTAGATCTGGAAAACTCAACTAGAATTCTTCTCATGTGAATAGGTGTCTCTAAAGCTATCTCACATCTCCTTGGTCATCTAGTAGTACATAATCTCATCCCCTCTCTTATGGATGACCAAGCTCATGATCTTCGCACGGATCATGACATTATCCTTCTTCCACATGATGTTCTTGCCACTCTTCTCGGCTCTGGTTGAAGTAGCACGTGCTCCTTGTCATAACCCTCCACAATCATCAAGTCTATGACCATCAAACATAGTTGGTCTCATCTAGCTTCACTAAAGGACCAAAGAAGGGGCTCTTGTAAGCCCTCACCTCTGTAGCATGCTTCGATGTCAACTTTAAAGAACTCTCGGACACCATCGTCTCTTCAACTAGGACCCGAACCAATAAGAGAATGTGAAATCTAAATTCAAACCATCAAAAAACAAGATATGTAGTCACCTACGTCCCATATAAGGCAAACCAAACCTTGCGAATCAAATTATGGAGCCCCTAAGATCTATCGAACAACCTAAGGCTACTCAAAAGGCAACACCATGCCCAAGGCGACATTGAAGGTCACCACACAGCCCCTACATGACACTGCAAGGCAATGCTGGACTAAAGCAGCGACACTACTCCTAGCAGCGATGAAAAGCAACATTATGAGGCACTAGCGGCGCTACTAGGCTGCATAGGAAGGCCTAGTAGCACCGTTAGGGGCCTATTGAGCACCGCAAAGGACTGTAAGTGGAGGGGAAGTCCCGACCACATGCTAGAGGAGATTGGGGCCTTCCTTGCTGCAGATCTCCACTAAGAGAGAGATCTGGTTGGTGGCAGTGAGATGGTGCTATCACTGATTGCAAACAAGGCCACTGCCCAGCCAAGAGGCTGGTGGTGACAGCAGTGGTGGCTTGGATCTCTTCTCCAAGTTAAGGTTAAGATGTTCCTTTGTGGAAGAAAATAGAGATATGGGATATGGAACACCATCCTAAAACCACTACTCTGATATCAAGTTAAAAGAAACGAGAGAATTAATTTATTGTGAAACCTACATCCTAATATATAGAGATGTGGATAAAATATAGAGAAGTCCATATAAAATAAAGAAAACATAAAAGAGGGCACTTATTACACAACAATTCATATCTTAGGTACATTGGTTATATTCACTTAAATTGAAAATGTAAATCCATAAAAATAATAAACCAGAAACTCATAAGTGAGATGTAGTCATAAGGGTTGAAGATTACTACTTGGTATCCTGGGCTTAAGCAACGAGGGTGGTTGCCTTAAATGCCTTAGGCTCAAACCCAACAAGTTTACAGGATTAGTTTTGCTCAATTAAGCTCAAGCTTAGGCCTGAATAGTTGAAAATTGTTTCAAGGCTCAAGTCCCTTTGAAAAGAGGAAAGCACCACCTAAGATGTGGAACCACCACTAATAAAGACAACTAGGAAGAAAGAGCTACACAAGAGATGGAGCTACCATTCCTACCAAAAGTAAAGCAAATAGGCTGAATTGCAAGAGGGAGTTTTACTTTTACATAGAGCAGGAGAGATTCTAAAACCCTAAAAAATGAATCTGCAACGAAAACTCATAAACTTGGGTAGTGAATTATAAAGGATTAAAAATTATTGATTGATAATTTGAGCTTCAGCATTTTGAATGATTGCCTAGGTTTCATTGAGGGTCCATGAGTTCATACTCAACAAGTACAAACACAAGTATCCAAAAAAAAAAGAGCCACATCGATCAAATCATCACAGAAGAATCCATGTATTTCTGTTGCAAGAAAGAATCAATGACCTAACAACATTTTCAATGTTGATGGCAGCACCTGCTAAAGCGATGGTAGTAGCTCTAGCTCCTATTAATTTCGACCACTCCAGCATATTTCAATTATGATCTTTGCTTGCTTTTTCTTGTTTATTTTGGAATAAAGGATTGTGGAGGCTGCAGTGGCATACACAAAAATGAGATAGCGCCAGACAGGCCATGGAGATCCCAGGCCATGAGTACTCTGCTTCCTTCGGCTCCACACCAGGTTTTTAGATGAAGGTTTTTACACTTTCCGGTTATCTTGTTATAAGTTTCCAGGCTATTTTCTGCTTCATTAGGTACAATTCCGATGAAAGTAAAAGGTCAAAAAATCTCTGGCTAGAGTCACCATGAAAGCAAGCTGACAAAGCAGAGTCAACATAATCAAGAAGAAAATGCCATAATGGCAAAAAGGCATAATCAGAATTACAGGCAGAAGGTACTAGTAGATAGAATCTTCTGATTCAACCTCCTATTATACAAAAAGAACCATGGCAGCCATAAACCTACAAAACCTGACAGACATCAAGCAATTTCCTCCAGTTCTGTAACTTTTTAATGGGTAAATTTCATGTTGCTGCCACAATATGCACATGTTTATACAAAAGAGTGCGCACTCATTTTAATTACCTTGTAAGTCCAAGGGTTGGACGACAAGTCAACAGTTCCATTCTTGAATCCAGAAATCTTGACACTTGTTAATCCCGCTCCAACCCATTCATAATATGGTCCTGCATTCTTAGACAAGGGGAATAGGAAAACAAGGAAAGAGAATTTAAGCAGGTTTACATATGATAACAGAACAGAACAAGCACAGTAGAAAAGCCGCCCGAACCTCAAATCCAATTTAGATGCATATTTGGCAATCATATTTTCTTTGTGGATCCAATAACTATTAGCTTACAAATAAATCCAATCTTCCAATTAGTGTTAAGTCCTTTGCTGTAATCCAAGATTCAGTATTTTTTGTCTTTTACCAAAAATTAAATTTTTAAACCAGACCTCTTTTGACAAGCTTTGTTCAAACAAAATACTCAATACTAGTAGACTGTGTCTAAAAAACATTCTTTCAGGAATGAAACGTCTGTTGAACTTGAAAAGTCAAAAGTAATGCATCCATGTCAACAATGACTGCCCATCTGGAGAAATCAAGTTTCTTTAAAGGCATCTTCAATTAGCAGCCAGCAATAAGGCATTTCCACATTATACTATGGGCTTCCAGGTTATAGATAAGGAATTCTTACTTTTAAACCCACTGTCATGCTTAACAAAGAAATTTTGTTTTCTCCTGGTTTCAAGGAAATCAGTGTTTCCAGGGAGAATGATGAATTTGAACCATGTCCAGAAGCGCTAGCTGTACAATATGAATAAGTGTAAGTCAGGTATCTATCTGATACCATATACCTCGTAAAGTGTAATGCCCGGCTCAACAACTATAGAAACATAAGCATGCTATATCAGAGAAAGAAATTTGACATGAAAGCAAGTGCTTTTCTATGAAAATAACTTTTAATTAAACATAAAGGGAGAGGCAATTGTGAAGTAACAGATGACCATCATCCATACAAGAGGATCTATATTGAAAGGGAAGGTAAATAATGCAAACTAAGTTCTTAGCACTTTGCAGCCATAGCAGGAACCAAAATGCATGAAGAAAATTGTTATGGAGAAGTCCTGCTAAAATTTATGGATGAGGTCTTCTGGAGTTTCCAACTTGAAGATACCAAAAAATGCCTAATTCACAACATTCTAAGATATCGGCTCATGTTGACTCTAAGTAGTTTCTTTAAAGTAATTGGCATTACTTTCTGACCATAATTACTACCAGCACACGTCCAACAAATGAAAGCTTGGGAAGCCCACTCAATATTCTAGTGATTGTACCAATCAAAAAAAAATATTCTAATTATTGAGCAGTTGACCTATTACCATAGGACAAGTTTGCAAATTGTTGGAAGATATAGGTCTGTTGAAATTAATGGACCTTGCATGGCCCCAATTGCACTTGCCTGCTTTGGAGTGCCAAGGGGTGAAGGTAGGTCTGTATCCAGAGCGTCATGTAACCATTTATACTCAAAGAAGAAATAATAGAAGATCCTCCAGGGGCTTCTCCCATGGTTCTTCCCTTCTCATGAGAGGGGTTTTCCACATAACTTCAAGCTTTCTATGTCATGCTCCTGGTGTCATATTTGATTTATTCCTTTTATTTATCTCTACAATCGTTCCTAGAATACTTGTTCCTTAGAATGGTGGTTCAAGGGCTGGTCTATCACAATGGTGGCAGTAGGGCCGCAAGGGAGGAACAGCAGTGGCAGCAGCAATATAGGGCCATCAAGTGGAGCAACGGTGACAAAGGGATTTCATGGAGGAATTTGACAGAGGTATTTTTTGGGGCATTATCTCTCTTGGCATGATCAAAATTCAGGGTTGTTAGTTGCAGATTCGGAAGTATCAACTGGTCAAGATAACTACTGACTTATTAAAGATCCTTTTTGTTTGACATTGCTCCAGGTATTTTTGGTCCCTTTTGTCATCAATTGCATGTTGTAGTTTGGGCCAAGTTTGTGGTATTGTGTTGTGTGTAAGGTTGGTCATTCTTGTTCCCATTAAAAAGAAAAAAAAGGGGAAGAGTAGACAAATGAAAAAAAAAAGGAGGGTGAAAAAAGGTAGCATTATTTGTGCTTTCAAGTTTTTTAAAACACACAGAGAGAGAGAGAGAGAGAGAGGAAAAAAAGGGTGAAAAAATAACAAATAAAAATAGAATGCATTGTGATTTCTCCTTCAGTAGTGGTACATCAGATCAATTGTGCTGGTCGTTTGTGAACATGGTAATTGTACAAGCTGAGATCTACGATAGTAGTGGCCTCACAGAGGAGGCTACCTTGAATGCCAAGGCGATGACCATTGTGATTTGGTACAAATCTAGATCGGGCAATGGCCCCTTCTGGTGTCATGATCAGGTGATTTGTTGACTTTGGTAATTTGGTGTATGAGGCACCAGTCCTAGTGGAGGCAATGACCTTTTATGTGTGAAGCAGGTAGTCAAGACCTGCAGTGGCAACGATCCTGCATTTTTTGTGGTGAGGTGGTGGACCGTTGATGTTCCAAGTTCATTCAACAGGTGGATCATTTGTGACGCAGAGGATCTATGTGGTAGCATGAAGAATATCAAGACTAGTGATCAGAGGTTGGTTGGTGTCCAAACATGATTGGTGTAGAGATTTCTAAGGCAGTGGTTTTTCAACTCAACACAGATTTTCTAGCATTTGTACGTCAGTTATTGACCACATCATCAGCATGGCTTGTAAAGCATCTTGTTGTCAGCAAAGCTAGTGGATCGTAGCCGATATGCATTGTTGTTTTAAGTCATTATCCATGAGTGGGTGTTCTAATCATTGCAAGCTGGGCATTTATGCTTCACTCAAGCATTTTGTACACAATATGAGGGAGCATGTTGGAGGATGTATGCATGTTGAAATTAATGGACCTTGTGGTGACCCTATTGGATAAATTATGTGGGTCTTGGGTTAAGTCCCACCTTTCCTATTTTGGAGTGCCAAGTGGTGAGAGAGGTCTATATCATGTATCCACTTGTACTAGGAGAAGAAATAATAGAAGACCCTGTCCATAGGGTCTTCTCCTGTGGTTTTTCCCTTCTCATGAGATGTGTTTTTCATGTAAACTCAAGCTTTCTATGTAACGCTCTCAATGTCTTATTCAATTTATTCAGTTAACTTATTTCTACACAACTCTTACCATTCTCAAAGAAAGCAGGGAACCATCAAAGCACATATTAAACAATCCATAAAAGTCCAATATAAAATTTGCATGTGATTTGCTCAACTCAAATTTATAACATTACTCAACGTAAACATATAGAAACTGCTAATGGGGAGGATCGTTACTCCTACTGTTCTGACTATGTTACTCTTCAAATTTAAGAAACAATGTCAGGTATTAAAAACTGAGGAAGTGTGATCAGATTGAAATCATCGGCATGCAAGTTGAAGCTTGTATTGCTGGTTACTTTGTAAGGCACTATTTTATTTCAATAAGCTGAGTTACTTCCTGAGGCACTATTATATTTCATTAATCTGAATTGCCAACTATCTCTAGTCTAGTCTAACCTTGAAGTACTTGATTCACGAAAACAAGGACAGCATGCCCCATCGATTCTATCATGAGGATTGGACGGCTATCGCTGCTGAAAAATCCTTCAGTTTGGTCAACATAAAATCTGAAAGTACATATAAAACATGATGTCATCTAAAAGTCAATGCAATTATATATATATATAATAAGCACAATGTCTATGTAGAATCATCTGGGCATGGATGACAAGGTGGTTTGATTTTAAAAATGTAGAATGTAACTTAAATTCATTTCCCATTCTGGAAAGCTCCTTCATATTCTATAAGTAGCATCTATATTACCAAGTTGATATTTTTCAACTGACAAAGCTCAGTTCCCTATTTCCTAGCCTGCAGGAAAATATGTCACTTTGTTTCAAAAGATATTTTTTGCATAGTGTAATCAAGGCAGAATATCAAGCCTCTTATGTTCAGATTGTAAATCAATATCGTGTTTCTTTGTGCCTTTTAGTTGTTCTTGAGTACTGTTGTTTACGTTGCCCACCAAGTAAATAAGAGAATAGGGTATCTCTTTTTTTTTCCTTCTTGGAAAATAAGAAGAGTTTCTAATGCAAGATAAAGTCTTGTCTTCTGTAGTAAGCTGTATAATAGCCCTCCCGGAGTTCTGTGTATACCACCATACATCACCATCCACGAACCTTCACCTGCATCCCCGTCCATCCATTGTTCACACCTCATCATTCCTCAACCACTATAGCCATTAGGAATTTTAATCCAATATGAGTTCTTTTATTCCCCAACAGCATAGATAATTTAACATAGTCGCACACGAGCAACTATAGCCTTTTCATTAGAAAAAAGGTGATGTGGAAACTGTGAATGGCTAATCACATAACATCAACAACAAGCTTGCTGTTTTAAGACTGCAATGCAGAGAAAGCAGCAAGCCGTAAAAACACAAAGATAATGCTACCTAATTTATAGGACAACCAACCTAGATATGGCTTTTGGCAAAGGTTGATAAATAACAATGGAACACTAAAATGTGCCACATATTAATTGAATTGCAATTACAACTTAGATATCTGGCATTACTCATGCAAAACTGACCTTGTTGCGTACCAAAGATAATCAGTTGAATCTTTCGTAGTATTGATATGATCGACCAATTCCTTTTTGGTAAAGTCAGGAGTGCCCCAAATACCAGCCTTTTCTACAAACAGTTTCCATTGCACTGCCTGAATGCTCTCCGGGACCATTTCAACAATAGATGATTGATAGTGAACCTGAAAAATCCTCTATTCATGACAAATCCACTGACGAATGATAGGATTGTGAAATAAGCAGAAAATATCATGGAGTACTTTGATGCACAAGTACTGCAAAAAAAAAAAATTCTTGAAGGGGCTTTAACATACAAATTAAATAAACACCACAAAATGTCATTTCCACAGTCATCTCGCATGGTTTAGATGCATATGCAAGTAAATGCAACAGCCAGAGTGAATATTGGAACTCATTAGTAAAGTCATCCAGCAAGGCATGACAAAATGCAGCTTTTCTTCATAATTGCAACGTGTGAGGTGACTTGAGAGTGCCAAGACATGCTTTCCATCTATATCTATATTGAGTAGCCAATAATAAGGACGAGATGGCCTGTGAATTAGGAAACACAAAGCAAGGTAGAATCAAGGTGACGCCAACGACAATAACACAATTTTTTTTGTTAGCGTCATTTTACTAAGATCTGATTAGAGATTATTTCTATATGGGACAGGTACAATGGGGTTTCGTCAAGAAGCAGTTAACTTGGTTCATAGATCATCTTGTTTCTTCTCTGCTTAGATCACCTTGTATCATGCTTGGGATTGAGTAGGAATGGTATCTACTTCTATCTTCCCATAGAAATCAAGAGCAGAAGGCATATGATCTGAACCAATCCAAAAAATATGTGTATTCTAGTTTAATATTGCCGGTCTCTTTTGTTGACAACTTGGAAAGATGATTTGGTGAGCATCACGACATGGATTAGCGAGCATTACAATTAGAAGAAATGAGGCAATCACTTTATTACGAAACACTAATCCTCAATATATAGAGGATTTGGATAAAATATAGAGGGTGCACTATTAATAAGAAAATAATAAAAACACCTACAATAACACAATTCTCAACACTTCCCCTTAAGCTCGAATATAAATGTCAATCATACTCAACTTGATACATCTGTCAAAGGAGATCTTGGGAAGCACTTTGGTAAAGACATATGCAATTGATCTTCAAAACAAAGATGGGTGGTACATAAGAGCTCCCTCTAAATCAAATCTCTAGTATTGCAGCAGTCCACCTCAACATTGCTTGGTCCTCTCATAAATCATGGGATTATTTGCAATGTAAATAGCAGCTCTAGTACCACATCTCAGCTCTAAATTGCCAGCAAGTACAAAAACCAATGATAGACTTTCTGTCCTTAAGGTAGCCTGCATAATTAGCATCTGTGTATGCAATGATGTCTAATGAGGAGCAAGGTTCGAAATACCGATTTCGACGCTGTACCGATGAAATTGTAGGTATGCATTTCGTGGGCATGCCGAAGGCATGCCATGGAAATGCCCGTTTTTCGATGGCAAATTTCGACGATTTTGATGGCCCTCAAAAATGACATTTCGAGGCACGCCGATGCATGCCGACAGAAATGACAGAAATGATTAAAATTTGAAAGACAAGTAAATTAAGATATTAAAAACATATTTAACAAAAAACAATCGTTATTTAAGCCTATATGACAAAAAATCAACATGTGTGTGTGCGTGCGTGTGCTCCCAAAATTCCCTCCAACTCCCACCAGTGTGTGTGTTTTCAGTCGGTCCAATTCCTCAGTTCGAAGAAAAAGTTTCCCTCCAACTTTTCAGCCGCTCCAATTCCCCAGTTCTTCCAGAAAAGTTTCCCTCCAACTTTCCCGCCCAGCAGACGGTCGGCATGCCACCGGTTTCGTCGGCAACTGTCGGCATGCCAACAGTTTACCTGTAAACCGACACCATCCTTGTGTCGACATGGCCCTGCTCCGAAACATTTAAATCACTGATGATGAGCCCTTGGTAAACGAGAGTCCCCTACCAAGTGATGGCTTAAGATACCTGAGAACCATCATGGCTACATCCCAATGCAACTTTGTTGGCCTATCCATAAACTGGCTAAGTTTCCCCATTACAAATGAGATATCCGAGCGTGTAATAGTTAAGTATAGCAACTTGCCAACAAGACCCCTTAGTGTCAATAGCAATATCATCATGTAAGTAAGCTCAAGGATCCATGGGAATAGATGCGAGTTTGGCACCTAACATGCCAATTTCTATAGCATACATATTCTAAGATAGTACCACACCCTGCTTGCTCCTAGCAACTTCAATGCTCAAAAAATATCTAAATGGTCCTAAATCCTTAATTGCAAAGTGATTAGCAAGATAACATTTTAAACCAAAGATCCCCTTAAAGTCATCGCTTGTAACAATAATGTCATACACAAGCATCACAACTCTTCCACAAAAGTTATTTCGTACAAATAGAGAGTAATCTATTGACAGTCGACGAACTCCAAGATTCTCAACTACCTCAGATAATTTTTGAAACTATGCTCGAGGGCTCTACTTTAGTCTATATATCACCTTCCTTAGCCTACACACCTTGGAACATTCCCCCTAAGTCTCAAACCTAGGAGGCTACTGCATATATATACCACTTCCTACAGGTCTCCGTGAATGCATTTTTAACATCAAGTTGATGGAGAGGTCAATCATTCTGCACTGCAACTAAGATGAGAATGTGTGATGACCTAAACCCCACCATCCAGACTAATCAGGTGGAATATGAGACATCGAGTCTAGTATAGTAAGTGTAACACCCTCAAAGATAGTCCCACATTGTAAACTCATGAAAGTGAGTGATGTGATATAAGAATTGAGAATTACTGCTTAGCAACTTGGGCTTAAGCATTTTGGATGATTGGTTGAGTCCATTAGTCCCATACCCAACAAGTTATCAATGCCAATTTTTTTCAATTAACTCGGGTTTAGACCTAGGTCGTTACAAATTGTATCAAAGCCATAAACCAACTAGAAATATAGGAACTAAGTGTTATGCAGGACTAAGTGTTACACCATAAAAGTAATGGTAGGAGCCACCTCTAGAACCTGTATGAGCCACCTCTTGAATCCCAAATCGCCTGATACATTGATTGATTGAACGAACCCTGACAAGGACATTATGATTTCAAGTGGGGGAAGATGACCATTGGAGGTCGGTAGACATTGAAAATTATCAATCGCTCATACATATTTGCATGATGTCTTCAAATTCCTGATTCCATTCAACAGCCACTCTCTAATCTCTCAACTTACAAGCAAACTTCATTAAATAGAACCTTACAGCAACCGTAGTAGGAAAATGGAAAAGCACTGAATTCTCCAAAACACCACGAGGAAAGAACAAATTCCAGTAATAACAGTGTACTTGAAAAGTCTTGATGTATTTAGCTGAAGATTTTCATCACATGATGCTGCAATGACCAACAGAAAAAATACCACATCCAAAAACTCATAAAAAGTGAGTTATGGTTATAAGGCTTGAGAACCACTAATAGGTAACTGGGATTTAAACATTTTGTATGGTTTATCTAGGTTCAATGGGCCCAACCATACAAAATTTTGTTGGGTCAACGTTTGCCAACTTGGGTTGATGTATGCCCAGGTCATTGGCAATGACATCACAGACAAGCGCCCTTTGGCAGGACATAACAGCTATCCAAGAGATGGAACCACCATTGATAATGAAGACTAACTAGGTAACAGTTACTCAAGTGATGGAGCCACAATTATTATTGGGAGTAAAGGGATTGGGTCATATTTAAGTGGGAGAAATTGTAGCAATTAGGAAATAAAATAAATTAGTTATTTGATTAGGTATTTATTAAGTCGGAAGAAATGATTTAGTCTAAATTCCTTGGAAACCCTACATCTCTTTATATATAGAGAGATGTGGGTAAAATACAATGCATGTCCATAAAGAAATAATAAACTACAAATAGCTAGTAACAGAAAGAAAAGACAAGATAAATAGGAGTCTCAACACTCCCCCTCAAGAAGGAACATAGATGTCAATCATGTTCAGCATAGAACAGCAGAAATCAAATGCCGAGCGAGATAAAGGCTTCGTGAACACATCGGCTGTCTGATCCTCAGATGCCACACAAGTAGTACGCAACAAACCATGTTGTATAAGATCTCTGGTATAGGACGGTCTACCTCTACGTGTTTGGTGCGCTCGTGGAACATTGGGTTGTTGGCTATGTAAGTAACTGCCCGATTGTCACATCGCATCTCCTTGGGCTCCTCAATCTGGACATGCAAATCATGCAAGAGAGACCGTACCCAGACCATCTCCGTAGCAGTCTGGGCCATTGCCCTAAACTCTGACTCTGCACTAGAGCGAGAAACTGCCCCCTGTTTCTTGCTCCTCTAGGTAACCAGATTACCTACCACAAAGGTACAAAAATCAGTGGTGGATTTCCTTTCAAGCACACATCCCGCACAATCAGTGTCGAAATATCCTATCACTGTCATAGGCAAGCCTTTCTGAAAGAGAATACCATGACCTGGTGCTTTCTTCAAGTATCTCAGCACCTACATAGTTGCCTCTCCATAAATTGGCTAAGTTAGCCTATTGCTAAGGCAATATCTGGTCTAGTGATAGTCACGTACAACTTGCCCACAAGTTGTCTGTATGCTCTGCTATCTACTGCTTCTGTCTCCTCATCATGAAGATGTGCCTTGGGGTCCATAGGAATATTGGCTGGCTTGGACCCCAACATACCTGTCTCATGAAGAACATCCAACGCATACTTGCGTTGAGAAAGAATAATCCCATCTCTCTCCTAGCGACCTCAATCCCCAAGAAATATCTAAGTTCGCCCAGATCCTTCATAACAAATTCTTGTGCAAGAAATTTCTTGACTTGTCTTATCCCAACCTCATCATCGCCAGTGATAATCAAGTCATCCACATAACCAGTAGAGCTACTATGTCATTCTCTGTTTTCCTGACAAATAGAAAATGAGCTGAAGAAGACCTTTGCATCCCCATCCTCTGCAATACATCTGAGAGTTTCTGAAACCAGGCTCTTGAGCTCTGCTTTAGGCCATAGATGGCCTTCTGGAGTCTGCAGACACTCCCCTCAAACCTCAAAACCTGGAGGCTGCTGCATGTAAACTTTCTCTTGAAGATCACCATAAAGAAAGGCGTTCTTCACATCAAGCTGATATAACTGCCAATCTCTGTGGGCAGCAACAAAGATGAGTACCCGAACAGTGGCAAGTCACGTAACGGGAGAGAAAGTATCAAAGAAGTCTACTCCATATGTCTGAGTGAACCCCTTTGCCACCAACCTGACCTTATACCTTGAAATTGACCCATCAGGGTTGTACTTCAAGGCAAAGACCCATCTAAAGCCAACAAGTCTCGCGTCTGTAGGAAGTGAGATGAGATCCCAAGTCTGTCTGCTCCAGAGTGCTGTCATCTCATCCTCCATAGTTTGACGCCACTTTGGAACAAGCATGGCCTGCTGGTAGGTAGATGGAATGGATGAAGTTGTAAGAGCATGACAGAAGCTACTAAATTGAGAACCAAGATCATCTGTAGCCAAACCGCCTGCAACCCGATATCTAGACTCACACATGCGGGATGCCTTCCTAATGGCAAGAGGAAGATCATACTCATCCGGTATCTCTGGCTGAGTCTCTATAGAGGGAACCTCACTACTATGGTGATCTGCACTGTAGGGGGATCAGGTCTAACTAAACGATCACTATCACCAGAACCCATCTCAACTGCTTGTGAAAGATCAGTCACTAAGGTAGGCAGAGGCCTCTATAGTGTCTCATGAGGTCTACTATATGTCTGCAGCAGACCATATAATCTCTAGTAGTCATTCACGGGGATAGTAGACTTTGAAGAAGTCGGCAGAGGTGTGGAGATCGGAATCGTCTCAAGTGGAACTGGAGAAATAGGCATGGAAGCAGCATCAACATGAACACTCGTCTGTCCAGCAACGGAAAAGTATGGCGTCGTCTAATGGAAAGTCACATCAGCCCTGATATAATGCCTGTGGTGGATGGGATCATAACATCCATATCCTTTCTGACTCCTGGAGTAGCCTAAGAAGACGCACTTAACAACACGAGGCAAGCTTGTCACGACCTAATGATGGCACATGGACAAAAGCAACACACCCAAAGGTCTTGGGAGACACGTGAAAAAGCTCACCATCTGGATGTAACAGAAGAATCGATATCTACTCATGACGAACTGAACTCGACATCCTGTTAATGAGGTAACACACTGTAAAAACAGCATCCCCCCAGTATCTCTGTGGAACACTGTGGTGAATAAGTAGAGTGCGGGCAATCTCTCCAGGTGTCTGTGTTTCCTCTCTGCAACCCCATTCTGCTGTGAAGTATGAGGACAAGTGATCTGGTGGATAATCCCATGAGTTTTGTAGAACTCAGTAAGTCTACCAGTGCAGAACTCGAGGGCATTATCTGTCCGTACAATCTTCACTGTAGCAAAATATTGAGTCCAGATCTCCAAAAGAAGCGTCTCTATGGCACGTCCAACATCTCCCTTGGTCTTCAGAAGGAATACCCAAGATACTCCGGTGAAGTCATCAACAATAACAATATAATACCGATGTCCCATCCTGTCTGGAACTCTACTTGGTCCCCAGACATCCATATGAAGTAACTTAAAAGCAGCTGCTGATCCAGGAGAAGCACTGGCAGGAAAGGAAGATCGTTGGCAAGCATAACATCTAATAGTAGTAGCAGATGAAATATGTGAAATCACCCTCCTAAGGTGATCCAGAGGCATGTGACCAAGACGAACATGCCACTGTAAGGCACTCCCACCATCGTACCTGCTAGCTCCTGCAAATGGCTCCTGATCAAGGTGATAAAAGCCCATTTTCCTCTATACCTCTGGCGACGGTCTTCCTAATGAACTTATCCTGAATAATACATCTAATGTCATCAAAAATAACCCTACAATGAAGATCCTTTGTAACTCTACTCACGGATAGCAGACTCATGGGAAACTCCGATACATATAGTGCTCTCGATAACCGCAACATAGGGGTAACAGACACCTCCCCCTGGCCAACAACTGGAGCGTGCCTGCCATCAACAACCTTCACCGTTCTCCCTGGTGCAACAGAACTAAGTGATCGAAAATGACTACGATCACCACAAAGATGCTATAAGGCACCAGAGTCCACCAGCCATCCTATACCATGATGACTCCTATCATGCTCTTGTTGCACCATGCCTGCATATGTCATCATCTTGATCACTTCATAAACTGGATGATGCGGAAGCGGCCATTGCTCTCAAATCCACTGGGAATCCATAGAAATCAGTTCTGAAATGTCCTTCAGATCTATAGAATCACGATCAGATCACAAATTACGTGATTAAACATGAAATCTAAGTGAATAGATCCTCGAAAATCACATTAAAAAAAAAATTTTTTAGATCATGAGAGCCAAGATATTGTCGTGCACACCCTAGGGAATAAATAGGGCCCTAGTGCTACTCTTCCTGACGTAGAGTCCTGTAGGTGACCTATAGGGGTAGAGAAGATCGGTAAACCTCGGTTCTAGTCACCGCAGCACGTCTTCAAGGCCTGCAGGAGATGAGATCAAGGGAGAAGAGGACCCAGTGGTACTAACTGGGCCAAAGTAGCTCCAAGCAAGATGTGTAGGAGGCGACGCTGGACCAAGGGAGGCTAGGTAGCAGTGGTCGATGTCGCTGCAACCCCAAGCAGCTGCGCTGCAAGCGGTGCTGGGTGTAGAACAAACCAATGGCGATGATCAACAAGGCCTACAGGTAGTGTTGCCTCTACCTTCTTGCTTGCTGGCTCTGTTGCTATGCCGCCTCTATCAAATGTAGCATGACTTCTCTAATGGGTCGCCGTTGCTATTAGGTGCTGCAGAATAGAACACCATCATGGAGATGCAAGGCAGATCTCTCTGCACCTCCTTCTGCCACCGTGGAGATGTAGATCAGGCCACCGAACTTCACTATGCTACCGCCGCCGGTACTGAGCAGGTGGGTTGATCCTCACACTACCGCCATTGCTTCGCAGCTGATCGTCAGTGTCGCAGCGGGTCGAGCGTTGCCGCTGCTTGCCTCGCAGTGCAATGGTGCGACCACCTGTGCCACCGCCGCCACGCTGCCTTTCCGTTGTGACTGCAGGGAGGCCCCCTAGAGGTGTTCGACCGACGCACAGAAAGAGAAAGAAAGCTAGGGATTCGGTGGTTAGGGTTTGGAGGCCTTAGGGGTGGGATACCTAGAGCCCCAGTCTATGCCCGTTGCTCTGATACCAAGTCGGAATAAATGATCCAATCTAAATTCCTTAGAAACCATACATCTCTTTATATAGAGAGAGATGTGGGTAAAATACAGTGCATGTCCATAAAAAAATAACAAACTACAAATAGCTAGTAACAGAAAGAAAAGACAAGATAAATAGGAGTCTCAACATATTATTTTTAGGTCATAGGTAAATTTCCATGTATGCCCTTACCTATCTCTATATAAAGAGAAATATGGCCTCTCTTTTCATGTCTAACAAGAATCATTTACCCCCTTAAAAATTTCTACATGGCATTAGAGCATGTTTAATCTCGTGGGAAAAGAAAAAGGGAAGAAGAAACCCTAAAGGGGGGAGACCCTCCGGCGGTGCCGCCAGCCTCCGGCGAGGCACCAGAGAGGCTCTCTCCTCTCCCACATCTCCTCTCTCTCTTCCGCTACAATTGCTACCGTCATCGATGAAGAATATCCCGATGGTGCTACCTCCGACCATGCATCGGTGAGGGACCACATTGGGGGTGGTCGCTAGGGGGCACGTTCCATGTCGACCGTCTTCAGTGGCCCCCAGGTGGGCCACGCCTTACCGTGTCTCCACCATCGCCAGAAATAGCACCCCTCACTACACTCCTAACAACAAAGCTCTCCATCGCCACCCCCACTATCGTTGCCTCCTTCGACTGCCGCCACCTCAGCGACCTCAAGCAAGAGCGCAAGGCCGCCACTGCAGATCACCGCCCTTTGCTCCATCGTCGTCAGACCGCCACCTCTGCCACCGTAGAGGAGAAGGGAAGGGCAGACGCGAGGGATGGAAGGTGGTAGATCTTTGATCTGCGGCAAAGAAGAAAGATGAATATAAAAACCCTCTTCGATTGAAGGAATTCTCTTTTTAAAAAAAATTATTAAGGGTAATTTTGTGATTGAGTCCATCTTTCTATTTTCTTTAAAGTAAAATCTTTTATTATTGGGGCACTTGTTTGTAACACCTCAAAGTATTAAGTTGTCTCAGTTGGATCCTTATATGCTAAGTGGAAGACACAAGAGTTGAAGATGGGAGCATTCTCAAGATGTCAAGAGTACGGGTAGTACTCTCACGCACCTCAAGAGAAACTAACCGTTAACTGGCTTTGTGAGGGCATACAAGAAGAGACACCAAAGGTTGAAGACACGAAGAAGGGACTACCACGTCAACAAGAAAACAAGGAGCCCCCTCAAGATGTCAAGTTGAAGACACAAAAAGGACTTCCACATCAACAAGAGTTAATCTTCACTACCATAAAGATCCAAGTCTTCGTCGTCTCCTGCATCTCGACTTACAGGGGAGTATTAGAAAATAAAATAAATTAGTTATTTAATTAAGTATTTACTATTTTTAGGTCATAGGTAGATTACTATGTATGTCCTTGCCGCCTCTCTTTTCATGCATAATAAGAATCATTTATCCCCCCAAAAATCAACTCAGTAACATCTCCAAAAAAAAACTACTTGATTATAAGAATAGAAAATCACTAATAATAACTTGGATTTAAGCATCTTCAATGGTTGATCGGTTGATCTTAATCTGGATCGAATCCTTATCCAACAAGTTGTCAAGGTCAAATTTTCTTAATTAGTTTTGGATCCATGAGACTATACCGAGGAGGTTATATATGTTTTTGAGTTCTCACCAATACATTGTCCTTTCAAGATGCATACTTCCCAGTCTTGTTTTGAGGCTCTGGCTCGAGTAAGAGATGTTCCTTGTCATGACCCTCCACGATCATCAAGAATGTTTGAGACCAACGAGCATAGTTGGTCTCATCCAACTTCACAATAGGCATGAAGAACGGGTTTTTGTAGTTCCCGCTCTCCTGAGTAGTTTCCGAAGACACTTTGGATGATGAAGAGGCCATGGTCCTCAAAGATACTGAGAAGTCGCCAAAATCAAATCTAAAATAAATGTTTCATATATGTAGAATCACGATCAAATCACGGATCAAGCGATCTAACATGAAATCCAGGTGATTGATTCCTCAAAAATCATGTTAGATGCTCATGAAATCCCTCTAGATGGTAGGAGGGACACGCTAGGGTCAGGAGGGACCCCTAGCAGCCCTCAAGGATGGTAGAAGGCATTGCTTGGGCGGGGCGGTCTACTCCAAACCCACCGGCGACGCTCTTGCCGACCAGTGGGGGCTTTACCTGTTGTCGCCTCTCTCTTCTGCCGCCACTACAAGCATGCCAACAGCAGCAGCACCGCCGCCCTCCCGCTGCGCAACGCCACTACAGGCACCTTGCACTTTGACCCACTGCTACCGCTCACCGCTGCACTCCTGTAGTGAGTAGCGCCGCTAATTGTGGCACCCTACCGACGCTACGACCAGTGGTGGTAAAGAACCACAAAATTATGATTTTTGGTGGGATGGGTTTGAAGGCCTGTTTAGGTGGGATACCCGAGCGCTGATCTAGGATCACCACTCTGATACCAAGTGGGGCAAAATAACAAGTCCTATTCTTAAAGGAAATCCTACACCTCTTTATATAGAGAGAGGTGTTGAGAAAATTACACAAGAGAACCAAACAGAAATATAAACTAAACAAAATAGTCCCTACTAAACATAAAAAATATAAACTAAACAAAATAGTCCCTACTAAACATAAAACACGATAACTAAAGAGTGCGGTGTCTCGGTCGAGTGCCGAGTCAGAGTACAGAGCCATGGCACAGGCAACAACTGAGCTTGTGTGGATCAGATATGTCTTACTTGAGTTACACGTCAAAGTTGAGGAGCCCATGGAGATGAGATGTGACAACAGAGCACTACCTACAATAACAAACAATCCTATGTTTTATGAGCGTACGAAACATGTAGAGATTGACTATCACTATACCACAGATACGATCTAGAGCGAATTTCTCTTCACCTCATCTGTTGCTTCAGAGAACCAGACTGCAGATATGTTTAACAAGCTTCTTGCCAGATCTGCTTTCGAGACTTACTGTGACAAGCTAAGTATGATAGATATCTATGCTCCAGCTTAAGGGGGAATTTTGAGCTCTCTAATTATTTTGTTTTATGTTTAGTAGAGACTATTTTGTTTAGTTTATATTTTTTCCTGATTCTCTTATGTAATTTTCCCAACACCTCTCTATATAAAGAGATGTATGATTTCCTTTGAAAATAAGACTTGTTATTTCGTCCCACTTATGTGATTTACAATTACTAAGAAAATAGAAAGTAAACAGAAACCATTATTGCTTAGTTGGATTGTGTAATTTGGCTAGATGCTATCAGTTTGATCTTACTATTTGTTGAGTTGTATACGAGGAAATGGTGTATCCGTTTACTCTCAAGTGCTATGTATTGTCCGAACCTGAACCTCACCTTTTCCCTATCCTAGTGAAGATAACCCTAGAAGCTAGTAGATGCTGAGGTGTGTGCTCTTTGTGATCTTTCCATCTTGTTATAAAGGGTTTTCCATGCAAACCATTTTCTACCGTGCTTCTGTGTTTGTTTCTACTATAGGTGCTCATTTATACATGGTATCGAAGTCCTGGATTCTATGGATTCTAAAGCCAAGGAGATAAGGTGTTGAAGGCCTTCTCCTGTGATCTTGGTCATAGATGTTGCAAGTGGAGATCATAATTGAAGGCATGAAACTATGTATGAAGAATTGAATCCAGCCATGATTGGAAGCTATATAAAGAATTGAATCCAAGCACAATTAAAAGCGACGTCCCTTTCAAAAAACGATTGGAAACCATATATAAAGAATTGAATCAGATGAATAATATAAATAAGTGGAAGAAAAATAATATAAAAGCATAAATAATGAGAGTACTTGGGTTTACAAGAAAATCATACTCACAAAGAGTAAGGAAAAAATCACAAGAGAAATACCCTATAGGCATGTGTTGTTTATTCTTCTCAAAGAAATAAGTGAGGACTACATGCTTATTTATAAACTACCACACTCTACATTCCCCACAACAGACAATGTGATACTAAATGATCACTTACACACAATTCTCTCAACACTCCTCCTCAAGTTAGAGCATGAACTACTCAACTTGTAACACAACGAAACCCCTTTACACAGCAGAACAAAAAACTTTCTCAATCGATACAACTACCTCTCCTCTGTAGACAACTACACTTTTGTTCATGCCTATAAGCTGGTATGTTAATGATGGCACATCAGCGAAGCTGAAGCTTGATGATGAACTGTTGTAGTCAGCTCAGTTGAGAAAAATGAACAACTCAACTTTATTCTTTAACCCTACCTCTCTTTATATAGATAAAGAGGTGGGTGCAAATTACCGTAAAATCCCATGAAGAAAACAAAACATACATAGCACCACATAACACCAATAGAACAAATAAATAGCTAGGCTCCATAACACTACCCCTTAAGCTAGAGCATAGGTATCAATCATGCTCAGCTTGGACACACATGTATCAAAAATGGATCTAGCCAGAGGTTTGGTAAAGATATCAGCAGTCTGCGCCTCTAAAGTAACCTGGGAGGTGAAGATAAACCCCTTCTGAATCAAATCTCTGGTGTAATGGCAATCTACCTCCACATGTTTGGTGCGTTCATGAAACATGGGATTGTTAGCAATATAAGTGGTAGCCCTGTTATCACATCGTAGTTCCATAAGCCCATCAATCTGTACATGTAGATCGCCCAGCAAGGATCTCACCCACATCAACTCTGTCGATGCCTGAGCCATAGCACGATACTCAAACTCAGCACTGGATCTGGACACCGCAATCTGTTTCTTGCTCTTCCAGGTAACCAGATTTCCTGCAACATACGTACAGAACCCTGTAGTAGAATTTCTGTCATCATGGCTGCCTGCATAGTCTACATCAGAGTATCCAACTACGGTCATGGATGTCCCCCTAGTGAAGAGAAGATCCTGTCCTGGTACTCTCTTCAAGTACCTGAGAACCATCATGGCTGCATCCCAATGCTGTCTAGTAGGCTTCTCCATAAACTGACTCAACTTCCCTATTGCAAAGCAAATATCTGGCCTAATAATCAAGTAAAGGAGCTTCCCCACCAGCTGGCGATACCATCTACTATCCACTGCCTCTGCATCATGGTCATACAGTCGTACCTTAAGGTCCATAGGAATATTTGCCGACTTAGCTCCTAGCATACCTATCTTATTTAAAACATATAGGGCATATTTCCATTGAGATAGAACAATACCACGCCTACTACAGGCTACTTCTATCCCAAGAAAATATCTCAATGGCCCTAAATCCTTCATCACAAACTGATCTACCAAAGTCCGTTTGATCTCAACCACACCTATTGTATCATCACCAGTGATAATCAAGTCATCAACATAGACCAAAAGAGACACAATACCTTTTCCAGTCTTTCTAAGAAACAAAGAATGATCTGCAGACAATCTGATGAACCCCACAGACTCTACCACCTGGGAGAGCTTCTGAAACCAAGCTCTCGGGCTCTGCTTGAGGCCATAAATAGCCTTCTGCAACCTGCATACACACTCCTGAACCTCGTAACCAGGGGGCTACTGCATGTAGACCTCCTCCTGTAAATCTCCATAGAGAAAGGCATTCTTCACATCAAGCTGGTAAATATGCCAATCTCTCTGAACTGTCACGGAAATTAAAATCCTCACTGTAGATAATCAAGGCACTGATGAGAAAGTGTCAAAAAAGTCCACCCCATATGTCTGGGTGAGCCCTTTGGCAACAAGTTGGGCCTTGTAGCGTGCAATGGATCCATCTGGATTGTACTTGACTGCAAACACGCATCTGCAGCCAACTACTGTAGCACCTTCTGGAAAAGGTGTAAGATCCCAAGTACCACATGACGTACGAGCAGCCATCTCATCCTCCATGACCTGGCGCCACTTTGGATCAAGCATAGCCTGCTGGTAGGTAGCAAGGATTGATATGGCAGAAAAAGCACGATAGAAGCTCCCAAAAGCTGACCCAAGGCCATCAGTAGTGAGACTACCTGCAACACAATATCTGGACTCACAGGTGCGGGGTGCCCTCCTAATGGCAATAGGAAGGTCGAGATCAGCTATCTGATCCTCCTGTACTGGCTGTGAAGCAAAAAGATCCTCATTCAGGCATCTATTATCAGAGGGTGTCTTATCATCATTCTGCAACCTATATGTGGTCTCCTGAGATAAAGATGGTGAAGTCTGTGTGGCTTCTGTAGGAGGTGGCATCTGAAAAGTTCTATAAGGTCGCTGATATATAACAATGGGTTCAGAGAACTTCACAGGACCGGTCATGGTAAGTGGGGAGTAGAAATAGGAACCGCCTCTGAGGGAATAGGAGGTATAGGCATCGGAGCCTCCGTAACCTCAAGAGATAAACTCTGGGAAGCAGTAGAAAAATATGGAATAGACTCATGAAACGTAACATTGGCACTCACATAGTGCCTACTAGTAAGAGGATCAAAGCATCTATATTCTTTCTGAGTCCGTGAATATCCCAAGAACACGCATTTAACTGCTCATGGTGCCAACTTGTCTCGTCCTGGAGAAAGGTGAATAAATGCAACACAACCAAACGCACATGGCGGTACATGAAAAAGGTACAATATATGCCAAGGTATCTGCTCATGAAGTACTGAGCTAGGCATCCAATTGATCAAATAGCAAGCTGTAAGAACTGCATCTCCCCAATATACCGGAGGCACACTATGGTAGATCAACAAGGTACGAGCCACATCTAGAAGATGTCCATGCTTCCTCTCAGCCACCCCGTTCTGCTGAGAAGTATGAGCACACGTGGTCTGATGCACTATCCCATGGGACCTGTAAAAAGCAGACAACCTAGTGGTGCATAGTTAAAGTGAATTATCAGATCTCACTACTTTAATAGTGGTTGAATACTGATTCTTAACCTCCAACATGAAACTTTCAATGATAGATCCAACATCTGATTTATTCTTCAATAAAAACACCCAAGATAGATGTGAAAAATCATCAACCACTACTAAGTAGTAACGGCGACCCTGCCTGTTTAGTATTCTACTCGGACCCCACACATCCATGTGTAATAGCTCAAATAGGGTTGTCGATCTAGGACGAGTACTCACCAGATAGGAGGAACGACAATGCTTGCCCAACTGACAAGCATCACAGCAAATCTGGGTCGCAGGAGATATATGTGGAATGACTCGACGAAGGCTATCCAAATGAAGGTGTCCACGGCGGAGATGCCATTGAAATGCACTCCCAGGCGTAGAGGATACCTCTCCTCGACATGCAGATGCAAGTGGAGTCTGAGCCAATCAATAAACCCCATGCTTTACATGTCCACTGCCCATCACCTTCCCTATCAATTTATCTTGAATAATACATCCTACTGTATCAAATATTGCACAATAATTAAGTTCCTTAGTAATTTGGCTGACTGAGAGAAGACTCATAGGAAAGTCTAGAACATACAAAACATCAAGAAATCTCAACATAGAAGTTACCGGTACCTCGCCCTAACCTACCACCTTGGAGTGTCTGCCATCTGCAACCTAAACAGTCCTGCTAGTTGGTAGTGAATGAAGATGGGTAAAGTAAACCCGATCTCCACTGAGGTGCTGTGAGGCTCCTGAATCCACAAGCCATTTTGAGCAATTATGATTCCTGCTACGTGCAATGGAACTCAATTCGCTTGGTCCCTTAAGTATATCGTGATGATTATGACCTTAGAGTAGTCTCTCTTACTCACACCGGGCAATCATCATAGTGTCATCTCTCAACTCCTAAGTGGTAGAATACCCCTAGGAATAGGCTGAAAAAATAGGTTTTTATACTTCCCAACCTCTATAGCGGTATCCAATGACATTTCTGACAATCCTAATAATGCCATTATGCCTTAAGAGGAAGGATAAACCTAGAAAATAGATCTGAATCACCGATTTCAAATCATGAAGAAAGTCTGAAATATAGAAGATGAACCCCTTAATCACGAGATCCAAGCATACATCACCTGGAGATTAGATCAAAGGCCTCAAAGGAACCCCTGGAGCCAATGGAGGCCACACTAGAATGTGGAGAACCATCCTAGCATGGATATCCAGGAGCGCCTACCCTCCTTGCCACTGAAAAGAGGGCCAACCTATTGATCTACCGCCGCTGCTAGCCTGCTAGTTCACCAGCGATCTGCTAGGCTGCTGCCGGTGGTTCAGAAATGGCGCTGCAAGACCCCAAGGGCCACCGCAGTGACCTACAAATGATAGGCGGCGACGCTCAGAGGTTAGGGGCGGTGCTCTGAGGTCAGGCGGCGCTGCTCCGAGGTCAGTGGCGATGCTCCGAGGTCAGAGGCTCCGGTCCAGGGCGACACTGCCACCTACAACCGATGAGGCAGCACGAGAGGCTACGCTGTGGTGCCTCGAGGAGCGTAAATCACCACCTGTAGAGGGGCGACGATGCTTTGTGGCACTCGGAGGAGGCTCGCTAGGGCCAGCAACAGCTGCGACCGCGGCAGCACCCTACTAGGGCCGGCGGCGATGGGTGGCTCGCCGGAGCTGCCTCGTGTGGGTGTGTACCAGGAGGATTAGGGTTTTTGGTGGAGGAGTACGAAGGTCTGTAAGAGGTAGGATACCAGATCGCCGCTCCAACACCAAGTTGGGAAAAATGAATAACTAAACTTTATTCTTTAACCCTACCTCTCTTTATATAGAGAGAGAGGTTGGTGCAAATTACCGTAAAACCCCACGAAGAAAACAAAACATACATAACACCACATAACACCAATAGAACAAATAAATAGCTAGGCTCCATAATAAGCTCAAACATAGGCCTCTCCTCTGGAGACTTCGATTGGTGCTGGTGACTTCCCATTCAATATCCCTGTCATAGGCCTTCCTCTGAAAACCTTGAAGCTAGATCTCCCCTCTAGAGTCCACGAAACTGGATCTCCCACATAAAAACCTGATATAGACCCCTCCTCTGAGGACCTCAAAGTTGGATCTCCCTCTTAGAGACCTTGAAACCCTAGACCTCCCAAGGTTGTGATTTCTCCATGTGGTGGCCTTGAACAAAGGGACTCCCAAATAGGGAATGACTATAATAGAATCCACACCCCCTTTCTCCCATGCTCTATGGGAGAAGAAATAAGCATAGAGAAGAATAACAAGAGAAGAGCTTCTCCTCTTTTTCTCTCAAAATTCATCATTCTTTAATCATTTTTTCTTTCCTTCTTTTTTGAGATTTTTCTTCTCCTTTTCTTTCTCTTTTCCTATTTTTCCTTCTCTTTTTTTCTTCAATATTTTCCTCTCCTTTTTTTTACTCCAACTCACCTTTTTTTTTAGACTATCCCCTTTCTTTGTTTCTTCTTCCTCTGTTCCTTTTTTTCTTCTTATTTTAAGAGCAAATAAGAACACCAAATAGAGGGCGAAACATGCAAAATGCCCATAAATACCTTTCTCCTATTCTCCTTAAGAGCTCTCACAAACCCAATCCACGTCGCCAACTTCTCGTCTTGTATGGGAGCTTAGGCTTTGTGAGCACCGAGGTTGAAGGTCCTCGTGGTCGTCGAGGCCGCAAAAGAAAATCTCCACCAACTCATCACAATTGTGCTCCTCTCCAACAAGCTGAAGACCTCCACCACCACCGTGGCCATCTCCCACGGTTCCTCCACCATATGCACCCTCGCTATCTGTTATCGTGATTGAGCGTGAGACCATCGTTGTCGAGATCTTCACTAAAATCGTCTACCACGACACCATCACCAACTTGCACCGTTGCTGCACTTCTTCGTTTCTCCTTCACTATTACAATCAATACTACAACCAAGTTCACCCGAAATCACCAATGTCGTCTACAACCAATCCCGAAATTCTTGCGATTCTTGCAATCCCACGATTCACGCCTTCAGCAGCACCCGTGTTCTCCCCTTCTTCACTCCTAATCGCCGCTAGCAAGGGAAGGCACCGGCTCCCCTTCTCTCCTCGTGGCCATAAGCTCCTTTGCTCATTGCAAGGAGTGTCACCAATGGTGGATTGACCAACTCTCACCACCATCATTGCCTCCACCGATGCGATCACTACCACCTTCGACTCCTCAGGATGAATCAAAGAAATTGAAACTCTGACCAAAATAATGATAAACATAATAATAAGATGAACCTAAGAATCAAGCTACTCTAACACCAAGTTGAATAATATAAATAAGTGGAAGCAAAATAATATCAAAGCATAAACAATGAGAACACTTGGATTTACGTAGAGTTGTGAGTGGGGAGAAAACCACAGGCGAAGCACCTTATGGACACATGTTTCTATTTATTCTTCTCAAAGAAACAAGTGAGAAGTACATGCCTATTTATAGGCTACCAAACACTCTATGTTCCCAAAACAAACAACGTGGTACTAGATGGCTACTTACACACAATTCTCTCAGCAGAATCCAAATGCTATTAGATTAGAAAATGGGAGATTTTGTCAAAGTTCACTTTGAAAAACAGCTCTCTATGATTATATGAAAATAAGTTGAATCAAATCACTACTTCATCTATGACTTGAAGTGTGAAGTATGAACAATGCTATAAACGGGACAAGAAACATCATTTCTCGGACTTCGTAAAACTGTGCTGGAAGCGATTCATCATTGTTTGAGCGGCTATGGGTTCAATTTATTTTTCATGTCTATCATGAACTCCATTCAGAGTCTGGGCTCTATGAAGTGCTTATTTCTGTTCTTTTCTCGGGACCTTCATCCATAGTACTCAGTTGAATCTGGATCATCAAGAAGGAAAGCAGCAAGAAAAAACACTTTACCACTGCAACAATGACCAGCTTGTGGTCAGACAATTTATTACATCTCTCTATCTATTATGCACATTTGCACAGAGCATTAAGCAGACCTCATAAAATAACTGTGTTAATTCTGTCATATTATCATGGTTGCCACAATTGTGTTTTTAGCTTTAGATCATGGCAACGATAACCTGGAGATCGCAAACTGAGCAGGTCCAGTCAATCGGTGCCCCAACGGATTAGTCTGACAGTTGGGTTCATCAACCGCTTCCAACCTCTCAGAATTTTCTCTAATCAATAAGCCTGCAAGTGTGTAATACACTAGTTTCTGATTTATTCTATTCAACCAATCACAGTCTTACCTAACCTTTCAGCCAGTTTCAAGCTTGGTTCCTCCTCTAATTTGTTATTTTGTCCAACCAATCGAAGTTGTTTTTGAATGATTAGAGAATCTTTAAGGTTCAGTCGGGTTTTTTCCTGCCTAACCAATCAGAGCCCTCATTGACCAATTAGACAGTCTACACTTTGCTAAAGGTGGTTTTCCTCATTTCACTCCTTCAAAGCCAGTATCTTTAGTGTTGGAGGCGACAACATTCTACCCAAGTTTTTAGGTCCCCACTCGACCAGATCATGATCTACACAAAGGTACCGATCTCGGTTTCTATGAGGTAATGCAGGTTCTATGGCTTAAATTAAGACCATGAAACAACTAGCAAGCATATTTAAGTTGTAAGCAGCTCAATTTGTGGTCAATTTTAGATACCATTTCAATGGTAGTTAGTTAAGGGTCCTACTTTAGGATCAACTCTTTTTCTTTTACATTCTTCTACTATGTCAAAAGGGAGGTGAAGGACAAAGGCTGGCTTGACCACAGAGAAGCTCAACTGATTCAAATAATGCTAAAGGCACTGCAAATCCACATAATTGGGTGAGCATTATTAAGCTTCATCTGTCTAAAAAATTATAGAGCTTCTTCTGAAAGTGGTATTAAATACTCGAAGAATTGGTTGCCAACACATCTACTTTAGCCTGGTCTTCAGCTGAGTAGACACAGTGTCCCATTTTCACATTAGAGAGAGACCTTGATCAAGGGTTGCAAAGCTCATGACTCTTGCAGCCTTGCATTCACTGCATGCATCCACTGCTCTACTCTAGAAACTGCCTGCTCATGCACAAGCACAAACATGGTAGCAATGGCAAATAGACATGAATGCTCGTTGCATAGGTTTTGATAATCTAGCAAATCATGTTCATAGTCAACAATCTGGTCTTCATGGGAATACCATTCATGTGGAGGTAGACTACCATGTACACAAGACAAGGTCTAAAAGCGGGTATGCATGCTACTCATGTCTCCTCTGAGAAACAGACGACACCTGTGTTCACCACAGCAATTCCTAGATCCACATTTGAGAAATGACATTCCAAGTTGAGCATGATTAACATTTATGCTGCAGCTAAAAGTTGAGTATTCAGATTATTTTCTTTTATTCCACTCTATATCACTTTATGTTTACATGTTTTTTTAGTGCTTGCTGATAATGTTCCACTATTTTATTTATTTTCAGGATTGGGGTTTCTCAAGAATGCAACTCATTTGTGTCTTCTAACACCACCAACCTAAATAGAGATAGCATCCTATATTTTAAAATGACATGGAATCACTTAATATCTACATGCTAACAAACTCAATTACAATCTTATGAGGGCCAAAGAGAGTAGAACGAATGACAAATTTGCAGGATCCAAACTTATACCAGAAAACACAATAAACCAATCATAGATTCATAGATGCATAACTTCGTATGAAGACATTTTCGAAAATTTAGTACTGCAAGTGCATTAAAAGGATAGGAGGCTAGAAACAAAATCAATTACCTTTGCAGTACTAAATGCCACATTCTTGCAATCTGGTAAGATACTAACTGACCAAGCTGGAAGAAGATACGACTTGTCTTGAAAATTCACTACTTTATCATTCTTGTCATCTGTATTTGCAAGAAAGGCAGCACAATTCCCATAAGAATCATTATGAATCGTCGCCTGCAGTAAGCAACACCAGAAATTAATCATAAGTGGACAAGGTCAAAGTTATTGACAACCCTGACAGGTGTAGTCAAGAAGCCGCAGACTAAAAAGACCGACATTTAGATTCAATGATATAAAGCTGGTAGTCTATCATTGACATCCAAAAAATGAGAAGAAAATATACGCCATAAAATTTACTTCTTACCATTGTCTTCAGGTTTCAATGGAACAAATGACTGTTCTATATCACGTGAAAATTACCTCTTGAGCAGGCCCAAGGGTTTCTTGAGTAGTTTCACCATAGAGCAGTGCATGAGAACATAGTTTAACAGCTGCATGCAACTCCTTCAGGTGCCCCCACTTAGGAAGCCTTAACAATCCTGCAAAATCATACCATTAGGAAAGAACAGAGATAGCTATGGGTAATTGTCCTCAGCATTTTAGAGTAAATAGGCTTACCATATTCATCAATTGGAGCATCATAATCATAGCTAGTTGTTATAAACGGACCCCCAGAAGTTCGGTCAAAGTTAGTCCCACCATGGTACTAAAGAAAAATAATAGATGTCTAAGTAAATATAAAATAAAAAGGAGAAGTACATTTTCAAGGAAACTGTATGTACTTTAAAGTGTTCCGACCATGTAATAATTTATAAGAGAGCCACCCTTTTGTAAAAAGCGAGCAACAGAAAATGCAATGTCTTTGGGAGGTCTGTGAGGATTGGGAGAACCGAAAGTTTTGAACCTGAAAAGAGGTATATGCAAAAAGATATAAGATACTGCTAAATTTCCCGGATGTGTATCTACTTAAAGAGCATTTCCATTCTCTTGTTTATAAGAGTTTCACATTCCTGTATACATCATATGAAAGTTTTCATCAGGGTACAGTTTCATTTTTTATGATCCAAGATTGAACTTCCCATGATAATTAAAACTTCATACAGCATTAGTATCCGCACAACATTGAATTATGGCAGTTTATGAAGAATGAAGACAAGATGAGTGCATTACCACCCAGGCCAATTTTCTGTCCAAAATTTTGGCTTGTTTCGAAAATTTGGGGAGAAATTGTCACAGTAAAAAGAGTTACAGGTATTGATCTGCAAGCAAAAGTAAATAATTTAGGTCAAACAACAGTTTTGTTTTAAGGGTTAGGTCAAACAATAGTCATAGGTGTCAATCTATGCAAAAAAAACAAGCCAACTAAAATAGTAAAAAAGAGAAGAAAAAAATAATAAGAAGAAGAAGAATTAAGATGAAAAAAAAAAAGAATCTTCCATCCATTCCATTGGTCATTGTTGATGAAGAAAACAAGAGTAGACATGGATCTATTTAAAAGGTCATACAGCAAGGGCTAGGCAGAGTTTTTTTTTTTTTTATGAGAAGGCTGGCCAGGGAATTCCTTTTATTCGACCTGGGTGTACCATCTAATTTGTCAACAGGAAGATCTTGGGGTTCTAGAGGTATTATGATCAAGTTGGAAAGTAAAATTTGGGGACGAGACAGTTTTCTATGGTAGATAGAACTTTGTGCATATAAAGTGGTTGTCATAAAGGGCATCTGGAGCCTATCTTAGATCACAAGGTAATTGTCCATCATGCTATATGCTGAAACACCTCAACAAAATAAATCCTCTAAAAGGAAGCGTTGTCTAGAAGATGGAATGATTTCTCATTAGTGTGTAATTCCTCTTAAAGAAACCAGGATGGGAACGGTTAAAAGTGGTTTTCTAACATGTTATGTACTGGAAAACACGTGGACATCTAACAATTACAACGACTCAGGTTCCTACCACAGCCTCAGGAGCATCATACTGTTGGCACATAATCCACGGCACACCAATGTTTTGAGAAAGAGCCATATTTGCAGCCCACATTGCATACTGTTTACCCTCACCTCCATAAGCTGCCTCT
Source organism: Thalassia testudinum (assembly GCA_037157565.1). Lineage (NCBI taxonomy): Eukaryota > Viridiplantae > Streptophyta > Magnoliopsida > Alismatales > Hydrocharitaceae > Thalassia > Thalassia testudinum. Next base: position 6,018,409 of record JAZHRO010000076.1, read on the forward strand.
GTATCCCCATATTCATTTTCAATCTGCGTTTAAACAGCAAGGAATCTAAGATACACAATGTTTTGGAATTTCTTCAGGAAATATACCAAGTGCCACGAAATGACATTGGGCACTCAAAAGAAAATCAATTGAACTCACTTGTGCTAAAATGATTGGACCACCCTGTGAAGCAAAGAGTCTCTCTTGCTTCATCATGTTCACAATCAGAGTTGTAAAGTTCAGCGTGTATTTCTGCAGGAAGTGCCTTGTAGTTAGGTGCCTTTACGAAAGTAATGAACAATCATCCTTTCTAGCCACAGAAAGATATCCCTTTCGGGTGAAACCTGTACTGGAGCTCCTCATTCTTTACCCACCTACCTTATAAGGTTCATTGTCAGTTCGGAAAACAATACCAGGAACGTAGTGCAGCCAAACTGGAACTCCACTGCATTGCCACCAACCAAACATTTTAAATTGAGATCATTTATACAATGCAAAAACAAATTGACATCCATGCATAACCATCTCGATGCCTTATCCCCAAAATAACTAAAAGATAATCTACACTAAAAGTTATTACAAAAAAATTACCTCGAGTGATCCCTTTCTTGTCAAAATTAAGTATAATTTGACTACATTGATGTGCATGCCTACTTCTATTTTTGCCTTAGCTTGCCATTTCATCCATGTGACATTATTCCCTCGTTAAGAAATGTCAATTGAAGGAAAACATATTTCTTTGACATCCTATTCATGAAATAACAAATTTGCCTAAAGCCTTCCAAGCCAATTTACATGACATGGCCCTTTTCCAGGGCTCCCTGAGCTAACTTCAGTGGACTAGTTTAGTAGGAAAATAGAATCCGTTAAATCTTATTATGGAAGCCCTACATCTCTTTATAAGAGAAGATATGTGGGAAAATAACATCATAGCCTATAAGAAATAAATAAACATAACATCATTGATGAGTGAGATTCCGTTGTAAAAAATTTGAGTTTGAAAAACTCAAGTCGTTATAAAATTTGTAAGAAAATCCACTACCAAATAAATTTTATCGAAACTCTAATGAGTCCCAAGTCGAATACAGAAAGGCGAACATTTAATTAAAAATAACATTTGGAATTATTATCACAAAGCAGAATAGATTGTTGAAATTAATCTATGTGAGCTAAACTACTTAAAGAATAAATAATAGAAGAAAGAGAGAGAATAATACAAAGAAAGAAGGAAAGAGAGAGAACAAATATTTCATAAGGATATAGTCATGTTCATTACATTAATTGCAAAATTGAAATCTATATTAGAAAGTGATAAAAAAATAGGGATGAGAAAATTCCACCTCAACGACTGCTTGAAAGACGAGCCGTGTTGACGAAGCGCCCGAAAGAAGGTGGTGAGATGCTGGACGAGGGAGAACGGGGCTGGAGGATGGAGGATGAAGCAAGGCAGCGTCGCAGCGGGATTTGCTTACCGAATGGTGGCGAGAAGACAACCACGGGATATTCCACGAAAGGGGTGAGAAGACAAATAAAATTATTTTACTCTAACTCTAGTGAAGCATCCTGGGTATGAGACCAGCTCTTAGAGCTTTGGAGGGGGTGAAAGAAGAGAGGAATGGATAATCAAAATGAGAGGTATGAGATCCTTTTATAGTTGAGGAAAAAGGGCATAAAAGTCATTTTAAAGGCTTTAAGATTTAATATACAACCTTTAGTGACGCATGTAAACATCCCTAAAGACCAACGTTGTTGAAGCCACGTGGAACGAGGTCCCTTGGATCGCAATCGCACGCTCCTTGTGCAACCACGTCACCTGCTTCCTCACCTTTAGCTGTTGCGCACGCAAACCAAGCACCGTGACACGTGGCCTGATTTAGGCCTTCCGATGCCCATCGTGCACTCTAGATCCGCGCCTGCCTCCAGCTAAGATCGTGCCCTGTGCGCATGAGATCACGCGTCAATCCACGCGTTCTCAAGTGATGGCATCTCCTCGCACCCGCGCTACTGATTAGAGGCACCAGCGTGGATTCAAACCTGCGCCTATTGGTTAGGAGCAGCGCAGCTGACCATTGCACCATGCTACTGAATTGTCTCAAAGATGTTCCAAAGGTCCATCACTCGCAACCGTTGGGTGAGAATCCAACAGTCCAGATCGATTGTTGCTTGAGAGAAGAGAATAGAGGCTAGCGACATGGTGTGATGAGGACCGTTGGATGAAGATCCAACGGTCCACATCTAATCTTGAGCTGCCTCTTTGGAAAAGGCATGGTGTGGCTGAGATGATTTGGATGGCTAAGATGGTGTCACATGGCACCATCTTAGCTGTCCATCTTCTTTTGTTCATAGGAGGTGCCACAGATATTATATTGGATCGATTTTCGCATCGTTGGGCTACGATCGTTGATCCAAACCCATCCGTGCAGTTGGATTTGTCATCTGAAGTACGGATTTGCACTACCTTATCCCTTGACCTCTGATCTTTCTCGGACTACATCTGATGCTACGGAAGTCCAATTGGGGCGATCTCAGAGGCGTTGGATTCCGATTGTCTCCTTGATCAGATTCATACGGTTAAATCTTCAATCCAAGGCTCAAATAAATATCGCCCTATCTCCTGACCAAAAAAAGGGCAAATTAACTTATAATTTATACAATCTATTCTAAATGCAGAATGATGCATACTATGCAATTATACACTTAAGAACACGCATAAATAGACAGTTAATGTAAAATAGATATGTCTATATCAATCATCATCTCTAGCACTCAAGCTGGAGCATGAATATCTATCATGCTCAGCTTGGAACAATACGCCTCAAAGGCAGATCTCGCCAGGGGCTTTGTGAAGACATCTACAGCTTGCTCCTCAAAAGTGACACTCGTGGTATGTAACATCCCACTCTGAATGAGATCCCGAGTGTAATGGCAGTCAATCTCAACATGCTTTGTCCTCCCATGGACCATTGGGTTATTGGCTATGTAAGTCGTTGCTCTATTGTCACATCACATCACCATAGATGTATTTAGAGGAACATGAAGATCTAATAGAACTGACTTGACCCAGACCATCTCAGCGGCTATCTGGGCCATGGCCCTGTACTCTGACTCGACATTGGATCTATATACAACTGCTTACTTCGTGCTCCTCCATGTAACCAGATTGCCTACAACAAAGGTGCAAAAACATGTGATAGATTTTCTGTCCCTAGCACAACCAGCATAATCAGCATCAGAGTATGCTACAATCCCCATGGGCGTTCCGTTGCGAAACAATAATCCTCGTCCCGGTGCTTTCTTCACATACTAAGCACCTGCATTGCAACCTCCCAGTGTTGCCTAGTGGGCTTATCCATAAACTAACTAAGCCTACCAACAGACAAAGACAAGTCTGGACGAGTGATGGTGAGGTAAAGGAGCTTACCCACCAGCTGCCTGTAAGCTTTTTTTTTTTTTTGAAAAAGGAAAGGGTAGTTATCCAGAGTGATAACTACCCAAATATATAAATTATAGAATCAACAATCACCACCAATATAACAGGCAAACCCCAAGGCCCCCCACTCACAAGGAATCACACCAAAGATTAAACAAGGAATTAATAGACTCAACAAAATTTTCCACATAGGGTCTCTGGCCCCTGAAGACCACAGCATTCCTGCCCAACCAGATGCCCCATAGCACAACCAATGGTCTAGCCTTCTCCTTCTTTGTACGGAAGACGATCTGTCCAACATCACCTCCTTCGCTTCTGAAGCTGTGCCAAAAGTCTTCGAAAAGTCGACACCCCCACCACCCCTCTCCCACCCTGCCCCAAATCTGCACCACAAACGGGCAAGTGAAAAAAAGGTGGTCTATCTCCTCCTCTCCACCTCCACACAAAGGGCAGACCTTAATTCTCCAGGAACCCATTTCGCCCTCCAAACCTTAGTCACAAGCCTTCTCCTCCTAAGAAGCCAGACAAAAATCTTGACCTTTAAAGGACACGCGGCCTTCTAAATCTGATTGCAGTCCCTCACCAGATCCAGCTCAACCATGGGATCTCCAATGGACAATCTCCTGTATGCAGCCGCTACCGAAAACTCACCTTCATCCCAGCCAAACATATCCGTACCAGAGGCCGGTTGCAGCCCCTCTAACTCTTCAAGCAAAACCTGAAAATCATGAGTTCTCCCATCTGACAGGTTTCCTACAAAGCGCAGGTACCACCCATCTTCCCACACCTCCGCCACAGATGCCTCTTTGTTCTGGGACAAAGCAAACAACCTCTGGAATCTTCTAGCAAGCGCTCCATTTCCCGTCCAATCATCCAGCCAAAATCTGAAAATCTCCCCCGTTCCCACCACAGGAACAAAGCAATTCCGCACCCTAGGAGCCACCATCGTCAGGCCTTTCAAAAAATGAGAAGCATCCTTCGGCGGAGACATCAGGAGATCCCACTGCACCGAGCCACCATAAGCCGTCCCGAACACCTTGCCTACCAAATTCTCCCTACATTCCAATAGGCTTCCAACTCATTTCGCCAACAGGCTGTCATTAGACCTCCCCAGGTCCCTCACCCCGAGCCCCCCGTCTTCCAACGGCCTGCAGACCTCCTCCCACGCAACCAACCTGAACCCGGTCCATTCGTGCCCTGGTTGGACCAAAAGAAATTCCTCATAAGTCTCTCTATCTTCTCAACAACCTGTCGAGGCATCTTCAGAACAAAAGTGAAATACGATGGCATTGCTGCCAGAACCGCCTTGAGCAAGACCAACCTTCCACCCCTTGACAAGAGCCTGGACGCCCACCCTTCCAATCTCCCCTTCAGCCTCTCCACCAGGGGAGCCCAATCTTTCACCAGAAGCCTGCCATCCGTCAACGGTAAACCCAGATATCTAATCGGGAGCTTCACCTGCTCTATGCCAAGATCCAAACTACACCCCCTCGCCTCCGCCTCAGTCAGATTGAAAAGAACAAAATCAGATTTAGACAGGTTGATTTGCAGTCCTGAAGCCTCACCAAACAAGAAGATTAGGATCCGCATTCTTCTGGCTTCCACTTCCCTACCTTCAATGAAGAAAATCGTATCATCCGCATACTGTAGTAATGGGATACTCGTCCCATCTCTCAAGGAGAAACCCCTCACCAAGTTCCTCTCACACGACCTCTTAGCTGCTCTCGCAAGAGCATCCGCTGCAATCACAAAAAGCATCGGGGCCAACGGACATCCTTGCCTCACCCCCCTCCTCGGTTGAATCCAACCCCCTGCTGAGTTTCCATTGATAAGAACCGAGAAAGACGTTGTGATGACACATCTCTTCATCCAGTCAATCCACACCGACGGGAAACCCCTCTTCACCAAGGACGCCCAAAGAAACGACCACTAGACCGAGTCATAAGCCTTGCTGAAATCGACCTTCCACAGGAAGGCCTTCTTCTTATTTCTCTTCCAGGACGAAAGGATCTCCGAGGCCAACACATAACCTTCCAAAATATTTCTGCCAGGAACAAAGGCAATCTGCACCGGGTCTACAATCCCAGCCAGCGTCCTCCTCAATCTATTCGCCAGAAGCTTCGCCACAATCAGGTAGATAGCATTCGAGAGGACTATCGGTTTGTACTCCTGGATCTCCCCAGCACCCTCCTTTTTCGGGAGTAGGAACATGTAGAACATATTCAACCTATTGAATCCCAAATTTCCAGCTCTAAATTCTTGCACAACTTGCATCACATCCTCCTTCACCACCGGCCAGAATTCTTTGTAGAAGGCAACCGAAAAACCATCCGGCCCTGGACAACCACCTGCGTTCAGCACCTAGATTGCCTTGCGGACCCCATCTTCCTCAAAAGAATCCATCAAGAAGTTGGCTTCTGCCTCCCCGATCCGCGGTACCTCAGACCCTAACCATCTCCATATTCCCCCCGGTCTTCTCCCAATAAACTCTATGAAATACCTCACAGCTGCCCCTCACACCGCCTCCCTTCCCATAAACTCCTCCGCATCCACCAACCTATCAATCCAGTTCCTTCTCCTCCGTCCTGAACCAGCCATATGAAAAAATTGGGTGTTGGAATCACCTTCCTTCAGCCACTTCTACCTAGACCTCACCTTCCACTCCATCTCCACTTTCCGGTCTTCCTCTTATATCACCTGAATCTGCCTTCCTCTGTAAACCCTGTCAGTGTTAGAAAGGAGACCAACATCCTTCACCCTGTCCAAACGTGCAATCTCACCAAGAGCCTCCTCCTTCTTCATCCCACGTTCCTCCCTAATCTGCTTCATACGGACCTTCAGGAAAGATCTCAAATCTCGCAGCTTAGTTTCCAACCTGACAACCGCCGAACCATCCACATGAACCGACCTCCACCACTCTTCTACCAGCCCCCTAAAACCCTCTTCCAGGAGCCACGCCCTGTCGAACTTAAAACACGTACCATGCCTCCATCCCTCGTTCGACGCCCACAACAAGGAAGTGTGATCCAAGAATAGCCGCTCTAGGGGTCTGTTACGAACGCCTTCCAAGATGATTTTTTTAAGACGTCTGGGATGTGGCCCAGACGTCTGACCAGACGTCTGGAACCCCTTCCAGACGTCTGGGATCTATTTTTCTGTGGCGTGCGGGGCTGCGTCTGCACGCAGGCGCGCGCAGACCTGCAACCGCCGCACCTTCCCCCTTTTTTCCCTCTCTCCTCCTGCAGGCGCAGACTGCGCTCTCCCTCTCTCCCCGCGTGGCCTTATAAGGCCCTTGCCCTCTCCCTCACTCTCACCTCCTCCGCTTCCTTCTTCCAGCCGGTGCGAGAGTGCGAGCGCGAGCGAGCAGCGGCAGCGGTAGCCGCGGCGAGTTGCGGGAGGAGGTGTTGCGCGAGGGAGGAGACGCCCGACCGTGAGGGCTTGAGCTTGCCGAGGCAGCTAGAGCTGGCCGGCGGGGGAGCCGCGGGCGTGGAGCGTCGCTGGAAGGCTGCTGCAGCTCGAGCAGCAGGCGGACGGGGCGCGGTGCGGCCGTGCGTCGCGGGCGGAGAGCGAGTCGAGCTCTGATTCTAGAAATTTTTCCAGAATCAGACGTCTGGACTTCCAACCAAACGATGGTGAAGACGTCAGGCAAGTAAGTTATTTTCGTCCTTCTTCCTTTTCTGCGACCGTTCGTACTGAGAGCGAGGAGTGGGTACGTGTAGGTTCTGAGATTCGCCATCCAAAGCGAATCAGACGTCTGGCCGCAGTGCCAGACGACGGGAAGGACTTCTAGACGTCCGGGGTGACCATCGGACGTCTGAGAACTAGGCCAGATGCCCCCGCAGGCTTCTGGACGTCTGAGAGACTACGCAGAACAAAGGTATCCTCTGAACCACCTTTTAAGACGTCTGGAAGATGTTCCAAACGTCTGATTTTGGACTGTTTCGTCGTTTTCGACCCGTTTAAGACCCGTTCGGAGTCCGTTTTCCGCGTTTCGAGTTGCGTTCTTTTCGGAATAAAATCCTCTACCCGTCTACAGTAATTATATACTGTTCTGAGAAACTCCTTGTGTTTGATCCTTGTGTTAGGACCCCGTTCCATTGCAATCTCGGGGGTTGCAGAGGCGCGCGGGATTTCCGACACGACCCCAATACTTCTGTTGTAGCTGGTAGAGTGACTTTAGAAATTATTAACATAATTTGTTACAATTATGGAACAATTAATAGAACCTAGGGCATTGCATGAATCTTAGGAATGAGAAACCAGATTGAATGATAGATCCTAGGGTATTGCATGAATCCTAGGGCTGGAAAACTAGATTGAATGATAGATCCTAGGGTACGGCATGAATCCTAAGACTGAAAAACTAGTGAAATGAATATAGATATTGCAGTCTTGGAAACTGTGGAAAGGAAATAATAGCTGCCTGTAAATTGATTTAACAGCTGCATGTTATGAATAAATGAACACGATTGAGAATATGGGTTGTATGAACGTGAAACTGAAAGGGTGAAACCTGAATGTGCTGAGTTAAAAGAGCTGGAACCCTACGGGGAGTTAGGAGTAGAACTCCTGGAAAAAGAATGAAATGGAACTGAGAAGGAAAGATGTGGTGTGTTGTCTCTTGGGTACGTAGTGCCAGGGGAAGCACCTGTTACCTACTTAGTGCAGAGCGGAGCCAGCCACCCCAGGGACCCGGGGTTAGGTCTGGCCACTTTGTACCGACTTGTCGGCCCTCGTGTACACAGTACCAAGGAGAGCTACTAGTGTAGGGCGAGTACTAGCTACCCCACAGGCCCCGGAGTTCTGCTAGCTCACCTACACCGACTTGTTAGGCCCACTGGGCAAACTAGGGTAGTCAGGCGAGGGTGCGCGGACTGTGGAGGGGCAAGGCCCCTGTTTGGTTACTGTGGAGGGGTTGGACTCCTGTTACTGAGAGGGCTCTGCCCTATACTGGTTCCGTGCTGTGCTTTGAGCGCACCCGTTAACGGAAACAACTGACCGTGTGCCAGTACGGGGTAGCTACCCGTGCGTTACCGCGCGTACCGTAGTCACCGTTACGTCTGTCAGTGACCTTGGGGTGGTTGACTGAGAGTAGGATCACCATGGGGGACTCCCGGCCAGGAGAGCACCACGTGTTACTTCTACCTTTCGGAAAAGACTGCAATCAAGATCGTTCCCACGAGGAACATTCGAGATCAAGTGAAGCATCTGAGAAATAGATAAACTGTGAAACAATAGAAAGACGTAAATAAAGGAAGAAAGAAAATAAAACAGCTACTGTACACTTTACTGCTTCTTTAGTTTAGCTGCCACTCTACTCAGCGTTTCGCCGACGTGTTACACTCGTTACTTTTCAGGACCAGGTGTTGAGCAGCTAGGGTCAGCGGCTGCAGAGGACGTTGGGCCGAGTAGGGTCCAGTAGAGTTACCACTGTTCTTTTGTGCCCTTTTTGTTCCACTGTATTGAGTAGTTCTTGTTACTCTCTGTACTTTTCTTTACTTGTAGTTCATGTTATGTTATAAATGTTATTCTACTGTTGTGGTGGTACATGCTGTAGTAGTTCATTTTCTTACTACTGTATTTTGTTACTGCTAGTTATATTTCATGTTGAATGTGATTTATTTACTGCTCTTTTGGTTACTTTCTCGTTGGACGACTAGGTATTGGGATTAGTCGAGTCGGTCCGGTTCTCATGTCTCGTAGGGACTCGGGAATCGGGTCGTTACAGGGTCTAACCTCCTCCATCGGGAACAACTCTACCATCGCCGTTGAGGCAAGAAATCTGTCGATCCGGGATCGCTGTCCTCCAGAACTCCTCCACGTGAAGAGACAGGACAAAGGTGGCATGTCAACCAGCCCCTGTTCCGCCACAAAACCCGCAAACGCCTCAGAGCCTAGGTCCAATCCACCACGGCCATCTGGTCTGTCTTCTACCAGCAGAGTGACATTAAAATCGCCACCAATCAACCAAGGTATCCCCTAAAAAGATGCTGCAACCTGACTCAGATCTTCCCACAAAGCCTACCTCCTCTGACCCTCCGTCGGACCGAAGATTGAGGAAAAGAGCATACACGTATTATCTCAGCGCCTCTGAAGCCTGACAATGACAACATGGGACCTAACCAACGAGTCCAATAAGGAGAAATCATCATCCTTCCACCCCACAACAATTCCCCCTGCACTTCCAACCGCATCCAGGGCCAAGAAACCCCCAAAACCACCTCCCTCCACAGCCTTCCATCACAGCTCCCCCACTTCGTCTCCTGGAGAAAGATCACATCAAGCCCCCATCTCTAAACATACCCCTGCAGAGCCGCCCGCCTCAATGGGTCATTCAGACCCCTCACATTCCACGATAGGACCTTGGTCATGTAAAGCTTCGGGAACCTCCTCCTTGCGTCAACCGCCTAAACCCCATCACCTCAGCCACTTCATCCACCTCTCCCTCTTCCATCAACACACACCGACCACGCGAACTCCCCTCACAGCCACCCTCCAACCCACCTTGCCTGCATTCTCCCCTCCGTCTGCAGCCAGCACCTACGAGTCCCCCTACATCAGGACCTCCCCCACAAGCAGCCCAGCCACCGCACTAGCCCTTCACGCCTTCGCCACATCCTTCAAGCTCCAACGTCACCACCAGCTCCCATCACTCGCCGCCCCTCCTCCACCGTAGGGATCCCCAGAACAGCCACCGCCCTGCCATCGCCCCCAGCCAGGGCCGCCGTCGACGCCGCGCCTCTTCCTCCGAAATGCGGAGCGACGCCCAGCTCCACCTGTGTCCGGTGCCGATTCTCCCCAACCACGCTTCCAGTTGGAGCCTTCGCAGCATGCCCCCTACGGTAGGACCACCGCGGTCTGTAGGTGATCCGCTGTGGGCCAAACAACCTCTTCTCCCGTCGCCGCCCGCGTCACACCTCTCCAACCGCACCGCGCCCCACCGCCTAGTCCGATCTATCAATGGCATGTCGCGAACCTCCCACTACAGTTCCCCGCCTACCAGCTTCAGAGATCCGAGGTTCCAGATCTGCCCACAAGGAGAGACCCGAACCGACATCAGCACCCAAGCCGTCATCTCCCGTAATCGGGTCAGGCCCACCCGACCCGGGTCTGCCACAGGCGCACCCCACTAAACTCGGGGCCACCTCAGCGCCACGGTCGCACCCGCAATCAGCAGAGTCTCCCAGCTTCAGCACCACAAACTCCTTCAACCCCTCCGTAAGACCCGCACTGGCCTCCCACATCCCCGCCCCTTCACCTGCCACAGACTGCGCCATGGGGATCGTAATCGCCGCACGATCCTCGCCGCAATCCACGCCGCGACCCTCGGCCTTCCCAAAAGCAGCCCACCCCTCCTCCGCTCTCCCGCCACTACCACCTCCAAGCGCCGCCGCCGCACCGCCAACCACCGCCTCAGCGAAGGACCTAGGGCTCCCGAATCCCCACGAGATGCGGACCAGCCAGGACGAGCTCCCCCACCTGAGCACCATCCTCTCCACAAGTTGCCGCCCCGGCCTCATCTCCACCCACGCTCCGAGACGCGACAAATCTACCGACCTCAAGCCCAGGCCTTCGCAACTCCAGAGCCTCGCGAAAGGGGCAACCACCGCCGCCACCACCTCCATCGTGCGGAGGAAGAGGGGAACCCCCTCAATCAGCACTTTCCGTCTCGCGCCAACCGACGGTCTCTCTGTCAAAGCGCCATCCAACCTCACCGACCAGCGACACCACACCACTCCCCGGCCACATCGCAACACCTTGAAAGCCAGCCGCCACAGCTCCTCTCGACCAAGTCCCAGCAGCACCAACCGCCCACTTCCGAGGGAAGCCACCCCAAAGGGTCCCTCGCCACTCCCCAAGAAGGCGGCAACCACCCTTCTCAGAGCTCCCACTTCCACATCCCCCTCCAACACCACCGCCACCAGAGCCGACGCCAGCCTCCCTTCCAACGCTCCGATTTCCTCCGACCAAGGCGCCTCAACCTCCACGAGAGGCATCCCCTCCGGGGGGAGAGGGGGTGTCCCCTCCCGCCTCGAAGAGACCCTGCCACCCAACCCTTAGAGCCCGCAACCCGACCTCCAATGCCCCAGACCGCCACAACGTAAACACCGCACCGGGTCCCTGCAGTCCACCGCCACATGCCCCCTCCCAAGGCATTTGAAGCACCTCACCGACTCCACTCCCCTCCGCGACCTCCTCACCACCATCCAGTCAGGGCCGTCTCTCCCCACCCCACTCGCCAATCGCCCTACGAACCCCCACTCGCTCTCCCTCTCGCCCATTCACAAATCTCCGATTGCAGGAAGTTCGACGGCTCTGATACAAAGTTGAGGGAAATGTAAGCTCTATTGTCAACCATCTCAGATCTCTCATCATATAAATGGACCTTGGGATCAATGGGAATATTTGCATCCTTTGCTGCTAACATGCTAGCCTCTTGAAAAAGATCAAGAGCATACTTCCTCTAAGAGAGTACCACTCCATCCCTGCCACGTGCAACCTCAATACCCAAGAAATACTTCAACTGTCCCAGATCCTTCATGACAAACTTCTCTAATTAGTGCCTCTTGACTTCATCTATCCCATCTGTCATTGACATCAGATACCCGCTCAACTTCCTGTGAACCTTCAGCAGCTGGTGAGAGAGGCCTCTAAAATGTAGTGTGATGCCTGTGATAGGTATGTAATCACTCGTGCAATCTCTCAAAGTCATCCAGGGAGGAAGATCTTATCTATCCATCAACTGGAGGTCTGGACTAAGAAGTAGACACCTGAGTCTCTGCACATGGAACAGGCAGAGGAAGAAAAGCAGCATCATCACAAGAGCTCCTCTGTCCAATGACTGAGAAGTATAGTGTATCCTCATGGAAAGTCACATCAGCACTAACATAATGTTTATTCTACAGAGGATCATAGCAATGGTACCCCTTATGTGTTTAAGTACGCCAAAAATACACACTTAATAGCGCGAGAAGCCAGCTTGTCACGACCAAGTGACGGCACATGGACGAATGCCACACATCCAAAGATCCTAGGAGACACATGAAATAACTCATTATCTGGATGCAAAAGAAGAACCGGTATCTGCTCATGAAGAACTAAGCTGGGCATCATGTTGATGAGATAGGTCACTGTCAAAATTGCATCATCCCAGTATCTCTACGGTACATTGTGATGAATCAACAGTGTACAGGCCACATCCAACAAGTGCCTGTGCTTCCGCTTTGCGACCCCGTTCTGTTGCGAGGTGTGAGGATAAGTGATCTGGTGGACAATCCCACCGGTCCTATAGAACTCCTTAAGTCTGGCAGTGCAGAACTCAAGGGTATTATCAGTCCTCACCATTTTCACTGTGGCTGAATACTGTGTGACAATCTCCAGAAGCAATCTCCATGCATCCTCCAACATCTGCCTTGCTCTTCAATAGGAACACCCACATGGCTCTCGAGAAATCATCTACGACAACCAGGTAGTATCGGTGTCCCATCCGATCTGGGATTCTGCTCGATCCCCATACGTCCATATGAAGTAACTGAAATAATGTTGAGGATCCAGGAAAGATGCTAGCCGAGAAAGAGGGCCGATGATGCTTACCCAATTGGCAAGCATCATACTGTAAGGTAGCAGCTGGGGAAATATGCGGTATCACCCTCCTGAGGCGATATAGAGATAAGTGACCAAGACAAGCATGCCATTGTAGAACACTCCTACTACCATATTGAGTAACTCCCATAAATAGCTCCTATCCCAAACGGTAAATGCCATTCTCCTATGTACCTCTAACAACAATCCTCCCGGTGAGCTTGTCCTGGACAACGCATCCAACATCATCAAAGATCACTCTGCAGTTGAGATCCTTCATAATTCTACTCACGGACAATAATCTACGTGGGAATTCTGGCACGTGCGCCGCACTAGGAGTCACAGACACCTCCCCTTTACCCCTAACTGGGTTATATCTACCATCAGCTATCTACACAGTCCTTCAAGGAGGAACGGACTGTAGCGAGCAAAAATAGGTCTAATCATCGCACAGATGCTGTGATGCATCAAAGTCGATCAGCCACCCTGCTCCATAGTGGCTCCTGTACTGGTCCTGGTGTACCATACTCACAAACTCTGTCATCGATGTCAAACAAACCACATCCAGAGAAACAAGGACAGATTTAAATTCCTGCATTAAACATCAATGTTCGGGAAGTACACACCCCGTAATCCGCACACAATACCATAAGGGAATACACACCCCAACCATTCATCAACATGGGGAATACATACGCCAAAATCAAACCAGAGATCTAGGGAAAAGTCGTACCACTACTAGGAATCATTAATAGATCTGAAACCGTTCAGATCTGCATCTTCGCAGAAAGTCCCCTCAGATGAGTTTGGCCTAACCCGGGTGCAGGGGAAAGCACCCAAGATGGCCCCAAGAAGACCTAGGGCTCTCTCCCTCGTCCTAGGAGAGGCAAAGCCCTAGATCAGGACTGCAAACCCGCGCTGCACTACAGACCTGCTGGCCGCCACTGGGAAGGCCTACCACTGCCACTGGGGAACCCAAATCAGATCACTGCTCATGTCACGCTGGTCTTGTCGCCAGAGCGCTGCCGCCATACCAGTGTGCGTCAAGCAACGGCAACGATCCGCCACCACTGGGTGCTAGCTGTAGCAGCGTGCACCGCCCAACATGCACTGCCGCGATCCACTGCCGCCTAGCATGCACTAGTCACGACTGCGTGCGCCGACCACCGTGTGCGAGCCGCCGCCGCCGCTCAGATGCACGCTGCCCAACGTACGAAGTCACCCCGAAGGTGTGGGACTCCCAGATCTGCCACTGCCTGTGCACGACCTTGCGCAAGCGCGGGTGCACCCTACGCATGCGAGGTGCCGCATGAGGCCCTATACGGCTGCCGCCGGTGGCTCACAGAGAGGGATTTAGGTTTAGGATTTTAGAGACCTTAAGGGTGGGATACCGAGAGTTACGGTCTAGGATCGGTGCTCTGATACCAAGTAGAAAAATAGAACCCGTTAAATCTCACTATGAGAGCCCTACACCTCTTTACAAGAAAAGAGGTGTAGAAAAATAACATCATGATCCATAAAAAATAAATAAATATAACACCATCATCTCTAACAAGTTTATATACAAGAAACCTGCAAATGTAACTCCCAACTAACAACACCTTAATATTATTGGAGTGTTATTTGACATAGTCTTCCATGAGGTATATACGGTTACTTGTAATTCTACAATTTGCAGTTAATTTGTAACGCTTTATGCTGGTATCAGCAAAACTATTTACATTAATTAAAAAATTCCCCACCTTTTAGTACGAGCATACATGTCTGTACCCACTAATTACAAAGAAGATAAAAGAAGAAAAGACATGGAAGTGAGATTGAAAAAAAAAACTAACACACATTATATGCAGCCGTTAATAGGAACCATTAACCAGGCTTTGTCAATGAAATTCTCGCAACCAAACCCAAAAAATAAAGTTGTTAGATGGTGATGTTATGTCTTATTTATTTTGCTTCTTTATTTCATTTGGATCATGTTATTATTTTCTCACACCTCTTTCCTTTATAAAGAAGTATAAGGCTCCCATAATAAAGTTAACGGATTCTATTCTTCTACTTGGTATCAGAGCATCAGTCCTAGACTGTGACTCTAGGTATCCCACCCCCACGGCCTCAGAAACCCTACCACCAAATCCATCCCTCTTCTACATCGGCCATCCTCCTCTCCACCGGCGATCAGCCACGTCTGCAGCGAGTAGGCGATGCTCTGTGGGACACTCAGCGGTGATCGGACTCGTCTAAGTGGCGTGACAGCAGCAAGACGGCCCGTAAGGCAGTGTATGAGTGCTGCAGACAGTAGCGATGCACGTCTAAGCACAGCAAGGCGACGTGCGTGCAGTGGTTGAGCGCAATAGGGCGGTGCAGCACCGTATGCAATGGCAGGCAACGGCCGTGCGCGGCGGTTGAGCGTAACAACGTGATGCTGAGCTGTCTGCAACGTTCTGCAGTGGCCAGAGACGGTCTGCAGTGGTTGTGGTACAGGCATGAGGGGCTGGTAGTCCCTTTCTAGGGCTACTCCCCTTCAAATCGCAGGGAGAGAGTCATCTAGGTCTCCTTGGGGCCGTCTCAGGTGTTCTCCCCACACCAGGGCTAGGCCAACACCTGTCCGAGGGAGCTTTTCGCGAAGATGTAGATCTGAACGGTTTCAAATCTATTGATGATTCCTAGCAGTGGCATGACTTTTTCCTAAATCTCTGGTTTGATTTGGGGGTGTGTATTCCCCTTGATGAAAGGTTGGGGTGTGTATAACCCTTATTGGATGACTCTTGGGATGTATATTCCCTTATGGTATTGTGTGTAGATTACGGGGTGTATATTTCTCGAACATTGATGTTTGATGCAGGAATTTAAATCTGTCCTTGTTTCTCTAAATGTGGTCTGTTTGACATCCATGGCAGAATATGTAAGTACGTTGCACCAGGAGCAGTACAGGAGCCACTATGGAGCAGGGTGGCTGATCGACTCTGGTGCATCACAGCATTTATGCGGTGATCAGACCTATTTCCGCTCGCTACAATCCATTCCTCCAGGGAGGACTGTACAGGTAGCTGATGGCAGATACACCCCAATTAGGGGTAAGGGGGGGTGTCTATGACCCCTAGTTTGCAGCTGTTTGGCACGTTGCACGTGCCACAATTCCTGCTTAGCCTATTGTCCGTGAGTAAAATCACGAAGGATCTCAACTCCATAGTGATCTTCGATGATATCGAATGCATTGTTCAAGACAAGCTCACCAGGAGGATTGTTGTTAGAGGTACAAAGGAGAGTGGTGTTTACCGTCTGGGACAAGAGCTGTTTACAGGAGTTACTCAATATGGTAATAGGAGTGTCTACAGTCACATGTTCGTCTTGGTCACTTGTCTTTGGATCGCCTCAGGAGGGTGATACCACATTTCCCCATATGTTACCATACAGTGTGATGCTTGTCAATTGGGTAAGCACCATCAGTCATTTTTCTCAATTAGCACCTCTCTTAGATCTTCAACATCAGTTGCTTCATATGGACGTATGGGGATCGAGTAGAGTCTCAGACTGGATGAGACACCGGTACTACGTAGTTGTTGTGGATGATTTCTCTAGAGCCACGTGGGTGTTCTTATTGAAGAGCAAGGCAAAGGTTGGAGGATGCATAGAGACTCCTTCTGGAGATCAGTACACAGTATTCAGCCACAGTGAATATGGTGCAAACCGATAATGCCCTTAAGTTCTACAGGACCCGTGGGATTATCCACCAGACCACCTGTCCTCGCACTTCCCAGCAGAACTGAGTTGCAGAGCAAAAGCACAAGCACTTATTGGATGTTACCCATACATTATTGATAAATCACAATGTACTGCAGAGATACTGAAGGGACATAGTTCTAACAGCGACTTATCTCATCAATAGGATCTCAGCTTAGTTCTTCATGAGCAGATACCGGTTCTTCTTCTGCATCCAGATGATGAGTTATTTCATGTGTCTCCCAGGACCTTTGGATGTGTTGCATTTATCCATGTGCCGTCACTTGGTCATGACAAGCTGGCTTCTCGTGTTATCAAGTGCGTATTTTTGAGGTACTCTAGGACAAAAGGAATACCGTTGCTATGATCCTCTATAGAACAGATATTATGTTAATGCCGATGTGACTTTCCATGAGGATACACCATACTTCTCAGTCACCGGACAGAGGAGCTCTTGTGGTGATATTGCCTTTCTTCCCTTGCATGTTCCGTGTGCAGAGGCTCAGGTGTCTGCTTCTCAGTTCAGACCTCCAGCTAGTAGACAGATGAGCTCTTTCTCCCTAGATGACTTTGAGAGATTGCATGAGTCATTATGTACCTATCACAAGCATCACACTATATTTCAGAGGCCTCCTCCCTCACCAACAGCTGATGATTCACAGGTAGTTGAGCATACCTAATGCTAATGACAGTTTGGTTAGACCTGATTCCCCCGACAGTGTAAATCACCATAGTAGTGAGGCTCCTTCTGCAGCGACTCAGTCAGAGATACCAGATGATTCTAATCTCCCTATTACCATTAAGAGGGCACTGCGCACCTGTGAATCTAGATATCGGGTTGTAGGCAGTTTGCTACCGATGGTCTTGCTCCTCAATTTAGCGACTTCTGCCAGGCACTTACAGCATCACACATTCCTTCTACCTACCAGCATGTCATGCTTAATCCAAAGTGAGGTCAAGCCATAGAGGCTGAGATGGCAGTACTTCGGAGTAGATAAACTTGGAATCTCATCTCACTTCCTACTAGTGCACGACTAGTTGGCCCCTGATGGATTTTTACCGTGAAATACAACCCTGATGAGTCTATTTTGAGGTATAAGGCCAAGCTAGTAGCAAAGGAGTTCACCCAAACATATGAGGTGGACTTCTTTGATACTTTCTCCCCCGTTGCGCGACTTGCCACTGTTCAGATATTTATTTCTGTTGATGCTCACAAAAGCTAGCCGTTATACGAGCTTGATGTGAAGAACGCACTTCTCTACGACAATCTTCAGGAGGAGGTTTACATGCAGAAGCCCTCAGGTTTCGAGGGTTAGGAGGAGTGTGTGTGTGTGAGCAAATTGAGGAAGGTAATCTATGAATTGAAGTAAAGTCTAAGCACCTGGTTCCAGAAGTTATCAGAGGTGCTCCACCAGATTGATCTGAGGCGCTCTACTTTAGATCACTCCTTGTTTACCAAGAAGACTGACAGGGGGACTGTGACGCTCCTGATATATGTTGATAATCTTATTATCACTGGGGATGACAAAGATAGGATAGACAAAGTCAAGAGGCACCTATCAGAGAAGTTTGTTATGAAGGATCTAGGACAGTTGAGGTATTTCTTGGGCATTGAAGTTGCACGTGGCAAGGATGGAGTGGTACTCTCGCAGAGGAAATATGCTCTTAATCTTCTTCAGGAGACTGGCACGTTAGTAGCTAAGGCTGCAAATATTCCCATGGATCCCAAGGTTCATTTATATGATAAGAAATCTGAGGTCGTTGACAGTAGGGCCTACATGCAACTGCTGGGTAAGCTCATTTACCTCACCATCACTCGTTCAGACTTGTCTTTGTCTGTTTATAGGCTTAACCAGTTTATGAATAAACCAATTAGGCAGCATTGGGAGGCTGCAATGCAAGTGGTTAGATATATGAAGAAAGCACCAGGACGAGGATTATTGTTTCTTAAGGAAACACCAATGGAAATTGTAACATACTCTGATGCTGATTATGTTGGCTGTGTTGGGGACAAAAAATCTACCATATGATTTTGCATCTTTGTTGCGGGCAATCTGGTTACATAGAGGAGTAAGAAGCAAGCGGTTGTATCTAGATCTAGTGCGGAGTCAGAGTACAGGGCCATAGCCCATACAACCGCTAAGATGATTTGGGTCAAGTCAGTTTTGTCAGACCTTTATGTTCCTCTGGATAACTCTATGGAAATGCGGTATGACAACAGAGCAGCAACCTACATTGCCAATAACCCTATGTTCCATGAGAGGAGAAAGCACGTAGAAATTAACTGCCACTACACCTGGGATCTCATTCAGCTTGGAACGTTACATACCATGCGTCACTTTTGAAGAGCAGGCTGTAGATGTCTTCACAAAGCCCTTTGCGAGATCTGTCTTTCAGGCGTGTTGTTCCAAGCTGAGTATGATAGATATTTATGCTCCAACTTAAGAAGGAGTGTTAGATGATGGTGTTATGTCTTGTTTATTTTATGTTTCTTTATTTCTTATGGACAATGGTATTATTTTCCCACACCTCTTCCCTTTATAAAGAGGTTTAGGACTCCCATAATGAAGTTAACGGATTCTATTCTCCTACTAAAGTATTCCATTCATGGCACCACCAAGAGTTTAGAAATCGCAATTAATGGGAATCAGACAGTGACATTGAGAACAAATACAAACATTAAGGACTAAATGTCTATTTTGAAAATAAAAGAAAGAATGAAATGGAGGGAAAGAGGAAGTGAGCCAACCCATAGTTCCATTCAGCAGCAATAAAAGGACCGATCCTCAATATCATGTACATTCCTGCACTTTGCACTGTCCTCACAAACCTCACAAGATCAAATCTCCCTCCAAAGTTATACTGCAAACCTCCAAAAAGAAAAACCAAATCAAGCTTCCAACTCAATTCAGGAACAAAAAGAAATTAGCCACCAAAATTATATTACATTACCCCCCAAAAAGAAGAAACACAATTCAACTTTATCTAAGCATAATGACCCAAACCTAAATCAAAGTCTGATTGATGAAAAAAATTCCCAATCAACTCAAAATGCAGGTTGAAAGGTATTATTATCGCACCAATCGGCAACTTACTGCCCAGAGTTTCCACATATACACTATTTTCGGCAGTATTACAATAGGAGAAATGGAATAAAACACTACTCACCCTCCCAGGAGAGGGTTCATGTCCATTCCAGAACACATAGCTGTCGATCACCTCAGCGCCTCCTTCCTTGGCAGCTGCCACAAGCTCTGGCCACATCTACAGTCCAAAATCCATCACAAAAAAAACAAGGAATCATATTGATTTTAGGTGCATGTTTGGGAAATTGCCATTATATTATGCTTTTATGTAAACCGGAACTTCCATTTGGTTCTTTTCATCATTGCATGTAGACAAAGAAAAATGAGTCATGTTTAGACTTAGATATATATCTAATATTTCTAACAAATTCAAAATCAGGCAATTATTGGTATAGTGGAATAACCTGCTGGAAAGGAAAAGCGGTAATTTAGCTTGAGACATTTTTTTATTTAGGAGAAAGTAATTCACTTCATTCTGCCATTTCTTCATATATCTTGATAAAATTTAACAAAATACAAACCAGTCAAGGGTAACAACATATTGCATTCATAATCTATTGAGAGATTAAATGTAGTTTTCCTAACAAAAACAAAATTATTTTTGGTAATTTCGATTCCAAAACCGTAATTCTGATGTAAAAGAGCAAAATATAACAATTTCACCACTGCTTTATTTCCCTAACTCATTGTTTCGTCATTTCCTTCTAACAGGGAAAAAAAAAAAGGAAATTTGTTATTCCAAAATCATCCACTAAAAAACCTATAAAATAATCAATATATCTCAAAAAGAATCAATATCTGACAGTTTGCTACAGTGCTGGTGGCAAATTAAAAGCCTATTTACTCCAGAGGATATCCCCCAGAACAAGGAATAACCTGTTGTTTATTAAGTGTGATATCCTCCTAAATTTTAGTACCAAATATAAGACAAGCAAACCTACAATTGATCAGGGGATTTCCAGCATTACACGACATCTGTGCCCTCGACACAGAGCCTCGATACTCCATGGGCTATCCTCCTTTTCTCAACAACTCAATAAACACAAACAAGGGATACATTCACTCTTACAAGTAAACACAAACAAGCAATATCTTTATTCAACAATTGCCAATCCATGTAGAAAACTAGCCTTACAGGTTAGTAGTCTGACTAAATATAAAAAAGTAAAAGAGAAGATTCAATTGCTAACCGGAGTAGCCACTGTAAAGTAGCAGATCTAGATTGTCAACCATGGAACAATGCTGGGACATTCCAAATAAAAGCAGCAACCAAGCTGTCCAAGTGAATATGCTCCCAAATGCCTCCCACAGAATGGTTGAATAGTGGGAATTCGTGACTTTGGTAAGACGGATTAGATTTGAGCGCCCATTACTATATTATCTAGGAGATTGGCGTATGAAGGATGATCAATTTGACCCTTTTTTTTTATGACCAAAATCCCAGTTAGGTAAATTGGGAAGAAACTGGTTACCCCTCATACACCAATCCTCCAAATAATTTAGAGATGGGTCTCAAATCTGGATCTCTCTTACCAAATTCAAGAGTTCCCATTATTCGACCATATCCTAGTGGGCAATTTAACCCAGTTTGCCAGTATGGGATTATGGGTTCATTCCTCTTAATTTGCAAAGCATACTTTGATGTAACTCATGACCAAATGTGCTTTTCCAACTTCCTTGTTCACCACTTCCGTTTATGATTGGCATTGGTTCTCAATTGCCAGCAACAATATCCACGTTGGCAATTGATAGCAGCAGTGATTTTGCATCAATTTGACACTTTTAACTCCACTGAGCCGGAAAATACCTTTCTGTACGTAACTTCTGATTGCTTTGTCATCGAGTCCCAAAAGATGCCCACAATTCGGACACATTATTATGACTTTTTTGTTTGTTCTTTTGAGAAGGTAAACGTGGTGGGCATGGAATTTAATCCCATGACCTTTAGGTCAAGTTTGGGAGGAGGGATAGAAATATGTGGGATAAAAAGATTTAGAAAGATTATCTTGTGTTGCTGTTTGGAAGTAAGAAAGGTTATTCTACTTGAAGGGTTATCTTGTGTGTCAAACATTGTTGTTTGGGAGTTTGGTGGTGGGATAAGTTGTAAAATGGCATTTGTGCATACTGAGTTGTCAGTTTGAAAGTTGGTTGTTAGTGATAATTGGCTCAAAGAAGACAAATATAATTTATTGTTTACAAAAAAAATACTTTATTCGCTGTAAAAATGTTATACGTTTTGATTGCAATTAAAATCATATTAATTAAAATGAGTTGTCATTACATGTAACTTGATAGGTAATTTGATATTAACAAAAAGATATGATTAATTTATTTGAAGTGTGATTAAGGTCATATTAGAGGAGATGTCATCCTTAATTTGATAGTTAATTTATCATTATTAACATATGATTTATTTATTTGAAATAATTATTCATCTTATGAAATATTAAGTAACAAGAGACGACATTATGAATTACTCGATAGGTAATTTATTATTAAAAATATAAGATTTATTTCTTTAAAATAATTATGCATATAATTTATATTAAGATTATAATAATTAAACGGACATGGTTGTATATACAATTATGTATGGAGGTGGCATCGACGCGGGGACATCATCGTCCACAGCTCCTAAAGGATGCCTTATCCCTCTCAATTCCAGAGTTAACTCGCGGGATACCTTATCCCTTGGGATAAGTTATCCCATATTAACCCTTTGTAACCCAAGTTTTACCAATGTGGTAATCAAATTGGGTAATCCCCATTTTGAAAGGATAACCCACCAAACAAAACTAGGCCTTACGATGCCAGTGGAGTGCTCTATCACTGTACCAACCAGACGATTCGTTTTCCCAAGAACTGAAAAAAACAGGAGGAGGAGAAGAAGAAGGCCAACCATTTTCTACATTTCTTGGAACGGGATCCGACAATGCAAAATGCAGGGATAAACGAAGGACAGCGCAGATACGTCCATGTATACGCGTATGTGTGTGTATGTCTGAATATATATACTTACGGAGGGGACGCTGCGAGGATAGTGGATGGAAGCAGAGATGAGGAGCTTCCTCTGACCGTCGATTACGAGGGAGCGCCCATCGAACGTCACATTGGAAGAGGAACCGGTTCGGAAGCAGCAAAAGCAGCAGCACAAGAGAAGGAGAGATGAGAGCAGCATAAATATGAACGAGTTCTCCTCGCTCTTCGCCATTGCAGTGCTCCGTGGTCTATGTTATCCTTCCCCCGCACTCTCTCTCTCTCTCTCTCTCTGGCCTTCGTTACGCTGTATTTGGTGTGCTTATGCAGCGGGGAAATTTGCATGCATGACCAACTTTTAAGAACATATTGCCGTATCGGACCAAACTACGGAGCTAAGTAACAATCAAATCGGTCTACCAGCGTTTGAGTCCGTCCGGGTAATATCTCTTAAGTGAAAATGGTAGTCTTCAATTCGAGTTCCGTTTAATACGAGGAGATAGGTCTGGAGATTATTTATCTCCCCTATCTAATTTATCAGTTTTTTTTTTTTAAATAAGATAAGATTTTTTTTTGAAATATTTCTCCATTAATGTGAACAAAGAATATACAAAGATCAACTCCAAAAGATGAGGAAGAAAGGAAAGTCGAAACACTCCCTTGAAAGAGAGAGGAAGAGATACTCCCCGTTACGAAGAGCGGGAAAACTTCAATCGTGGACCATACAAAGAAGAAAAGCCTAAAGAAGAACTAAAAAAAAAAACCTGAGAAAAGAAGACGCCTTTCTAAACTCTTTAATGCAGTCACGATATGCTACTCTACATCATTAAACGTGACAATGCTGAAAGGCCGACTTTCCACTTTACGTTTTAGTATTTAAGTGGTGTAAAAATAGACTAATCAAAAAAAATGAAAATAACCACTCGCAGAAGAGCGGGTCGTATCCACAGGGAGGCAGTTATGCAATAAATTCTTAATTATTTTATATTATTTCGGATAAGTGTGAAATCCCTATTCAAATCTGACATAAAATGAGAAGGAAAGTAGATTTGCAATAACTTAAAAAGATAAGGGTATATGTGCAGTTTTTCTCACTGAAATCTTCAATAAATTTATGATGAATTTATGCAATTTTCACGTGACGTGTACTATAGAAAATTAGTGCTCAGGTTAAGCCCAAAATCAATTTTGAAATAGATGAATATCATGAATGTGCAATTATCAGAGAATATAAGTGTGCATGCGTAATTTTGCCATAATATAATAATAAATAAAAATCAACAATGGTAGTGAATGTAATTTTTAATTGTGGAGGAATCAGAGCATTTGCTCTCTCTCCTCCTCACAAGAGAGAGAGAGCACCGGCGGGGCTCTAGAGAGGCTAGGGAGGTCGGCGAGGATGAGGGTTATCTGATGGCGACTGCGGCATCGATGGAGGTGGCTGGCCGGCGGAGGCTGCCTGATGAGAACCTCATCATGAACCCTAACTAATACAATTTAATCTAAATAAATATGAAGAAGCTCTTACAAAACCTAAAGAAAAGCCTAACTCAGAGAAGTCAAAATTGAAGGATAAAACAAGTCATGAGGGGTAAAACTGTAATTTTACCAAGGCAATACACAAACAGGGTATCTAAGGGTCTAAGCACAGGTCAAATAAGTCTAATAAGAAATGAAGTGAGATGATCTGATCTGAAAAGGGTTATAGCAACTTCTATGAATTAAATAACATTCTGTAACCCTAAAAGCAAACCTACTTTAATTCACAAGGTTCTAGGTAAAATAAAAATCAACTAAACCCTCTAAAAATCATGTAAAAATACTCGCTAGGGTTTAGAACCTTCAATTTGGCCTTTGCAACCTATTTTGACCTGATTTGAGAACCGTGCCCAAATTTTAACCTAATTTGGGTTTTTACTCAAATTAACCGATCAAACGTGGTCAAACCTAAAATCAAATTGCACCATTGCATTCCTTAGGTTCAAATTAGGTTGGTACAAAAATTTCAGCCTAAGTGAAGACCATCTTGACCGACTTTACAAATTGGTCCTCTTGAATTACTTTTTGACCCTTATCTTTTCAAAGCCTTGCATTTGGCCCCCTATCTTTCCCTTCGTTCTTTGCAGAACGGTCCTCCCTGCCACCCTGCGCAAGCACTATACCAACGGCAACCTTGCGCGGAGGATGGCGCCGCGCAGGGTAAGGCAGCCGCTCTCAGGAACAAGCGGGGGATTCCCTGCGTCGTCCTCTGTCGCAGGGACCCTCCCCTGTGACCTGCGGCTGCCCATGCCTCTTGTGCGAATGCACGAAAGGCATGGGTCTCCATCTCCGGCAACTCCCCCACGTCGCTCTCTCGAGACTCTCCCCTCACCAACACCCTTATAAGGAGTGGCAAGGGCTGTCGTCCACTCCAAGCCTGATTTAGCCGAGGTTCCCTCCCCAATTTCGTCTCCTCCGCCCACGGCCAAAACGCCCGCAGGCTCCGGTGGCCCTTTCCTCCTCCTTTCGTCGCTCTGCAGCCACACCTGCAGCAGAGTCCACTCCGCCTCGTCTTCCCGCGTCAAGTCGCACCAAATGGCGCTTTCCTGACCTCTTCCTCGCCGTCGTTACTCCCCTTTGGGCTCCTTCGTCTACGGCGCCGGCAGGTACGCGTCAAGCGCCACCTCCCTCCCTCTTCGTCAATTAGGTAGGTAAAAACTTTCCCCTCTCTCTCCCTGTTATTTCCCCTTCCTAATCTACTATTTCAACCCACCGACCACCACTGTCCATCACCACCTTCTCCATCTCTGGCTGCCCTCCGGCGAGGCGTACTCGCCACACCACGCCTCCATCCGCCTCGCCAGCTACCCCTTAAGCTCTGCACCACCTCACTGACACCGAATCCGCCCTCCATTCACCACGTAGCACCTCAAGACCACCCCCCGAACACACCTACTCTCACGCACGCAGAGTGCCCTAGGCTCACGGCCACAGGCACTCTCGCACCTCGCTGACCCCCGCACCGCACTCGCCGCGCTCTGGCGAACCTCCCTGGACCTTTTTGACGTGGCCGCGAGGTTGTTTGCATGTTTCAGGTTTCGCCCTCCTCGCCACCATTAACAAGCAGCAGGAGCTTCTCCCGCAGGCAGCTCCAAGTCTCAGCTCCAGGCGTGAGCTCTAGGTGACATGGAAAGGAGTCACGCTTACACCTAAAACTTCAATTGGGGTCGCAAGCGTCGGCTACTGCCCCAATTGCTCGAAGTCTTCTCCCGCAGGGACCTGAGATCGGAGGTGGGACTTTAGTCCCACCTTGGAAGTGTATGGGCACAAACCCATGCATAAATTGAAAAAGTGCTATCGGCTGGTTGCCTCCGATAGCACTGGGGTGAGGTCCCTCACTTACTCACCGGGTCTCGTCGACGACACGCCCACGCGAATCTGACCCGACCCGACTTCCCACTCCTGTGCACTCCTCGCGCACCACCCACGCCGGTGCGCCTGGACCCGGGCACGCGACTCGACCCGATTGCCCAGCTCTAGGAGAGCTTCCCAAAGAGAGATTCAGAGAGAGAGAGAGACGCGGGGAAGGGATAGGGGTAGGTTTTGCGCTGACGTTTGTGTGTGTGCGCAGGAAGGAAGAAAGGAGAAGAGGAGTAGTGGCCGGGACTTAGCAGCGCAGGGAAGAAGGAAGGAAGGAGAAGATGAAGCCAAGAAGAAAAGAAGGAAGAAGGAAGGAATGAGAAGAGAAGAGGAAGCCAAGAAGAGAAGAAAAGAAGGAGAGGCTGATCAGTTAAGGCGTCTGATTTCTGAATCAGACGTCGGCGAAAAGAAGAAGAAGACAGCCGCAGCAAAAAGAAAAGAAGAAGAAGAGGCAGCAGCAGAAAAGAAAAGAAAAGAAGAAGAAGCCAAGAGAAAGAGAAAGACTGCCGCACAAGAAATCAGAAAAGAAAAGAAGGAAAAGGAAGAAGAAGCAGAGAGGGAAGAAAGGGAAGGAAAAGAAAAGAGAAGAGCTTGTCGCAGAGAAGAAGAAAGAAAAAAAGGAAAAAGAAAGGAGTAATTTTCACTCTCACTCACTCTCTCTCTTTTTCTTAATTTTTGTAAAACATTATATTGTGAATTTATATGCTTCTAGAATTATAGTTTGCTCCTTGAATTCGACCTCGGGAAACTTTTTATTTCCGAGTAACAAATTATATTAAACTAGTGACCGTTTCTTTGTGTAATTTTCCCTTCGAAGAGGGGTGACGTAATAAAATGCGGAAATAAATATAAACAATATCACAGAAAAGACAACCACACAAAGTACACAAAGATTTTTAGGTGGAAACCCAAACCGGGTGAAAACCACCACCTAACCCTCTCGAGTTAGGATTTTCCGATCAACCTAGTTGATCAAATCCACTAACCGAATCACTTTAAAACGAGGGTGATTCAACCTCAATTACAACCACGCTACAAGTACGAGGGTAGCGTTCCTCAACCCCTTCTCTCCACAAGAAGGATTTTGTCCCACGAAGGAGACGGGAATTCGCAAAGCGAATACCCAACCAAAAGACAAAGATAAAATAAAACAAGTAATCCTATAGAGCCAACAAAGTAATTTAAACCTAGCTTCTATAGGAAATAGGAAACTCCCCTTTGCAAGGAGTGCGTCGAGTTGATGACGCGGTGCGTGTGCCACGCGATGGCGCAACGTCGCTCTCGTAAACAACGGCGGGAGAGCGGGTGCGCGAAGCTTGATGCTCTCTAGAGAATGGAACTAGAGCTTGGAGAGCAAGGGCTTCTCTTGGACACAAAAGAGTGGAACTAAGTTGCTTAGGTGTGTCTCTTGTTTCTCTTAGTGTGTATCTTGTGTCTCTAAATCAGTATATGTGTGTCAAAGGTTCCCCTCTATTTATAGAGGCCTTAGGAAGGCTTTGGAAAGCTTAGAAAAGCTTCCATAGCCGTTCGGTGCAAAGCCCAACAGAATCAGGCCGAAATCAGGACAATGATTACATTTGACAGGGTGATCAGACGTCTAATTCTGGCATCAGACGTCTGGAAGGCCACTTTAAGACATCTGATTTCGAGGTCAGACGTCTGATTCTATGCGGGTTTCCTCCTGACTTGAATCAAATCTAAACAGGGTTTTTGTTTAAGTTGATCAGACGACATACAGGACGTCTGGCACTATGCCCGGACGTCTGGAAACCAACTTTTACTGTGGGAATGGATTTTCCAAACGTTGCAATGGCTAGAAAATCTCTGAGAAGAGATTTTGGGTCAGCCGAGGCAAAACGGTCATTTATCAGACGTCTGGAAAGGCCTAAGGACGTCTGATAAGGCTCTAACGGTCATAACCTTAAGTGTATGCTAAGCCAGCCAACGGTCCACTAATTGGACGTCTGGCAAATCCATCAGACGTCTCCTAAGACGTCTGGTATAAGGTATGGACGTCTGATTTCATCAGACAGAACTAGCTATGTCCAGCCTAACAGATATCAGACGTCTGAAACAACAGTCAGACGTCTTATAATACTTTATCAGACGTCTAATTTGGGAATTAGACGTCTTGAAGTGCTGTTTGAACCCTATATTGGTTTTCTAAGTGTTCTACAGAAAACCTAAGTATCCTAGGGTTGTGCAGGTGTTCCTAGGTCTACTGTTAGGGTACTTTGAGGCTTTTTAACATAATTTTCTAAGGAAATAAAGAGCAAGAAAATAAGGACAAAAGATACATGAAAGGTTTAAACAAAAATCTATCCTATTCTTCTTGACATTCCATCTTTAATAGATCGCTCCTCGCAAATCTCTTCTGTTCTCCATCAAGCTCCTCCAATCCGTCCTGGATGCGAGCTCGAACTCCGTCTAATCACGCATCCATTTGCGATTGACCTGAAATCTAGGACTCAAAGCGCAAATATTAAATGACATGTGTTTTGTTATCATCAAAACAAATGATCGTGGTGCTCTAGCACCAACACTTTGCACTATACTACGACGAAACCCTAGAGAGGAAACGCAGCACACCACTGCCTATTGTAGCCGCTTGCTGCAGATGGTGCGTGGTGCAGGCGGGTGCGGTGCAGCGCCTGCTGGCAGTGGCGCGGGTCGGCAGGTGGAAGCGATCTGTAGACGTGGCGAGTGAGCGGTGCTGCGTTAGGGCGTAGTGCAGGCTGAAGGGAGGTAGCGCCTGTGGGTGCTGGAAGGTGCTGGCGAGCGGTGAGATTTGAAGGTTGAGGTGCGCCTGCAGTGAGGCGGGTCTGCAGAGGGGCGAGGGCACGGCTGCAGGCTTGGTGTGGTGCGGCTGTAGACGCTTGCAGGGGCGCGTGCCTGCGGGGAGGCGCTGGAGAAGGCGCTGTGCAGGTGCAAGCTTGGTGCACTAGAGGAAGGCGCGCACCTGCTGGGAGAGAGGGCGCTCTGCAGGGAGGAGGGCACGCTTGCAGATGTTGGAGCGTGCTGGAAGGGAGATGGGGGCACGGAGGTATGCACCTGCGGGTTGGCTGGAGAGGCTGGAGCGCACGCTTGCAGGCGTGGCTAGAGGATGCATGGTGTGAGTCTGCTATGGTGAGGGCGTGCGGGCGAGAGGGTGCACTTGGTGCTGAAGATGAGGTTTTTCCCCGCAAGGGGGAAGATGATCCACAATGCACGCTGGAGAAGATGGTGCAAGTTCTTCTCTCCCTGGATGATCTCCTCTTTCTCCGCCTCTTCTTTTAACTCTTCTCCTTTGCGCGTGCGCCAATCAAGGGAAGGGATTTTCAAATCCCTTTTCTAATTTTGGCAGGAGGCTGTTGGGGAGAATTCTTCAGGCCGGCGGCTGTTGAGGGTGGCCGATGGAAAGGGAAGAGAGCCGCCGGTTATTTGAAAGGGTAATTTACCCTTTCCCCCTCATTCTTTTGCCACTTATTTTTCCTGTACATAAAAAACACATATTAAGTTATAGAATAGATGTAAACCTAAATCATAATGCATGCAAACATTCTATAACTTAATATAGTTATTAACAAACCTAAAAGATATAATTAAAGTTACTTAGGCGTAATATTAGTCCATGAAAATGGACTCATCAAATGCCACCGAAGGCGTTAACATGTACCTGGGAGGTTGACGGTCGAAGACAAGTAGACCAAATACTCGGTTATGATATGCACAACTTCGGACGTAGACCCAAGTTGGAAATTAGTTCCACAGGAATGTGGAGGCGAAGGTAAGGTTGCCAATAGAAGGGACGTCCACAAAGATCAGAACGAAGATGTCGACATCAATCACACTAGCAATGAGAACATCGAAGACGGAAGCGGTCGTGGCAGAGCCCAATATGAAATGACCCTTTCACAGGGTCGTTTGGCGTTTCCAAAAATTCATAGGGGTTTTTATGCAGTTTTCAACCCCTTAGGTTTTTATTTTGGGGTTTGTAAGGGGGAGAAAAATTTTAGGGATGTTCTTGCACATTTCCCACCACCATCTCCCTACTACCCGTACTACCCCTCACCCCTCATGCACGACCGCCGCGCCATCCCCTGCAGCTCGCCTGCCTCACACCATGCTGCTTCCCCATGCCTCCTCCACCCATATAAACCCCCCCTCCTCCGTTTTGTTCCCACACCACCGCAGCTGAGCGAGAGCGAGGGAGAGAGCGGAGGGCAGAGAAGATAGAAGGGCCTGGGAGGGAGTCGAAGGGCGGAACGATGCAAGAAGACGAGGCGATGCTGCCACTACTGCAGCTTTTGCAGCAAGAGAAAGGCTCGTAAACGATTCTGCAAAATCATTTTTTCGCAGAGTCAGACGTCCAGAGTGACCTCTAGACGTTGGGTTGGACATCCGAAGGTAAATCTCAGACATCTGATAGCACGTAATTTTGTTTATTTTCCTGCCAGATTTTTGACCATGAGCATACGTGTGTCAGAGGATGGGGAAGCACGCTGGTGCGAGGACCGAGGTAATTTCAGATGTTCGGAAGTGCCTCCAGATGTCTGAAGCCACCCTCAGACATCCGCATAGAGTTCCAGACGTCCAGAGAAAGGTGCCCCGAGTAAGGCATGTTTGAGGTTTTGTTTAAGACGTCTGAGACTTTTCTCAGACGTCTGATTTTGGTCGGAGTTGTGTTTCTGGGCCTATTTAAGGCCCAAACAGTGTCGGCTTTCCGTAAATGAAATGTCATTGGTTTCCATTCAAGTTTTTCTACGTAATGATACCTTTGTCCTTGCCGTTCTAAGCTCATTCTAACATATGGGTCAATGTGATAGATCAACAGTTCGTGGTGTGCATGGAACCCACGGGGATTGCAAGCTCTGTCAACTGTGCCCCCACATCTCCCGATTACCCTAGTAGAGTGGTTCTCACCCAAATCTTAGAATTAATAAGTTGCATGCGTAGAATTAAATTGAACCTAGGATGTGAGATGAACCCTAAGAAGAGATAAATGCATGCTACCATACAATATAGTCGATCGAACCTTAGATTGTGACATGAACACTAGGGCTGCAAGGAATGCATGCATAATTAATAAATGTTTGGATCACCGTGATAAAATCATGAGTTGCCTGAAATGAAATACGTCATTAATGAAAATACATACTTGTACTAAATGGATGATGATGGAATTTGAGTTGCTTGTTTTCGTACAATGTAAAGACATGTTCTGTCCTAAGCCTTTTAAGACGTCTGGACTGTCAGTCAGACCGCTGGACCCCTTCCCAGACATCTGGAAATCGAAATTTTGGTACGAGCCTTCGCGTCTACGCGTGGGCTACGCACAGACAGTACCCTTTTTCTCTCTCTTCCCTCTTCCCTCCTCCACCGAACCCTAATGCACCTTCATATAAACCCCCTCTTCCCCTCTCCCTTTCTTCCCACTTCACCCCAGTACCTCCTTCCCTTCCTCTCCACCCCAACGAGAGAAGCAAGCACGAGAGCGGCGACAAGGAGGAGAGGAGCATGAGGAGAGGAGGAGGAGCTTGAGCTTGCAAGCTCGTGGGGTGATGAGAACCTCGTCATAAACCCTAAACTAGCACCATCTAACCCAGATTTGCAAGAAAAAGCTCCTACATAACTATAGAAAGGCTTGACTCAGAGAAATTCTGAGTTTGTAAAGAAAACAGAAACTAAGGGGTAAAAATGCAATTTCACCAATCCAATCTGAAAACAAGGTAACTTAGGATCCAAACATAGGTCAAACTAACCTAATAAGAAGAAAAGTGGGATGAGTTGATCCAATAAGGGCTACAGCAACTCCAAGGAATTAAATGACATCCCGTAACCCTAAAAACAAACCCACTTCAATTCACGAGGTTCGAGGTAAATAAAAAATCGACTAAACCCTCTACAATTCGTATAAAAATAATCTCTAGGGTTTAGAACCTTCAATTTGACCTTAGGAACCCATTTTGACCTCCATTAAGAACCATGCCCAATTAATGACTTAATTTAGGTTTTTACATAAATTGACCGGTCAAACAAGGTCTGATCTAGAAATAAAATTCACCATTAGAATCCTTAGGCCCCATTTAGTCATGCATAAAAACTTGAGCCTAAGAAGAGACCTTCTTGACCGACTTTGCATTTTGGTCCTCATCTATTACTTTTTGACCCTCAACTTTTGAAACCCTCGCATTTTGGCCCCTAACTCTTCTTCGTTCTTTGCATTTGGATCCTCCCTGCAAAACCCTGAGCAGCGCCATGCTCCGGCGACTTTGCGCGGAGCATGGCGCCGCGCAGGGTAAGGGAGACCCTTTGCTAAGTCAACCGGGGGTTCCCTACGACGTCTGCCGTTGCAGGGACACCTCCATGGTCTCTGCAACCACCCATACCTCCCGTGCGAACGCGCGGAAGGTATGGGTCTCCATCTCCGGCATCCTCCGGCGAGGGAGGCACGTCGCCTCCCTCCATCCTCCTCTCTGATTCAACCTCTATAAAAACCGCCCCCGTCCACCGAACTCAACAGCTCGGTTATGCCGGAGAAACCTCCCCCCCCCCCCCCCCCCCCCTTTCCTCTCTTCCCACTCCGGCAGAAGCCCCCCTGCTCCTGCGGTTCTTCCTCCTCCTCGTCGCTCTGCCGCATTACCAGCAGCAAAGCTGCCTTCACCCGCTCTTCCCACGTCTCGCCGTACCCAGTGCGCGCTCTCCCACTCTCTCCTCACCGCCGCCCCCTTCTCACTGGGCATCTTCTTCTCCGACGACAGTCGATACGACTGTCGCCCTACTCCGGTCCCCCTCGTCCCTCCAAGTAGGTACAGTTCTTTCTCTTCCTCCCCTCTTTCTTTTCCCTACTTCAATTTGTTCAACCACCCTTCAACCGCGCTAAATCGCCCTCACCTTCTCCATCTCCGGCCAACCTCCGGCGACTCACTCCCATCATTCCACCACCCCACACGACTCGCCGACCGACCCAAAACCTCCGCCTCATCACGCTGAACCATTTCCACCCCTTCACTGCCACTCCTCACCTCCACATCACTCTCCCGAGCAAACCCATTCCCCCGGCCACAGTCCGACCTAGGGCAGCCCCTACACGCCGCCCAACGCCTCGCCACCACCCGCACGAGCTTCGCCGCACTCCGACGAAGCTCCCTGCACCTTCTGATTAGGCCGAGAGGCCGTTTTGCTGTGAACAGGTCACCCGTCCTCCGCCGCCATTGCTAAGCAGGTGAAGCTTCTTCCGCCTGCAGCTGCAGCCTCGCTTCGCCCAGGCCAGACTCCCCAGGACGCGAGGTTCGCCCTTGAGCACCTGCCCAGGCCCACAGCTGGGGAGAAAGCTCCGCGCACAGCCGCGATTGCCTGCAGCTTTCTCAGCTGCAGGCGCCCAATTGGGGTGGGACATTTAGTCCCACCTCGGAAGACTCTGAAGCGGCACGCCTGCATAAATTGTAAAAGTGTTGTAGGCTTATCGCCTCAGCACACGGGGTAAGGTCCCTCTCACCCACTTCACCCGCCCGGTCCGCGAGCTCATCACGCGAATCCGGCCGACCCAACCCGACTTGACTCGAACACTCCTCGCCCACCACGCACGCCAGTGGGCCTGGACCCGGGCGCGACCCGTACCCGAATACCCGGCAGCTCTGGGAGAGCTATCCTACGAGTGAATTCTCTGAGAGAGAGACGCGGGGGAGGGTAGAGTAGGTTTTTGCCTTCTGACCAAACTGTGAGTGTGCAGGCACAGAAGAGAAAAGAGAAGACAAGAAGAAGGACTGCGAGAAGAAGAAGAAGAAAGCCACAGAGGAAAGAAAGAAAGAAGACGCACTGTAGCAAAAGCTACTTAAGTCGTCTGATTGAAAAATCAGACGACGCCCTGAAGAAAGAAAAGAAGAAGCAAGGAAGGAAAAGAAAGAAAAAAAAAAAAAGAGGAGGATCACCACTGCCGCAGAGAAGAAAAAGAGAAAAGAGAAGACAAGAAGAAGAAGAAAGAAAGAAGAAGAACAGAAGAGGAATAAGAAGAACAGAAGGAAGAAGACTGAAGAACCCAAGAGAAGAGCACATAAGAGAAGACAAAGACGAGAAAGAAGAGAGAAGAAGAAAAAGCCAACAAAATAAATCTCTCTCTCTCTCTCTTTTCACTTTTGTAATAGAAACTTTGTACTTCTAGAATACAATTTGCTCCCTGAGTTCAACCTGGGAAAACTTTTATTTTCCGAGTAGCAAATTATATTAAACTGGTAACTGCTCCTCTATACTATACTACAACGAGATATTAAAACCATAGAGGATTGGCACTGAACCAGTTCTCAACGCCATCCAGAACGACCCGTTCTCCAACACCTATAACCCTGGATGGCGAAACCATCCCAACTTTCAGTGGGCGGGAAATTCCCAAACCCAAAGACCACCCTTTCAGCCCCGCCCACAACTCCCTCGTCCTTACCAACCGCCTCAGCCTCGACCCAACCCTACTTATCCATCAGGGCCAAATCACGATCAAATGTCCCTTATCCTTCAGACTCTGGCTGACATTCAAAGAACTAATGCGGCTATTCAAAAGCACACAAGGACGAAATCACAGAGGTCCGAAACCAATTGGCCCAGTTGGCAAATTCTCACCAGCCAGGCACTCTTCCTTCCCAACCTCTTCCTAACCCGAATAACGTGCCAACCCTTTTGGTTACCACTCTACTCAGCGTTTACTGACTTTGTTACTCATAATCCTTTTTAGGTCCAGGTGTTGAACAACCCGAGTCTCCGGCTGCAGAGGGTGCTGGGCCCAGTAGAGCCTGGTAGCAGTAGCCTTCTTGTTGTAGTACTTTCTGTTGTAGTGAGTTTCATACTCTTGTTACCTTTACATTTCTGTACCTTGTTTCTGTTTTACTGTTGTGGTGGTGATATGTACTGTTAGCAGCTTTTACTTCTTTTACTGTTGTACTCTTCTACTATTAGTTACTTAGCATAGTGAATGTGGTTTACTTTCCTGCTTTTTGGTTATTTCTTGTTGAATGACTGGGTCTTGGGATTAGTCGAATCGAGCCGGTCTCGGGTCCTGTAGGGATTCGGTGATCGGGTCGTAATATACAATGAACCAGATATGGGAATAAGAAAGTCCATGCATGAACCCTACGGGGAATTTAGAAAGAAACCAATAATACGATAGTATAGAAAACCTATGGGTTTTGGGAACACGTCGCCTACTGTGGCTGTTCAGACTTGGTTAAGGGAAGTGAGCTGGCTCTCATGTACGTAATACCGAGGAGAGCAACTATCCCTTTTGAGTAGAGGGGAGCTTGCCGCCCCTTGGGTTGAGACTCGATGTGAGTTTGGCCACTCTACATTGACTCTTGTTTGGCCCTCGTGTACACAGTACCGAGGTGAGCTACTTAATGTAAGGGAGAGCTAACCGCCCTAGGGGCCCCGAGGTTAGGTATGGCCACCATACACCGACTCTTGTTAGCCCGTTAAGCAAACTGGGATAGTAGGACGAGGGTATGCGGACTATGAGGGGCGAGACCCCTGTTTCTGAGAAGGCAAGGCCCTGTGTTGTTCCGTGCTGTACGTACCTGTTAGTAGAAATGACTGACTGCGTGCCAATGCAGGGTAGCTACCCGTGCGTTTATCACACGTGCTATAGTCACCGCTACTTCACGACCGTGACCTTGGGGTAGTAGACCAGGTATAGGATTATTACGGGGGACTCTTCCGGCTAAAAGAGTGTCACGTATACATCCTGCGTAATGGGAAAACTGCAAGCAAGATTTTTCCCTTAGGGAACAAGAAGATTGAGAAATGTTATGAAACCTATTTAGAATACTCGAATCAGAAAGACGATAATTGGGAACAGACGATAATGAATTGTTAAATGCATGTTAGCTGCCTGTTTAAATTATATGATTTAACTACCACTTTACTCAGCGTTAGCTGACCACAGAATTTTATAGCCTTGTTCAGGTCAGGGGTTTGAGCAACTAGAGCCACCGATTACTGAGGATGCTAGGCCCAGACGTGTCCAGCTATAATTTCCTATCGTTTCTTTTACAGAGTTTTTGTCAATAGTAAATATCTGTAACTCACAGTTGTATTCAGTTATATTTTTCTATCAGTTATGATGGTTATATTGTATACTTTTCACCGCATATCTATGACACTAATGATTTACTATTTTTTCTTTCTTTATTTTCAATCTTATATTACTCTAAAAATTGGGGACTCCATGAAACAGATTTTGAGTAAGGGAGAATTGAATTATAATTTTTTTTGGTGGGAGATCACCTTATCAATCACATGGCCATTCAAGTAGGTTGAGTTATTATTTTTTAACGAGGAAGAAAGAGTTATTTAATAAAAATTATTGCTAACTCCGATGGGTCACATTTAGCTACGGTAATCAGTGCCAGTGTTGGCATTGCCTACGGTGAAACATCAGATTGAATATCCCGAGAATTCTCGTCAAACTGTGATTGAAATCACCTTGAGTTAACTTCCTCGATAAACAGGAACATCCTTAAGTTTTTGGAAGGTCCACTGCTCAATAAATCATTACAGAAAAAGGAGGCCAAGTTTAACGACACATAAGTTACGTAAAATTTAATTAATATTTTACATCACGAGTAATGTCTTGCAACCAATTTTGATAATTGAGATTAACTTTTTATAATATGTTATGCATAAAATTTTAAGTTAATTTAACATTCATATCATTAAATTTTAATGAAATTTGATATACATCGTGTTCTCACAATTTAAAATTTTTACTTAAAAATATTAATTATAGACAGAGATGTCAACCAAATCACATAACTAATCAATATATGTGTGCATAGGATGGAGCATTCAGTTGAACCTAGTCATATCTAGATTTGAAAAAACTTATGTCATCTTTCAAGCTAGTCGAGTTTAAGGTTCAAAATTTACATCAAATCAAGATTCATATTTACGGACCCAAAGGGGATCAGGTTGGCTCGGAAAAATCTGACTATTTTCTATTATTATCTATGTAAGTCTCAACAACCTCGTTAAGATTTAATTTAAATTTAAAATTAAATGATTATAATTATATTAAATAAAATATAATAATCTTTCAATTTGATAGATGCTACGGTGAACGAATTCAAATCCAACGAACTTCTTTGAGCTTTTGCATATTTGAACCGGTGTAAGATTCAGCCTCTAATCAAATTAAAATTTTTTAATTCAGGTCAGTTAACCCAGTGCTCCACTCTTCACGCGCCCCCACCCCCTCCCCGCCCCCCCCCCAAATAAAGTTATGTTTAAGATATTTAATCGGTAGAATTATAGTGATCGATAATATTATTAATAATTGATATGTCAATTTTATGAAAAGGGGATAAAATTTGTGGATTTAGATATAATAGATTGTAATTATTAGGTAATATTTTTGTAGTTATACATATATTTTTTTAGTTATATCTAAATAAAAAAAATATTAGTAGATTTTAATTTTACGGAAAAAAAAAATATACACGAGAATAGATAACTCATTGGAATACATGTTATTCGTATCCCCTGCCATCTTACATGTTATTCATTATTTCGATTATTACACTGCTGCCCAATGGTATCTTAGGTTCTATTTGTTTTATGGAATTGAACTTCTTAGTTTATGTTTGGCTTTCACAATCTTGGGAGCGAGCAATTCCGAGATTGAATCCACTAATTTGAAATTATTCAATCTAAGAAGAAGAGGTGAGATTATACCATCCCTTGATTTTATCCTTTTCGATGTTGAACCTTCTCCACATTGTAAATGTTCTAACTATCCAAATAAATAATTAATTCATTCAATTCCTTAATTTAATATAAAATTATAAACAAACACAAAAACAAACATAATCCCATAATTAACTCACAATCCTTATCTATATAATTTACGATCCTTTAAATTCAATCCATGAAATCAAAGAGCGTCTTGGTATTGAGATTGAGGGCCGTGTGCGTAACATGACCACCTGGAGATGGGGGCTGTGTACCGTACAGATAGGCCCAGATGCGGATCACGTGAACCCGACAGTGGTGTGTCCTTCTGCCTAAAAGTGGCGGGACATCGGTGTCATGGAACTCCATTTCGTCGGTGTCATCTACGTGGCATTATCCCCGTTTTTTTGGCGCTATCCACCTTCGGTCCAGAAATGGGAGGGACATGGCTGGGGCCCATTTATTGGCCCATTCCCGTCGAGCGATGGAGTTACAACTTTTTCCAGCGAAGGCCTTTCGTTGCACCATTGACTAACTGCGTGGGGCCGAGCAAGATTCCAAAGTCTTGAATGCCAACAATGAAGGCTATTCCGAGATCGATTAGTAACGTATAAGAAGTAATGAACTGCATCAGGTCCCCCAAAAGTCTTACTCAATGTTGAATTTAAAATTTTTTTCTAATTACCCAGAACCTAATCGTACAAAATTGAGGACGAATTGACCTATCTCCGAAGCATCAATCCCTTCGGAGGTACTGCAATAACGAGAACTGCATGTGAACTTAATCCGTTCTCAAACTTTGAAACATGTGAATGTACTTTGTAATTAGGGCATAGAAAAAAGATTTGAAGATCCATCCACCTCAAGGACCGGGAGTCGTAAGACATGGAAGAACGTAAGGGGTAGAGTTTCAGTGAAATTGGGAGGAAAAGCAAAGAATGAATGGCTCCTACGAACCGATTTAACTAGTTAGTTACAGGTGGCAACTATCTTCTCTGATGCGTGGCCATCTTGGGCTCGATCGTGTATGGTCTTACTCTTTAATCTCGGTCCTCACAAAGGTTTTGCTCGAGTGATGAGGAATCAGGAAGATGCGATGGTGCTGAAAAGAGAGATTGTGCGGAATCTTGTCTTGCAAGGGAGCCTGCATTGTAAAGAGTTGTTCTTGTAGAGGGACCCTAACTTAGGTGAAGGGTTAAGTTGGAAATTTATAAGCTTCCGTGTTTCGAAAAGAAGAAGGAAAAAAAAAAAAGAAGAAAAAGAAGAAGGATGTGATTTTGTTTATTTTTTATGACTTCGTTTGGATGTAGGTAAGTAGCTAGGATAGTTGACATATCATATATAAGATAGAATAATATGATGAATGGTGATGATATTACATTTTTAGTAGGTTACATTACATGTAAGAATAGTATAAATGATGATTACATAAAGATAGGTACAGTAGACAAAACCAACATAAATGATTAAATCAAATTATATAAGAATTTAAATCTTTCATTTTCCACGAATTATCCTATCCACATCGACTAAACTTTACCACCACCACCCCCAAACGAAGCCTACAAGCATTGATCCATGATACTTTTTTCAAAGACCCGATTCCCCAGCTCCCTTCCCAACTTCCTGATTTATTCTGAAAAGCTTAACATGCACAGATAGGAACAAATCCTCGGGAATGCAAATTTAGGGATTGAAATTCGTAGCACTCAAATTCTTACCTTCATGTTTTAATTATTCCTCGATTAATTGACTACCCCAATTTCGAGAGAATTTTATAATCTTTAAAGCCGATGTACACGTATTCATATACACATGTACATACATACATAGAAAACGGCTTCTAAAGGGAGAATTTTCCAAATACATCTTGCCTTGGAACATCTCACTATTTTGTCACGTACACTTTGCCTAAGATAATCGATCGTCGATACTATATGTGTCATGGTGGAAAAGTTGACCGAGAAATCATGGATTAAATTATCAAATAAAAAATAATAAAAAAAAAAGAGAAAAAAAAGGCCTACCCTAATTAATAGTCATGATATTGGCTAAGTTCAGAAGCTAAAATAAGTAAACTTAGGGGTTAAAAGGGTAACATAACTAATGTCGTTCGTTCCCATAACATCTTCCTTATGCGAGATATTAGGTTCGATCTTTTGAACTTGTCCATACGCATATAATTGTGTGGTGACATGTGGTGCTAAACTATATCCAATTATCCTGACTCGACATTAGATAATGGTCGTGGTTCAAATCACAGAGGAGTTTCGTGATTAGTGAGAAATTCGAGACTCCTTCATCGTTTCAAGAAAAAAAAAAAAGGCAAACTCAAATCATTGACACAAGGTAAACCACTCCTTGTCTCACAGGTCTCTCCAACTGAATCTACCATAGAGAGAGAGGGGGGTGGAAGGGACATGCAACTGCTTATCATTAAGAACTAAAGAGAATGCTTATTTTGAGTGGGAAAGACGCAATCCTACCTTCTTAACTTTATTACCACATCAACCGTATCAAAATAATACGAGAGCAGACAGTCCCTAAACCATACATGCGGAGCCTCTTAAAGCATGTGACATAGCTCCCCCATGATGATCAGTAGTGATCAAGAAAACATTTTTCTAATAAGGGGATGGTAAATAATTACATATTATAGATAAGATCGTCCCCTCCACCATTCCCCTTCCCTCTTGAGAACCTTCTTCTCCCCAAAACCCTAATCGTTCCTACCACTGGTGAGGTGCTTTGGTCAACCTTCATGCTGGCTGATGTGCCTCCTCGCCACCCCTAGGCCGTCCACTCATCGCCCCCTCACCCTTCCGCTGCTATTGTTCTCTCTTTGGTGATTTTAACCTGCAACCATTGATGTTCGGTGTTGACTTGTAGGCACCATTCGTTGTCGATGGTCCTTGTTGTTGTGGGTTCTCCATCCTTCATCCTTGTCGCAGTTGCTGAAATTTTGTTGCTCGGATGGATTTGCCATTGGATCGTCTGGTGTCTCCCTACCCTGCAAGTTGGGATTTAACCTTAACCTCGACTTGGTGGTGGCTGAATTGATCCGTGGTCCTTTCCAATGGCTACTCAAATGGTTACAGCAATTAGATCTCACTTGGCATCAATCGTCCTGCCTCCATCTTATCTTCAACTTCGCCTCACCAATTGCCACCATTTTGGTTTCCTTGTTTATGTTTTCTTGTTTGTTTTAGCATTGTTGTCTGCTCTTAGGACTTGCTTCGACAACTCATATTTTGTTTGCCGAAGTTGTACGTTGAACGAGCATACCTAGTGTTTTCATGACACCTTCGAGAGTTATGCTCATCTGATGTCTTCTGACATCATCGCTCACTTGCAAATCATATGGGACTCGAATCTTCCGCACACAACCTTACAACGGGGATATCCCATTGCCACTGCCCTCGGTGCCTCCCGTTTTATCTTCTATGTATCTTCTCTTAAGATCTTGTGTGCGGGTAGTGATCCATACCGGGTGCGGTTAGCAAATATTTCTCCTTTGATGCAATGTTTCCTCCTCATTGGATAATGTTTAAAACAGATAAATAAATATGTACAGATTAATCCTTAAAATAGATCCAGGTCACTTGTCCGTCCTCCGCTACCTACCAAACATGTGCATGACCAGAACATGCTGTAGCTCAGACCGATTCACACCAGTAACCCTCCGGTGCATATGGCTGGAATCTACCACAAACACCACAGGCACTTCTAAGATGCTGTCCTCCACCGCACCCACTGCTTGCTTAGGTCCCTTTTTGATGAGTGAAATAAATTTCTGAAATAAGTAAATAATAAAAAATAAGTAAATTAACTTATTAGATATTTTAATAAATTAAAATTATTTTATAAAAACAAAAGAATAACTTTACTTTAATTTAAATCCACGTAAGTAATCTAACGTATATAGAAGCAAATTAAATAACAGATTAAATACAATCCTACTTAACTCCCCAGCAAGACACTCTCATTACACCCCCTTACCGTACGTGCATGGTCACATCCATTGACGCGTCATTTTAATGCATCGGGAGAACACAGCCACCGTAGACTTAAAAATCAGCGGGGTTTTTTTTTGTCATACCCTTAAAAATATGTTTAATTTTGAGAGGAGAAGCGTGAAATATTACATAAATAGAGGAATCACCTACATTAATGATTTTTTTTTTTTTACGAAAATCTACATTTATGATATTAGATATAGAAATTTGAGAACACCAATGAGCTACTCCACCCCTATCAAAATTAACGAAAAAAATGGGGGAAAAAATAAGGGACAACAGTTTGGCTAAAGGGTAATTGAAACAAGGACATAGCAAGTGATAAAATGATAATTGATATTTCAGGTAAAGAAATAAAAAAAATATAAAATTTATTATCTAATAGATTTTATCTCACTAAAAAATATATTATTTTAAATTAAAATATACAAATGATAAATAATTTTACATCACTGATAAATAATTTTATATTAATGACAAATTATTTCAAGTAATTTTACATTGATATAAATTAATTTTTCATCAGTAATAAATTATTTTAAAATATCTTTACATTAATACAATATCATTTTACATCGATATAAAATTATTTCAAAAGTGATATAATGATTTTATATCGATGCAAAGTAATTTTACACACATATAAAGTGACTTTAACCTATATGTTTAAGATTTAAAATTTAAAGTTTAGATTTATTGAAAGTAACTTCACATATAAGAAATAATTTTTCACCTTAAGAGTTAAGGTTTAAGATTTAGATTTTAAAATTTAAGGAACCTAAATCTTAAACACTAAAGACTACATCCTAAATCATAAGGTAAAAAATTATTTTTCAAGTATAAAATCACTTGTCACATATGAGAAAATATTTAAAATTTAATTTTATACCAATACAAAATTATGTCAAAGGTACAAAATTATTTTACACCACCGATATAAAGTGATTCCAAAGTGATTTAAGTGATTTACACCTGTACAAAAGTGACTTTATTGATTTCAACAGTATTAAACTCCATCGCATGTGAGTACTTTCTTTTATATAAAAAAAAGATATATCAAGTGAAAATCACATTTACAACCCTCTACGTCAATTTTTACATCAACTTTTACGTTTCTCAACCCACATTCAATCTTATCAAAGATTTGTACTATTAAATGCAAATGATGATGGTCAAATAGTTGGAACTCGCAATTTTTACAAAAGAAATGTAGATTTGAATCTTCATCCCTATATTACCTCAAAATATTAATGCATAGAGATTTCAGGTCATAAAAAAAAAAAAAACAAAAAACAAAACAAAACCAAAAAAAAAAAGCTCAAATGACCGAACGGAAAGCACAGCTATAGATCTATTTATGGTATAGATTTATTTACACAATTTTCCATCTATAAGTCCTATTTCTTTGGCGAAGGGATTGCATTGATTGAGGGAAATATACATGGGCCTGGCAGGCCCAACCAGTGGTACGCCTTTCTTATTTGATGGGTGCGGCTAAACAATGTTTGATTCCCGGCCCAGC
The DNA here is from genome assembly GCA_037157565.1 of Thalassia testudinum. Taxonomy (NCBI): domain Eukaryota; kingdom Viridiplantae; phylum Streptophyta; class Magnoliopsida; order Alismatales; family Hydrocharitaceae; genus Thalassia; species Thalassia testudinum. The sequence goes on from JAZHRO010000076.1 coordinate 6,061,810, forward strand.
CATGTAATACCCCGAAAAATTCCAAAATCCCACCTTTTCTCAAACGTCCCCTGCCTTGGTCAGGTATTCTCATAGCAATGGGTCATTGTTTTAATCCATTCTTGCAATCATGAAAAAGGAATCCAAGTCCTTCAATTATTGAGTCAACTACAAGGATATGTTACACCCTCACCTGAGCTGAAATGGATCCATTCATTCGTGTGCAGCCTTGGGTTTGCATTTTGGCTTCTCAACTGCACTACTAGCAAGGATTACATGCGGTGTGACATAAAACTGACATGGATTCTAATCCAATTTTACGTCAAAATAGCACATGATAACTGATCATGAATTACAAGCAACTATTCCGAGAGGTATGCGAATAAAATCACAGGCATTCACAGCAACAACCAATGCGAACTATCAACCGAGCCACCTGTTTTAGCTAGCCCATGTCCTTGCTACCTTTGCCCACGAGGGCCACCTACCCCCAGCGCAGGCTAAGAGTACTTGCCCTTTCTCATCAGAACCACTGCGAAGATTGGGTGAAATCTAAACTTGCTGGGTCCACATTCAGGTAGGTAGACTGAAAGATTGAAGACTGTAACTATGATGATCTGAGTTTGTTACCAGTTTCTAACTTATATTTGGTTCTAGCTCAGATTTTTAATCATGGAAATGCCAACTCCATCCTAAATCAAATGGAAGCCCAAATATGTGAACCATCTGCTCAAACTAAGAATGCCCAGACACCCTAAACAAAACACTCCCACTAAAATGTAATCTCCTAGCATGATAGCACAAGCACTAGTAGTACCGCCCGCAAAATCCATGGTGAGAATTAAATATTTCTCGAAGAAACATGGAGCATTTCCCACTAGTTAAAAAACCGACGTTCAAACAAGATAGATGCCACATATCTTCTCTACTTGTTAACCGAAGGCCATCTCCTGTGCCATACCGCCAAGTGTGCCCATTGTGTGACTAACAGCATCCATCAGCTGCAGATACTCATCTGCTCCATCAACTAGGCACTAAAGAAAAAGGGAACAGAAAAAAAACAAGGGTTACATCAACTTCATAAGTACTAAAAATGGAAGCGGAAAAAGGCAGAAAAAAGCTTGTTGAACGACCTTATCTGCTTCTGCTATTCTCTTGCAGATTTTGGCCTTCTGTTCATCAGAAATGTCATCTGCCGCAACGATCACCTCAAATAACTGAAAAGCAAATCTTAAGTTCAGAGCCACAAAAAAATTGGTTGGAAAATGGGTGGCAGATTGACAGAAAACCTGAGAGAGCATTTGTGAAACAGGATAACCTTCTGCCACAATGTTACTGACTTCCTTATTGCCTATGTCAAAGTCACCTGATTTACATGCAGCAAAGAGTGCTTGAACAATTTCACGAGGAATAACCTAGTAAATTGAGACAACATGAAAACGACGTTAGAAGGATCTAAACACTGCTTGGTAGATACTCCCATAAATTGGCAAAGGTTAGATTCAGATGCAGCTATTGGAAATTTCCTGAAATCTTTAGAAAGGAACTAAAACATCGGAATATTCTACAAGCATTAGGCATGATCGCATCTCCAATGGAGGGGAAGAATTATGGAATTTATGAAAGAACGACAACAAGCACACTCGACAAGCTTGAAGAAGTTTTCACATAGACCATACAAGACAAGATTTCCTTTGACATAACTAGTGACTAAATATCTTGTAATGGAATTATATCTTCAAGTTTTCGGATCACAAACTGCATTTTCAGCGCACAATGTGAAAATTTCAGCATTTTGATTGTTAAGGAAGATGGTCATTTTTCACTTGGACAGAGATGGAGCCACAGAATATTTCAGCGTACAAGATTTATTAGATGGACAAACATTGAAAATGTCATTCATGACAAATAAATCGGTTGGCACATAATCCATCCAAATTGCCTGAAGTTAAATCAAAGGCAAAAGTCTGGAATCTCTACAAGAATAAAAGAGGGCTTAGACCCAAGCTTCTCTATGAGAGAATCATGCCACTAGAATTTTTGACTACATCAATACCTAGAAAGCATCTCAAACTATCCAAATCCTACATGTCTGTGACTACTGGGATCATTGGCTTAATCCACATTGAAAATGATAATGGGATGATGCTGTTGCAAACAATTGACCATGGAGATGGAGGGAGCGAGCAAGAGCGAGGGAGCGGGTGAGAGGGGAGGAGTAAGCATGAGGAAAGTAGGAGTGTGGGAGGGGGAGAGTGGGAAGGAGGGTCGGGGCTAGACCCTGGTTGGGGGACAGTCGAGGCGGAGGAGGGTGACGTCAGAGGTGACTTGCTTCAAATGCTGAGGACCGGGACACATGGCACGTGATTGCAAGGATCCGATGCGGTGCCTCAGGTGTGGGAAGCTAGGCCACCAGAGGGCATCCTGTGCAAAGGAGCTACGACGAAGCGTGGATGCAGGTGCACGGGGAGTGGCTCCCCCACCCCCACCGGAGGGGCGCCATCGGTTAAGGTCGAAGCCCCATGGTTGGAGGAGTCCGGATGGATCGAGAAGGCCCTCACGTCGGCCTTGGTTGGCGTGGTGGCAGAGGGTTGCATAGGGCTACAAGAAATGGAGACGAAGGTCACCAAGGTGTTAGGGGGTGAGCTTTTGGGTCTGAGGTTGCAAACGGTGGGGAAGGAGAAATTCCTGATGGTGGGGGATTCATCAGAGGTGGCGAAGAGGCTCCTCTTCAAGGAGTTTCGATGCTTGGGAGAAGTGGTTCGGTGGCGATGGGCGGTGAGGTCAGACGGCGCGATCAGAGAGCGCCCGCCACGGAAGATGGAGGTGGTGGTAGGCTTGGTGGACATACCTCTCTTCCTCCGCACCTAGCAGGTTGTCGAAGCGGTGGTTGCACCCTTTACGCAGGTGCGGTGGTGCGAAGGGCTCGGTCTCGGCAGTGGACACCTCGATGCGGTGCAAGCCGCGGTGGAGATGCGACTAGGCATGACGTTGCGGAGGAAGGTAGCGCTGCGGTTAGGGAATGCGTCGTGGGTTGTCCTGGTCCAGCCGGAGGAGGGAGGCCCAAGGCCCTTTGCGGAGGTGCTTAAGCGACCGGTCGAAGGCGTTGCGGAGGGGAGGAGCAATCCGGCGAGCAGGGCCGTGTGGAGGCCAAGGGTCGCTGGGGAGAGGGTTGCATCGTGGGCAGAGTCGGTAGCTCCAGGGCGCACACCCCTCGAGGCACATCTCTCGAGGGGCGCAGCAGCGCAAGATGGGCCGATTCGAGGAGCGTGTTGGGGGACGTGAGGAGTTGTGCGGGGCTACTGAGACATCACGCCAGGAGAAGCGAAGAGAGGTGGCGCATTAAAGGCCATGTCGACATCAAGGGAGGGTTTTGTGCAGTGCGTTGGAGCTTTTAAGGTGAGAGTAAGGTCGGACCCGGGTCCGGATCCGCACTCAAACCCGATACCCTTTCGCACCTTTGTTTTAAGTGGTCTACGGAGAATCCTTTCGATGCTGGGGTGTGACACGTCGATCTCTGGGGAGCAGAGGAGGTTGGAGCGCAAGAGTCGGGCGGCAACGTCTGCCCTCAGCGAGAGCGAGGGTGCGATCAGCACGACCAGGCTCCTCCATCGAAGGATAGAAAGGCTCTGGTCGGTGGCACGAGGACCCCCTACGGCACGAGGGAGATCGGATGGAGCTCCTCCGACGCAGGCGGACCCCTCGTCTAGTGGTGGAGGTCAGATGGGTTTTGGAGGTCCTCGCCGAAGCAGCGAGGATGGTGATGCGCAAGGAGGATCGGCTGGAGCCCACTCGACACAAGTGAACCCCCTGTCTAGTGGTGGAGGTCAAGGGGGTGTGGAGGGACTTTGTCAGAGCTGCGAGGTCGACGTTGGTGACACCACCCTCGACGATGTTGGCATACGACTCTTCCAGGAGGGGAGGACGGAACCCTTTAGGCCGAAGGGGCGCTACGAGGAGGCCCTGTTGACAGGGACCATGGAGGAGGGCCAGGCGCAACTAAAGGTGGGGCCTGAGGTCGAGGGGGGCAAGGTGGGCGGTGGCGGGGGGGAGAGGTATGTGGGAGGTGTAGGGTTGATAGGAAGGGGGGAGAGGAGTTCTGGGGATCAAGGGGGAGGGTGGGCTGATCCCTGCGAGGAGAGGGAGGTGGAGCGGGTGGCTAAGGGGGCCGGCTTTGGTCGTGTGAGAAGGGGTGGTGCAGTTGGGGCCCCATGTTGAAGGTCCTCACGTGGAACGTAAGGGATCTTTGTGACCCCTCTCGCAGGAGGACGCTGAGGTCGTACCTATCTAAGTGGAACTCGGATGTAGTGTTTCTTCAGGAGACAGTTGCAGGAGTGTGATCAGAGATTGGGGGGAGTCTGATGCGGGGTTTCAGGGCTATGGATGCAGTAGTGTGATTGTCGGTTGGAAAGAGAACTTGTTCTCACTGGTGGCTTCGAAGGTGGGGGTGGGTGTGGTCACGGTGCAGATGAGGAAGAGTGACGGGCTATTAATGACATTCTCGTCGGTTTATGGGCCTACAGATGAAGCGACAAGGAACTCCCTGTGGGAAAGTCTTCACCAGGCTGCGAGGAGCTATTAGGGGAGCCCGTGGCTCATTAGAGGGGACTTCAACGTCACCCTTCTGGCGAAGGCCAAGCCGGGGGGCCGAGGAGGTAGGGACCGAGGCTCAGAAGAGTTCGCAAGTCTCGTTGTGGAGTATGGGTGGCAGGATATGCCCCCTACCTCTTGTGCTTTCACGTGGAGGAGTTCAAGGGGCCTGATGTCCAGGCTAGATCCCTTTCTATGCTTGGTGGAGTTGGCCGAGATCTTTCCAATGGCAGGGGCTCGCTCTTTGGAGAGACCTTTCTCTGATCACTCTCCGCTGATGTGGGAGTCTGGCGAGGGGTCCCGATACGATACATATTTTAAGTTTGAGAGGGCGTGGCTGTTGGAAGAAGGTTTCAGGAGCATGGTGGAGAACAAATTGAGGGATCTGCATCCGAACGGGTCGGCTGCCGTGAAGCTGGAGGCGAAGCTTCAGGAGTTGAAGCGATTTTTGAAGGAATATAGAAAGCAGCTGAGAGAAGAGTGGACCAAGTTACGAGACAAGGCGCTCGCAAAGGTTTAGAGATTGGATAGAATGGAAGACCAAGGAATGATGACGGGAGTGGAGAGGCAAGACAAGGTCATTCAGGAGGAGGATCGAAAAGCGGAGATGGAGTGGAGAACCAGATCCAGACAGAAATGGGTCAAGGAGGGAGATTCCAACACTAGGTTTTTCCATATGACGGCTTCAGCCAGGCATAGGAGAAATTGGATTGAGAAGCTGCAGGTGAGCAAGGCGGAGTTTTCGGGCAAGGAGTTAGTGGGAAGGGCGGTGACGGATTATTTTAGGGAGCTTACGGGGCGAAGCAGAGGTGGGAGATGAAGATGGAGGGGACTGAGGGCTCCGACTGTGGGGGCGAAGGAGGCAAAGAGGCTGGTAGCACCTTTCACGGAGGACGAAGCCCGTAGGGTGGTTTGGGGTTTGAACGCTGAAGGGTGTCCGGGACCGGACGGCTTCCCAATACTCTTTTTCAAGGAGTTTTGGTCGCTGTTGAAGGATGAGATGCTACAAATCTTGGCGGAATTCAGGGAAGGCAACAGGGGTTTCAACAGACCGAACATGTTCTACATTTCATGCTACCTAAGAAGGATGGGGCAGAGACAATTGAGGAATTTAGATCAATCACGCTGTCGAATGCGGTATACCTAATCATAGCAAAGATATTGGCGAACAGGCTCAGGAGGGTGATTGGCAAGGTGGTGTCAGAAGTGCAGACTACCTTTTTCCCTGGGAGATGCATTCTAGATGGCTATGTTGTAGCAACAGAGATCTTGGCGCACCGAAGGAGAAGAGGAAGGAAGGCTTTCATATGGAAGGTGGACTTCGCAAAAGCCTACAACTCGGTGGAATGGTCCTTCCTGTGGGCGGCCATGGCTAAGAGGGGCTTTCCACAGGTCTGGATTAGATTGATGAAGCAATGCATCATCATAGCATCTTTCTTGGTTCTCATTAACGGGAACCCGACAAGAGGTTAGGTCCAGCTAAGAAGAGGCGTAAGGCAGGGGTGTCCCTTAACGCCTATGCTTTTTGTGTTGGTAGCAGACGCCCTGGCAAGGGCTACTGACAGAGCGAGCGCGGCGGGTCTGCTACAGGGTTTCCCTCTGGAGGGTAGGGATGGCATTTTGGTCCTGCAGTACGCAGATGATACTCTCTTCTTTGTCGAGGGGACGGTGGCGGCGGCAAGGCGATGCCGTATCATCCTAGAATTGTTCTATGAAGCGTCAAGTATGCAGATCAACTACTCCAAATCTTCCTTTGTTCATTTCAACATGGAGGTTGGGGAGACAGGGGCACGTTCGAAAGCTCTGGGGATAGGTGTGGGGGCCATTCTCCTCCAATACCTAGGGCTGCCCCTAACAGACAGGAGGATCTCAGCACAGGATTGGACCCCAATGATAGAGAGGATTGATGGTCGACTGTCGGGATGGGCGTCCAAGCTATTGTCTAGAGATGGGCAACTGGTCCTCCTTAAGGCGGTTCTCTCGGCAATACCAGCTTATTTATCTTTGGTGGTGAAAATGCCGAGGAAAATTGAAGACAAAATTACCAGCCGTTTAAGAAATTTCTTCTGGACTAATTATGGAACAGAAGGGAGGGGGCAAAATTGGTGGCTTGGAGTGAGGTGTGCTTGCCGTTTAGGGAGGGGGGTTTGGGAGTCATGGAAGTGGGGAGAATGAATGATAGCCTCCTAACGAAATAGATTGACAGGTTGCTTGGGGGAGAGGTATCCCTGGTGGGAAGAGTCTTGTGTTCTTGCTATGGCGGACCGGTGGGTTGGGAGCTCCTCAACTCACCCCCTAGAGGAGCCTCCCACTTCTTGAGGAGTTTGTCGCTGGTGGCACCGAAGATCCGACCTTTCTTCACCCTGATACTAGGATCGGGCATGGCTTTTAGGTTTTGAACGGATGACTGGACGGGTTCTGGTGTGTTGGCGGAGCAATTTCCTAGACTTGCGGCACTGGCGATTGACAGGAGAGCCTCGGTGACGAATGTTTGGAGTGGCACGTGGTGCCCAACTTTCGTGGGCAATCTGTCATATCAAAGAGCTAGAGAGGTGCAGGAGCTCATGCAGGAACTCCAGGAGTGGCAGCCTGAAGATGGTACGGACCCGTTTGGGTGGGAGAAAGGGGATTTCTCGGTACATGATGCGTATAGAAGACTCGGTGGCTCAAACACGCCTGGGGATGTTGACCTGGCCAGGGACTGCACGCAGCTCTGAGAGGCCTCCTGCGCGTTGAAGGTTAGAATTTTCGCTTAGCTCCTTAGGAGAGGGAGACTGATGACCAGAAAGTGGAGAGCCCATTGGGTACCGAACGTGGATAGATCTTGTCCACTTTGTGGTCAAGCGGAGGAGGATTTTGACCATCTTTTCTTTGCACGCCCGGTGGCGACATGAACTGGGAGTAGATAAGGGATCGGTGGTGGGCTCTCAGTTCTCATGCGGATTTCTAGCGATCGTTCAAATGTGGTGGAACCAACGGGGAGCGTCAAGTGTTTCGGTCGAGGAGGGAACGGGCCAGAACTTTGGCGGTCTTGTGAGCTATTTGGCTAGGGAGGAATGCCATGGTTTTTAGGAGGCAGTGCCCTTATGTGGAGAATTTTGCTGGGGCTGCAATGTCTTTTATTTTGGGGTGGAGCACTGTTTTATGATGTAATTTTATCTCCACGTTTTGATTAACCTGGGTGGTATCTAAAGGATCACCACCCTTTTTCCTCTAAAAAAAAACTATCCAAATCCTTCGTAACAAATGTTGTCGACAAGAAATCCTTAGTTTCCTGAATTCTTATGACATCATCACCAGTGAGAATCATGTCGATAACATAAACAACTAGCATGACTGCACCTGATTCCCTGCGTCTAACAAAAATAGAATGATCAGAATAAATCTCAGGAAACCAATTTTTTGGACTTCACCACTGAGTCTCTCGATCCACGCTTTGGTGCTTTGCTTCAAGCCATATATTGTCCTTCATAGGCGACACACCTTCTCCCCCCTCAAGCACATAACCTAATGGTTGAGTTATAAACCTCCTCCTACAAGTCACTATACAGGAAGGCGTTCTTGACATCGAGTTGATGTACAGGCCAGTGTTTATTTACTGCCATTGATAGGATAAGACGAACAAGGTTTAGCCGTAGCACTGAAGAGAACATGTCAAAATAATTCACTCCATATGTTTATGTATAGACTTTTGCAACCAGCCTTGCTTTCACTCTTTCAACAGTCTCCTTTGGCTTATACTTCACAGTATAAACCAATCTACAGTTAAACACCTTTGCACTCTCAAGAAGATCAAACAACTCCCAAGTGCCTCTTGTAGTAAGATCATTCATCTCATCATCCATAGCCAACCTCCAACTTGAATCATGTGCAGCTTCATGATAGTTCTTTGGAACTACCATTGCAGAGAAGGCTATAGAAAAATTTCTTAATGCAAGACTAAGATTGTCAATAGTAGTATAATGTGGTATAGGATGAAGACTACAACTTCTTACTACCTTCCGTGGAGCAATGGGTATATCATCAGACTGTTGAGTTAAAGGAACATTCGGATCATATGCTGGTAGGGAATATGAGTCAAATGAGCTCTTCTTAGGAACTTCAACTTGCATGGAAGGATGAGGAATAGACACAGGATTTGTAAGGTGACACTAGTAGGTATGGGTGACCGATCCAAGAGAGGAGCCCTCATCAAAGAAGGCATCCTCTCAAAAAATGACACATCAGCAAAAACATAATATCAATTCCCTATAAGATCAAAACAACGACACCCCCTTTGATAGCAAGAATATCCAAGAAGCATACACTTGACGGACCTAAGGAGAAGCTTATCATCAACCCCAAATAGATAAACAAAGCAAGTACACCCAAAAGTTCGCAGTGGTAAGCTAAAGAGCTCAACATCAGGCTATAAAATGTGAAAATAAATGTCACCATTAAGAGCAAAGGGATCCTTGTTTATTAGATAAGTGGCAATAAGAATGGCATCCCCCCCATAAATGTTTGGGCACTTACATGGCAATGAGAAGGGTCTGTGCCACACTAAGAACATGACGAAGCTTTGGCTTAACCACACTAAGAACATGACGAAGCTTTGGCTTAACCACACTATTCTGTTGAAAAGTATAGGCACAAGATGTTTGATGAATAGTGTCATTCTTAGCAAGAAAGACATGGACATCACGTTACATGAACTCAAGAACATTATCACTGCGGAAGATTTTTATATTGGTGTAATAAAAATTCTAAAATTCTTTAAAAAGATTTTGGCAGTACAAAACTAATTTCTTACCGATCCTTCACTAAAAACACCTAAGCGACTATGATCATCAATAAAGATCACAAAATATCGAAAATCAAAACAATAATTTATTTGACATAAACCCCAGACATCACAACGGACTAAATGGAACAGACTGATTATTTTGTTTGGGTGGAAAAAAATCCGATGGTGTTTCCCAAGATGACAGGCTTCACAATAGAGAAGTCAAAACAAAGGAGTTCGGAAACATTTATCGAAGCCCTACAATAGAAGGATGACTAAGACGATGATGCCAAAGTTTAAGATCGGCCAAGATAGACACAACACTAGCAAAAATCTAAGGAATGTCAAGGTAGTAGAGAGTCTAGAGACCATATTTCTTGATCCCCCCACCAATCATCTTCCCCATCTAGATGTCTTAAATGAAGACAAAATATTCATCAAATATCACGCAACAATGAAGATCTTTACACAATCTAGAGACAGATAAGAAACTTAGAGGGAACTCTAGGGTACAATAAACATTTGACAGCTGAAATGCAATGGTAAAGCAAGCATCTCCAACAACAGTAACAAGAAAATAAGAACCATTCGCTAATCTAACTGTAGTAATACCAATAGATCATCGTAAAGATAAAAGGGCATCCATGTTACCTTAAGGTGGTTGGATGCACTAAGATCCACCACCTAGGAAGTGGAGGTAGCCTGGAGTTCTGTAAAGGGAGCAATTTACCTAAGAAGCTACAACAGACGTGCATAGTCCTTTGTAGAGAGAGATGGGACTCCAACATATTAGAACTCCTGAGTTACTGTAGAATTGGCTCGACCAAGTGATCCAAACTTGGCCTAATTACGCTTAAACGGATGGTTAGTCCGTTTGCAATGAATACATGACTCATAAGTTCGTCCTCGTCCTGTTGTTGGGTCCCCACACTCACTGGGAACTACAAAGGCAGATGTCTCTATATGAGGTACAGCAAGCTGTGTAGCAATATGTGTCACTACACTTGCATCAGTAGCAATCTTCTTAAGCCTCCCATAGACCCTATCCAGATCAGGAATGTCATCCAACGCAAGTATCTGATCTCTAGCAAACTAGTATCTAGAACTCAGACTACCTAAAAACTTACAAACCTGTCGCACCTAGCACTATCCTATGAATCTATCGAGGTTGAAATTGGCACAAGAGAGGAGGTGATTTGTGCTTAAAAAAAATATAAGCAAATTAAATCACAATCAAACCACAAGTAAACATAAGAATTTATAAAGAAACTCAAACGGGGAAAAACCTTTACCTAGACATCCCTATCTAGGATTTTGCCCCTACACTTTATACTGCTCAGCACATCACAAAAGTTGAGGGTTGTGTACCTTACTTACATAAACTCTACTTGGACAAGCCCAAAAAGATTTTGTCCCTCTTCTTAAAGAAGAACAGGAAGTCTGCAACTTAGGCACCCAAACGTACAAGTTAATCTGAAAAATAAATGTATAATAGTCCTATAAAGCCAACAAGTGAATATGCAAACATATGTAATAGGACTAAAGAAAAATACTCCCTTATACCTCCTAATATTGAGCTATGTGAGTTATGTGCAAAGGAATCGAAATATAGGAACCTTTTGTCAATGAGATAGGAATTCAAGCACTTTTGTATGCAAGTAACTACTCAAGAATGTTTGGAAGTATGACCAATTGAGAGAGAAGTGTGAACATCCAAAGCCTTCATATGGTATTTATAGACTTGATACAAGGCTTAGAAATCATTTAAAAATCATTTAATAATGTTTGGATTTCAAATCAAAAAGATGCGTATGCGAAAAGTTAGGAACAATTTAAAAATATCTGAAATTAATCGATTAACACTCATATTAGACGATTCAGACATTGTTCCTAATTGATTAACTTAATTGATTAATGGACTTATCAGACAATTAATCGATTAAGACCACTCTAGAACTCTCTTTTTGACCTCTTAATCGATTAATTTATGGTATCAATCAATTAATTAATTTTTTTCACATAACTAAAATTAATCAATTAATCGATTTTCTAAATCGATTAATTTTTTATTTTGAACGTTAGGTCATTTGAAACTTACATCCTTTCACCAAGGGGTGTTCATTACTAAGTAATGAGCCTTCTAGAACTTGTGTAAACGTTCTTAATCAATTAAGATTTAATTATAACAATTTTTGAAATGCTTTCTAATAATTATTAACTTAATAATCCTAACTCTTTAACAAATCTTCTAGAAAGAATAAAACAAAACATTTTTCATACAATAAGCTTCTCTTTATTTATCTTCTTGAAGGTCCATCACTAATACTTCCATATTTTTTCATTATCATCACTTGTGAAATTGTCACCTTCATATATTGAAGCTTCCTTCATATCATCATCTTATTTAGCTTCTTTGTAGTGAATTTTAAGTACTGCATCGCAATCATTTAGCTCATCCAAATAATTTCTTATTTTATTAACATCTAAATTAGGCTCTTATTGAGTGTTCAGCACTAACATGGGTATCACAGCAAGAGGGTTGGAACACATTCAGTTCCTCATATGGTGCTTCCATCTCAATATAGTAATCAACTAGTGAGCGCTCCCTCTGAGTTGTAGACTAGATCCGACAATAGATATTGGTTAGACTTCTGAGAAAACTTCTTTGCCAAGTTGTCCCATATCTCCTTGACAGTCTTCTTATACAAGCAATTTGAAACAATCTATGACTCAATACTATTCATCATACAATTCATGACGAGGTAATTATCCTGCTCCCATCTCTCAAATTCTAACGATTGAGATTCAAGGGCAAGCTTTGTCAAAATATAGAGCTTCTTCCATCCTACAAAGATCTTGAATGCCTTAGACCATGGAAGATAGTTTTGGGCATCATTAAGTTTCATAGAGGTGCCCTAAATCACAACAGAGGTAGAAGAAGTCATAAGCTTGACTCAAGAGTATTTGAAAGTCCCGACGTTGCCATGTAGAAGCAAAAGAAGCTATAAGAGAAGTAATATGGTCTATTTTGCTCTCAGAACATCAAGAGAGACTCCTACATCACCAAATCAAGAGCAAATCACATACCGCAAGAGTGCCTTGAGCCATGATAAACAGTTCACGCAACCCGAGATGCAAAGAAAGGCAGCAGGAGCACAAGTTGCTCCTTCAAGTGGTCACCAACAGTGCTAGCAATGTTGCTATGCTCCTGACAGTGCTGCTGTGGCACTCCAACAGCCCCTAGCAACGCAGCTAGCAATGCTGCTACAGGCACTAGTAGCACCACTACCCTCTAGGTGGCGACACTAGTGAAGCCAGGGCCGGTGGTGCTCCCTATGTGGGGCTGAGAGCAAAGACTAGGGTTTTTTTTTGTGTGAGAAATCGAGAAGGAGAGAGTAAGTGAGATCTTCTCTCTTTGTTCTAGGGTTTTTTTTTGTGTGAGATACCAGAGCACGAAAAGCCTAGGACTCACCCTACTTTGATATCATGTTGGAAGTGAAGAGAATGAAATAACTTATTCCAAGAAACCCTAGTCTCTTTACATAGAGAAACAGGCGAAAAGCTAAATTACAGGGAAAACCGATAAAATAATGACAGACACTCAACAGGTACATATTCTAACAATGACCACATGTCTGGGTCTGTGTTTATGCAAGCGATCTGGGAAGAAGTGGTTTATAGAACTTCCAGAGGTGGCAACCACCATCACTAATTATGATATAGCACTTAGACCTGCTGAGTACTTAATTTCACTTGTTCATAACTATGATAATGATTATTTATAACAGTTCCAGCCAATCAAGCTTATTGGCACCAACAACTTCTGGATTTGAGACAGAATCCCGAGGCAACAACCAAAAATGCTTAGCTTAAGTTATCAAAGTAATAACAACTATAGGCTCATTCTTCTTTCATCACTTTCCAATGTGATCCCTAAATCATGCCTGTAAGGCAATTTTTGACGGAGAAAAGCGCACAGTAATAGGTTGTGTTTCAGAGTGATGACTCATTGCATATTTACAGTTTGCAGCTTCTCCTTAAGGCATAAAAGCAACAGAATCAAAAATACTAGAACATCTTGTTCAAGTTTAGACACGGCATCTATGCCTCAATTTTGTCAATAAACAAAACAGCAAGTTCATGGCATTCAGAAGGTATCCAGAACTTAATTATGCATTCGAACATTACAGCATTTCAGAATAACACCCTCCCTCCCTCCTTTGTGGGCAGAACCCTAAAACTAACTTGGAACTGAACACCGTTATGCATAACAGGACAGATTGAAGGAAGACCCTGACCTCAAAATTTAACTTCAACCATGTATGCCATTTGAAGAATCTATACTACTAAGATGTAGTCTGCCATGTTTAGAGACCTTGAACCGAGAATATAACCATTGTCCAAATGTCCTGTCTGATTGGTCGACATGGCCCCCGCTTTGTACCCACATGCCCCTATGCTGTACCTCCATAGGGAAAATACCCCTCTAAAGGTTGCTTCAACCACTTGATAAGAAGCACCACATGGAAGTTCTGAAACTTGCTTCCTAGGGAGAAATTTTACATGTAGGTAACCACTGACTTGCACACTTGCTCTTGGGATGACCATTCATCCTTCTTGTTACATTCAAATATCAAACACACAAATGAAAATGGTTTATTTTACTGCATCAAGCCCACTTGCACATAGATTCAGTTCATCAACTCATTCATCCATATGCCTGATATAACCTCCCAATCTATTAGCAAGACATCATTTGCATGTATGTTAATGGAGGAAGTATTATTCTTAAAAGAGTAACATTTGCACAGGTATGTCTGTAATTATAACTTTTGTAGGAGTACAAAGTAAACAGCACGCTCATAGGGCAAAAATGTAAAGAAAAAGATTGTTATAAGTAGTTTTCATGATCAAAAGGAATCCATATTCCTTTCCCTTATTTCTAGAAGCAAACCCAAATTTCAAACAGCAGAAAAGTTACATTGCTAATATGGTTAACTATGGATAAATTGTTTGCGGCAAATTATCTGAAACTTCTAATCAAGATCCATGTTTTTCATTTTTCTTACCTTTTTTCATCGTCTCTCTCAAAACAGCTTCAGTCAAAATGGTTGGTTCTAACATTTATGTGAACCTTCACTCTGTTTACTCAAAAGTAATGAAAAACAGGGCATGAATGAGAAGCAATTACCCCAGAGACGCTAATCAGGTCCTTCACAGAAATAGATGATCCAAATAACCTGGCTGCACTCTGTCAACAATGAAGACACACAATATTCATCAAAGGCCATTTTGCATAAGCAGCAAAAATAGCAAGACAATACATTTGATTATTTCTTGTTATTGATCCTCGTGAAATAGGTGCTGAATCCAAACCTGTAAATAGGTTATTGCTCGCCGAAGATCACCTTGAGAGATAGAGCCAAGGGTAGATATCGCCTACAAAGACATAAGAAGACCAATACCAGATAGGAAGAAGCCAATCCAAGTTAGCTCTTTGAAACAAGTAGGGAGATGACTCCAAAGTCCAAACCTCGGCATCCAAACTGAGATCTTCTTCCTTGCATATGTGCATAATTCGGCTGCTCATGACTTCTTCGGATAGTGGTTTAAACCTAAACTTTGCACATCTAGATGCAAGTGGTTCTATGATCCTATCGACAAAATAATTATGATTGAACCCAGACAAGATCATTAAATATCAAGACAACAACATTGACAGTGCCAAAAGCATTACATATACCTGCTGATGTAATTGCAAATGAAAAAGAACCGAGTAACTTTAGAATAAGTTTCCATTGTGCGACGTAAAGCATTCTGTCCACAAAAACAAAGTGCCAACATGGAATACTCAAAGTGGCACCATAAGAAACTCAGTGAATGGAATGGAAGTACAACAAGCTCACCTGAGCATCTTCTGTCATTGAATCTGCCTCGTCTAAAATGATGATTTTGTAGGGAGGACATGGATAACCACTGAATTCAAATAATAAAACTAATAGGTTAGTATTTAATACTTGAGAAACACTGTAGAAAAATATGGCTGGCAGAGAGACAGGTATAAAACATCTAGTATATACATGGAGGAAGAGACTTTCCCCAAAAAGAAACATATAGAGGTAGAAATTAGAGTCAGCAAGATGCAATATGCACAGATCAGCGTTAAGGCTGCATCTTTTCTTCGGAGGAGGGGGATGCCAGCTAGGAACAGGCTAAGAGATAGTTAAGAGTTATGTTAAAAGGCCAATGATTCCTGATTCAGGGAGTATATTGATACGTTGCTGGCCATTCAGTGTGTTTAACTGGAGATGCCTCACAAGTAGCTGGGCAGTCAACGATCAGATGTAGCATAATAAATCAAGTCACTATTCCATGAAAAATGCACAATAGTTGTGACTGAGCAGATTTGACAAACATCGAGGTGGCTTAGCCAGCCTCATAAAACCATGCAAGGTCTGACCTCAGGTGCTAGATATGGAGAAGGAAACTAAATATTTGAGATGATCAGAGAATGCATTTTTTTTGGTAGGGCAAGATTGTTGGATGGAAGGCCCAGTGCTCCACCTTGAGACCATTAAAATTGTTGGAGAATAGAATTCGTGTTTTCTATGGATTGAAAAAGTGCTTCCATGGGGTTCCTTCTTTTTACTTATGGGGAAGTAGATTGTAATGGAGTGCAATTACAAAGTTCAGCTTCTCTAAATGGGACTAAATGGAGCAAAATGCCAGGGATGACGACACTTTCGTCTGTGGACCTGGGAACTCACCTTGAGAGAAGAAAATTAGGCAAGCCAAATTGCACAATGAGTGCTCAAATTTGCAGAAGAAATGCAAGAAACACAGTAATAATAGCTGGATAGTAAGACCAACTTTACTTGGAGATAATAATTCAATGGATCATTCTCTTGGAAGTAATAATTCAATGGATCCTTCTAGCTACTCAAAAAATGATGGGAGGATTTTCAGAAGTTCGAAGTAAATGTGGATACAATAGTTTTTTCAGAGCAAGAATTCATTTTTCAAAAAATTTGGACTACTCAGCACTTTAAAGGTGGCAAAAATGTGAGCAAGTCCACGGTGACTGGAATGTGAAGATGGAAAGTTAGCTTGTAGAAGATCCGGGAGAGATGTGAGAGGGGCAAAACAAGATATAATGGCAATATGAAGAATATCAGACATCAAAATTAGAACTGATGCCTTGAATATTTCTTGCCCAAATTAGATGGTGCTTTTCTTTTAATTAAAGCTGTCAACGGTTGACAATCTTCTTCTCCTAAAACCTTACAGGTTCTTCGCTGGAACAACTGCTCAATTAGGACCCACTGCTCAAATTCACATTTTCTGAAGAGTGGGGGGGGGGGGGGGGGGGGAGGGCGGGGATGGGTTGCTGCGGGGAGAGGAGATGGGGGGAACCTTGACAACATTTCATATTACGGAACAAGCAATCAACAGTAGAAAGCCATTGGACGTACAAATAATCATCCCGTTCAAGAACATGAAATTAAGTTGGTAATGACATGCCATTCTCAGAGGAATGATAGACCAGGTCGTTGCTATGAAACTCAGCCTGTGTTGAAAACTCACAGCTGTGAAGACTGAGACTGATTGAAGCAGTTGCTGCAATTTAGACAGCTGTTACGAGAGTTGTGCATGCAATTGTATAACACTATGGCTATTAGGCGCATTGAAGAATAGTAGGGTCTCCTGACATACATCAAAATAAACTGCCTCCATATTAAGTTTGCTGATTTTAAGACTTCTCTGAGAGTTTGGTTTTTTTCTCTTGTGTGAATACTATTTACAATAAAAAAACAAAAACTTCAAGGATATCCGGAGTCCTGACACTTTCCCAGCCATCAAGATCGACAACCAGAAAACTAAGATGACAAAAAGAAAGATACCCCTGGCGATGACCAAAACCAACAGCAACAGCAGCGAAATTCTTTATTTTGGTTCGCACAACATTGATTCCACGGTCATCACTTGCATTTAACTCAAGAACTCTCGACTTGTACAATTCAGGCCTGAAAAAGCATTCCAACACATCTTAGGAGCCCTCTCTTGATCAAGTTACAAGCAATCATTCCATAATGTACATAGAGGCTAGAGTTACTACGATTTAAACAATCAATACATGTATGAGGAAAATGAAGGACCTTGGATATATAAAAGAAACAAAAGTACAAGCGGACAAGCGAGAGCAAATGTTAAATAATGCAGGGAAAACAGCAGTATGTTCTCAAGGGGCATTATACTTCTATAAAGTAGAAACTCATATTTCAACATCAATGACTAAGTATTCCCAAGAGAATGGGCGGGTCATTACGACTCTGCAACTACATATGCAACCAATAAACCACAGCCACTTGACATAGCGGAAGAACTCCTTACATATATCCGATGACCATGTAACATCTAACAAAACAACGACCATTTCAACATTGCCCACAGTTAAAATTTTATGATAGAAAGCACTCTATTCACCAAGCAATCAATACCCATTACCTTCCCATGACCTCGTGAAGAGATGAAAAGGACCCAAACCCTAAAGAAGATCTACTTTTTGCAAGAGAAGTGTTAAGTATACAAGCCCCACCCACACCCCCCAACCCACATGTCATGTGTGAGATGTGGGGTGGGAAGCTTTCTACGGCTAAAAGCGCCCTTTTTGCGAGGCGTTGCGAAGCAAAAGGATTTCATCACTTACCCAAATAGCTGATGCGCAATGGCGAGGGCGGTTGTGGTCTTCCCCGTTCCAGGAGGCCCGTAGAACAGCATGTGAGGGCACTGCTCCAACACGAAACAACAGCAGCAACATCAAACTCTATCAAACACGCAAAAAGATGGGATTTTGAGGGTTACTCATTTGACGATTTCACCTACGTCGGAGGTCTCGAGGGTTTTGGTAAGGACCCGAACCACCTCGTCTTGGTGCGCCACGTCCTTCACCTGCTTCGGTCGGCTGCATTGGTAGAGGAAAGGAGAGCAAGGGTTGGAACTTGAGGGTGTGGAGAGGATCGGCGAAGAATGGAGGGAGTGGGAATCGTACTATTTCTCCACCCAAGGTTGGGTGGTCTGCAGCGCGGGCGCCATGGCTGTGCCGGTGTTCTTCTTGCTGGCGCTCCTCTTCTGTGCTCGCGCGAAGGGTTTTACAAATGGGAGTTTTTATGATTTGCGACCGAAGAAAAATGTTAAGCTTGTACTCCCTTTGAGGTGCGTGGAAGTATAGTACATCAAAGAGGTTGAACTCGAGTTGTAACTGTGATACAGAGGTTGAAAGAGGATAAGGAATATTGAAAAGAAGAGTAAAGAGGTCTACAAGATAATTTAATAGTTTACAATAACGGAAAAATATATATAAGAATCATTAAAAAGTTTAGAATATTATTTTTATATAAAGAGTTTATTTATAAGTTAAATAATTTTATGAACTTTTATTTTAATGTTTAAAAATAATTTCACACATGTCAAGTTAACAAGTAAAAAAATAATAAAAAAATATTTTTTTACATCACATTTAATGTTAGATAAATTTTATTTAACGTTAAATAAGTCATCTAACATCAGATGTAAAATTCGTTATTTGTTGATAGCTTTATCTTGTCCATACTTTGAACATTTAACATTAGGTAATTTTTACCTAACATTAAATAGGCTAGAAAATAACTTGTTTCGATTGTTTTTCATCTCCAATCACTATACTAAGATCATTAGCTAATAATTAGTATATGATTAACCCCCAAATACCTAATTAAAGGTTGATTTTACTTATTTAGCCTATGTAAGTATATCATTGTGAATTTTATGCATAATAATCCTAAGCTTAGGCTAAAATAATCTAGTATGGAGCTTTCCTTACAAGCTAGCAACAAGAAAAGTAAAATTACAACTCAAATGCTTAAACTACATTAAGACCTGACACAAAGACCTTTTGATAAGCTCTTCACTCTTTAGTTCCACTTCTTGATTTTTTAGCCACAAGTCTTCTTATCTCTCGAGTTTTACTGAGCTTCAAGTCCTTGCTCATTGAGTCACGAGCTAGTGATTCTTCTTTGTGACACATGCTCATGCTTTTGAGCTTGATTAGCATGTTCATGCTCTTGATTTTCACAATCAAGCCATGTTGATCATTCTTCTCGCATGTTAGTCTTTATAAAAGCACACTATACATAAGATGGTTGTCCAATTTTAATTGTTCTAACAATTTAAGATGTTTATTTTCATCAAAATCACATGTTAGAGGTGATTAAAGTAGTTAATGACTTGTGCACCTACACATTGCACTCCAGGGCGCTTACTTGCTTCTCCCACCAAAAGATGTATTAAATGAGTATAAATTATATGTTTAACTTTTTGTGACAGCCTAGACTTCGATAAACTACAATTTCAGAGGGAGTGTTAAGATTAATGCATTTATAATAGATGGCTTATTGGATCATTTATTGTATTTGATTATTTTTGTCCTACCTCCTTCATTAAGGAAAGTGTATGTGAGTGAGTAGTCTACATAGAGAAACCATATATTGTTGTTTTATTCCAAGCAAAAATAATAGAAGATCCAACGCTTAAGTGATTCAGTTATTTTAATTGCTTATTTATTTGCCATTAACACAACTCATTCGTCCTCTAATGCTTTATTGGGATGTTAGTTTAACTATTACGATATATTAGTTTAATCCATATTGGGTCACTTGGCTCATCTCTACTTGTGATCCACTTTTAGGTTATGATAGCTTGTGGTAGAGGATTCTAAATAAGTCGGGAAAAGCAACAGTTACTAAAGCAAGTGAGAAAGCAATTCTATTGGGCATTATGATGCCTAGAAATGATGCTGGGATATAATTAGCCAAGCTCATAAGTGGACCCACCATCGAAGACACTTCTAGAGTTAGTCTCTGAGTTTGTTGGTACCTTTTGCCTCTTCTACTAGTTAATATGTGTTGCGAGCGTTACTCGTATGGATGACCTCATTAACGAATGGTAGAGACTTGAGGAATTAGTTTACTTTAAGGTTTTATTGCATATCAGTATTAAAGTAGCGAGATGATAGTTGCTATTGTATGCTCTTTTTTTGTATTTATCTCGTAGTATTTATATATTGGCAGTAACATAAGAGTATCACCTAACTTTGTGCATATCTGTTTGTAATCTACCATTGGTGACTCTTTGCTATGAACGCATTACATATCTTCTTGTGATGCAAATGTAAATAATTTTAAAATTTAACCATTGCAATATTTGCTTACGTATCCTCTTAAGTTTTATATTTTTCTACCACGATATATGCATGATACGTGACATGCTAAGTTTACAATGTATTGAGTGACCATAAAATGACAACGGTAATTAAACTATTTATTAATCATAACCACCCATGAGCTGCGACCTGATTAATTGCACTTGTTAACCTAGTTCCTAATATGTTGGGAGGTTACGAGGTATAACACTTAACATCTCCTCCATCATGAACATCACAAATTCACTAAAGACATTATAATTATTGTAATCAGGGTTGCAATTTTAGTTGTGATCATCTTCATCAAATTACCATTGTTGTTACGTGATGCCATTTTAGTACAAATATGCTATCGACATTTTATATTGCCTTAATTTTGTAAAGAAAGATGCTATTGGAATCTTAGCTTTGTTTTATTTTATAAACAATAAGCATTCAAAATCATCTTTGTATTCAAAACATTTGCCAGTGTCTATTCAAAGTGAGAAGGTGTCATTGGCATCCATTCATGTAAAAAAAAAAAGAGAAGTTGATGCGTCTTTGTAATTCAAAAGTGTGTAGACAAACAAAAGCTTATATGAATTCAAATTAAGCGAATGCTGCTAATACATCATTCATTTTACTGTCAAAACTTACTTTTGTATTTATTTATAACAAAGATGTGTCGCTGTTACCTCATTATTTCTATAAGTAAGCTGATAATATTTTAAAGTGAGATGTTATTGTCATTTATTCATAACAAATGTTACCAACATCTTATCTTTTTGCATTTAAAATCTTTATTAGTGTACGTAATAAAGATATGCCATTCACATTTATCAATAAAAACATATACATTAATATATATTTGTATTATAAAATGAAGATGACAAATACATAAAAGTATGAAAATATGATGTTAAAGAAAATATAAAATCACAAATACTTAATTTGTTACTTAACTTATCCCACATTTACATAAATTATAAAATTATTCTACTTTTCCTATAAAATAACTTTAATATATTAAAATATTTAAATAAATAAATTTAATTATCTCATCACTTTATTCCATTATTTACGTATTCATCTATTTATTTCACAGAGGAGGCCTACAAGTTTTCTTTTAGAATCAAAGTCGACATTTGCGTGGGCTTTGATGTGACTTACCCGACTCCCTAGGATGAAGTCTAAAGGACAAAATTCTACGAGCCCTCCACTCGCAAAAGGAAACCCTCCACCACGCTCACCTCCTTGCCTTGGAGAGGAGCGCGCACGCAGCCGCAGCAGAGCGAAGGAGGGAGAGAGTGAGGGTACCGTGTTGGGAGGGAGGGTGGCGATGTCGTCCTCCGCGGGCACATCATCGGCGACGGGGCTAGACGCGGCAGCGGGAGCGGAGGAGGAGATGACGCTGACGGTGCGTTGGAGCGGGAAGGAGTACACGGTGAGGGTGTGCGGTGACGACACCGTGGGTGAGCTTAAGCGCCGGATCTGCGAGGTGACCAATGTCCTCCCCAAGCGGCAGAAGCTCCTCTACCCGAAGCTCGGCGCGAAGCTCTCCGACGACTCCCTCCTCCTCTCCAACCTCAACCTCAAGCCCTCCCTCAAGATGACGATGGTTGGGTAAATCTTGCAAAAAAACAGAAAAACGCCCACCTTTTTTTCAACAAGTTACGATCCAATTCCTTTAAACCCAGTTCCTTCCTACCATGTTTCGCAATCGATTCGGTTGTCGAGAATGGTATTCCATTAAAGCTATGATCTTTATGCGCTTTGCCTTAAGGATGGATGCTAAAGCTAACTAAAGTGCTCCTTTAGGATCGCTGCTACACTGTAGAAGTGATGGTAAACGTCGCGTCTAGATTGCATGTCCTTCGAGATTGATTACATTGGTGATGTTCTGAGCTCAGACCCGAGCCTAGTTGAGAAAAATAATTGGTATTGGTAACTTGTTGGGTACGGACTAAAAGAATGTTGAAGTTCAAGTTACCAAGTAGTAATTATCAATTCTTTGTAATCCATTACTCAACTCGAGGAGTTGGGATTATTCTTAGGGATGTCTTGATATGGATATTTTCAAGGATGTTGAGTTTTCTCTGGCGAGGATGATTGTGACACCTTGAATGCTTCTGGTGTATTTGTTAGTCAAAAGCAGGGGTGGAGCCACGGGGGCAGGCGGGGGTGGTTGCCCCCCAGGCATTTTATTTTCTTTAAGAATTATATGCCCAAATCTTTAGATCCAATCAATTGTCTCATGTTTTGCCCTATCAACATTTAGGTTGACGTTGATAAACATGACCCCTTTTAACTTCATCCCCCTAACATAAATTCCTGGTTCTGCCCTTGATCCAAAAGCTATTGCTAAAAAATCGTAGTGTCTGTATGATGTTTTAAAGGCAGTCTTATGTATGTCCTTGCTGTCGATCGAAAAGGTCACGAGGAAAGTGGGTACTAGTTATTTATTTTCAATAGTGACCTGTTGCCGACGAGTTATACAGAATCATAAAGACTTGTTCTTTTTTCGATGAACACCGTCATACCATGGTGAAGTACTCGACCAAGTCAATGAAGCGAGAACCAGAATGAGACGAAAGATCAGAAAATGGGAAGGAGGGGGCTCCATGACACTAGATTCACGTTGCGTGACGGTTAGGCTCCCTACAAGGGTGTGTATGAGGGGGGTAGTACTCTAATGTAATGAATTCTGAAAGCCTATGTGTGCAGAATAGAATTTCTTCTTTTCCTTGCTATCCACTTGCAAGCAAGGGGTGGAATGTAGCGCCAGGTCAAAGTATGGTCTTTGATCTTCAAAATGGTGGTGTTGGACCTCTTTTGTCAAAAAAGGTTTGGGATCACTGCCTAAGCTTGAGCTCAAGTGTCTCTCACTTTTAGCTAACACCTGACATGCCGAGAAACTGTCCATGTTGATTTTCTTGTTGGATGGCTTATCTCCCATCAAGAATGAACTATGAAGATTGGGATTGAATATCATGACTAGCCCATAAAGCCTGTGAATTTCCAATGCTATCTCTTTATATGTCGAGAATTAGGCATTTAAACATACTTTAAACATCAATATCACAGAATTCTATGTGGAATGTAGTATCTGTTTGCTAATGAGGCTGGTTTTAGCCATGTGGCTAAGGAACGTTTATTGTCCTCCCATATGCCTGGCGGCCAACATAGTGTTATCTGGGAACCCCATTTCCAAGCACTGGACTTATCCATTTCTTTTGGTAGTGGTCGAACAGCTTTCCATTCCAAAGAGCATGGTTCAATTCATATCAATCTCCAAAAAGAAAAGAAAAAAGCCTTCCAAGAAACCGTAGCTGTTGCTTGTAATTATGGGAAAGAGCTACCAAGCAAGTAAAATTTCTGCCTTAGTTAGGGGCTAAAAAGTTGGCCATGTTATAAAATGGTGACTTTTCCAGAATAAATAAAAGACATGCTGAGTTTCAATAGGCAACGTTTTTTTTTTTTTGTAAGAAGATAAAGCAAAAAAGAATCTCTTCAAAAAACATGCCAAAGTTTTATGTTGCTGGGTTATTTTATAAAGATGATGTTCGGAGCTTGAAAGAGTTCATTGTGACTTTGGGGTGAGGTGACAACTATCATGAATGTTCATTATTGTGTGCCGTGCTAAATTTAAGCAGTATTTAGTACCTTGTGAACCCAATTCTGAATTTTACAGGACCACGGAAGATGATATCATTGTTGACCAAGTTGATTCCCCAGAGGTCGTGGATGATTTTGAGCTTGGCCAAGACGAAGTTGTGGGCATCAAAGATAGAGAATCAAATAGGCACAAGTTGAGAAGGCGTATTGAACAATACAAGGTCGTATGTGTTGCCATTATTTTCTTCATGACATCATTGCAAGTCTCTCTGCTTTTCCCTTTTTTCATTTGTCAATGTCCAGAATTAATTCATTTACAAAGATGTTTGAATGTACAACTAACGTAGTTATCAGAGACTCAGAAAAAGCAAAAAAAGAAAGGGTTCACAGAAACCAAACAAAATATAGGATGTATGGAATATATTTTTGTTATATTTCTTTCCCCTTATTCTTAGTGCTGTATAGGCTTTGAATGATAAACAATGATAATACTTCTGTGCCATATTATTTTTTTTTATGCTCATCCCTTTTTTGCTAGGCAAGATGCTTTTATTTTAGATTTATAAGCCAAATAATTTTTTTTTGAAAAGTCAAAGGGTAGTTATCTAAATGATAACCACCCAAATTCATTCCATTTCACAAAACTTGATTACATTAGATGTTACAAAATAGATCTCTAGAACGTCACTTGGGAGGAAATCGAAGAAACAAAATTCTCAATATAGGACCTCTCTCCTCTAAAAATTACTCCATTCCTCCCCAACCAGACACCCCATAGGACCTCCAGAATCTTGGCCCTGTCCTCCTTGGACCTAAAGGTGATCCCTTCGCCACTTGTATCACCTCTGCGGAATGAGGACTAGAAGGCAGCCTCATCCTGATAAACGATCCAATCGATCCCCAACCTTTGCCAAACCTGTATCACAAAAGGGCATTGGAAGAAGAGGTGTTAGATGTCCTTATTGGCTTCGCTACAAAGAGGACACGCCAAGTCGTCCGCATGGTTCCATCTCGCTTTCCATCACTTCGTCATGATTCTCCCTCTTCTCAACAACCTGTCGTCAAGGGTACATTCAACCCCCTGCCAGTCATCCTGTCAGAAACGAAATGCATCCCCCAACCCTAAAGTGGGAGAGAAAAAAGCACGCACCTCCCCTGCCACTGTCGCCAGACCCCTGAGAAAGTGAGAAGCTCCTAGAGGGGGAGAGACTAGTGGTCCCCACGACAGAAAGGGGCTGTACCAGCGCTGCATAGTATCACTGAAAAGCCCCTGCTCCTGCTCTACCAACCTGGCAATCCACTTCGTGAGGAGGTTGATGTTCACCTTGCCCACATCTCTAACCCCCAGACCCCCATCCTACATCGGTCTACGTACCTCCTCCCAGGCTACCAACCTCACCCCCTACCTATCGATTCCACATTGGCTTAGAAGAAATCCTTCATCAGTCCTGAGATCTTTCTCTCAATCTGGCACGAAAATCTGAATACCGAGAGGAAATATGACGGCATGGATGATAGAACTGCTTTCACCAAGGTCAATCTTCCACCTCTAGAAAGGAGGCTGAAGACCATCCCGCCAACCTCCCTTCCATCCTCTCCATCAGGGGGAGCTAATCCTACATCCTGAGTTGCCGATCTAATAAAGGAAGACCCAAATAAACCAACGGCAAGGAACCCAAGTCTGTCCCCAAGGCATCGTCTACCCTCTCTGCATCTGTGGCCGAAAAGTTGAATGAGACAAAACTTGACTTTTAATAGTTTATTTGTAGCCCGGACGCCTCACCAAAAAGCTCCAGAAGAATTCTCATCCTTCTAGCCTTCAAGACTGTACCCTCGACTAGAAATAATGTATCATCAGCATACTGCAAAATCGTTGTCTCCCTGTCATCACCAATCATAAAACCTCTGATCAGGCTCCTATCACAGGTCCTATGTGTCACCCATGCTAAAGCATTTGCTGCAAGTACAAAAAGCATAAGCGTAAGGTGGCAGCCCTGTCTGACCCCCTTCCTCGGCTGTATCCATCCTCTTGCCAGGTTCCCATTGATCAAGACTGAAAAGAATGTCGTCGTCACATACCTCTTCATCCATTCAATCTAGATCACGGGAAATCCTCTCTTCAACAAGGAAGTCCATAGAAAATCCCATTGGATAGAATTGTATGCCTTGCTAAAGTACACCTTTCATAAATACGCTTGTCTCTTTTCCCTCTTCTAAGCTGCCAGAGCCTCCAAAGCAATCACAAAATCATCCAAGATTCCTCTCCTTGGAACGAAGGTCATCTGCACTGGGGATATCGAGTCATCAAGAAGATCTTTGAGCCTGTTGGCCAGGACCTTAGCAGCAACGAGGCATATGGCATTTGACAGTGCAATTGGTCTGAAGTCTTGGATTGCTTCTGCCCATTCCTTCTTGGGTAACAAGAACAAATAGTATCTATTTAATTTATCAAAACCTCTGTTTCCAGCCGCAAACTCCTCTATCACGTGCAACACCTCCTCCCCTACCAGGGGCCAAAACTCCCTGAAGAAGATTGGAAAACCATCTAGGCTAGGACACGCTTCCGTGTTCAGGCTCCAAACCCTCTGTCTCACCTCATCCTCCGAGAAGCCAACAGTGAGTCTTTCCGCCTTAACCTCCGTGATACGCTGTACATTCTCCCCTCTACCTCCAAGACCCCCTGATATGCCTCCCCGCAAAGTCTTTGAAGTAATTTGCCGCTGCCCGACCCATCTCCTCCCTACCTATGAAAGAATCCCCATGTATCATCAACTTCTCTAACCAATTCCTCCTCCTCCTCCTGGTCGAAGCCATTTGATGGAAGAACCTGGTGTTAGAGTCGCTTTCTTTCAACCATCTCTGTCGTGACTTCGTCTTCCACTCCACCTCTTCCTTTCTGTCCTCCTCCTGTACTATCTGTGCCATTCTCCCTCAGACCTCCCTATCCTCTGTCGAGATAGGGGCCTGCTCCTCCTGTCTATCAATCATGGTAATTTCTACCAATGCTTCTTCCTTCCTGCCCCTCCCGGATGTCTTGATTTCTCTCCTATACACCTTCAAGTGATCTCGCAAAGCACTCAATTTTTTACCAGACGACAAGCTGCCGAACCCTCCACTTCTATCGACTTCTATTTTTCCTCCACCATGCTCCCAAATCCCTCCTCCATCAGCCATGATCTATCAAATTTGAAATAAGTGCCAAAGTGTACTCCCAGATTAGGTCTCCAGATGAGAGGCGTATGGTCTGAAAAATGTCTCTCCAGAGCAGACACATTCGCCACAGGGAAGGCCTCTGCAAACTCCACGTTGGAGAGGAATCTGTTAATCCTTGACATCAAACCATTACTATTCCTCCATGTGTAAGCACAGGATGTCGAAGCTCAGTCCACGACAAGGTTCGAAATGCCGATTTCGACGTCGTGCCGACAAAATTTTAAGTGTACATTTCGTGGGCATGCCGAAGGCATGTCGAGGAAATGCCCATTTTTCGATGGCCATGCCGAGGGCATACCGTGGGAATGTCGAGGGCATGCCGATAACATGCCGACAGAAAATCACATAAATACTCAAAATGAAATAAAAAATCACATAAATACTCAAAATGAAATAGAAAATCACATAAATACTCAAAATGAAGTGTGTGTGTCTACTTGGAAAGCTTGAGTGTCTCTAGTTGAGCTAATCATCATGTGTGTGTGTCATTTCAACCCTCCCACATTCCCAGTTTCGAATCTCCCACTCCTGCATTCAAACCGCTATGTTTGAGTGTGTGACAATCCCCCAATTTTTGAATTTCAGCCCTTGACTAAGCCTCCCCTATTTTAGATTTCAGCCCCTCCGAATCTCCAGCACCTGCATTTCAAACCGCTCGTAGCGCCGATCGGCATGCCGACGAAATTCATCGGTATGCCGGTGGCACACCTGTAAATCGACATGTTCATGTCGGCACGACCCCCTTCCAGAAATGGCCTTGCCGACGGCATGCCGGTGGCATGTCGTCGGCATTTAAATCAATGGTCCACGAGACCATGAGTAGAAACAAAGTCCACAAAGTTATCCGACCCAGGATCCTGTCTCCCCCGACCTCTAGGCCTATCCTCCATCTACAGGGTAATGTTGAAATCATCTCAAATCAACTAAGGACTTCCATGGCATGTCGCAGCCACAGAAGTGAGTTCCTCCCACATGGCTCCCCTCGCCTGTGTATCTGCTGGCCCATTCACCCTTGTTACAGTCACGTTGGCTCCTCCCACCTCCATCACCAACCTTGCAGAGATTACGTGTTCTCCACAAAAGCAGTCTTCCAGGGAGAATACATATTCCCGCCATCCAATGATCTGTCCACCTGAGTGGCCAGACGCATCAAGGGACTGAAACCCTTCCATTCAAGAACCCCCAACCTCCTTCCATACCCTGGCATCACAATCTGACAACTTTGTTTCCTGCAACAGCACGACATCCGCTCTCCATCTCCTGATATATTGCCCAAAGACGCTCTCCTCGAAGGGTCGTTGAGACCCCACACGTTCCATGTAAGCACACCATTCATTTATCAACAATGGGAGTCACCTTCACTACCTATCGGAAGCTACCTGCCTCCGCTGTCTTATGCACCTCCTCATCCTCATAATCCAACGCCGTCATTTGTTGTGAGCCCTGTGGTGTCCTTCCACGACCATCCACCACCACCCTCGTCCTCTATCCTCCACGGAAGCTCCACTTTCTCCTGTACCGAAGGGAGCCACGTCGACCATTGTGCACCAAGCGTGGCCTCTACCCAGTCAAAGGAACCTTTGCCACACCGCCTCCATCCAATCATTGTGCTTGCAAGGAAGCCTCGGGTTGGGTCTTGCTGATCATTTTCTCGTCAAGCAAGGGCCTCCTCCCAACTTTGCCAGTCGGAGGGCGGCCGGAGGGTCCCCCCGAAGTCATCGCAGCCACGTCTATCGTCGTTGCCGCAACCACGTTTGTCGTTGTCGCTGCCTCTCTGCCCTCCTCTCCTAGCAAGGGAGATGCCATGGGGGAGCATATAAAAACATTGAGGCAAGTCGAGGGTCGATCTCCTTGTGAGTTGCTTCCATGCTTCGGCCCTCCCTCTACCATCCTTGAAGGTGAGAACGAAGAGGTGGCGGAGGTCTTCTCTGGCGAAGCCCTGCGGGGGGATTCGGCTCCCCACTTCTCGTGGTCTGGTTTAGCTGAACTGAAGTTTCGGATCTCCCACCAGGATCCAGATTTGCCATCGCACCATTGAAGCTAGCCTTCTCACGTGCCTCGCACGTGGGCGCATTTAAAACCTTTGTCATCTCCACCTCGGGACAGGCTGTCCCCGTAAATGTGCTGCCTTCAACCTCTTCTCCCACGATCTTCGGTTGCGCTCCATCATCGGGCGACAATTGCGGCTTGTTATGCGAGATCTGTGTGGATCTCTTTTGGATTCGGGCCATGTCAGCACCTGCTCAGCTCCCCCACACCCTCGCCGATCGTTGCTTTGCCTTCCACTGCGTTGGAGTGGCCGCTCTGACCACCGCCGATGCACCTTGGCCTACTCCGTGGGCGATAGGGACACCACCCACGACGAGCCGCCTAGTCGCTGCACCACCCTATCCATCATCGCCACACTGATCTTCATCTCGAGCCTTACCATCATTGAACCTTCGGACAAGCTGACGGCATCGCAGCTGTTGAGGCAAGCAAAGGGGGACACTATTGCCTCCACGACCTCCACCGACCTCAGCGACCATGGTATCCCTGCGATGGCCACCCTGATCGACTACCGCTCTGGTGGTCTCTCCGAGGAAGCCTCATCATGCGGGGAGGGCCGACGCCATCTCCATCTTCCCCCCTTGGTGAAAGACTCCAAGAGAAGAAGCTCTTCTTTGCGGAGTGAGGAGGCCGAGGACGAGAAGGCTTCTACCGTCCAGCAAAAGCACCCAAATCCCCTTCCTCAACAAATCTCCACCCAGTGCCTCCTCCACCAACACCCTCGTCACCTTCCCCTCCATAACTTCGACCACCAAACTGTCCTCCACCTCCCTTTGCAGGCTCCGTAATCCCTCCAACCATGGTGCCTCCACCTCCACTTGTGGAGCACCCTTTGGCGGCGGTGGTGGAGCTACCTGAACGCCACTGTGGCGACCACCGCAGCATCGACTGCTCTTGTGCCCGAGGCCCCCGCATCTCCAACAGCGCCATGGCTCTCGACAGTCCCGCATCCAGTGATCTTGGCCGAGACATTTGAAGCACCTTCCTCTTCTCTCCTCCCCGGCTCCCCCATGAGTAGACCTCCTAGGTACATTTGCTGCTTGAGAGACCCTCCTCTGATTCGCTGCGGTCAACCATCCTAGATCCTCCACTACAGGACGGAGCCCCTTGCCCTCCACCTCTCCCTGGTATCCTCTCTCCTCTCCCGCCTTCTCTCCATCAACTTCTGTCCTCTCACCCTCTCGCCCTCCCTCTCGCTCTCTCTCTCACATCATCCTCCCCCTGTTTTCTTATAAGCCAAATAATAATAAACTACTGTGTTATGGAAGGCTTATTTGGGGTGGGGTGTGGTGGGGAGCCTGATTTTTATCAACTAATTGATTCAGAAGATTTAGTGAGGGCCTTTTAATCCATTAGGCTACTTCCTTGACAACAAAGGGAAAAAACATCGGAGAAGATAAATGCATTGCACAGGAGTGAGAGCAGGGTCTTCAGGCCTATTTGTTCTTCATAGGCTTTAAGTGCCAAAATAGAGGCAAAGAAAATTGAGCACACTCAGATCCTCTGTGTCTGTTTGATGACTGTTGACAGGGGGGCTCTTTTAGCGTTTTCCATGTGCTTCAAATTTGTAACATGGAGTAAAGATGGTTATCAAAAGATGAAGATTGAAGGGGCTTTCATCCACTCAATGCATAGAAGTTTTTAGAGGTAGCACCTTTGATCAAACATGGAAGGTAAAATTGGAGAGCAGCTAAATCGTTGATCTGACATTTTGTTTCAAAAAAGATATTTTAGAGTTGAGACAAATCAAGAAGATACAAACTGAGAGACTAAGAGGTTTTACAATTTCAGTAATGTGATATTCACTAACAGGTTCCTGCATGTTTCATGTATTGCTGCAAAATTTGGTTGTTGAGGTCTTCTTCAGTCCCTATGGGTGTCTTGTATGTGCCTTCGAATGTGATGAAGTTCCATTCACGTTGCCTAGTAATCTTAGACACTACAGCCCTGTTTGGTTGTAGGAGGAGGTTACCAATAGGTTGTATGAGAGGATAAAGTTGCATTTATGGTTCCAATGAAATGTTGTTGACCGCTTGTTCTTCCAAGTTTGATAGAAAAAAATACTATAATCTCCTACACTGCTGTAACTATCACATCCAACTTATCACTTACACACCATGCAACCAAACACTTTAACTTTACTTATCCCACCTACCTTCTTAACCCATTACAATTTATCTCACTGCTAAATGCTGCCCACAATAAGGGCTTGATGCCTGTGAAAATTGTAATTAACTTAGAGTATTGCTGGTGTCCTTAATTTCCCCTGTAAATTTGTGAATTTCAACAAATATGCCATTATTACTGAAAATTGTGCACCAAAAAAAGCTCCCAAGAAGTTTTGGAGGTTGGCGGCAATCCATTATCTCTCTTGCCTTTGCAACTGCTTTCACATTAAGTAGTTTGAGCTTGTTTTTTTAACTACCTCTACTAGATCCATATTTGGTCATACATGGACCTTAAAGCCATGCCTAGGAGGTTTGTTTTGAAAGAAAAGTCATCTCTAGGGGTTATTTAGTGAGCCAAACTCATTTAAACTCTATGGAGATAAGAAATCCAATTGTAAATTGAAAGTTTATTAGTTAGATAGGTTGCCTATGAAAGTTCATTGAAAACGAAAATGGTCTTGTAATTTACAAGTTACATTTTGAAAAATATGTTTGGTTTGTAACCATGTAATACAACCATTGTAAAAAACATCAACAGTAATTGTAAAATATAGAAGAGCACTTTTTTTTGGAAAGGAAAAGGGGTTGTTATCCTATAGAAGAGCACTTTTTGATGAGTTCAAATAAGTTATTTAAGCCTTAGCCTCACTGTGCAATTCCCCTACACACACACACATACATATAGACAGGAAAACTCTCTTACTCTTGCATTATGTAATTGTTGGGAATCAAGAAAACAAAATTAAAAAAAGGAATATGCCACATGGGCTGCCATGTGGCACAGTAGGCCACATGGACAGTCCACGTGGCCATCACCATCAGCAACCACTGGGTGCAACAAAGAGAAGGGCACTGGTCATGCTTGGAGGTTAAGAAAGTTCAAATTAGTTAAGAATAAATTAGGATTTGGTGTTGATTAGTTGGTGATTTCGTTAGTTATATTTCCTGTTTTAGATTAATTTGTTTCCTAATTGTAGGAAGAGTTGTTTCCTAATCTCTCGAACATTATCATTGTTATTTGAGTTGACATTATAATAAAATTAGATTTACAACTCCTCTTCTCTATCTTCCACGTGCTGGCCTACTCTTCCTGTTCTACACACGTGAACAAGACAACAAGCCCTGTTGGGCTTGTTGCTACTATTGCTACATCTCTTCTTTTTGTTGGAAGAAGCCTCCATGCTCCATAGTGCCTAAATCTCAACATGGTATTAGAGCCAACGGTCTAGGCTCTCCTCGAGGACATCCAACGCTTTAAACAAGGAAAAGGAGAGAGGAGTCACGCACAAGCGTTGTGTGTGGACTCTCTGTGGGAGAAGCACCTCTGTGTGAAACTTCTCCACGTGGACAGCAACCACGTCACCTTTGGCACATCATCTCTACGTAGATCCGAGTCCCAGAGCTACTAGTGCCTTTGCGGAGCTAAGGAGGAGGCAGATCGAGGAAGATGGCAGAGAACGAAGTAATGTTGATCACCAGAGGAGTGAAAGACGCAATAAAACAAGAGAAGAATGAGAATATTTATCAAAAGGTATTTTAGTTCGTATGGTGCTTTTGTATTCGATTTTTATTCTTCAAAAGAGGACATTCTTCCATAACAAAGGGCGCCAAACACTTTAAGAAGATCAAAGGAGCAAAGACGAGCAGCATGGCGATTGCGTCAACCTTTGAGTGTGCCAAAGGAACACCGACTATTGAGGGTGCACCAGGATCGGTGGTTGCTGCATCGACTCCGACTCAAGAACGTGAAAAGGAGTCATAGTGTAGCCTCTAGAAGTTCACCACGACTGCATTGACTTCACTTTCTCTTGGTGCCCTTGACTCGAAGAAAAGTTGAATTCTTTTTTCGATTCATGAGTAAGGCGCCATATTATTCGAGGAGGCATGTGGAACCCTTTAATGCATCGGGGAACGTTGAGATGAAGGACTCGACTCTTGAGCGCAGAAGAGGCACGAAGACCATCTTCAACTCTTCAGAGAAGAATAGTGTAGCAACATTACCAGGTCTTTGCCGTATCCTGCATCTCGACTTGCGGAGTATTGGGAATCAAGAAAACAAAACAAGAAAAGGAATGTCACATGGACTGCCACGTGTCACAACAGGCCACGTGGATAGTCCATGTGGCCATTACCATCAGCAGTCACCAGCTGCAACAAAGAGAAGGCCCATTGGTCATGCTT
Source organism: Thalassia testudinum (assembly GCA_037157565.1). Taxonomy (NCBI): domain Eukaryota; kingdom Viridiplantae; phylum Streptophyta; class Magnoliopsida; order Alismatales; family Hydrocharitaceae; genus Thalassia; species Thalassia testudinum. The sequence continues at coordinate 6,095,585 of JAZHRO010000076.1, forward strand.
GGAGGTTAAGAAAGCCTAAATTAGTTAAGAATAAATTAGGATTTGGTGTTTGTGACAATTTGCACAATTTAGGAGTGTGGAGGCTCTTCCACGAGAGAAAATATGGCGGTAGTCGGGTCTTGTCGATGATGGCTGCACGTGTGAATAGGGAGAGAGAGATGGCAACCGACAGTCTTGAAGAAGAGAGGGAGAGAGAGGGAGTTGTATTTGTTGGAAGAATTGTTTCATTAATTCAGGAATAGAAGGATTATAAAGGCTTTCTTTTATAAATTGAGAACATATCATGATTCTCTAAAATAAGTAACAAACTAAATCCTAATCAAATCATATCTCCTATTTTTAGAAAGAACAAATCCTCTAAAACAAAATTTCTAAAAATCAAATCTACCAAATTAGGGATCACCAAACTTGGACCACATGACATACCAAAAATCCCATAAGGCCAGTGCTCCTTTGAGTGTTTCCTAGACTGCCACGTGGCACTGTCATGTGATATATTTATTCTTCACACTCCCCCTCAAGTCAAGGCCGGGAGGACGATGACTTGTCATACTTGGCTCGGTGATAATACGGCCAAACACTCCACCATCTTCTCTTGATGCAAATCCTCTGCCACCTCCATAGTAGTCTTTTTGGCAACCTATGAAGTCGTAGCTATTAGAGCAGGCATCTTGTCTTTGTATAAGTTGATGGGCTCTCTTCTCCAACTTCTTCTTCTTAGCTGCATCTTTCATCTTAGACACTTTCTTAAGTAGTATAAATCTCTGAATCTCCCATCCTTTCATTCTATAAGGTTGAGAGAAGTCTCTGTGCCTCTTTTTCTACACTCGAGAGCCACATACTTGATCTTGGCATTCCCCGGCATACTAGAGGGTTCCAAGCACCTCCTCAATTCGAGTTGGTGTTGTTGCTCCTACATCCCATGAGCCAGCATAAGGTGCTCTATTTCTTCGGTGTGTATAAGGTCACTTGAAAACAGAGGTGAAGTCGATGGTCCTCTAGAAAGAATCACGCACAACGTGGCCTTTTCTTCTCTTCTTCTTCCTATACGTGTAGAGAATTCCCTAGAGGAGCCTAGATCGAAGGCTCTGATACCATGTGACGATTTGCGCAATATGGGAGTGTGGAGACTCCCACGAGGAAAAATATGGTGGCAGTAGGGTCCTGTCGATGATGACTGCACGTGTGAACAGGGAGAGAGAGACGGCAGCCGGCGGTCTTAAAGAAGAAAGGAAGAGAGAGGGAGTTGTATTTGTTGGAAGAATTGTTTCATTAAACTCAGGAATAGAAGGATTATAAAGGTTCTTTTTTATAGAGAGAGAACATATCATAATCCTCTAAAATAAGTAACAAATTAAATCGTAATCAAATCATATCCCCTATTTTTAGAAAGAACAAATCTTCTAAAATAAACTTTCTAAAAATCAAATTTACCAAATTAGGGATCACCAAACTTGGATCACAAGACATACCAAGAGTCTCATAGGGCCGGCACCCCTTTGGGTGTTTCCTAGACTGTCATGTGGCATATTTATTCTTCACAGTGTTGATTAGTTGGTGATTTAGTTAGTTGTGTTTCCCATTTTAGATTGATTTGTTTCCTAATTTTAGGAAGAATTGTTATGAAAGTAGGGTTGTAATCTCTATAAATAAGAGAGAACATTATTATTGTTATTTGAGTTGGCATTATAATAAAATTAGATTTACAACTCTCCTCTCTCTCTTCCACGTATTGTCCTCTCTCTCCTCTTCATGTTCTACACACGTGAACAGGACAGCAAGCCCTGTTCGGCTTGTTGCTGCTGCTGCCACGTCTCTTCTCCTCGTGGGAAGAAGCCTCCACACTCCATAGTGCTCAAATCTCAACAGTAATAAAAATTACGCTGTCTTTGTTCACCGATTTATTATTATGCCAAATGCTGAAAGAAAAATAAGCCTTTCCTTAAATGGAGTGTTGTCTTTTGCATGGATTCTTCTTCTCCCAAACCCTTTTTAGGTCATTCCTAGCTTAATGAGGGCTTTTGCAAATTTTTTTTCCTATTGTGGATTAATTTTAATTATTGGTTAATTATTTTTTGCAAACTAAAGAATCGATCAGGATCTCCATTTTTAGCTACTAGTAGTTTAAATTTGATGAAATTTGGTTTATTGAGATCTGGTTAGGTTTTAATTAAGGATTTGATTGGAGATGTTTAGGATTTTTGGGTTATGTTTAGGATTTGTGTAGGAGATAATTTTAGTTTCTCTCTTTTTGTTGGAGTTTGCATCTTGTTCTCTGTTAAACCTACTATTGGGACATGTCAAAGAGATTATAGAGTTAATTAAAATTTGAGTTCCTTTGTGGGCTTTTTGTTCCCCCTTAAGTTCCTCCTCTCTCGTCACCTCCCATCTCTCTCTCCTCAATCCATGCACTTTGATTTATTTTTCTTTTCTTTGGTTGCCCCTTTGTCATACGAGTTTGGATGGAGGTTAGTCTTGCTTGGGTGAATACCACATCCTTTGATTCTTTTTGGAGTTCCTTCAGGACAGGAGGGAGAATCGGTGGCATGTCACAATATAGACCGAGGAAGAAATGTACTGTGCCTCTACCTTTCCTTTGGGCTATCTTTTTGGAGAGAAATGGGGTTGATTTTGAGAAAAGAGAGCCTATGTTGAGAGTGCGGTCTTCCATGCTAAAGGTTTTGTTGAAGAGTGGGGTCAATATGATATTATGATATATTCACTGATATATATACCTCTTGAAAAAAAAACTGATGTATAAGCTTTTTGTTATATATTAATGAAGCAGAAAACGTCGTTGATCTCGAGTAGCCTTCCTTTACCTCTAAAAAAGGAAACACAAGTCATTCTTAGGATCTAGCAACTCTCCACAAGAGGAAGAAAGAAGATCAAAGAAAAAGAGCCGCAATGATCTCACATGGAAGATTCTCTAGAAGATGCAAGAACCATTTGACTTGAGAGAATTCAAACCGTGAATGCTTATGTAGAAATTGCCAATATGTCATAATCCTATTCCTGCCTTGAGGTGGGATAGAGTATTGACGAGATCATACAAGTTAACTTGTATGTGATTTTTCTTTTCTTGAAAAGTAGGACGACTACCAGAGGTCGGTGGTCATCCACTCCATTCCTTCATAAAATTAGAACGTACTTACAAATGTTGCATCCAAAGAACATACAAAGAAGATGCTTTCCCTACTACATTATCAACCTAAGCTTTTTCATTCCTAAAATTTTTTGCACTGTGTTGGAGCCATGATGACCAAAGTGCAGCCACCACAGTTATCCAGGTGTTGTTATTTGTTTGAATGCCATTCCTGAATGAAGTCCAGAACCCATCAAGCAAAGTGTGAACCCCATGTAAGTGCATACTGAACCACATCAACTTGGAGAAGTCGCATGAACAAAAGAGATGACGGATGTCCTCGTCAGCTTTACCACAGAGAGGACAAGTCCAATCCACATCATTCATCCACCATCTTCTAGTGACCTTTGTAACCAACTTCTCCTGTCCAACCATCCAATAGAAGAGTTTAACCTTGAGAGGAACCCTCATCTTCCATAAGAGGCGACAGTCAGTCACAACCTCATTGGCAGTATCAATCGCCCCCCGCAACAGGTGATATGCCTTTGATATCGAAAATTGTCCTTCCTTCCAAGCAATTCGGTCAAGCATAGAGCCATCAGGATGTAGATCTCTAAGCAAAGACAGGAGGCATTGGAAATCCTGTATTCGGGCATCGGATGACCCCTCTTTATTATTGGAGACCACGATATGGAAGCTTTGTCACAAACACCACACATAGGAGTAAGCTTGTCATCTGCAAGACTTTAAAGACGAGGGATGACATCAACAAGGCATCCATTCTTAGACCAATCATCTTTCCAAAACCTAAAAGTTTGCCTATCACCTAAAATTGGGTAGAGGAATGGAGCAACCCTCTCCATAACAGGCATTGGAGCTCTCCAGAAGGTGGAATCCCTTAGGCAGGTAACGGCTCGCTCCTGGATGGAGAGGCATGAGCTCTAAGAATGTCTCATCAATCTGTGCCACAAGTTGTCCTCATTGAGAAAAAGCTTTGCCACCCATTTCGATGGCAAAGCATCACAGAAGTTGCTGAGTGAGTGGATCCTAAGACCCCTTTATTTGATAAACAAATTTCATTCCAAGGCACCATTTGCAAAAAATGCCCAACATGATCCGTCCCCTTCTAGAAGAATTGCCTTCTCATTGTCGCCAATTTCTTGACCACTTTCTTGGGCAGCTTGAAAATAGATAAATAGAAAATCGGTATAGCTGATAGGACTGCTTTTAGGAGCACATGATGACCCCCTCTAGAGAGCAGCTTCCCATACCACGAGTTCAACCTTTAACCTATTTTTTCAATCAAAGGCGTGCAATCTCCTGCTGTCAAGTACTTTCCTTTCAGTGGAAGACCAAGGTAAGTGAACGATAAATGACTCCTCGCTGTATGAAGATGTTGTGACGCAGCCTCCACCCCTCAGGTGTCATATGAAAAGGAACAAAGGCGGACTTTGAGTGATTCACACCCAAACCAGAAATATCACCAAAAATTTTGACTAAGGCAACGACATTCTCACTTCTCCCCTCCATGAAGAAAAGTGTGTTATTTGCATACTATAGGATGGGTGTTAGTAGGGAACCATCTGTCCTTAATCTAAACTTGGAGAACAAACCAACGCTCCATGCCTTAAAAGTCATAATCGCTAAAGTATGGACGGCCACATTGAACAACAAAGGTGCCAACCGGCAAACTTGTCTTACCCCCCCATTGGGTTTGCATCCAGGAAACACAAGTTTTGCCATTGATCAAAATCACAAAGGATGTGGTAGTAACATGTCTCCATCCACTGCACCCAAATCTCTAGAAAGTGGTTTTGCTTGAGGATCTCCCACATATAAGATCCCGTGACTGAGTTATATGCCTTCGAAAAATCTGCCTTCCAAAGGAAAGATGGTGAATCAGACCTCTCCCATGCTGCAATCATCACCTTAGCAAGTATGAAGGATTCTGTAACGATCTACCTTGAAGGAATGCAGACTGTACATGACTAATCAAATGGTTTTCGCAGATGATTGGCCATCACCTTAGCTACAATCAAATACACAGCGTCAAACAATGAAATTGCGTGGAAATCATCGATCCCTTCGGCGCCTGGTTTCTTCAGTGGTAGGAAGAAATAAAATTTATTCAGTTACTCAAAGTCATGATTAGCGGTCCAAATTTCCCGAAGTATGGCCACGAAGTCCTCCCTAACAATCTCCCAAAATTCCTTGTAGAGTAGCACTTGCAAGCCATCGGGACCAGTGCTTCTTCTGACTTAAGGCCTCTCACAGCAGCAATAACCTCTTCTTCAGAGACATCTCTCAGATCTTCTCGCATACTATCATCCAGCACAAACATACTAGACACACCCAGCTGCCACAGCCATGGTGGCTACAATCATGATAGTGCTTCTGCAGGGCATCGGCAATCTATCTTCTCTCTATTAGAACCTTGTCTCCAACTCGAAGGTAGTAGTGAGGTTTGATCATCACTGAGCATTGGCTGACAAGTGGAAGAAACAGGTATTGGAATCCCCTTCCCGAAGCCACAATTGTTGTGATTTTGTCTTCAATTGACCTTCTTATGTTCCTCCTGCTGAACCACTGACTGCCATGGCTGTCTCTACCCTTCACTTTCAGTCAAGGACCAAGTGTCTTCGATTCTGTCCAAAATTGCCACCCCCTCCAATGCTTCCCGTCTTAGATGCTCTTGCCTTCCATTAGTCTCTTTCTTGTAGATGTTGAGAGCTGATCTTAGAAGCCAAACATGCCTAACACCAGCTATGATGCCTACCAAAAAGTGCCTCAGCGAACAATGGTGCTGGCATGAGATGGCTGTGAGAATTCTAGGACTTGCGTTTTTGAGGCATAGATTATAAACAATGGTGGATTCTGAACAGATGGCCAATTGCTTGTGCTGAGGAAAAATACTGTGGTGGTGCATAAACCTACTCTGGGGGATGCAATATTTTCTATTTCTACTTAAATTTTACTAGAATAACTCAAATGCAGAGGTCTTTGCCTTTTGTCTAGGATGATGGTAGAGATTGAGTTGGTAGTAGTTGTTGGAACTGTAAATGGCAGGATACATGGTTGAAATGAATTTGGAGAAAATCAAGGGATGTGCAGTTATAGATGATAGTGACCCTGATGAATTTTTTGAGGCAATCGGACTGAACCAAAGAACCAGTGTGTGTAGCCATTGGAAATATACAAGGGGGATGATAGATATGGCTTCATCAAAATGTGGCTTGAATCCTGAAGGAAATCCTCAATAGGAGTCTATCAGCTGAGTAGGGACCTTGGGATCCTTGTAGTATGGAAAGGCAACTTTTAAGAGGAACTTTTATGTGACTGCTATAAAGGAGAGATTTAGGATGAAGGCCTTGAGGTGCTTCCTGCTTGTAGCAAGGACTTCCAAGACATGTTTTTTGTTGACAGCAAGGAGGATGTGAACACCTGTTAGTTACAAGCTTTGATAGAGGCTTCACAAGAATCACAACTGTCAAAAGATTTTTGTGGACGGATGGACTATTCTTCTTGGGAGTTATTTTGGGCATCATGGAGAAAAGGAGGATCAAAGCACTCTCACTGTGCGCTGATGTTGAGGAAGTAGAGAGGAATGATGCAATTTGTATGGTTTCTTCCTTTTATGTAAAGAATGTGTCAGGATGGGAGGGCCAGGGGCCTTATGCTGTCTGATCTAACTTTGGTGCTGATTCACTTCTGCATTGTATCGATTTTTCAGTAACAGAAGTTTGGGGTGGTTTTCCTTTCTAATTATTTGCAATTTTTTTAACTGCAAAAAAGAAAACATGTTTTTTTTTTTTTTGTGTGTGTGTGTGGGAGGAGGGGGGGGGGGGGGGGGGAGGGATCTGTAGTCAGCTAATATATTTTGCCACTTAAATCAGAATTCCAATTAAATTGGGTAGCTTTTGTTGGGAATAAAGTGCCACATAACAATCAATTAGAGGGCCCGAGTGGGCACCGGTTTTGGGTTCTGTTCTGTAGGTTTGCTTTGGGTGCAAGTTTTCTATTTTTTAAAAATTCTTAGGTGTCAATTAGTTTGGTAAATTAGGATTTGATTTGTGATTGATTGGGATATGTTTTGTTTCCTGTTTTAGGAGATATGTTTTAGTTAATTGGGGATATGTTCTCTCTATAAAATAGAACAAATGTACCACTTTTTAATTTGAGTTGAAGTAATACTTCTTTCAACAATACAACTCCCTCTCCTCTCTTTCTTCTCTAACGTGGACTGCTGCCCTCTCTCTCTGTTCTTCTTCCTGTGCTTGAACAGGACCAATTGCAGCACCTATCTGCTGCACATTTCTCCTCACGTGGGAGAGCCTACATGCTCCACATCGTGCCAAACTCAATAGCTCTAATTCATTAGTTGACACTTTCGAAGAACAACTTTTTAACCTGGACGTGAAGGGCTTCCTGATTAACATAAGGTTGACAAACCAAGATAGGCTGATCTTGTGATTCTGGGTCTTTAAAACCTTATTTTCTGTCAGTTTCTTTCTCAAGAAAAAAGATATCATCTATTGTAATAGGATATTCTCAAATCAGATAAAATTTATCCAAAAGTTTGCACCTTCTAATTACGTATATTTTACTGAAGTCAAGGCTTCATGGGCTGATTGAAATAGCCCTCTGGGTCAGGTGTCTCAGGTATCATTGAATAGGGTGCTGCTGTTGCTACTGCTACTTCAGCACATTTGTGACATATTATCTTAACGTGCTTCGTGTTCTCATCAGATCAAACTTCTCAATCCTTGCCGCAATGGGAAGAAGCTGCTTGTGTTGGACATTGATTATACTCTTTTTGATCACAGATCTCCTGCTGAAAATCCTGTTGAGCTCATGCGTCCATGTATGTACTAAAATTGGTAATTTTCCCTTGGCCAATTCTTCATCTAATGTAAATGTTGATATGCATAAATACCCTCCTGCAGATCTTCATGAATTCCTGACTGCTGTTTACGCAGAGTATGATATCATCATCTGGTCAGCAACAAGGTTAGTTCAAGACTTGCAAATTTAGAGTGTGGAGTCCATCTTAAGACTGTTCTTGGGATTCATCATCTTCAGCAACCAAAAGTTACATTTGACTTGGATCTGAGTCTGATATTTGTCATCATTCTTAAATTCAGAGAACAAGCAATCCCATTTCCTCCAGAATCTCATTTTCATTCTCAATCTCATTTCTAATATCTCATTCTTTCTGAATTCCTAGATGAACTGCATTCTTATCAAGTTTCTTCCAAAACAAATTATCATCCGAATTAACCCAAAAATCCTTCTGTGATTCTATATTTTGAAAATTAGAATGTTGTTGTTGTTGTCGTCGTCGTCGTCATCATCTTTGCATTATAGGTGTATATAGAATGATAATGTCTTTGACTCTTTTCAAGGATGAATATATGTTTTGAGCCCATCAGTGGCGGTGCTTGCCTACCTTTACTTCTGAGCATATAGGTTCCTGTTGCAGCATGAGATGGGTTGAATTGAAGATGGGCCAGCTTGGTGTTTTGAACAATCCCAACTACAAAATCACGGCTCTCCTGGATCATTTAGCAATGATTACCGTACAATCTGAACATCATGGCACATTCGACTGCAAGCCTCTTGGTCTAATCTGGGCTCAGTTTCCAGAGGTATGATTTTGAACGGCCTTACCGAAATTGCATTATTTTCTTTGCATACTCATCTGACATTGTGTTTTTGCAGTTTTACAATTCAAGGAACACCATCATGTTTGATGATCTCCGGAGAAATTTCGTGATGAATCCTCAGAATGGTTTGACAATCAGGCCGTTCAGGAAAGCCCATGTGAACCGCAGCATGGATCAGGAGCTGGTGAAACTCACCCAGTATCTGCTGGCAATAGCAGATCTCTCCGATCTGAACCAACTCAACCACAAATACTGGGAAACCTATATGGAGAGCAATCCAAAGAGACGCAGGCAGAGTTAGGTGAACAGGACATGGTTAGAAATGATAGAACATGAACACAAAACTATCATCTTGCTATCACCAATTATAATGGTATCATTATAATCTCAATCAGCTTCCTTTGTGCAAATCTGAAACTTTCTTCCACTCATCTTCTTTCCATCGATCTGGCACTTCACTATTACGCTTTTCAAACCATGGGTTTAAGCCAATTGGATGAGTTGTGATTATGCTCGAAGATGTAGGTGCTGATATTAAAACGTCGATTCCATTTCCTAGATCTCTTTGCAACAACATGCTTAATTGATCTTAATTTAGGTTCGTCGCTTTACATGGAATTAAGCCACATGCTTTGCTGTCTTTGCCGTAGCAGGATATTGGAAGGTTTTGCTTCTGCAAGGCATGAAGGGAAAATAAAATAATCTATTCAACGAGACCTCAGGAATGAGTTCAATGCTATAGGAAAATTTGGTTTCAATCAAACACATCTGCAGATTATATGTAATATAATGCTACATGTATAACACAATTTGAGGAGCAAAGCGCGTTATGAGATAGATATAGAGCGAAATGTCTCATAAGCACCTAAGCTGTCGAGAGGGCTTGATTTTTAGTTGTATATTTTTATGCCAATAATTTAGACGAACGATGATCACTTGGATGAGCGAGATGGGATTCTATGGTTGAAGTAAGATAAGGTTTTATGTGTAATAACATGCTTCATTGCTACTTAAAAATGATGCTTCAATCCTATGTCAATAAGATTTTTGTATGCTGTCTCACGAGATGTTGTGGTAGCTATTTGCATGTACGATACTTGGCAAGTGTAGAAGTTGGTATTATTTATCAATTTGTTTTGATTCCATCCATCTTGAACTAACAATTGATGTTAGTACCTGAAAGCTAAGATTATCATCAATATTCTTCCTAAAGAGTTTGGGTTCATTCAATTGGCTGACGTTTGATGTAGATTTTGGTTAATGGGTAGACATCGTCCAATCTGGAAATTGAGTTAGAAATGTGTCTTAAATATGTTGTAAAAAACCAAGCACAGGTACTGTTTGGTAATTGATATTGTTGGAATGTGGAATAAAAGTCACGTGGACTGTCCACTAGTTAGCAGGTCACATGAACAATCTGCGTGGCAGTGTCTGAGGAGTCTAATAGAGTAATTGGTCATAGGTTCTAGAATCTAAGTTTGAGTTTTTGGTTTAAGAGTCAAGTTGTCTACTTTTAGTAAATGTATTTTAAAAAAAATATTTGTGATTTGTTTTAAGTAGTGAGATAAAATCTTTTTCTATGGGATAAGGCTTTTGGTTTCTAAGCATAAAGATAGATACTCTATAAAAGAGAGCATTCTCTTTTTATGATCTCTTGAGTCATAATAATATTTTCTATTTTAACTTCTCTCTCTCTTTTCTTCCACCATCATAATCGGCCACCATCAACAAGGTAGCTAATCTCCTGTGCCAATCACATAAGCCTACTGACCACCAAGCTGCTCTTCCTAATTTACATGCACATTGATCCCATGTGGGATTATTTTCTCACATCTAGAAGCCTCACACTCCAAGTATAACGCAAATCTTGACTGATATTAAGAAATGAAAAATAAAGGACAGATGGTGATTTACTTTTAATTTGACATGGCTGTATTTGAATGAAGAAATAGATGAGAAAAAGGGATGGATTAAATCTTTAATTTGGTAATTCTTGTATTTGGTTGAAGGATAAATGGATTAAGGTGGTTTGTGTTGAAGAAGCATTAGAGAAGGCATAAGTTTTGGGAGGGTAAGATGGTCTCAAACATGTTTTACATTTTAAATGGGTAAATATTGTCTACTATCCTTTTTACTGAATACTGGGTATTGCTGGAAGATGTTTTATCCTGTAGGAATTTCGATCGGTTATTTGGACTTCCAAAGTTCCAAAGTGAAGTTTTGAGAGCGGTGGATGCATTTCGTCTGTCCCTGCATCTCATGTGTATGTGCAATAGTATTCATGCCTCAACTTTAGATTTTGATGGGTAAATTCTAGTTCACGTGATATGCTTCCATCAACGTGGACACTTTTAGCCAATGTTTCGACAATCGGGTAGGTCATTGAACTAATTAGGCATTGATTTTATTTTTTCAGCGATTTAAATTGACATAGACTCGTGAAAAGATTAAATAAAATTGAATTGTAGGATTTTTGATTTAATTTTTATTAATTTAATCAGATCCAACCAAGTTGAATAAGTGAGCAATAAAAAATTAATAAAGATACATAATAGTAAAATTTATCTTACAACTTTAATTATATTAAAATTGATATATATTTTAGTAAATATTAGCAAAAATAAAAGGTATAATTAAAATTATGAGTTCTAATCTTAAAAAATACATCTATCTTTGAATATTTATTTCCAAGTTCTAAAATAAGATGCTTTTTTTTTTCCTTTTTTATTTTTTTAGCTCTTGAGAGAATGGTTAAATTAGATGACCAATTTAATCAAGTTGGTCGATCTAATCATATTTTGATTGGTTTACATCATGTTTGACTTTTATTATATGAATCGATCGATCCACTTGGTAAGGTATCAATTTTTAGTTGAATTGTTTACATCGGTCGATTCAATTTGATTTTTAAAATATTACTTTTAGCAGTTGTTATGTAGCAACTGTAATAAAGGACAAAGAGAGATTATTACCTAATGATTTAATTTTCTAAGAGGAAAGGTAAACAAAGATACTTTGCAATGCATTTTACTATACACGAATAAGAGTAGTGGCTTCAACGGGTGTATTTTAGGTTTTCACCGGTGGAAACTACTTTTTGTTGATGAAAAATCATGTTCAAGTAAAAAATCATTTTCCACAGGTAAAAAGTCAAAACATAACGGTGTATTTTCATTTTCAACCGTTATATTTTGATTTTCAACCAATTGAAAACTATTTTCCAACCGATGTGGTTTGGTGTGCTTAATTTTCAATCAATTGATTTTTATTTTTAACGGATTGATTCATTAGCATGCATTGCAAATCATGTTGCAACGCGTATTTTCGTACTCGCGTCCATTTTCTACTTATGTGGGTCTTTGGATGCATTTTCCTTTCTTACTCCCATAGCATTCCAATATGTATTTTTGATGATCTAAAATTTCATTTTGGTAACTTGGGGAGAGATTGGCTATCCCCACTTGAAAATCCTTTGGATAATGTTAAGATGAGGAATTGAATTTAGATGTTTCTTGTCAAAGTGAAGAGTTCATACTGTTTGATCATATCCTAGTGGTCAGATTCCAATATTTAGGTAATGTAGAATTTGGCTAAAGAAATAGTTGAGATTTATAAAATATGAAGGGGTTTTACCTTTAGGGCTACATCAGCATATACCATATAAATGTTGGACAAGAATACCGATTTTAAAATAACATGCAAGTCCATTGGATAAAAAGTTTATTTTATATGAAAGGAAAGGAAATAATTTTTGTATCTCACACAAGAAGCACATGGATGCTTGTTTTCTCTCTCCATCCTAATGCAAAATCTCAACCTCTTCATCCAAGAAGGTCATCTACCCCTAAGGCAAAAGGCATTGCAATGTCTTTGTTATCTTTTGGAAATAGTGTTTTGGTCAAACATTTATTTACTATCATCCTAAAAGGAATCACTATGTAACATTAAATAAAAAGGGTATGAAGCATAGTGGAGTGGGGTGAGGAGCAATGGCAGTGAAGTGAGAGAACAAGCTATAACATGTACCAAAGGAATAAGATGAAGGAGATATATGAATAGGAGGTGATTGATTCTTTATTTGTTTATTGCTGTTCTCACCTGGTGTCACGACGTGGATTAGATCGTTTGATTTATAAGTAAGTGTCTCTTTTAAGATATAGCTACTACTAAAACATGGAAAAATGGAAATTGAGTTGGAAGATGTCAACGAAAACAAAAGGAATGTGGTCTAATCATAATATTAGGCCATAATGAACTAAGCACAATGATTACAAAATATGACAGCACATTTCTTGCATCCATTTGTCACTTGTTTTCTTCAAGAGGTAATAGAATGGTATAAAGTAGGGGTAAAATGAAGGAATAATGGAAGAGCATCGCAATAGAGCTTAAAACACAAAATTGGCAATAACAAAGATTCTCACTTGATCCCTCTATATTTGGCATCATATCATAACATACTTAGAGAGACAAACTCATGTATGCCTAAAAGACAACATTCTAGCATCATTCTAGTGGAGTTACTTTCAATCTTGGTGAAGCTGCAAAAAGTTGTCATAATTTTAATATTTTTTTAAAAGACCTTTTCTTGGTAGCTGAAAATTGAAAAAATTATACATCAAGACAATGACTTGATTGTTGAAGATTATATTAGGAGGAACAAGAGCTGAGTTAAAACATTGAAAGGGTGTAATTTCCTAATAATTTACAAGGAAATTCATGAGAAAAGTAAGAAAAGTAGTTGGTAAAGAAACCTATAGATCACAAGCTATACATGAGGGGAAGGTGATTAGTGTAGCATCTGTTATATTTAAAAATTTAAACACAAGATGCAACTACAGATTAATTAGGAGTCAACTTCATCGTGATATATTTACAAACATAGAAATTATGATGTCAATTAATTAAGGTAAATATTTTGGATAAATGGAGGTGTACATTTCCGGTTAACAGCACTCATTAATTACTATCAAAAAGTTTTTTTTGTTGATATTTGTGTAAAATCTTCTTTAATTTTTCTTATTTCTCAGAGGGCATTCCCGTAAAAATCCCAGGGAAGAAACCTCCGCTCAGCACACAGTCCAAAAATAGAGCACCGCAACACGCGACTGATGCAGAACTGAACCACTCCGACTACCACCACGCAGTGCTCACTCCAGTGATCCCTTCTGGATCTTCGCAGTCCACGGTCCTACCGGTTAGAACTCATTTCAGCGTCCGCTTCTCGCGAATTAGGTAAAAAGGCGCTACCTTTTAGCTGCGGCGGTCCTCGGGCTTTGGTGGGCACATGCAAATGCTGCTCGCATTGGGCTCCGCTCGTCCTTTCCCGACTTGGGTCGCCGGAAATGTGTCTCCGTTGACCTAAAGTTGCGGTCTTTGGTCTTTCCTGGCGGCGGCGTGGAGGCATGGAGGAGGGCCTGGGGTCCCCGTGGGGGGCGCTGAGGGCGGTGCTTGCTATAGTGCAGTGGTGGGGGTTCAACGTCACGGTCATCGTCATGAACAAGTGGATCTTTCAGGTCAAACGAACCAACCCCTCTTTGCATCCGCTTCTTTCGCAATTCTGTGCTTTTTCTTGGTGGATCGCGTTTCCATCTGTTAGTTGAGTGGGAAAGTATGGAACTTTGATGGAGGGGGAGCGTGTTGCGTGTTGTTTGTCGAGATTGGAGCAACCGGAGAAGGCGATTGTGGCGAATGGACCACCACTCCCCCCCCCGAAAAAAAAAAAAAGATACCACCACTCTTTAGAGCTTTCAAAGGAGCTGTCTTTGAGGGCTTGGATGATCCTTTGCAGTTCAAAAATCTCTGAAGTTAACTGTGCTGTGGGGCATTTTGCAATTCGGGCTGCATTGCATGTGTCCTCACGTGTGCCTGTGACCGAGTACACGGATAGATGGACACGGGAGAAAATCCCTGCAGTTCAATATCAAAACACCACAAGATATCTGGAAATATCTTCATAAACATGCAAATGCACGCACGTGTGTTGAGAGTAAAGCTAAATACCCACAAGTATCTTCTTTTGTATAAGTATCTTATATGGACGTGGTGGAACTTTTTAGCTAACGTTGGAGGTTTAGATAAAGATCCTGAAGGGTTGAGCCCTGTATCTCATTTCTCATTTCTACTTGTGGCAACAGAATTAGACAATAGTGTGCTATGAAGGGACGATAATCAAGAATGTAACTTTTAATTCTGTCGTTAGACATGCAGAGAATTAAATGATCGACGGCAGCAGAGCTTACTCTCTTTCTAGATTTTGAAGAGCATTTGACTTCCTCCACCTATATTGGCGTAGGAATTGTTTCTCTTATATCTTAGGAATAGGAGGTTGGTCTTTATTTTGGGATGATCTACTAGGAAGATTCAATTGAAAACTCTCTCTTTTGGGGTCTATGTTAGCATGTTGGGTTCAGTGTCTGTGATGTTTCTTGAGAAGTTTAGTGGATCAGAAGATGTAGCCACTGTACTTGTATATTTGGAAACAAAGTGCCATGATCCCAGCTGTAATTTGGTTTCTTGTGGCTTATACAAATCATTTTTGAGGCTTGAGAAGTCTTTATCATTAGCTTCTCCATTTTAAATTACAAATATTGTCATCTTTGTTTTGTTTATGGAGTGGATAAAATATCTGCATAGGCACCACATGATAACAATCGTGATGGATTGGGT
Source organism: Thalassia testudinum (assembly GCA_037157565.1). NCBI lineage: Eukaryota > Viridiplantae > Streptophyta > Magnoliopsida > Alismatales > Hydrocharitaceae > Thalassia > Thalassia testudinum. The sequence goes on from JAZHRO010000076.1 coordinate 6,111,002, forward strand.
TTTCAAGAGCCAAAATACCTGCAACTTATGTAGTAAGTGTTTCTATATGCAAGTTGGAGGCCTAAATTCTATATGAGATGTACAATGCATATGAGTTATTCCAATAATGTGACTTTTGCCTGTGTTTATTTGTCCTCCTATGCGAATGCTAACCTTCAAAGTTTGTCATCATTCAAGTTGTGTAAATTTTTGTCTACGAATAATGTCTTTATTTGACTGGCATTCGATTGTATCTTGTATGCAGAAATTGGATTTCAAGTTTCCTCTGACAGTGTCATGCATTCATTTCGTATGCTCTGCCATTGGAGCTTATCTTGCAATTCATGTGCTTAAAGTTAAGCCGCTCATTGATGTTGTCCCGGAGGACCGCTGGAGGAGAATATTTCCCATGTCATTTGTGTTCTGTGTCAACATTGTTTTGGGCAATGTGAGCTTGAGGTATATTCCAGTTTCTTTCATGCAGACTGTAAAATCGTTCACTCCGGCCACAACAGGTTTGTTTTAGGTTAATACCAAGGTTCTTTTCTTTACATTTTTATTGCCATATTTGATATCTTTTTTTGGGTCTTTGAAATAGTGATTCTTCAGTGGTTAGTTTGGAGAAAGCAATTTGAATGGCACATATGGGCTTCTTTGTTTCCCATTGTTGGAGGAATTCTTCTTACTTCTTTAACTGAGCTTAGTTTCAACATCCTTGGATTTTGTGCTGCTCTATTTGGTTGTCTAGCCACATCTACCAAGACTATCCTAGCCGAGTCCTTATTGCATGGATATAAATTTGACAGGTGGTTCTTCCTGGCTATCTTGCTTTGTACCTATCGTGTGATTTTCCATTCCGTTTTGTAAGCAGATATACCTCCAAGCTGGCTTGTATTAACTTGACATTCTTTTTTTTTTTTTTTTTAATTTCTTTATTTTATGCTCACTGTTTCAATCATAGATCCAAGAGTATTCTTGCCTTCAGACAACTTGCAGATTTTGTGATGCATACAAGTATTATCTATGTAGCTATATGACACCAAGCATGCTTGCATGTTCATGCCATGCTTACAAAGGGCATTCTTCTGGAGATAGCTCGTTATAATGAGTAACTGTTAGTGTTGGCTTACTATTGGCATACTTCTTTAAGAGATGAGCAAACACTTTGAACTATACTTGTTGATCGAAGCATGTGAATGTACGAGAAACACGAGGCTATGTGGAAAACCCATTACAGGGAAAAATCACAAGAGCAGAAGCTCCACAAGGCCCTAGTGTCCACTAGCTACTAGGGTTTTGTTTTCACTACATCTTTAACAAGAAGGTGGGGTGTTACATATTTGTAAGGACACAGGTAATGTGGGACCCTAACTTGAAGCAAGGCATGAAGCTGCTGAGATTCCATCTCAAGATTTTTTCATTATGAAATCTTTGGTGGTCAAGCATTTGCTGCCATTTATAATAAAAAGGGAAATACCTTTATCCACCTTATGTGAACTGAAACTGGGAACTAAAAATGCAATTTATATGGTGCAGCATCAACACTGTATATTATATGGCACCTTTGGCAACTATGATTTTGGTAGCTCCGGCAATTTTTCTTGAAGGGACTGGGGTTTTGACTTGGTTCTACACCCATGAGTCCATTGGTTTGTCCTTGATCATTATCACCAGTTCAGGACTTTTGGCATTTTGTCTCAACTTCTCCATCTTTTATGTAATCCATTCCACCACTGCCGTCACTTTCAATGTTGCTGGTAATCTCAAGGTGAATATCAGCTTTGCACTTGTTGATTTTGCCTTGTCCTCACCATCTAAGAATTGTCTGTTTTGTTGATCTCAGGTTGCCGTTGCTGTACTGGTCTCGTGGCTTATATTTTGGAACCCAATCTCTGCAATGAATGCTTTTGGGTGTGCTGTAACACTCTCGGGCTGCACTTTTTATGGATACATCAGACACAGGCTGTCAGCTCAGGTTCAGAATGAACCACCACAGATTCCATGCACACCCATAATGCCAAAAGCTGGATTGAGCCTCTTCCACTTATAAATAATAAAGAGGAAAAGCCCTGATGTAAACATCCTAGTAACTGTTTCTAACAGTTAAAAGTTAGCCAATGTCAATAGCTGGTGGTGAGAATGTGATCCAACTTTAAAGTTTTCTTCTTTTGCTCCTTCCATTTCTTTTGCAGACGAATCAATCGATGGAAGCAAAGTGGTTCTTACAATCTCCAAGAAAGTTGTATACTTGAAACTGTAATTCCACTTTTCACAAACTTCTTGGGTCTCCTTAACGCTGTATTATTAATTTCAAGTTTTGTGGTTTATGCAAGTGTACACTGATTATTGTAATTTTGGTGGGAAATGTTAGTTTGCTAATTGCAGAACATTTGGTTCTCTTATTGTAATGCATTGTGTAACTAATGTGTACTTTACATTTGATGTCTGTCTTCTACATTCTGTTTTATATTAAAAAATCTGATGAATTGCATGCCTCGACATACGCCTTCTTCTGTCCGTTTACTTTGTACTCCATGAAGACATGCAATCTATAGGTAGATTGAAGTCTGAATCTTGATGTGGATGGATGAAGACTTTTCATGTGAACTTTGACTTACCAGTTCTTAATTTACATAACAAGGATGATAATGGAGATAACAGTTGAAATTGTACTTCAGTTCGTTTCTCCTTCCAAGCATAAAATTTTACATGAATGCTTGCCCGACCGGATTAATTTGTTAATGACACACAGACTGACATCATCCAATTCCTGTCTTAGTTTATATTGAGTCAGGTCATGAAGGTTCTTGCCACCTGATAAGGTTCTTACCAGTTCAGATGCCAATTTGATCCTGGAGAAGCTAAAATTGCATCAAGAAAGTATTAAAATTTTGAGTCTAACTAAGATTTCAAAATTCTACCATCTGTTTCAAGAAAATTCAGCTAAAAATGAATTTTGTGAGAAAATTCATGAATTTTGGTGAAAATATGGCCAGGAAATGAAGTTGTAATTAATCCCTTTAGGGAATGTAAACCACAATTTCCTACATCGAACATTATAGCAATTTTAATCTCCAAAAAATTACAAATTTTGGCTGGAATTTCATCGCTACATTCTTGGGGCATGTTTGATCACTTGAGCCATTAAAATACTCTACTTTTTGCATGGACAAAACTCGGTTTGGAGTATTTTGCGTGTTCTCATTGATCAGAAAATGGCGGTCATTATAGGATGAAGGCATTGATGGGTGAAGATCAAGCTGGGTTCAATTTTTTTATACAAAGAATAATGGAGCCCAAGGAAGTTTTGTTGCCTACAAATTGCATGTATAAAAATTGTAATCAGATGAAATTGCTTAATACTTGAAAGTTTGACATGTTGATTTTTGCATCATTTTGACATCCCATCAATTTGTTTGGTATGCAACTTAGATGAAATTGCAAATAGTGGTGGCATGCTGCTGGCATGACATTCCATTACTTCATTTTTTTGGAAGAGTCTCAGTTTATTTTTATCAATAAATACCGTACTGAATGTAGATTTGCATGGCTCAAAATAGATCTGAATGGAGGCGAAGAATCCATGTGGGAAAAGGTTTTGTTGTCGTTGATATACCGCATTGAATATTAAAATCGCACTCCTCTTTCAGAAAAAAAAAACACTCACTGTGGATAGGTACTGCATGGCTCTCTCTCTTTCTCTCTCTGTGAGGAAATGCTTGGCTTTTGCTTTTGCAATTAGCTTTTACTGCTCAATGTGATATTGGCAGTAGAGAAAATAGTTGGTTGTATCTAAGGTTAAGCAATGGGCTGGTCCTTCAAGGCCAACTTAGGCCCGACCCAAGTCCATTTAAGTAAGCAGGCTCATGAGCTAGGCCTAGGCTTGTTTAATTTATAAAATTCTGGTCCAAGCCCAAACTCGACCCAAAGTAAATGGGCTAGAGCTTGACTAGGTCGAGCCCATTTGTTATTAAAAAAGAAGGATAAAATGTGTAATTTAATAAAACCCAAGGCCGTGAGGGAGGGAGGGGGTGTGGGAGTCTTGGAGTAGGCGTGTGGTGTGCGTTACTCACGGGAATGTGAATGAGTGTGTTACGAACTTACAAAAATGGGTGGGAATGGGAGTCGTTTAGGTATGTACGTGAAGTTTTGGGTGGAAATAACACACTCATTCTCATGTGCAAACAACTGATTTCATGGTAAGAAATTGGGAATGGGTACGTCGTAGGGTTAAAAACCCTTTTGTTATTTTTTATTTTTAAATTTGAATATATTAATTTATGTATATATACAATACATATATGCATATATGGGCCCTAAATGGGTTGGGTTGAGCTTGGACCAACATAGGCCTTGACTCTGGTACATTTAATTAATGAGAAAAAATCTTGACCTAAGCCTGGCCCTTTTAAGTCATGGGCTTGAGCCTGGGTTGGGCCTAGTGGGTCAGGTCCAGGATTGGGCCAGGATAGCTTGGCTCAATGCTCAGCCCTAGTCTTGTCTGACATATTGGAGTCATGGACTGGTAATGTCACTGTGCTGTTATATTCATGAGCAAGATTTTATAGAATGGTGGTTGCATGAGAGAATGCCAGAGTTGGTGGAGTTTTGTTGTTTTTATTAGGTCATATCAGTTGAGACTGTTGGAGAGATCATACAAGGAACATTTGTTCTAGTTTAATGTTTAGTAGGCAGATTATTTCTAGTTTAATGTCGGAAAGGCTCTTGAGGAGTAACTGGATTTGGTATCTACCTCTGTCAGAAAAAAAGTATCATTTAACAAGACATGCTTTCAAAAGGTATACAAGTATGCAGCAACTGATCTAAATTTATTGGAAGTTTGCTGTCGAGAAGTTTATTTCCTCCCCCAACCTGAATTGCATTATATGTAATTGTAATTTGAACAGGAGGGTGGTCTGCTTACGAAGGTTCATAACTTGAGTCTCTTAATTGGCAATTTGGTATCATGATGGATTTTTGTGATGATCTGGCTAAAATGTGATATTGATAGATTATGATAGTGACTTGCTAGAGAGATTGAGCAGTAAAAGAGTCATTCTAATGTTATTTCTTATGCTAGATTATTTCTTTTCATGAATTGATGCCATAGCATCTTCTTTCTCCTTTTACTTGCCCCTTATTTTAAAAGAACTTTTTCCCTAAGTCTATAATTTTCACATGGAAGAGTGACTGCTCTACCATTCCTTTGTATGCATTTCGTCTTGTGAATGCCTATATATTTGCTGCTATTAGAATCTGGCAAGGAGAGCAAAGCTATGGGATGGGAAGAGAGTTAAATAGCGTAGACTAGGTTTCTGAGGTTGATGGATTGATAGCAAAATTGATGGCCATGTGGAAGGAGAAAGAAGGGGGAAGACATTTTCTTGCATAATTCATTATCTATATTCCTGATGGTTGAGCTTGTACAGCAGACCTTTTAATCACTATCTATTTTTGGCAAATCCTGAAATTTGTTCTTCTGGAACCACAAAGAGCTTGTCATTGTCCCTTATCACTTCAATGGAGTTGACAACTGACCCTTCATTATTCATCAGAATTGCACTCTTGGTATCTGCTCCAAATTTCTCCTCTATGACAAAGAAATAGGAAATATTGAGTAGTGAACTGTGACATGAAGATCAAGAAACAATATCAATCGTTGTGCATATTGCCAAACACTTGGCCGTTCTGCAGAATAACTGTTTTTTATTTTATGTGAATTGCACTATTTGGTGATAGCATCCATCTCAAAGCTAGTTCCCTGCTATTACAAATTTATCTGTTCGATGATGCATTTTGAATTATATTGTGTTCAATCTTTTTGTGAGAGCATCTGCCATAGGATTGCCCAGTTCCTATACATTGTGTCTTTTTAAAACCATCATTAAACAGTTTTATGCTATTTTTCCCTCGAAGAAAATAAAAAATCTATTTCTGACCACGATGCTATGTTACATGTGAGCCGAGTTAAACCATCCTAAAGCATTTTATTTCCTAAGAACCAATTATTTTTGAGTTAATATTTGAAGATGTTGGGAGTGTCCATTGGGAACTTACTTATGAGAACTCTGAGAACTTACCTATGAGAACCCTGAGCTTCTCAAATGTTTTTGGCATCATCGGCAATCTCCCAGCATCAGAATCAGGGTCCCTTTTGAGTGGGTGGCCTTTATAGGCATTGATTCTTAAGCTAATACTGTCTCCTTTCGTTGTACTCTTCTGAATCCATTATTCAGATGTGGAATTCTCATAATTCTCGAGTACATTAATCTGATGACCCACTTCTCTTTTCTGTATCATTTCTTCATGACCTGCCTGAGTCCACCCTAGTTCTCCCTCTGTACTTGGATTGCCTATGTCCAACCTGGCTCCATTCATGACCAAGAAGCTCACCATGTCTACATTGTTCTGTCCCAGCACAACCCTCAAAGCAGATAGTCCTTCTCGACTTTTTGTGTCTAGGTTCAGACCATGCTTCAATAGATCCTTCATGGTGGTGAGATCATTTCTCTTTGCTGCAAGGCAGAGGAGATCCCCACCGACGTTTTGGCTTGAGATGCAGGCACAGTGGTATAATAGGTTAAAGATCTTATGGTGTTTGGACTTAATGGCATACCATAAGGAGGTGTTCCCATCCATATCTGCAGACACTCACCTGATCAGGTATAGTTACAAAAAGAAATTAAAAGATGTTCTTTTTTTGCCTTTACTGGTCATTACCCTTAATGTTGACATTGCATGCATATTTGAGTAAAACCAAGACGCAGTCCTCATATTCTTTTGCTGCTGCAATGTGCTGAAAGAAAGTGGACACCATCAGAACATATGCAAAGTTGCAAGAGAAACTTGAGACTCTTATTTATCTTCACTATTTTTGGTGCATTTTGTTATTTCTTATTTTATTATAGACATGCATTGTTATCTATCCAAACCTCTTTTTATATAAAGAGGTGTTGGGTTTCTTTTGAGAAATATGACTAATTATTATTTTCCACTTGGTATTAGAGTGCGATTCTAAGCCAGGTTTTTGTATCCCACCGAAAATCACCCCAAAACCCTAACCACCTAAAGCCCTAGTTTCTTCCCCGCCGCCAACCTTCTCCTCGCCGATGTAGAGGTCCATCATCAATCCTCCTTACTGGCAGGGGGTCTGTCCTGTTGTAGTGCCTAACAGTGTTAGGCGACGGTGACGGGCGGCACTCTTCCTGCTACAACACCTAGCAACGCCAGGCAGCGTCTTCACACCTGAGAAGGCTTCCAGCGGCAGCGGGCGATGCCCTCTTGCTTGAGAAGGCCTCCAACGGTGCTGCTGGGGGTTGATCTCCCCTAGGCGACCCCGCAGAGGGGCTTCTCCACATGCTGTGGGTGTGTAGAGCCTCCCCCGGGCTGTGCACACCCTGTAGCCTTGCCTAGGGGACCTTTCACCTTGGGCATGATATGGATCTTCATGCTTGAGGCTCTTGTTACTCATTCAGAGTTGTTATATGATCTGAATTTTTTTTTCAGATCCGTTTGTGGCATATTTCTTTGAGTATTTGGCTCAAAGATGGGGAGTTGTAGCCCTTGGTGATCCCCTTTGTCCTTGCTAGGCACAATAGCAATCTTAGGAGGAGCAGAGATGGCATTGGATATCGCTACTACGATGGGCATGGTGGAGTATGCGGGCTTGATGCTGTAGGAGCATGACAAGAGGCACCATAGTGCAGGATGCTTGGTTGACTCTGATGCTTTACAACATCCTTGTGGGGATTAGGACTATTTTCAATCACTCAGTTTTGTTGCACTAGGGAGAACGGTGCAGGTTGCTGAAGGCAGGCACGCTCCTGTTATTGGTCAAGGGGAAGTGTCTGTAACTTCCACGTTGTAGTTGCCGAGAGCACTATATGTACTGGAGTTTCTCATGAGCTTGTTGTTCGTGAGTAGGATCACAAAGGATCTTCATTACAGGGTTATTTTTGATGAGGTTGGATGTATTGTCTAAGATAAGTTCACTGGGAAGGTCATCGCCAGAGGTACAGAGGAGAATTGTCTCTATCACCTTAGCCAGGAACCGTTTGCAGGAGCCAGTAGGCATGATGTTGGGAGTGCCTTATAGTGGCACCTTTGTCTAGGTCACCTGCCTCTGGATCATCCCAGGAGGGTGATTCCACATATTTCAATTGTCACTACTATTAGGTGTGACGCTTGCTAGTTAGGCAAGCATCATTGGTCCTTTTTCCTGCCAGTACTCTTGGATTAGTGACAGCTTTTCAGTTACTCCATATGAATGTTTGGGGATCAAGTAGAGTTTAAGACAGGATGGGCCATCGTTATTATTTTGTTGTTGTTGATGATTTTTCCTAAGTGTCCTGGGTGTTTCTTCTGAAGAACAAGGCAGAGGTTGGAGGTGTTATAGAGTCTTCTTTTGGAGATTAGGACTCAGTATTCCACCATAGTGAAGATTGTACAGGCAGATAATGCCTTCAAGTTCTACACTGCTAGAATTACAGAGTTCTACAGGACTCGTGGGATTATCAACCAGACTACTTGTCCTCATACTTCACAGCAGAATGGGGTTGTAAAATGGAAGCACAGACACCTGTTAGAGGTTACTCACACTCTTTTTATCCACCATAGTGTTCCACAGAGATATTGGGGGGATGCTGTTTTAACGGTATGCTATCTTATCGAAAGGATGCCGAGTTTAGTTTGTCACGAGTAGATACCGATTCTTTTGTTACATCCAGGTGGTGAGCTTTTTTATGTGTCTCCTAGGATTTTTGCGTGTGTTGCTTTTGTTCATGTGAGATCACCAGGTCGTGACTCCTTGCATTGTCAAGTGCGTCTTCCTAGGGTGCTTCAGGAATTAGAAGGGATATCGATGTTACGATCCCATCCACCGCAGGCATTATGTTAGTGCTGATGTAACATTTCATGAGACTACATCATATTTCTCAGTTGTTGGACATACGAATGTTCATGATGATGCACCTTTCATGCCTATTCCTCCCGTTCCACTAAAGGTGATTCCGATCTCCACATCTCAGCTGACTCCTTTGGGCTCTACGACCTCCTTGGATAACTACTAGAGATTGCATGGTCCACTGCGCACGTATTGTAGACCTCATGCGACACTGCAAAGGCCACTACACTCACTAGTGACTAATGCTCCATGGGCAGTTGAGATGTTTTTGATGATAGTGACAGTCTAGTTCAATCTAATCCCCTTGATAGTGCATATTACAGTAGTAGTGAGGTTCCTTCTATAGATGTTCATTCAGAGGTGCCAGACGATTTTGACCTTCCTGTTGTCATTAGGAAGGCGCCCCGCCCATGTGAGTTCAGATATCGTGCTGCAAGTAGTTTGGCTACTGATGGTCTTGGCTATTAGTTTGGTAGATTTTGCCAGGCAGTTACAGCCTCACACATTCCGTCTACATATCAGCGGGCCATGCTTGATCTAAAGTGGCGTCAAGCGATGGAGAACGAGATGGTAACACTCCGGAGTAGACAGACTTGGGAGTTCACCTCGCTTCCTACATGCGTACGACTAGTTGGCTCCAGATGGCTTTTTACCTTGAAGTATAACCCTGATGGATCTATTTTAAGGTATAAGGTCAGGTTGGTGGCAAAAGGGTTCACCTAGATCTATGGGGTGGACTTCTTTGATACTTTCTCCCCCGTTGCATGTCTTACCACTGTTCATGTAGTTATCTTTGTTGCGGCTCACAAAGATTGGTAGCTACACCTTGAAGAAGGTTTACATGTAGTAGCCCCCGGGTTTTGAGATTTAGGGGGAGTGTGTGTGCAGACTTAGAAAGGTCATCTATGGCCTGAAGCAGAGCCCGAGAGTCTGTTTTAGAAGCTCTCAGATGTGTTGCCAAGGATGGGAATGCAGATGTTTTCTTTAGATCACTCTCTGTTTGTCAGGAAAACGGAGTGGCGTGGTAGCATTACTGATTTATGTAGATGACCTGATTATTACCGGTGATGATGAGGCTGGAATAAGGTAAGTCAAGAAGTCTCTTACACAATAGTTTGTTATGAAGGATCTGGGCCAGCTTTAGATACTTTTTGGGGATCGAGGTTGCTAGGAGCAGTGAGGGGATTATTCTTTCTCAACGCAAGTATGCGTTGGATGTTTTTTAGGAGATAGGTATGTTGGGGGTCCAAGCTAGCCAATATTCTGATGGATCCCAAGGCATAGCTTTATGATGAGGAGGCAAAGGTAGCTGATAGCAGATCATATAGACAGTTGGTTGGCAAGTTACTTTATATAATTATTACACGGCCTGACATTGCACTTGTTGTAGGCAAGCTCATTCAGTTCATGGATAGGCCAACTAAGCAGCATTGGTAGACTGCTATGCAGGTGCTTAGGGACTTGAAGAAAGCACCTGGACGCGGTATTCTTTTTCAGGTTGGGGCTCCTATGATAGTTGTGGGATACTCCGATGCAGATTATGGAGGATGTGTTGCAAATAAGAAGTCTACTACATGCATCTGTACTTTTGTTGCAGGTAACTTGGTTACCTAGAGGAGTAAAAAGCATGTTGTGGTCTCACGATCTAGTGTTGAGTCAAAGTACAGGGTCATGTCCCAGACTGCTACTGAGATGGTGTGGATAGATCCTTGTTACTGGATCTACATATTTAGGTTGAGAAGCTTATGGAGATGAGACGCGATAATAGTCGCCACATATATCATCAACAATTTCATGTTCCATGAGCACACTAAACACGTTGAGGTGGACTGTCACTACACCAGAGATCTCATCCAGCGTGACTTGTTGTGTACTACTTGTGTCGCATCTGAGGATCTGACTGTCTATATATTCACGAAGTCTCTACCTCGATCGACGTTTGATGATTGCTGTTCCAAACTGAACATGTTTGACATCCATGCTCCAACTTGAGGGGGAGTGTTGAGCTCCTATTTATCTTCATTATTTTTGGTGTATTTTGTTATTTCTTATTTTATTATGGACATGCATTATTATTTACCCAAACTTCTCTTTATATAAAGAGGTGCTGGGTTTCTTTTGAGAAGTAAGATTGGTTATTTTCTCCCACTGACAACATAGAATCCCACAAGAGAAAACTAGGGGCAAGTGCATAAAACTACATGCAAATTATCTAGGAGAAACAACCGTGGGCCTCAATGGCACCAGGAAGGCAATTATTCTTTACCGTTTTTTGGAAAGTACGTTGATCATGAGATTTGAAATGAAGATCGATAGGATGCCAAGTAGTTGGTTACTATACTACTACATCCTTGGTGGCAGTCTTTTATCTGTATTACCACTTTTTTCACATAAATGTTGTATGTTATCACTCATGACTTGACAATAAACAAATAGATGCCACATTTCTCATGCCATGGGCTGATATAAGATAAATCTTCGAGGCTAGCAGTTGATTGCAAACAATGAGTGTTTATCTGGAATTTTTAATTCAAGTCCCTTGTGTGGGTATTTCCTTTATCTGTACAAGGAACTCATACTAGCGGAGTTCTTCCTTTGTGATCACCAACGTCAGGGTCCATTCCTGCCTTAAGAAGTTCTTCTAGAAATTGACTATTTCCTGTTGCAGTCACTGTTAAGAGATTGCATTGTATGCGCTGTTCATCTTCCCACAAATCAGTTCCTACCACAAAGTCCTCAATGTTGACTTCCTTGAGCTCAATCTGTTGCTGTGAGATCATAAGATAAAATAGACAAAGTCAATATGGGATACAAGATCCTTCCTTGAGATCTCCAATCTTTTCATTTTTCTCCCTTACCTCTATAAAATTGTTGATGATGATTAAAGTGTCATCATGATTTGCTTGCATAACTTCAACGAGTGTAGTTCTCTTCATCCTAAGAAGCTGAGATAATGTTTTGGTTCGGAATGTGTGGCTATGAGGCCTATTGCAGAGAGCGGCGATCTCCCCAAATATGGCCCTTGATCTCAGCCCTCCTACTGTCACTTCTCTGCCATCTTCGCAGTCTATGATCTCAATCTCACCTGAGACAACTACATATACATCCTCTGGCATTTCGTTATTCATTATTACATCCTCTTTGGGTGGGATGTATTCCGCCCTCATGTTGGTCACCTAAACAAAAATTCACTGGTTTTGCATGTGTGCGTCTATGTAAAATATGGAAAAGAAGGGACAATAAAAATAGCATAGTTACCAGGCTCAGGAGTGTTTCGTGTGAAACGCCTTTAAACAGATACACTTGTTTTACTGTAGGCAAAAAGAGATGTCGGCAAATACTCTTGCAAATGGACCTGGGGAGTTGATCCATCAGCTGTTGTTGATTTAAGCTGTCTGCTCTGTATCTGAGGCACATGTATGCCTGAATTTGTTCCTTCAGCCTTGGGGGCAGGTAGTTTCGAGAAATGAAGCTTGTCGCTGTCTCGAAGGTGTTCCTCTGTCAATTTTTTCGTTGTTAGAAAGATACCCATGATAATGAGATTATAAGACAGTCTGGAAGTATTATGATTGGATCTCTTGTCAGGGTCATTGGCTTTGAGATTGTTGCATAAGCATAAATTACCGTTGTTTAGGAGGCAGACATACCTGTGTTTTGATTTACTTTTGGGCCCTAAAGTTGCCACATTTAGCTAGAAAATGGGTTAAAACATATTTACAACAGAATCTAGGCCTAAATTCTCAATATTGATTGACTTTGGGATGATTATTGGACTGCTATTTCATTCAGCTGTGATGGATGTGTTCTTACGAATTCCATAGTTTGACGCGTGCCTTCAACAACCAAATTGGTCATGTTCCCAATGAGATGTGCAGTGAGACTCAGATTGAACAGCATGAAGAATATGTTGAAGATCATCTCCCTGGTGTTGACAGCATGGAGATCTCCATAGCCAACGGTGGTCAGTGTTGTGACAGCCCAGAAGATTGATGAGATGTAACGTAAGCAAAGGCTCTTTTCTTTGAAATCAGGGATGACGTTGCCGATCCATGTCCTTCTGTCATGTGGGTATTTATCAGCAAGGAGGTAGTAGATGCATCCAGCACAGTGTACTGAAAATAAGGTAACCTGTAGATAGATTTGTTTCAGCTTCTTTCCGCAATTAACATATTATTATTTTTCTTTTGAGTTCTATTCGTTACATGAAATCATGCACATTAGAAACTATAGACCATGATATATGAGTAGGTTATTCTACGTTGCAAAATTTATAAGGGAAACATAATAATTAGACATTTACTACAAAATCTAATTGCATCCTGGCCTGTATATCTATGGCATTCTCCCAAGGTAGTTCTTTGTTACATCTCTTTAATTTAGACTTGGTTGTCTTTATGTTTCTTTCTTTCTCTCTCTTTTTTATTTGAGTTGTATGCAACACTTTGAGTGCAGAATTCTATATTGCGAGAACTGTCTTTAAGCTATTGCATCAAAGGGAAGTTCAATTCCTACCATGTCCTTCTAGTTTCTACTTGAGGCCTTTTAGCTGCACTAGTAAATATTGCAACTTCAAGAAAGATGCCATACAAACCCGTATATTTTATCCTTTGTTGCTAAAGATGGATAGATTTGATGTTTGATTCTGTGGCAGAAAAGAAAAATGTTAAAGATTGTCATAGACATTTTCTCTTGGATGTTGGCTGAATTGCTTAGTTTGCACGTCAAGTATAGGTAGAATCACAATTTTATTTGAGCTTCTGAGTGCAGCAAAAGAGAATGATCTAATGACTTCGGAATGGGCTATTTCTAACAACTTTGCCACTAATTTCTGTATGCAATAATACTTCTGCCTTGCAAATGCTGTGCAAAAAGTTTCATTATGGAAGAGATTGTGTATAGAAATAAGCACTAAACATTTCTGACTTCTTACCTTTTGTTTTACTCTCTCTTTATAATATTTTTGGGGTAGATACCCATCTTTTCTTTCCATCGACACACATCTAAACAATTGTATGGCTTTTACATTGGAAAACTCAGGATCAAATCTTTAATTGAGGAAAAGATTAGTGGGTATCAGGTGATTTCTTCCTTTCTCTATACCTATTTCTGAGATTGGAATAAGATGGGTAGTGCTTACACACAGAAGCCTGACCAATCTTATCAAGAAATAGCTGAACCTGACATCTTTCTCTAACCTGCATGGAAAAGCAGAATTTGTTATCAATATCTTTAAGAATCAATAAGTTACTGCTCTGATAATTATGGTTCCCAGGTGCTTCTAAGAATCTTTTATCTATGTGAGAATTACGTAATTAGGCTTGCATTTGGTACCCTCCTTGTTATCCCCCTCTTTTTCTATGCTAAATACAAAAACCCTAGTTTTTTTCCTTGAAAAAACCTTCTTTGGTGGGAGGAAATTGATTGATTGGAGATGCATCTGCAAGCCTTTTGTCACGACCAACCTCCGACGAGGTCGTCGAACATCCACACGCCCTCCGGCGACCCTCATATTGACCGATGGACCTTGTCAGTGGCAGGAGACCTCTTCGGTCTCCACCGATGGCAGTTGTAGGCCCAACAACGCTTAAAGGCTGCTGCTGGGGCCCTCATTAGTTTGGACCCTCGAACTCCGACACCTCCCTGTCGCGTCACTAGTCGGTTAGTGAACCTCCTATAGGCTTGTTTTTGATATGAAATCGAGTTTTCTCGGTTCAATTTCATGATCTAAGTTGACTTAGAATATTTTTACTAGCATCTTGGGATTGTAGTTCGGTGAGAGATGGTTTAGTCAGATTCTTCGGACATCACATCGGAGCTAACAAAAATGACAATTTACAAGAATCTATTCTTTTGTCCAAATGATTACATTGGATGAGACTAAGTACCTGAGGTAGTCTCAAACTTTTCTCATGATTATGGAGGGTCATGATAAAGAACACATTCCCACAAAACTGGAGCCTAACTAGAAGAGAGGCAAGTATGCTATGTGGAAAGATAATGCGATGGTGCATGCATGGATAATGAACAGTGTTATTTCCCAGATTGGCTATGAAATCATGTACTACAAGGCAACAAAAGAGATGTAAGATAGTCTACGAGATATATATTCCCATGAGAAGAACTCGAGTCGAGTTTTCCAAATTTATGGCGAGATGATGAGTCTCCAACAGGAAGGGAATATGTTATCATAGTACCATTCCACACTTAAGGCATTGTTTGAGAAATACAATGTTTGTCGTCCTACCTGCACTTGTGAGACTTAGAGAGCATATAGGAAGGAGGCAGTCGTCCTTCAGTTTCTTGCAGGCTTGGGGCCTGAGTACTCATCTGCACAGGCTTTGATCTTAACGATGGTAGATTTACCTACTCTAAAGGAGGCTTACAGTAGTATGAGTCGCCTTGTGTTACCCTTAACTGCTGAGGTGACCAACTCTTAGATGTCTAGTAGTGAATTATGGTAGAGGTAGGGGTGGCCCTTTTACGAGAGGACGTGGATGTGGTCACACCTCACATGGCAGAGGTTGATCATCTTGCATATATTGTGGAAAAATTGGTCATAGCGAAGAATCTTGCTGGGCAAAGTGTGAGAAACCTCCTACTCATAAAGCTGTTGCAGCGGAGTCTTCTATGGAGATGTTAATAGTTGCACGTGCTGAGTATGATTATCTTCTGTGGCGAGTATCTAAATGTCAGCCATATTATCTGTTAACTCTTAGCCCGACATTGCTGCGTTTGCTAGCCTGCTAGCTGTAATGTCTGCTCAATTTCCTAGTTGTGACCTTGATTGTTTAGTGGACTCTGGAGCTTCCCAACACTTGTGTTGTGATTGAGATAGGTTTTCCACTATCAGAGCTATTCTACTAGGACAGATAGTTTAAGTAGTTGATGGTCGACATTCGTCGATTACTATCAAGGGGGGTGTCCACCTTACCCCAAACATGAGATTGACAGATGTTTTCTTAGTTCCTAATTTTCTTATTTGTCTACTTTCTGTTAGTAGGGTAACAAAGGAACTCAATTTTCAAGTTGTATTTGATGTTTTATGTGTTTTTCATAATATTCTCATAGGGAAGATAATTGGTTGAGTTTGTGAGAAAGGAGTGTATCGGTTACTCTTGTCTCCTTATGCCGGTCATGTTGTTTCCTCAACCACTTCATCAAGTGACTTGTGACACCTCTGGTTGGGTCATCTCTTGTTAGTCAAATTGAAAAGTGTGATTCCCTGGCTTTCACCAGCAGCTAGAGTTGACTGTGAAGCGTGCTGGCTTGGGAAACATCACTAGAGTTCTTATCCATCTAGCCAGAGTCCTAGGTTGAAGTTATTGCTTGAATTACCTCATATGGATGTTTGAGATCCTAGTTGTGTTGATAAATTGGGACAAGTATTATCTGGTTGTTATTAATGATTTCTCTTGTTGTCGTTGGTCCTTTTGTTGAAGTCAAGTCTGGTGTTGGTCTTATTATCAAAAATTTTATAGTGGAAATAAAGACTCAGTTTGGTGCTAATGTGAAAATTATTCGTTCTGATAGTACTTTAGAGTTCTGCACCAATTTTTTGTGCAGCTTTTATCTTTCCCAGGGCATTATCCGTCAGACGACTTGCCCTTACACCTCTAAGCAGAATGGTGTAGTTAAACGCAAGCACTAGTATATCTTGGATGTTGCCAGGGCCATGCTTATTCACCATAGTGTTCTATCTTTATATTAGGGAGATGTCCTAATTGCTTGCTACTTTATTAATAGGATGCCATCTTATGTGCTCAATGTGCAAGTTCCAATCCAAATTTTGTATCTTGATGTAGATTTATTTCCTATCCTCTCATAGATCTCTAATTGTGTTTCCTTTGTCCATGTGTCGAGTGTAGGTAAGGACAAGTTGGCACCTTGAGTTGTAAAGTGTAACTTTCTGGGTTACTCTAGAAATCAAAAGGGATATTGATGCTATAATCATATTTTTTGTTGTCACCATATTGGCACTGATGTAACCTTCCATAAGTTTGTTCCCTATTTCTCTACTGTTGGGTCCAGAGTTAGAGAGATGATAGATAATGTTCCTAAGCTTGTTCCTCCTAAGGTCTTGGATGGCATTCTTATGTCGGTTCTTGATAGTGCTACCATTCCTTCTTACGATAACCAATTCAGGTTCACATATGCTCGTTGCTTCTTTAGAGTCAATGCCACATATCTCCCCTTAGGCGAGTAATGAACATATTTCCATTGACAATAGTGTTCTCAGTGATGTACCATCACAGGTGGAGGTACAATCAGATGATGCATAACAATACAGAGGATCTTGATCTTCCTATTTCATTGAGGAAGGCACCACATAGTTGTACAAGGTACCTTATATCAAAGCATGTCTTTTTGGCATGTCTTGGGCCTACTTTCAGACAATTCTCACTAGCCCTGTCAATTGTGGCTATTCCTACTTCACATCAGCAGACTCCCTTAGATCCTAAGGGGCGGTAAGTAATGGAGGATGAGATGTTTGCCTTGATTTTCAGAGGCACCTAGGAGCTTATTGAGTTACCTACTGGTGCTACTGTTGTCGGTTCCCATTGGGTTTTCACATGGCTCAATGGAATGATACAAGGCACGACTTGTAGTGAAGGGATTTACTCAAACATATGGATTGGACTTCTTTGATGCTTGCTGTCCAGTAGCTAGATTATTGATAGTGTGTATTCTCATCTTAGTTGCAATGCAGTACAATTGGCCCCTCCATCAACTTGATTTTAAACATGCTTTCTTGTATAGAGACTTGCAGGAAGTGGTGTATATGTAGCAACCGCCTAGGTTTGAGTCCTATGGGGAGTGTTCCAACGTGTATAGGTTAAGACAATGTATGGACTAAAGCAGAGTCCTCGAGCATAGTTCCAGAAGTTATGTTAGGTGGTTGAGAACCTTGGTGTCAGACCCTTATTAGTTGATTACTCTATTTGTGTGGAATACCTCTTGTAGAAGAGTCATGATGCTTGTGTATGTTGATGACATTATTTTTACGAGTAATGATTCTAAGGGAATCTTCAATTTGAGAAAATATCTTGTTGACCACTTTGTGATCAAGGATCTGGGACCACTCTGATATTTTTTGCGTATTGAAGTTGCTAGGAGTAAGCGGGGTGTTGTACTGTCTCAGAGAAAGTATGCTATGGACCTTTTGCAGGAAACTGGTATATTGGATGCTAATTCTATGCCTATTCCTATGGATCCTTGGGCTCACTTACATGATGATATTGCAGCTCCAGTTGACACTCGATAGTTTAGAGGTATTGTTGGCAAGTTGTTATACATAACTATTACGCATCCGGATATCTCCTTTGTTGTTAGAAAACTTGGTCAATTAATGGATAGGCCAACAAAGTTGCAATAGGATGTAGCCATGATGGTTCTAAGGTATCTTAAATTATCATCGGGAAGGGAACTTATGTATACCAAGGGTTCCTCATTAGACATCATCGCATATATAAATGCAAATTATGCAGGTTACAGTAAGAACAAAGAGCCTAGCCTACCGTCAGGTTTTGTACTTATCTTGCTGGTAATCTTGTGAGGTGGCACATCAAGAAGCAAGCTATGGTTGCACGATCTAGTGCTAAATTAGAGTATCGTGCTATGGCACAAGCTGCTACTGAGATCATGTGGATTTGCTCTATTTTTGTAGATCTACACATTCAGCTGGTCATTAATTATGGAGATGAGATGTGATAATAAAGTTGTCACATATATTGTAAATAATCTCATGTTCCATAAGAGGATTAAACATGTTGAGGTGGAGTGCCACTATACCAGGGATTTGATTCAGAGAGGGTTCTTGCATACCACTCATGTCAATTTTGAAGATCAAACTATAGATGTTTTTACCATGGCACTTTCGAGGACCTCTTTCGATGGATGTTACACCAAATTGAGGGAGAGTATTGAAAATTACGTTATTGTTACTTTTTTTCCTTATTTTCTTATAGTATTTGGGCCTCTCTGAAATTTACCTGAATCATCTGTATAATGAGAATTATGGTTTCGTAATAAACTAGATTGCTCATTTATTCTAACTATCTGATCCCTCTTCCTGCTGTTTAAATTTACTTTGTAACATCCATTCAAACCTACAGTAAGGCTTTGTTGCCGGTTTGTACCTCAGAAAGAAGCATTTGACCTTCCTCAAATGCCACAGCCTCAACATACCGAGAAGGCTATATAAAACACCTCCTGTGAGCTTCCCCGTGATCCAATAGCCCAGCATGTCAAATGGGATTGTCGAGACGACATCCATCATGAACCAAGATGACAAGTACCTGTAACATGTGCATGAATTTGTGAGCAAGGTATTGACCGCTACATCAAACCTACATAAACATGATGCCATATTTTAGAGAACTTGAATTGCAATATATAGATGATTGTTTCCAGTGATGCGTTCAGTGACCTTTGCCTATCATGGCCTAAACATGTAGTCTCTGTGTGATGTGGATCAAAATGTTCAGTGCCAAAGAAAGTGAATGTCCAAGAACTATATGGCAATAACTTATACTACTGTTAGGTCAAACTCTTTCAGGTTAGTCAATGTTATGATAAATCGTGGCCAGGTTAGCTTGCATGAAACATGACTATGGTCTGTAAGGATAATATTCACATATGATTTATGATTAAAGAAGATCTTTCTGAGGTGGTCTTAGGAGTAAGAAGAACAAAGGCCTAGCCTTCAGTGGCTGTAACAGGAAATAAAAAAAAAAGAAAGGCGAAAGAAATGGTAGGCATTATTCTGGTTGGGAATGGTCCAGTTCAAAGACCTTTAGCAAAATGGCAATAATTTATCACAAATTGGAACCAAGGTCTTGTCTTCAGAACACATCACATTGATGCTCACATGGGACATGTCCCTTCTTCTGCAAGTTCTCTGGTTTTTTTTGTTTGTTCCTAATGGGCCTGCTCTGCATCACAGCATGAAATTGTCAGGTCTGTACACCTGCTAAAGTAATGAGCCAGCTAATTTGTTCTGATCTCCATAAGAATGTAAGCAGCAAAATCATCTGGAGTTTACTTGGATTTTGATAATATGTGTTGCATGCATCATCCAGCATCTTAAAAAATCACGTGCTTCCATACAGTTAGCTGTTACAACATTGCTTGTTGTCCAATAGACATGATGCAGAAAGACGTTTTGTTCTTTTTTCTTTATGCAATTTTTTTTAGACTTAGCTTGCAAATTATCCACTGCAATCTTCTGTATGCTGCAGGTATGTTTACCAACTAAATTGGGTCAATTTGTACTTGGAAAGCTTGAACACAGTAAGTTGTCAATCTGACTTGAGAATACTGTGAGGGGCATCAATCACTTTGAAGTCTTTGGTATGAGGATGTACCTTAGATTTCAACTAAATGCTATGTGTAAGGTTTTATAAACCATGCATATCCCTTTTTCTATGTGATAGGGTAGGCCAAGAGGTTGTAGAAGGAAGTTTTAGGTTGCTTATCCTCCATAAACTTGGTTTAATTTACTATAATTCCACAATCATTCTTGGAAGGTGCAAGAGGGTTATATAATGCAACTTGGTCAACAGTTTGCACCTGTGATGCTCCATATCTGGGTTTGCCAGATCACTCTAGATAAGAGAACAATGTGGTAGAGGCTGGATAGAGAGGTCAAGATGGCTATACATTATCACACGTATCGGCAACTGTAAGGAACCTATTCTTAATCTATTTTTGATATTTTTGAGGCTGCATGATGGAAAGTGAGTAGCTGAAGAGTTTGTCACTTTGGTGGCCCATATTGGTTCAGCTATCACTATTGTCAGTGGAAATCACAATAATAAGATGACCCACCTAGATATAGTTTGGCCATTTTCGGACTATCATTAGAAAAAGATAAGTATATATAAGATTTTCATCTACATGTAAAAAGACAATTATATTAGATTTTCATCTACATTGTCTACCCCACACAAGAAGAGATGCCCCTTGGGAAGGGCTTCTTTGTTAGGGTGATCACACCTAGCATGCCTCCCTTTTTGGTGCAGAAAGCGTGTGATCACTCATGGGTTGGGTTGTCTTTGTCTTTTCAGGTTTAAAGGCTCCTCACTCTTTACCTTATTAGGTGGTTCATGCATATAGCACCTAATAGCCTGCAATTAAACTTAAAGTTAAAGGGTTTATGTGAATGACACCTGCTGCTAGCTTAAAATCAATCCTAACACTCATCAAATATGGCAATGAACAAGTTACAATGTTGCCTGCATTATGTTCTTTATTTAGGTATTTTACTATTGAGAATTTTTGGGAAGCAAAGTAGCGTGGAGATGAGTTGATCGCCTCAATGGGAAATAGTCTCGGGTTCTTCCATACACCAATTTCCACATCCAGTTGTGAAGAAAGAGATGTCAATAAGGTGGTTAAATGCTGTTACGATCCAGTTCCAGAATTCCTACAGGATGCGAGGATCGGACCGACTCGACTGATCTCAAGACCCAGTCGTCCAACGAGAAAGTAACTAAAAAGCAGTAAAATAAATCACATTTACTATGCAAGCAACTAAAAATAACAAAAGTACAATAGTAAAGAAGTAAACTACTACAGTACGCACCACCACAACAGTAGAGAATTTTAAACAGGTACAGGAATATGAAGTTACAATACAAGAGTACAAAAGTGTAACAAAATACTCACTACTATAGAAAACGGGGTATAACAAAAGTACAACTACTGGGCTTTATTGGGCTCAGCACCCTCTGCAGCCGTAGGCTCTGGCTGCTAAACACCTGGGCTTGAAAAGGGTTATGAGTACAACACGTCAGCGAATGCTGAGTAGAGTGGCAACCTGCTAACTAAAAATAGTAAAGGTGGATAGGTAGCTGTTGTTTCAATTTTTTTCTTTATTAACTAATTAGTCTTTCACCACTTGATTTATTTATTAGGTTTTTTTCTTGATCTCGAATGTTCCTCGTGTGAATGATTTTGATTGCAATCTTTTCCGAAGAGTAGAAGTAGCACGTGGTGCTCTCCTGGCCTGGAGAGTCCCTCGTGGTGGTCCTACCCTCAGTCAATGTTACTAATGTGGACATTAGACGTAATTTAAGACGTCTGGGAAGATGCCCAAACGTCTGACCAGACGTCTGGGACCCTTTTCAGGCGTTTGGTATTAAAACTTTTTCGCTTACGGGTTCGCGTTTGCGCGCCTGCGCATGCAGACTGAACCCGCCGCCTTTGTCTTTCGCTTTCTCTCCCTACAGGCGCCGTTTTCCTCCTCTCTCTTCTCGCGGTTGCCTTATAAAACTCTTCCCCTCTCCCTCACCCTCACTCCATCCGCCTTCATCTTCTCCTCCATGCAAGCGAGTGAGAGCGTGAACGAGTGCGGTAGCAGCGGCCGTAGCGAGCGTGCGGGAAGGAGGAGAGTTGCTAGAGGAAGGAAGAAGCTCGACCGCGAGGGTGCGAGCTTGCTGGGGCAACTAGAGCCGGCCGGCGGAGGAGCAGCGGGCGTGGGTTGTCGCGGATGGGTTGCTGCAGCTCGGGCAGCAGGCGAACGCGGTGCGGCGCGGCTGTGCGTCGTGAGCAGGGTTCTGATTCTGGGAAAATTTCCCAGAATCAGACGTCTGGACTTTTGTCCAGACGACACTTAAGACGTCTGGAGGAAGGTCCAGACGTTTGACAAGTACTATATTTTTCTACCTTCTTCTATTTACGCGTGTACGGCCATGCAGCCGTTCGCCGCGTTCTCTGTGCCTCTTCGTGATGAGAGCGATTGCGTGTGTGCGCAGGTGTTGTTCGGGAGGGCGCGAGGGCTCGCCATCCCACACCGATCAGACGTCTGGACACGGTACCAGACAATGGAGAGGACCTCCAAACGTCCAGGGTGACAATCGGACGTCTGGAAACTGACTTCAGACGATCCAGCGAGCTTCTGGACGTCTGAAGGACTACACAAAACAAGGTATGGCATGATCGACCTTTTAAGACATCTGGAAGAAGTTCCAGACGTCTGATTTTGGATAGATTCGTCGTTTTTGGCCCGTTTAGGGTCCGTTCGGAGTCCGTTTTCCGTGTTTCAAGTTTCATTCTTCCCAGATTTATTTCCTATACCTGTTTACAGTAATCGTATATTGTTTTGAGTAGCTCCTTGTCTTTGATTCTTGTATTAGGACCCGGTTCCGTTGCGGCTCTGGGGGTTACGGAGGCGCGCGGGATTGCCGACTACGCCCCCAGTACTCTCGATTTCGTGGGTAGAGTGGCCCTTTAATTTATTTAACAAAAATTGTACAATTAGGAAATAATTATTAGAGTCTAGGGTATTGCATGAACCTTAGGACTGATAAATTATATTGAATGATAGATCCTAGGGTATTGCATGAATCTTAGGACTGGAAAACTAGATTGAATGATAGATCCTAGGGTATGGCATGAAACTTAGGACTGGAAAACTAGTTGAATATATAAACATTGCAGTCTTGGAAAAGTGAAAAGGAAATGATAACTGCCTGTAAATTGGTTAACAGCTGCCTGTCATAAATGAATAAATACGGTTGAGAACATGGGTTATATGAACATAAAGCTGGAACGGTGAAACCTAAATTGGCTGAGTTAGAAAAGCATGAACCCTACGGGGAATTAGGAGTAGAACTCCTGGAAAGGAAATGGAATAGAATTGGGGAAGTGTGCTGGTCCTTGAGTACGGAGTACCAAGGAGAGCAACTGTCCCCCTGTTTAGTGCAGAGTGGAGCTAGTCGCCCCAGGGACCCGGGGTTAGGTCTGGCCACTTTGTATCGACTTTTGGCCCTCATGTACACAGTACCGAGGAGAGCTACTAGTGTAGGGAGAGTACTAGTTACCCCACGGACCCCGGGGTTCTGCTAGCCCTGCTACACCGACTTGTTAGGCCCACTGAGCAAACCAGGGTAGTCAGACGAGGGTGCGCGAACTGTGGAGGGGCAAGACCCCTGTTTAGTTACTGTGGAGGGGTTGGGCCCCTGTTACTGAGAGAGCTCTGCTGGTTCCGTGTTGTGCTTTGGGCGTACCCGTTAAAGGAAACGACTGACCGCGTGCTAGTGCGGGGTAGCTACCCGTGCGTTTATCGCGCGTGCCGTAGTCACCGTTACGTCTGTCAGCGACCTTGGGGTGGTTAACTGAGGGTAGGACCACCACGGGGGACTCTCCCGGCCAGGAGAGCACCACGTGTTATTTCTACTTTTCGGCAAAGACTGCAATTAAGATCGTTTCCACAAGGAACATTCAAGATCAAGAGAAGGATCTGAGAAATAAATAAATAGTGAATAAATGGAAAGATATAAATAAAGAAAGTAAAAACATAACAGCTACTGTATACTATACTGCTTCTTTTAGGTTTTAGTTGGCACTCTACTCGGCGTTTCGCTGACGTGTCACCCTTGTTACCTTTTCAGGATCAGGTGTTGAGCAGCCAGAGTCAGCGGCTGCAGAGGACGCTGGGCCTAGTAGAGTCCAGTAGTGTTACCTGTAGTACATTCTGTATTTTTCTTTCCGCTGTAGTGAGTAGTTTTTTTTCTGTTACTCCATGTACTCTCTTTATTGTAAGCTTTATGTTATGTACATGTTTATTTCTTTTTTATTGTAGTGGTGTATACTGTAGTATTTCCTTTCCTTACTGCTGTATTTTGTTATTGCTGGTTATAAACATGGTGAATGTGGTTTATTTTACTGCTCTTTTGGTTATTTTCTCGTTGGACGACTGGGTCTTAGGATTAGTCGAGTCGGTCCGATTCTCGTATCTCGTAGGGATTCGGGAATCGGGTTGTTACAGTCAACTACCCCAAGATCACTGATGGAGGCACTTTGTGACTAGGTTTGTTGTAGAAATAACGTTGTAGTACACCTAGTCATTGCCATCATTACAGATATATTTTTTTTTACTCGGAAAATAAAAGAGTTCCCGAGGTCGAACTTAGGGAGCAAGTCGTATTCTAGAAGTACAAAAGTTCTTATTACAAAAATAAAGAGAGAGAGAGATGAAAATTTGGCTTCTTCTTCTTCTCTTCTTTCTTCCTCTTTGTCTTCTCTTCTCTTTGGCTCTTGAATCTTCTTCCTTTTGTTCTTCCTGTGTTCTTCTTCTTCTTTGTTTCTTCTTTTTCTTTCTTCAGATCTTCTTCTCGTGCTCTTCTTCTTCTTTTCTTGCTTCTCTTCTTTCTTCTTCTTCTTGGTTGGATGATCCTGTCCTTCTCTTCTGATTTTTGCTTCTCCACTTGGCCTTCAGGACGTCGTCTGATTTTCCAATCGGACTACTTAAACCGTTGCTGCTACAGTGCCTCCCTTAGCTTCCGTCTTCTTCTTCTTTGTGTTCTCTTCTTCTTCTTCTTCGCCTGTGCCTGCACACTTCAAGGTTTTCGTCAGAGGGCAAAACCTACTCTACCCTCCCCCCACGTCTCTCTCTCTGAATTCGCTCTTAGGAAAGCTCTCCCAGAGCAACCGGTTAATTGGGTACGCGGGTCGCGCCCGGGTCCAGGCCCACCAGCATGCGGTGGTGGGCGAGGAGTGCAGGTCGGGCTAATCGGGTCGGGGCCAGGTCTGCGGGGCGTGAGCGCGGACGAGGTCGGGTAATCGGGCGGGTGAAGGGGACCTCACCCTGTGAACTGAGGCAAACAGCTTAAGGCACTTTTTGCCTTTAAGCGCCCGCGCGCCTCTGCGAGTTTCCGAGGTGGGACTAAATGTCCCACCCCAATTGGACGGCTGCGCGGAGGCGGCAGCGCCCAATCGAGGTTCCACGCGAGGGCTTCTCCCCAGCTGCAGCCTGGGACTTCTTTGCGGAGATGCCCCACGCAGCCTGGGAGCCTGACCTGGGCGTGGCGCGCCTGGAGCAGCAGGTCGAAGAAGCTGCTTCACTCGGCAATGGCGGCGGCGAGCGGAGTACCTGCTCACAGGGAAACGGCCTCTCGGCCTAATCAGATACGCGGAGGACCTTCGCCGTAGTACGGCGAAGGTGATCGGGGGGTCTGCAGGTGGCGGGGCGGAGCCTAAGGGCCACCCTAGGTCAAATTGCAGGTGGCGAGATGGGTTTGTTTGGTGGAGTTGCAGAGGGTGATTCGGGGGAAGTGGAAGGGCGGAGGTTGATCAGGGTGAGGAGGCGGAGGTTCTGCGGGGGTCGGCGAGTCGTGTGGAGTGGCGGAATGATGGGAGCGACTCGCCGGAGGTTGGCCGGAGATGGGGAAGGTGAGAGTGTTTGGGCGAGGTTGAGGGCAACAGTAAAGATTTACAGTGAGAAAAAGAAAGAGGGGAGGAAGAGAAGTTATACCTACTTAGCAGGACGAGGAGGGGCCGGAGCAGGCGATAGCCGTATCGACTGTCGCCGGAGAAGAAACTGCCCAGAGGAAGGGGCGACGTCGAGGAGAGGGTCGGAGAAGCGCGCGCTGGGTGCGGCGCGGCGCGGGAAGAGCGAGGGAAGGCAACCCTGCTGCTGGTAGTGCGGTAGGGTGACGAGAATGAGAAGCCACCGGAGCAAGGGGGTGTCTGTCGGAGTGGGAAGAGAGGAAGTGAGGGGGTATCTCCGTCAGATCCGAGCTGGGAAGAACGGTGGAGCGACGGGGGTATTTATAGGAGCAGAACCAAAGAGGAGGGCGGAGGGAGACGTGTCTCCCTCGCCGGAGGAAGGAGACCCATACCGTCCGTGCGTTCGCACGACCGGTATGGGTGGTTGCAGCGCTCATGGGGGTGCTCCTGTGACGGCTGACGACGCAGGGCACCCCCGTTTGACCTGGCAGGTTCCCTCCCTTACCCTGCGCGGCGCCATGCTCCGCGCAAGGTCGCCGGAGCATGGTGCTGCTCAGGGTTTTGCAGGAGGGACCTAAACGCAAAGAACGAAGGAGAGTTAGGGGCTAAAATGTGAGGGTTCAAAAGTTGAGGGTCAAAAAGTAAATATATGAGGACCAAAGTGTAAAGTTGGTCAAGAAGGTTTCTTCTTAGGCTCAAGTTTTTATACATGACTAATTAGGGCCTAAGGATTCTGATGGTGAATTTTATTTCTAGGTTAAACCTTGTTTGACCAGTCAATTTACGCAAAAATCCAAATTAAGTTGTTAATTGGGCATGGTTCTCAATGTAGGTCAAAATAGATTTCTGAGGCTAAAATGAAGGTTCTAAACCCTAGATATTATTTTTTTATGAATTTTAGAGGGTTTAGTTGATATTTTTCTCTGCCTCGAACCTCGTGTATTTAAGTGGGTTTGTTTTTAGGGTTACAGGATGCCATTTAATTCTTCGGAGTTGCTGTAGCCATTGTTGAGTCATTTCATCCCACTTTTCTTCTTATTAGGTTGTTTTGACTTATGTTTGGACCCTGAGTTACCTTGTTTTCAGATTGGATTGGTGAAATTATATTTTTACCCCTCAGTTTATGTTTTCTTTGCAAACTCAGAATCTCTCTGAGCCAAGCCTTTTTAAGGTTATGTAGGAGCTTTTTCTTGCAAATCAGGGTTAAATTGTGCTAGTTTAGGGTTTGTGACGAGGTTCTCATCAGTCACTGACAGACGTAACAGTGACTACGGCACGCGTGATAGACGCATGGGTAGCTATCTCGCACTGGCACGCGGTCAGTCGTTTCCGTTAACGGGTGCGCCCAAAGCGCAGCACAGAACCAGTATAGGGCATAGCCTTCTCAGTAGCGGGGTTCTAGCCCCTCCACAGTAACCAAACAGGGGTCTCGACCCTTCACAGTCTGCGCACCCTCGCCTATCTACCTTGGTTTGCCCAGTAGGCCTAATAAGTCGGTGTAGGACAGCTAGTTGAACCCCGGGTCCCGTGGGGTGACTAGCTCTCTCCCTACACTAGCAGCTCTCCCCGGTACTGTGTACGCAAGGGCCAGGAAGTCGGTGCAGAGTGGCCAAACTCACCTCGATCTCGACCCGAGGGCAGCAAGCTCCCCTCTACACTAAGATGTAATATGTGCTCCCCTTGGTACCACGTACTCAAGAGATAACACACTTTCCCATTCACTTTTCCAATTCCATTCTAATTATTTCCAGGAGCTCTACTCCTAATTCCCCGTAGGGTTCATGCTCATGTTTCTCAGTCCAAGTCATATTAGGTTTCATCATTTCAGGTTTATTCGCATATAACACGTGTTTCCAACATTCAATCTTTCTTTTCCAATTTATTTACAAGCAGCTCGTATTTAATTTCAAACAACAGGAATTACATGCAGCAGTTACTAACAACAGTGCTCTACACTTTATAGGCAGCTGTTATCCAATTACATGCAATTTTTATTATTCTATCTACTCATATAAGACTGCAATTCAGGCATTCAATACAATCGTTCCAGTGTTTCTAGTCCTAGGATTAAGCCATTCCCTAGGATCTATTATTCAATCTAGTGTTTCGGGTCTTAGGATTCATGTCATACCCTACGATCTATCATTTATTGTAGATATGCATTTATGTTATAATTAACTAAGGGAAGCCACTCTACCCGCAGAACCGGGAGTAATGGGGGCGTGATTGGCAAGTCCACGTGCCTCCGCAACCCTCAAATTCACAACAGAACAGGGTCCTAACACAAGGATCAACCATAAGAAACCACTCAGAATAGGATAAAAGTATTTCAAACAAGTAGAGGAACTTATACGGAGAAGAACGAAATCTTAAACGTGGAAATTGGACCTCAAACGGACCCTAAGCAGGTCAAAAAATGACAATTTTGACTCAAATCAGACGTCTGGAACATCTTCCAGACGTCTTAAAAGGGGTCCAGATCCATACCTCACTCTGCACTACTCCTCAGAATTGCTGAGCCGTCTGGATCTAGTTCCAGACGTTCGACTATCCCTCCGGATGTCTGGGGACGCTCTCCGCCGTCTGGTGCCTCGCCTAGACGTCTGAACCGCGTGGGAGGGCGTGTCCCGCGCCTTCCTGAAGCGAATCCTGCATGCGCACGCAAAATCTCTCAACACGGCATGCAACAGAGCCTCGGCGGAACGGCCTGCATGGCTGTATCCGCAAAAGGGAAGTAAAGGGCGCAGTACGTACCTCTCAATCGTTTGGAGCTTCCTCCTGACGTCGTCTACGTCGTCTGGATGTATGCCCAGACGTCTGATTCTGGGAAAAGTCCCAGAATCAGAAACTCCGTCTTCCTGTTGCGCATGGTCGCGCCGCATAGCCGCTCGTCCGCTGCTCTAGCTGCAGCAGAGTCGGGGAGGACCTCCCCGACACACACTTCGCCTCACGCACGCCCAACCGGCCTCGAGCTACTCCAGCGAGCTCTCTCTCATGGCTCGCGCGCTCTCCTCTCTTCCCTCTCGCTGCTCCTCTCCTCTCCGCCGCTGCACTCGGCTGCAGCTGCTGCTCTCGCTCTCGCTGGAGAAGGTGGATGGGAGTGGGGTGGTGAACGAGGGAGAGGGGAGGGGATATATGTAGGCACGGGGGGGCAGGCTCTGTCGTTGGTTAGGGGAGAGAAGAAAGATAAGAAAAACGGCTGAGCTCAGTCTGCGCGCAGCACGCGCGCAGACTCGGGGTCGTACGTACGTAAAAATTAATTTTCAGATATTTGGAAATGTGTCTAGACGTCTAGCCCGAGTCCCAGACATCTTACAAGAACTTTGATGGTACAGGTCTTAACAAATGCTGATACACAATTATCATAGTTAGGTATTATTATATTGAGGGGCTAAAGTTGCACTCAGACCGGATCTCAAAGACAGAACAAGGAAAGTGTCTATCTACTCTTCAGGATTAGTATGCCATGTTCCTTCGCTATATGTGAATAATTATGTCGTGATTCTTCCCTAGTTATGATTACTGTTTTTACATATTAATGTGGTACAATAGACACCACTATGTCTGCATTAATGTTCTCATTAATTAGAGCTAAATAGAATGGGTTACAGATTAAGAATGTGTGTCCAACTTCTTTTGCTAAAATAAGATTTGAATTCGAGTTTTTTACACTAATTTAGTTAAGTGCTTTATTCAATGAAAAGGTCAAAGTTAACCCAAAGATCAAAATGCTGCCCGTATTACATAGGACATCAAATATGGTAAACAAGAAGTGTGTGCTAGGAAAGATGCAGATGGAGAGATGTAGACAACTTAAGTGGGGTTGTAACTTGTAAGTAGCATGGTAGGATCCATGAATGACACAGACACCTCAAATATTAAACTCACTACCATTTCTCAGAAGAAGCAAGCTATACTAGATCAGTAAACTAAACCTTTTCTGCATAACTTATATCTTTCTCCCCCTAAAGGGCTTAAATCATATACTTCACAAGATGTAATGCATTTCAATTCCATTTAAAAACTTTCCAAGTTAAAATTTCCTAAGTCTAAGTTCCAAACTTGCTAATATTGGTGTATGTGCTTATACCTATATGTACGCACCTGATTGCGATCTTTTTCTGATCATAGATGAGGAGCTGTGTAATGGGGTCGTGGTAAGCAACGAAGAAGGAGAGTATAATGTCAATAGTGAAGAAGATGTCGACCACTGACTTGACCCATAACAAAGCTCCCTTAGGTGATGAATTCAGGAAGCCTACTTTAAATGGGTACAACCATGCGAAGTATGTCACCAAGCACACCATCCATGTCTCCCAACACCCATATACATATGAGAATACCTTTTAATGCTTTTATCATACATAAGCAACTACATGTAATAGGTACATAACTCATTGTGCGTATCTTCATCTCTGCCTTCATCATAAACTCATTTCATGCCTGACAGACACAAATATCTTTAGATATCTCTACGTGTGGTCTTTCCTTGAGTGGATTCATAGAAGGCCTCCTTTTGCCTTAACTTTTAGATATAGAAACTGCTTTTATTGACAAAATGGAGGAATGAACTAATCTAGTATAGTTTTTAAGTTAAAAATGGAGGGTTTTTTCGAGTTCTTAGAAGCCTACTGAAGTATTTTAATTGTGTAGATAAGATAAACATACTTAAGATAGTGTGTGGAGAAAGTTCCGTTTTAATGCAAGATTATAACAAATATGGGCACCTTTTTGAGATTGTACAATTTAGCAGTTGGAAAATGCTGAGAATCCCGCCATCCTCACCAAGTAACAACTTTTCAAAATAAGTAATTATTTTATTGATGGGGACAAAGAGGAAAAATTGTTAACCGTGTTGATGGAGACCTTTAAAAGTTTACCTTTTGAAAAAATATAATTTTTTGTTCTAGTGAGAACAAATGACTTTTTTTTTTCTTTTTTCCCTACTAAATGAAACTGAATACAAATGTAAGAAAAACAAAACTTTCAGAGGCACATGGTTTGAAGAAGCTCAACAATCTCTTAACCATTTATGCTACCAAAGGAAAATGTGGCCTAACTACATATTCCATTTGATTGTTTAAAAACTCGAAGATTTTGAGTTGAGTGGGGAAGACTCCCACTTGATTGTTGGAAAACATGAAGGATTCCAATTGCCAAAAAAAAAGAAGACACGATCATTCTTACAACTCTATCAATGTACATATCTAACAACCGTTACCTATAACCAGAACTCATGGGTGAGAAGATCCCCCCCTTTGCACCACCTTGCGAGAATTCGGAACTCGAGATGCCTAGAGGAGGCAGGACAAGCTTCGAGAGGTTGTGGAGGGTGAGGGAGTTGGGGCCACCCTCCTATTCCTCCTCACCAACTTTTGCTCTCATGGCCATCATCCTAATTGTGTGAAAGAGGAGTGGGATTTGGCTTGTGGGGGTGCAATTCCTTATGTAGAGCTAAAAAAAAAAAAAAGGAAATAGGGGGTGGTTTGTTTGTGTGTGGTGAGGGGTAGGAGAAGGTTAGAGTGGAGGAGTGTTTTGTCTTGCTCTTATGATCTCCTTTGATTCCATTATTGCTAAAGGGTTGTCAGCCATAACAATTGCCTGATCTCTTTGATGCCAAGGCAGTTGTAGGTGGCTGTGGAACATGTGGCTTTGGGTGGCATTCTAATTCTTTAGGATCTCAAGTATTTGATACTGTGGCCTCTTTGTAACATGGAAAGTTTGGGAATTAGAATGTAAGGGATAGATAAGAGTGTAATGGATATTTTTTGGGTTATGTACTATGTAGCAACCCCATAAACTTTAAAGCTAGGGATGCTTTGATTTCTACAATAAAAAATCTTGTACCTTAGGCGATGAATTTCGATGCACGTGTGGTTTACATGCTGAGCACATGGATCATGCAAGCAACGGAAGCATTCCACGTTAGATCTTCATGTTGTTCATGAACAGTGGAACAAAGCATAGAGTAGAAATCATGTTTCATAAACATCTATCGATTTCACAATGTTCATGTAATATCCTTGAAAATGCAACCGCATTGGAATCTTGTAAAAGTAAATGGAAAGAATTGAAAATTATTACTTGATGGTTTGAGTTTAAGTTATGTTATATGCAATAAATTATAAAGATAAATTATTCTCAATAGAACTTGTGTCTAAGCTGGATAAAATGTTGTCATCCCTATGTTATCTAAAGCAACCAGTGAAGGTAGATTCACAAAGGGTGATATGCCAAATATTTAAAGCTAAAAATATTACTCCGCATGTAATTAATCAGCTAA
Source organism: Thalassia testudinum (assembly GCA_037157565.1). Lineage (NCBI taxonomy): Eukaryota > Viridiplantae > Streptophyta > Magnoliopsida > Alismatales > Hydrocharitaceae > Thalassia > Thalassia testudinum. The sequence goes on from JAZHRO010000076.1 coordinate 6,143,395, forward strand.
TAATTGAAAGTCATTATATATTTACCTAATAAATAATAGATTTATAGCATAGATGGAGTGGGGGCACCATCCATAACTTTTCATGTTGACCCTCAAAACCTGCATGTGGCAAAAAAATACTCGACTATGGTGCCAACCATCAACAATAGTATTATAAAGTCAAGAGGTCTGTATGAAGCTATAGTGTAACCATATTGAGTGAACAAGCACATCGCCCATATCTTCCAACATAGGATCATATGGTTAAATCGAACAATGTGTACAAACACGCAATGTATCAATGTGTGACAAATTAATAAGTTGTTTCATTGACATGATTCATGCTATGTCTATCATACATATATATGTATATACATAAACATATAAATTGACTTATACTCTCACATATATTTGGTGATCTAAGTATTACTGATCTTTCTTAGATGGGAAACCATAGAAGTCTTTAATTTTTTTCTTTTTCTTTCTCCATTTTTCGAATGAGAAGACCCTACATCCTAGCTTTGGCGGTCAATTACACAAAGCCTTCTTATGTTTGATAGGATCTAACTAACAAGGTCTAGCATCTGAAGAAAGAAGAAAATGAGGGGTTTTGTAAGTTCTTAATTTGAAGAGGGAAACCTACCAATTAGATCAAAAAAAAAAGAAAAAAAAGACTATACGGGTACACAGGTCTTTTTCGGGAATTTTATGAAAATAACATCAAAAATTTTAAAATTACTTAAATATCATAAGAAAATTTATGTTTGTATAAATGCCATACAAAAGTTTTTTTCGTTAACCTAAATATTAATTTTTGTATTAACCCTCACGTTAATTAAGATAAAATCTGGGCTACACATTCACGCGTTTGGATTCGCATCGGCACAGGGATCATCATAGTTCAAATTGTATTTAGATGTACAAAGGATTGGCATTTATGTCAACAAATTAAGTTAAATTTTTTAGTGTTATTTATATGAATATGATTTTTCTTATAACATTTAAGTGATTCTTAAAGTTGTCGATGACATTTAAATAAAAACCTTTTTCTTTCTTCTTGGGAGAGGATAAACGAAGAACTTAACGAGATATACCTGAAAGAATTTGGTTTTATTGAAAATCTATACGCAAAATAAGAGCATTATGGCACCCTAAGTTGTATGGTAATCCTCAAATAACCTTAACTGATATTTAGCTGATGTTAGTAGTAAAAGCCTCACAAAATGAAAATAAGAGCATGGCGGTCAACGGGTTATGGCTCGATGGTCGGCCAGAGGGTTAACTGGTAGGGAAGAGGTGTAAATTGTGAGGATCAGCTCCTGAATTAGTAAAGACGAAATTTTAAGTTAGTGCACCGAGGATCATATATATTTTTTTTCCCTTATCCAAAAACCTCACTCCTTTTCACTTACATTCACAAGAAACTTTTACCAGTCTAACTCAATCAATCAAGATAATCAAGAATCAGGCTGCTCGATCAGTAGATATAATATGAGTTTTTTTTTTGGTTTTCTTTGAAAGGTGCCGATATAATATGAGTTGATCAACAACTTGGTGGCAATAACACCATTCTACTTATGTTCTTCTAATATTTTGATTTTTAAGGTTCTTAAAGCTTTTAGATGAAAAGAAAAAGGAGCCAGAGAGCTAAACATTTCATAACAATAGCGGACTCTATATCCGACCCAAACATATATTATGGCCCCATCTAAATATATATATGGTAACTTACTAACATATATTTTTGTCTAATATTAGAGAAGTTGGTATATTGCAACCCATATTCTGAAAAAACTACTCATTCCACCACAACTGTCAGATAGGATAGTGACCCACACTTTTTTTTCTTTTTAACAAGATTTTCTATTAATTGGAGAATCTATTACAAGGGCGTGAAATTCCGAGAGGGAAAAGAGAGGACAATCGATTATAGAAGAAAATAATGTCCTATCACGATGAGTAGGGAAACTCCTGAGAGAAAAAAATAAGAAGAAAATAAAAAAATAAAAAAGAAAATACAGAAAAAAATATCTTTATAATCAATACGTAACAACTTTAAACGATTGTCCCACGTTATAAGACTAAAATGATATCTTTGAAGATGAGACTTCAGTGATCTGTGCAAGCAAGACCCAGAAACCCAAAAATTAAAAACATCCGACAACATCTTATGGGAAACACACACTTGTCCCACTCTCTGAGCCCCAGTCCTATGTAGCAGGGGAAGGAATGTGGGAATATTCCAGGAGATAAAGCCCATTTACGAAGGAGGATATCTAAACCTGCATTTGGCCTTAATCCAAGTTTGGCCTAACCTTAGGATGGAAAAGGGGATATATCTTGTTAAATCATGGTTATCCCCAAACTTATCCACTCTTTAGCAAACAACTACAAGAGTTATACCACTTATCCAAGTGATTGGGGCCTCTCTTGTTGGATCTTGTTATGCTCAAAATAAGGAGAAAAGGTTGATCACAAAGAGTAAAATAAACCACAAGACAAGTAGATCCGTTAAATCAATTCTATTTAAGAGGTGTACTTAGAACTCGATAACTTTCCAAAATTTTACTATAATAACTTTATTATAAATAAGTTCTCTTTTTCCCAGACTGTGTCTATTCTCTTGTGATGGGGATCGTAACTTATTTATGAGTGGTGGATTTGAAATACTTAGAACCTTGGAGTTGCAAAATTTTTGAATCATAGGCATTGTGGGTCAAAGCTTGATTGTCGGTCATTGATTGTTGCGTGACATGTAAACCATGTTCGTTGAAGCTTTTGAATTAACGTAATTGGCGCCATTCAGTCGACTGATCGGGCTCTTAGCCAGGTATGGTAGTATGCTTGAGTGTGCCAACAACGTCTACCAATCATGTGTTGGACTTGTCAACCATCCAAGCCCAAGGTTTCCATTAGATTAGTTCCTTTAGGCTTGGTAGGGGTATGCGAGCAATCTGATTCTCTTTCCACCTTCATTCATTAGTTAAGTGGGTGAGAACCTGTTCAGAGGGTCTACCCATCTACTCTCATAGTCAGGTTTTTGCTTGATTAGAAGCCTTTATGAGCTATGTGTTGAACTCATTTAGGTCTCGTTTGGTAAGGACAATAAGTTTGTGGAATAAGTAGAGGAATATGGAAGAAGTGGAATAAATGATGGAATAAATAAGTTAACTTGTTTGGATGTTAGACATGTTAAGTAACATGTTGAATTTATTCCACAGAGGGGTGAAATAACTTCCACGCGTGTTAACTCGTTTTCGAGTGTGTTAGGTTACAAGTGTGTTAACTCATTTTTAGATATATTAAGTGACGTATTCGACACTTAACACGTGAAACAAACAAGACCTTAAAGTACTTTTGTTACCACATCACTTAATAAACTACTATGTTATCCTCCATTTTCTAATTTGCCAACTCTAGTTAGCAAACTTTCGATATGAACTAGCCCTAAATTTTATTGTGAACACGTGTAGGATAGGTTAATGACTTCCATGCATCGATATGGCTTCATCTTCCCAAGGCATAACAACCGAGTTCTCTTAAATTTATGTGCACCAATCGGCTTTCCTACTAAAATTTTCTCTTTCCTTTTCGTTGAAGAGACAATTTCCTCAACCTTAGAAGCCGTACATCCGCGGAGCCCATTGGTCTCCAATCAACTGAAGCCCAAAACATGGATCATGTTGGTCCCACAACACCTTCCCACCCAACAACGTCGCCGTTCCACGACTGGAGTTCCCCCAAATGGAGCACAAACACCCTCCCCACACTCCACACCTTCCCATGAGGATTTTACACGCACATTCCCATACAGTACACGGTCGAAATGTAAAAAAAAATCAACTCTTGTGATTAACTTCAGAATTAAAAAATAAAAAAAAAAAACGTTGGAAATGGTTAAATTAATATTAATATGTAATTATTTTTACCTATAAAGTGATGTTAATATCAATTTATATTTACCTAAATTAATTTACTGATATTTACCTGTCAGTGATATTAAAAATATAAAATATAAGGATTATCAAATATGCGGATGATGTACACTTTTAATATGAATTTAATTAACATTAATTCAAATTAATATTAGATAAATATACATTAAAGTGATTAAATTTGAATTATCAGGCAAAAAATTAAATGATCCAGTAAATGAAAATTAACATTCTCTTTAAAGTGTTAATCCATCGAATAAATTAAACCTTAAAAGAAGAATCGACGATCAAGATAGGTCCTTTGTATTATAGAGAAATACTAGATGTGAACCACCAAAGTTTTCTCAAACTAACTTCCATCGCCACACGAGGATTAACTTGTTGCTCCCAATTAATGATTGATTTGGACAAACCTGAGTTTCTAGCCAAACCCGCGGTTCCCTATCCCCTGTTATAAATAGAGGTTATCACTTAGGGCTAGTTTGATCGGAAAAGTATCCCCCGTTTGGTCAAGCTTATCCTAATTTTAGTTTATGCTGGAGGAGGGGACTTAATTCTCACATAGATTAATTTCTGAGCTTTATAAGAGTTGAATTATTTTATAATAGGATCCATACAAGATTTGTCTTCGATCACGGAATTAGACTCGATTCCATGTGTAATTATGGAATTCTTATTCGGGGCATCAAATATCACCTTAGGACTTATTTATTACGTAAGATACAATGGTTTATTTTATGTTTGACAAAGTTTATTTCATAATAAAATTATCTCAAGAGCAAGTTTCTACTTGTGATAAATTTATTCTAAAGGAGAAGTATCATAAATTTTAGACATTATTTCCATCTATGATCACAAACATCTCTATTTATCTTGTAATTTAACTCATATCTTTTAAAATATTAAAATCAATTTATTCTTCAATTCCATTACCAATAAAATTTATCCCTCAAAATTTAACCAAGAAAACAAACCGTCCTTAAAAGAGTGGGTAAATCCTACATGAGAGCGAGCAGGAATTTTTGAGAGCTCACGAGTTAGGCTCCTGTGAGTAGCGTGTGAATGTAGCCAAGTGGGTTATGAGTTGTGTGAGAAATTTTCATAAATTAACGTAGCTAGAGATTAAATAATCTTTTATTTACGAAATAACAAAATAATACCAATGGATCGAGCACTGGACCAGTCTCTTCAAGAAATCCAATTGCCCATTTTTTACCGTTTTAGCGAGCATCTCACCTCTAGAACACACGACGACCTCTTACGGCAAGTTCACGCACTTACTGGTCGACGAGGAGTAAGTTAGAAGAATTACCTCTCAATTTGCTGTAATTGTCAAGTTTTAGGATAAGGAAGTGTTAGAAAGAAGGAATCAAACACTTGCTGTCAAAAGATGTGTTATGACTTACAAACGAGCACGTAACAATTAATCTACACCACAGAATCCCTCGTCTTACCTTGTAAAAAAAGGGTGGAGGCAATCAGATGTTCATGTTCCGCACAGCCAATACATGGAAACTTTCAAAAGAATGGTGGATCGCATTTTCGACTCCAATTCTGTCCACAAGATAGACAAAAAAACTCAGATGACAAAATGCTACCACATGAAAAGAATATTTTTGGCCGTATTTTTCAAAAAAAATTTAAATTCTAAACATTAAATATTAAATCTTAAATTTAAAGGTTAGAAAATTATTTTTAAGTAAAAAAATATTCTTTTTATAGGTGAGTAATTATTTTACACACATAAAAATTAATTAAAAATTAAAATATATCAAAATATTTTTATTTTTAAATGATATATTTTAAATTTTAATCTATAAAAAAATCAAAATATTCGATTAAATATTAAAAAATACTGATACATTTTATTAAACAAAAGATACATATTGTAAAATATTTGACAATATATATTTCTCTACTTACGTCCTGCGAATAAAAAAAGACATCACGTTGAGTAAAATCTGACGGATTAAAATGTGGACCTTGAGGAAGCATTTGCATGCCGGATCCAAATGCAAGACAAAGAACAGATCCAACTTACATCATCTATCTCGAACTTATTCACGATTTTTAATTTGAAACAACTGAAGTTCTCTGAGTTATTCTGTATGGCTTCGACATTTACTTTTAAGATTGAATCCATGATATTTAAATGCAAATAGGAGGGTTTTACATGCCGTTAACCTCTTGAAGCATAGCCACATTAATGCTAAATATTTTTAAAAGGACAATAATACATATACATTACCTTGTATATAATTTTAGATATAACTTCAAATATGAAACATGATGTAGTATGGAATATATCATATTATGTTGATGTAGTTCTTACTTGTAGTTGAAGTATTCTATTTCTATAAGAGGAGGGTATGTCATGTGATGTGATAGATATGTCATATGAATGTAACGTGACACATTATGTCAATATAACATGATAGATAGGTTATGTCTAGAATGATATACACAAATTGTATTTGCAAAGAATTTCTAGTTTTTAAAAGTTATATATTAAGATAATTTTCTTAACGTATAAGGTTAAGGATTAGTTTACTTAGGGGGTTAATCTTAATTTTGAGATGTTAGCCCTTATTTACTTAAGAGGTTAGCTCTCATAATTTTAACACTTATTTCGAGAAATTAACACCTGTTTTGTTAACATTAATTTTAACGGATGTTAGCAAAATAAAAGTTAACTTCTTAATTCTTTCATATCTAAATTTTATTCTTCAAAAATTAATATTAATATCAGTTCAATTAAACATCACAAAAATTAATACTATAATTTAATATCAATTTAAATAAATAAAAAATATTTAACATCACCGAACACGTAAACAGAAATAAAAGTTAATATCAATTTCATATCTTTTAATATCACTTTACTAATCCATAAAATGAATTAGCCTTGAATATATTTTCCATCTTATTTTACTAACCTTGATTATGGCAAAACGTGGGAATGCTCGTTACTTTGGACTCGTTCCAAGGAGATCTCAAAAGACCAACATGCTTCTTCCGCTCTCAAGTGGCACCCATTCCCCAAGAGCCCACGAGGCGAAGCCAACATGGAAACCCAACTCCAAGAACCACAGCCGATGAGTACGTTTTGGATGGTGTGTTCGAGGGTATGACTCCCTTAAACATGGAAAAACAACCAACATTCGCCGCAAGGATTTGGATTTCTTTCTTTCTTTCTTTTCTTTTTTAATAAGAACATCAACTTATTCGGATTAGCGTCGTGACCAACACGTTTGAGGCCACATTTGGCACATTGTAGAGGGGATTTTTATATTTGTATCCCAGAAAATAGAGAACCATCGGAAACTCAAACAAATCTTGGATTGTATCCTAATCAGGACCATACTGCAGTTAACTTAATACGAAAGTTTACGTGTAAACACGAACCACGGAAATCCTCTATTCTCAACTGCATACAAACAAAGGGATATTCTTTGTCCTACATTTGCCAATAGGAACTAACCCTTGGTCGGAGATTTCCAACATCAACCAAAAAAAAAAAAAAAAACCGACTCAATCACTAAATCAAGATGATTTTTTTTTTAACGGTGAAGAATCCCATTTGCTAAAACAGAAGAGATGAGTGTTTGAACATGAATCTCTCCTGTCAGAAACTTCCACCGTTCGACCGTACCACGGTAGGCATAGGTGAAATATTTAGGACGTAAATACAAAAGCATAAAATTGACACATTTTGTAGCGTAAAGAGATGTAAATCATCGATACATTATTTCTGTATATTATAAAATACGTCACAGGATATATATTTTTATATTTTCTTAAATATTTATGAGCCAAAATTAGACTTAATTCTCCTCTCTCCATCAAGAGGGCAAGGAATGACCCCCTTCCTTTCTACAAGGTCATTCTCACGAAATCCACACACACACACAACCCTCCCCTCCGGCCACCAAAGTGGGCCCCACATTCACGGTGCCCGTGGGGCTCCGGCCCAAAACATGGACCATGTTGGGTCCCCAACAGCGTCGCCGTTCCACGAATGCAGTTCCCTAAAACGGAGCACAAAACCACCTCCAGCACCTCTCTCGGTAACGATTGATTGCACGCACAGACTTCCCCATGCAACGTTGGGTGGAAAATCTAAGCTATATTTAGAAGAGCCAGCGGATTCTGGTTGGAGCCCATTGGTATTTGCCTCAAATTAACCAACCTCAACTCCCAATTACCCCTTTCCCCCTCCAAAGGGGACAACCGCCATCATTTACAGGGGAAATGGATGGGAATCAAGATACACAGGACGTACCTTATGCACACCACCCCCAAAATTGGACGTGAACCCCCTTTTTCCATTTTCGGATAGGGCTATCACTATTAGACACTTGTGATTAGTGTGACGAGGCTTTCTTTTTGTTGGATGAGCCAATCTCCATGTTTGAAGGTTGTCTTCCAAGTTGCAGAAATCTTCATCTTTCTTGGATGTTCCTTCATGTTAGGGGTGAGTATCATTTGTATCAACCTTCCAAATCCATCCAATATGTTGAAAAAGGATAATTTCATTTGGGTTAATTTGATTTATGAGTTAGATTATGACCCAAATCATAAAATTTATATGAATTTTGAATTATTTTATAGGTTTGAAATCCGAACCATCCAAACTACTAAATTGGGTGACTCATCAATCACACCCACCCACCATGAAACCTGAATTCTAATGTGTAGGTAAATTGATTTATAAATGATGTTGATATATCTTTTAAGAATTTTTGTTTTTTTGTAAATATAGATATATTTAATTTCTTATAAGATTGATAAAGTATTTAATTATTATTATGTTATAAAGTATTTTTGTAAAAAAAAAAATTTCTTTTTTATTAACATACTTAAAATTTGAATTTCATCCGATCCAAATCAATTCAAATATGATCCAAACTAACCTAAATTCAATCTAATTTGATTAAATAATAGGTGATTACTTTATCAACTCAAATCAAATTAAACTTGAGCTAAACAATTTGAACTCACTCAAATCAATTGATTGCTCACCCTTCCTCCATACAACACCTTATTCAGGTGAGTGCTTGACTAACTTAAATGAGGTAAAGTAATTTAAACTAAATCCTAAATCTTACATGCACATAAAATCTGTGGCGAAGGTTTTATGTGAGCTTTAATCAAAAGAATTAGTGCTCGAGATGGTCATACTAAAGAGAAGTTATCAAGATATTAAATTGTTAAAATTTTGACAGACAAAGTGTAAGCACATTTATCCTAATATTGTGCAAGGTTTGAAAGAAATTTGTAAAATAATATGTAAATTTTGTAAAAAAGTTAAAAAAGTGCAAAGAGAAGCAATTTTAATAGCTCAAATAATTTATTTTAGCCTAAGGCTCTTTTAAATATATGTGTTTGTTAGGTTTGTCTGCACGAGTACGTGTACACATATGTATTTGAAATAGTGAAATACTGAGTTTATGCGAAATTAACCTTCACGAGAAGGTGAAAAGCTTTTTCCATATGAAACGTACATGTTTATGAAATTCGATCTTACGGAATTAAAGAGCACCATTGGAATTGAATAAGGTATTTATCAATTACCACACAAATAAAACGTGTATAACCCAACCCACCTTTTAAGAAAATCAAATAAGAATACCTATATATGGCTAAATCAAAAATTATTTTAGAAATAGGCACGCTCCGCGTATCAGATTTATATGATCTTTTATAAACACCGTAGTTCCTAAAATAATTTTTGATTCAGCAACGTAAATGAATTGCACAACAAATTGCATCCACGCACACCTAATTTGCATGATTATTTATAAGGTACCCTATTTCGGTAATTTCAATACATAAAATTAAATTTCGCAAAAAGCAAACGAAATTCTCACAGCTTCTGATACGATCTCTCCACAGTGTCCATGTTTCTTTATATGTGTCCGTAAGTATACATTCACGGATAAATTATGTGTATCTTGTACACGTACGTATTTGTCTGTGTGTGTTGTCACGTCAACGTGAACGTGCTCGTGCGCTTGGATGTACGTATGCGTGGGCGTAGACTTAGGAAGACCCCGACCTTTAGCGACACACTTTTCCTAAAGCGTCATGCAATTTCCACGTCCATCGTATGCTTCAAATGCATGAACCTAGACACGAGGTTAATGAATCGGAACCCACCAGCGTTATCTCAAGAACTACATTCCCCAAACTCACCCCCACTTAATTCCCCCTCCAAAGGGGACACACCATCATCACCACCCTCATCGTTCTCTGCACCCCACCTCTCCTCCATTTGATGACGACGATCGATAGAGGATGATACCATATATATATATATATATATATGCACCACTCCCTCTCCCTCACCACCCCCTCCAACTCAAAGCACCATGAACGGCTTCTACGCCCGCCTTGCCTCCGAACTCGACGGCCTCGAGCGCGCGGCGGCCACTGAGAGGTGCACGTCGATGCGGTTCCTCCGGCGGGTGGTCTCCGTCCTGACGTCGTTCCACACGCAGCTGACGCAGCTCGCGCAGAGGCTGCGGCTCCCCGCGGGTGGCAAGTGGCTCGAGGAGTACATGGACGAGAGCTCGCGGCTGTGGGAAGCGTGCCACGTTGCGAAGCTCGGGATCGCAGGCATCGAGGGCTACTGCACCACGTGCGTGGAGGCGGTCGCGGCCACCGAGCGGCACCGCGCCAACCGTAACGGGAATTACGTCCTCCGTCAGGTGACTGACCGAGCAAGAAAGTTTGTTCTAACTTGTCTGAACATTTCGAATAATTTTATTTAGGATGTGGATATAAAAATTGCATAAGTTTACGTATTTTATCATATATTGATGTGATGTATTTATTTAAAATTATTTAATAATTATTTTACATCGATATAAAATTATCATTAATTATTTTATAATCATTTTACATCGATGTAAAATAATTTAAAATTAATTTATATTAGTGTAAATTGATGTGCCTCGTTAATTCATTGTAAAATACATAGCAAGATGTATTTTTATATGTTTAACTTTTATTTAAAAATTTTGTGGAATACTTATCGAACTAATCTGGGAAGAGGGTCTTTGAATTCTTTTTTCACTTTGGTCCTCAAGAGATAATATCTAGATAAGTCTGAAGGACCACGACGTTTGAGACTTTACTTCTTTTCTCAGTTACGTTTTGACCTTTGATCTTTTTATTGGGTATTCAGAGAAGCACGTTGGAACCAAAAAGAGAACTGAAATCTCTACCATTGCTGAAGGACTTCTGTGAAAGTTTGCCATTTACATAACACGTGTCACATTGTTGGGTTGGAGAGGTGGGTCGGAAATATGGTGTAAGACGGTCAATAGGATTCATCTACAGTCATTGTCAAATACACATATGCCTTTGTATTTTATTTATTTACATATATACCCATTAAAACAGTGTTTGTATTATTCACATCCCCCTACGAATTTTTATAGGCTAAATAACAAAGGTTCTTTCATAAATACACCTCTTTTCTCTGTTCTCTTGCACGTAATACCCTTCCTCTACCTCTCTTCCTCCCCATCCCCTCCTCCTCCTACAACCTCCTTACTCCTCCTTCAACCAATGTCGTTTCTGCAGCTCCCAGGGTCGGCAGCGTGGTGTCGCACAACTAGAGAGGAGGAGAAGGTGTGCATGTACATATTACATACCAAAACTAGCAAAAGGAGAAGAATTGAAAACATTCTCCAAACACATATGCTTGGAGAAGGGGACTGTCGATACTCCAATGTCGATTGAGGTCAATAAAAGGGAGGGGTAAAGGAGGAAGGGGAGGAGAGGAAGGGGAGGAGGTAGAGGGGTTTTTGGTGAAAAGAAGGGTGTATTTATAAAAAAACCTCTATTATCTAGTCCATATGATTCGTAAAGATACATGAATAAGGCAAATGACTACTCTATAGAATATATACATAAATATTAGAAATATGTATAGGGTTATACATGTATTTGTCCATAATTAAAGAAGTATACATATAATAGATGAATTTGGGCCAAATAAAGAATGGGCGAAATTGATCGCTGATGGTAGCATGCATGCTTGTTCTTTTTAACTTTGACCCTCATCTAAGCAACAAAGTGAAGTGCTCGATGATAGCATAAGCGAATGAAAATGTACATGAACATGCAACAAAATCCATTAAAATGTTGGCTTCTACCTTTAGCAGAACACGTCGACACTCTAGTGTATTGTTATCCTGGTTATAAATATATACGTGCAGTAATTTAGATAACTAAATTTGATGTATTCAAACATAATCTTCCTTTGGTGAAAGAAGCGTATCCAGCCGTGTCAAGTGTGTAAGCAGATTTAGTGCCATCTGACACACACAGGCATCCGACATCAAGATTCTCTAAAGCATAATTAGCAATGCACTAATTTGAAATATTGCATTGACGAAGGAAAACTGTTGTAATATTTTTATTAAAAGATACTGAATAAATAATTATAGTTTTATGAAAATAGATGAGTTGCATCTTTTATGTACGGTTGTTTTCTTTGTCAAAATTTTAATCACGTCGAAAAAAAAAGCAAGAAACAAAAAAGAAAAGAGAGGAAATCCAATGGCTGGGATCCTTCCTACGCCCCGTCGGTTGTGTATGAATGTAATAAGGTCGGGGGATGATAAAGGATTTTCAATAAAATGTCTTTTTTATGTAGATGCCCTTATAAAATTTGCTATCATGCAGACACCATTGTCCATTTTATATCTACATAGATGACTTGACAAAGCCAATCCATTTTTCAGTGTGTACTATGCTGTTTTGACATCATAAGCAAACCAAAACGTGAGTTAATTGTGATGTTTATACATCATTGTTTTGGTTGTGTACATAAATCAGAACATTGCAAATTAAAAATATTTGTAGGGGTACTCATGTAAAAAAGACTCATTCAAATTCTTAGCCGCCAAAAGTGGCCTTTACTCAGTTTATTCACTTGCTTTGTGTTCCCCTGTTCCCACAGCTGAGTAGAGCCATCTCGATCTGCCGGAGGGAAGCCTTTGGCCTCCAAGAAGAGAATAGGGTCCTCTTCGATGCTCGGGTCCTCCCACTCTCCCTCTGCTTCGACGAGAGGGCCCCATTTGACTCGAAGCTCAATGGCTTTGGCGGCTTTAGGGGTGCTCTCCATGCCATGCGCAATGCCAGCTCTCTACTACTTCTCATCCTCTTCTGGGCAACACTCCGCTCCCCAAACGACATTGCCTCGAGCCCAATTGTGGGGGACCCGCCTCCGTTCCTTCACCCTGGGCTCACAGGTTCAATTGTGAGGCTGCAGAGGAGGGTTGTTGAGGAGTTGGGGAGTCTACAAGGGATGGGGGTGAGGGAGTTTAGGAGAGTCGTGGAGGCAGTGGAGGAGGCGAGGAGGGAGGTGGAAGATGGTGGGATTGAGGTGTGGGGGAGAGTGCAAGGCCTCAAGGAGCATTTGGAGGAGTTGAAGGGTGAGGCCGAGGGATTGGTGGTGCAGGTAGATGACCTACTTGATGAGATCGTGGAGGGGAGGAAGAGGTTGCTTGAGCTGTGTAGCCATAGGTGATGGTTTCGCCGATCGGTGTTTCAGGGTTAGCTAGGGCTTCTTCTACCTAAATCTCTCAACTTTTTCTCCTCCATTTCGTACGAAGATGTGTGTAGAATGGGAGGAAGAGCCTATGTTTTGTTCTTGTTGGTCTAATTCTTGTGGTATTGGTGAATGCATATGAGAGAGGAAGATTGGGATGGAGGGAGGAAAGGCATGAGATTATCAGATTATGAGAGAGGGGAAAAATGCAGAGTAATGAAAATTCAATGTGAGGAGGCTCTTTGTTGGTACTTTGGTTTCTCTTGTCTAATGCCTCTTCTTACATGAGCTGTGGCGATATGCATTTAAAGATGGTGTTTTACCGTGGAATCGATTCAGTCTGTCTTGGGTGATGAGATGGACAAATCTAGTTTGCCGGCACAAAATCTTTGGTAATTCATGTAGCAAAGTAGTTACTATCATCAAAGAAGGGGTGGAAAAAAGGAGTGTCAAAATGGTTAATGCTTCTTCTGATTAAAAAAATTAGAGGCTCTCTCTCAAGCAAAACGAAATCAAGATTTTAATTGATCTAAATTTTCTTTCATTCTCGTATCTGGCAAGAAAGTCTCTTTAGAGAACTTACTGTGGAAACGATGTTAACCCATCCCTCGTTGGATCGTCTAGATTTTTCACCAATCTCAAACCTATGCTGACCTGAATTTTATGTGTATGCTTATATTCCTTCTGTCCTCCCCTCGTCCATTTACAACATCCCTGTCCTCTGATGATGAAGAAGAAACGGAAAAAGGAAAAAGAAAAGCAAAACCAATAAACCACCGACAAAAAAAAGAAAAACCTTGACAATCCAACGTGACATACACTAATAAGCAACCAGTGATGGCAATGTGTATCCTTTTCTCCTAACAAACACTCCAAACAGAGGAACCAAGACCAGAAGTTTCAGGTGCCATACTGCCAGACTTTTACACGCCAAGAGAAACCAATTGGAAATACATGAGACTATGATGTGCCCTTTTTTTTTTCTTTCTTTCTTTCTTTTTCGTTTTTTATGACCCAGAATTTCATACATCGAGAAATAGGCGAAATTGACCCTCTCTTGCACCAATCTCCGGGATAATGCATGGATAAGGACTCTTAAGTCCGTCCTGTCAAATTCATGAGTCTTGTTATTCGACTGTACTCTGGTGGGCAAAATGCAATCATGGAGCAAATCAATTGTAGTTGGGTTTGTGAGCATTCCCTCTCTCTTAAAAAGGAAATCTAAAGTTCAAATTCCACTTGCGGCAAGTAGCAGGAAAAACCCCGTTAATTAGAAATTACAAGATGCACTGGAAGTTAAGCTAATCATGTACCAAGAACAAGCATGTTACAACGAGGAGGTTAGCGCAATCATGATGCATTATCGAGAACACCGAACAAACATTATAAAGTCGGAATAAAGTTGAGTTCGTATCCCACATTTATGAACAGGTGTTACTGTTCCCTACCTACTTATAAGAATGTCTTTTATGTACATGTGAGTGTCAATTTCCCTTCCAGGAGTTTGTGTCTCCCCTACACGTTGACAAGTAGGCGTCATGTTCAGGTTTGAATCCTGTAGACGCATTCGGCCTTTGGCCCTAAGGAAGGAAAAAAAAAAAAAGGAAGAGGAAAACGCAATCGCAAGACTTTGATGCATCTTTGAGTTAAAGTACTCCAAAGAATTTTTTTAATCCCCTATAAAATATAACTATTACAGAATGCCCTATAATTACTCAAGCCAAAATTTGTTTGCTTGTTTGAAAAGGGGCACAAAAAAGCATCTCTCCCTCCTATCCTAATCTTTAAATTAATGTGAAGTTTGCCCTCTATCGCCTCAATCACAGAATCTTTCACGATTTCCGGCTCTTGCAAAGTGTGAATCTCATCGTGCAGTCCTCTTTTTCAATCAATATCTTGGTGTTTTGATATCTGTCAATCGTTGAACAAATGGAAAGATCCAGTGTAAAACCAAACTCCAAAACCTTGTTGGCCTTGTTGACAGCTTGCAGCCACACAGGGATGATGGCTGAAGCCAAGAAGTATCTCTCATCAGTGGAAACGAAGTATGGCATTACACCTGAATTCGAGCATTATGCTTGTATGGTAGATGCCATGAGTCATGCAGGGAGGTTAGAAGAAGCAGAGTATCTTATAACCAACATGACTCACGAACGAAATGCCCCTGTCTGGCAAATGCTGCCAAGTGCTTGCAGGCTTCATGGTGACCTTGATAGAGGCAAAAGATCCATGGAAAGGATCATTGCCTTAAGAGCCAAGTGATTTGGGAGCATATATATATTGCTCTTTCTCATCGATGTGTTGCTTTTGGGAGATGGAAGGAAGTTAAGGAGGTTAGGAACTTAATGAGGCAGAACAGGGTGAGGGAAGAACCTGGGAAGAGTTGGATTGAGGTACAAGATAAGGTGCATTAGTTTAGAGCTGGAGGTTGTTCTCATCCACAAACTGATGAGATTTATTTGGCACTAGGAAGTTTAGCCAACGTAATGATGGATCTGAGTTGAGGAACAAGTTGCTCGTACAAGTCATGTGCATATTGTGAAATGACATGTGGATTAAGAAAACCACTGCATACATTGCCATTTTTTTTTTTCTTCTGAACAGATTCTTTTCCATGAAAGGAGAATGTGAAACAGAACATCTAAATGGTATTTAGGTGGGGAGGCTGAGCAGCTTCCATGTCTTGGATCATTTTCAAATATTTTTGGGAGTTTATGCATTTATTCAACTCATTTATCCAAGATATATCATTTTTCTTTTTTTCTAAATATCCTATGTATACCATACCAATTAATTAAATTTGTTATAGAATTTAGAATACTTTACTTATTTGGATGAAAAGTTATAATTGTCTGTTTTTGTGTGTCAATCATTATTGAAGTTGTTGATCTTTTGTATACAAATTATAAGTTTTATGTTAAAGTGACTCATATATTAAGATAGGTATATATCGCAACCCTTTATAGATGGATGGATAACGATATGAATGAGTAGGTATTCATCATTTATTTATTTAGGTTAATTGAGGGGTAACGTCTGTTTCGCACATTAAGATGGCTTGCCAAGGCACATGACTCCAACTCCCTTTGTGCCATTTCCTTCTCTCTTTTTTTAATGTTCTCGTTCTCAATTACATCCCTCTCCCAATCCTCCACCTTTCTTCCTCCCTTTCACGGCTATTTTGTTCCATCTGCTGTTCTTTGATTGGGTAGAGGAATCGATATATGGTTTGTTAAATGTGATAGATTAGTTGGCATATTGTAAGTAGAGATATCACAATTGTGCTTTTTTGTTCTACATTAGATAATGACTTTTTTAATTAGGAGTTAAGAGTACTGTAAAGTCCTTTTATTTGACACTTGCAAACTATAATGGATCAGATCTATCAAAGGTAGGAATGAGTTTGTTTTGGAAATTAACAAGGAAAGAGGCACCACCAGATAAGTTGGGAGGAGTCTAAACCTTCACTTCAGGTTTTTGTTTTCACTGTCATTATGCAATATCTTATACTTCCCTTATTTATTGCTTCATCCATTAAATCATCTTATTTGTGAATTAACTCTTTAAGTTACATTTAAATTTCGTCGTAGCTCTATTTATTTTTATATTTAATTTATCACATATATCATTTTAAAACTTTTGGTATAGTTTGTAAAATATTTCGTTTCTTTCCCAATAAAGAGACTTCCTGTGAATTGAATATTTATAAAGAATCATTTAAATCTTCACACTTGTTATGATCCAATTCTGACTCCCAGGATCTGAAATTGATTCGCCTTATTAAATCTAAAGATCCAGTCATCCAACGAGAAATAACAAAAAACAGAAAATATTCTACAACTACACATGCAATGTAACTATGCAGAAATAAATTAGAGATAGTAATGAAAATCAAAACAAGAAGTCTCAAAAATATTATATGTCACAAACGGAATAGTACTATAACATACATAGCTATTACAACTACAACAGAAGGAAATTGAACATAAATATAACAGAATTAACTAATACATATTTAAGGTATTCACTACTACAAAAGTCTCTGCAACAGAAAAGAGAAAAACACTACTGCTGGGCTCGGTTGGGCCCAGCACCCTCGGCAGCTGATGGCCCCGCCTGTTCAACTCCCTGACCTGAACATAGTTATATAATCCGTGGGCAACTAACGCTGAGTATAGCGGTGATTAAGCCATTTATATGCAATTTAACATAAAGAAACAAGCAAATAACTAATCATTCATTTCCATTTATTTCAACTAGGTGTTTCTGATTCGGTTATTCTAATAAGGATCAACAACATTTCTTAATATTCTTGTTCCCTAAGAGAACGATCTTGATTACAGTTTATTCCGCGATATAGGATGTACACGTGGCACTCCCTGGCTGGGTGATGAGGATCTCATCATGAACCTTAACTAGAACAATTTAAGCCAAATGAGTGTGAAAAAGCTCCTACAAAACCTAAAGAGAGGCTTAACTCAGAGAATTCTAAGTTAAAGAACAAAACAAATCATAAGGGGTAAAACTATAATTTCACTAATGCAGTGTGCAAACAGGGTAATTAAGGATCCAAACACAGGTCAAACGAGCTTAGTAAGGAAGGAAGTGGGATGATCTGATCTGAAAAGGGTTATAGCAACTTCTAAATGAAATTCTGTAACCCTAAAATAAATTCACATTAATTTACGAGGTTCGAGGCAGGATAAAAATCAACTAAACCCTCTAAAATTCATGGAAAAATATTTTCTAGGATTTAGAACCTTCAATTTGACCTTTGCAACCTATTTTGACTTAAAATGAGAACCATGCCCAATTTATGACTTAATTTGGGTTTTTGTGAAAATTGACCAGTCAAACATGGTCCAACCTAAAATCAAATTTCACTATTAAAATCCTTAGGTTCAAATTAGTCTGGTATAAAAATTTTGGCCAAAGAAAAGACCATCTTGACCGACTTTACAAATTGATCCTCTTAATTTACTTTTTGACCCTTAACTTTTGAAACCCTTGCAATTACCCCCTATCTTCTCGTCGTTCTTTGCAGAACGGTCCCCCCTGCCATTTCTGCGCAGCACCATACCTCCGGCGACCTTGCGCGGAGGATGGCGCCACGCAGGGCAGGCGCCCGTCCTCAGGAACAAGCGGGGGGTTTCCTGCATCGTCATCTGTTGCAAGGACCCTCCCCTGACCTCTGCAACTGACCATGCCTCTCGTGCGAACGCACGAAAGGCATGGGTGTCCATTTCCCGCCACACTCCGGCGAGCACGGCACGTCGCCTCCTCGATCTCCTCTCCTCGTCAGTGCCTATATAAGGAGCGGCAGGGTCTGCCGTCTCCTTCAAGCTAGTTTTGGCCGAGAGAAACCCTAGATTTCGTCTCTCCCCTCTCCGGTTAGGCAGCCCGAGCTTCCGGCGATCCTCTCTCCTCTTCCTCGTCGCTCTGTTGCCCTACCTGCAGTAGAGCCCACTCTGCCCCGTCTTCCCGCGCCAGGCAGCACCAGCTGGCGCCCTCAGATCTCCTCCTCGTCGCCGATAACCCCCTCCTGGGCATCTTTGTCCCCAGCTCCGGCAGGCACGAGCCGGACGCCTCCCTCTTCGTCGACTAAGTATGTAGGAATCTTCCTCTCTCCCTCCCTTACATTTTCCCCTTCCTAATTTACCATTTTAACCCACCAACTGCCACTTCCACCCCCATCTGCTTCACCTCCGGTTGCCTTTTCCGGCGAGGTTGCTCCACTTCCATAGACCACCTCACCCTTCACCGACAAGCCCAGAAGCTCCCCCTCACTCCACTCAAACGTTTCCCCCACTCTATTCATCGCCCTACCACCCCCCGAACGCACCCACTTCCACACACACAGTCTGCCCTAGGCACACCACCACAGGCGCTCCCTCGCCTCGCCGACCCTCGCATTGCCTCCGCCACACTCCGGCGAGGCTCCCTACGTTGTCTGATGTGGCCGCGAGGCTGTCTTTGCAATTTCAGGTCTCTGCCTCCTTGTCGCCATTGATGCGCTGCTGAAGCTGCTTCGTAAGCAGCTCCAGGACGCCTCCAGCCCAGGTGTGAGCCCTAGGCAGTGCGGGGTGATTCCGCGAGCACGCCCAGGTTTGCGATTGCGGCCGCGAGCATTCGCTGCTGCCCCAATTGGCAGCGCCTTCTCTCCTGCGGTCGCGTAGACTGGAGGTGGGACTTTAGTCCCACCTCGTAAGTGTGTGGCCTCGCACCCACACTTAAATTGAATTTGTGAATTAGGCTGTTCGCCTTCGATACACAGGGGTCAGGTCCCTCGCCCAGTCACGCAGCGCGCCACGCGCTCGCTCGCGCTCACCCCCGCGAGTCTGGGCCGAACCCGACTACCCGACTAAGCACTCCTCGCCCACCACCGCACGTCGGTGGGCTTTGTCCCGGGCGCGCAACCTGAACCCGATTACCTGGCTCTGGGAGAGGTTTCCCAAAGAGAGATTCAGAGAGAGAGAGAGACGCGGGGAAAGGGTAGGGGTAGGTTTTGCATTGATCGTTGTGTGTGCGCGCAGGGAAGAAGGAAAAAGAAGAAGAAGCAGGCGAAGGAAGAAGAAGAGAGGAGGAGCGGCTGAAGACTTAGCCGCACTGAGCAGCTGAAGAAGAAAGGAAGGAGACGAGCTGAAGGAGGAGAAAAGGAGCCGCACTGTAGCAAACGCATAGTTAAGTCGTCTGAGCACCGAGTCAGATGCCAGAGTAGGAAAGAAGGCAGACTGAAGAAGAAGAAGAAGAAAAGAAGGAAGAAGAAAGGAAGACTTAGTAGCTGAAAGAGAGAGAAGGCAGAAGCACTGCAGCCGCAAGGAAGAAAAGAAGAAAATCAGAGAGGAAGAAAGGAAAAAGAGAATGGGTCACCACAGCCGCAGAAAGAAAAGAAGGAAGATTGAAGGAAGAGAAGAATCAACTGCAAGAGAAGAAGAAAAGAGAAGAGGAAGAGAGAAGAAGAAGAAGCCAACAAAAAAGAGAACTTTTGCTCTCTCTCTCTCTCTTATTATTTGTGTAACATAATTGTGAACCTTTATACTTCTAGGGTTATAGTTGCTCCATGAGTTCGACCTCGGGAAACTTGTCATTCCGAGTAAAAAAAAAATTGTATTAAACTGGAAATCGCTTTGTTATATACCACAACGATTGTAATAAATAACCAGCCCAACGAAGTGATGCACCACTGGGAGAGCCCCCGTGGTAGTCCAACACCCGGTCTACCATCCTGAGGTCACGGTTGCGACATAGCAGTGACTACGGCACGTACGATAAGCGCGGGCAGCTACCCCACATTGGCACGCGGTCAGTCGTTTCCGCTAGTGGGTACGCCCAAACGTACAACACAAAACAGAGTAGGGCCTTGCCCTCTCAGAACAGGGGTTTCGTCCCTCAATAGTCTGCGTACCCTTGCTCGACTATCCAGGTTTGCCCAGCAAACCTAATGATGAGAACCTCATCATGAGCCATAACTAGCTCATTTTGACCTAATACAGAGGAGAAAAGCTCCTACATAACTCAAGGAAAGGCTTAACTCAGAGAATTCTGAGTCTAAGAAGAAAACAAGTCATAAGGGGTAAAAATGTAATTTTACCAACTCAATCTGCAAACAGGGTAACTCAGGGTCCAAACATAGGTCAAACTAACCTAATAAGAAGGAAAATGGGATAATCTGATCTGATAAGGGCTACAGCAACTCCAAGGAATTAAATGACAATTTATAACCCTAAAACAAACCCACTTCAATTCACGAGGTTCGAGGTAAAGAAAAAATCTACTAAACCATCTAAAATTCATATAAAAATAATCTCTAGGGTTTAGAACCTTCAATTTGACCTTAGGAACCCATTTTGACCTACATTGAGAACCATGCCCAATTAATGATTTAATTTGGGTTTTTACGTAAATTGGCCGATCAAATAAGGTCTGACCTAGAAATAAAATTCACCATTAGAATCCTTAGGCCCCATTTAGTCATGCATAAAAACTTGAGCCTAAGAAGAGACCTTCTTGACTGACTTTTCATTTTGGTCCTCATCCATTACTTTTTGACCCTCAACTTTTGAAACCCTCGCATTTTGGCCCCTAATTCTTCATCGTTTTTTGCATTTGGGTCCTCCCTGCAAAACCTTGAGCAGCGCCATGCTCCGGTGAGGCATGGCACCGCACAGGGTGAGGGCGACCCCCTGCCAAGACAACGGGGTGTTCCCTGCGACGTCTGCTGTCGCAAGGACACCTCCACGATCTCTGCCATCGCCTACACCTTCCGTGCGAACGTGCGGAAGGTATGGGTCGCGATCTGGCCATCCTCCGGCGAGGGAGGCACGTTGTCTCCTTCCGCCCTCCTCTCTGATTTCGCCTCTATAAAAGCCACCACCGTCTGCCACTTTCGGTAGCTTGATTCTGACGGAGAACCACCCACAACTTTCTTCTCTTCCCACTCCGGCAGACACCCAGCGAGCTCCGGAGAGCTCCCTTTCCTTTCCTCTTCGCTCTGCTACAAAACCAATGGCAGAGACTTCTTCCTGATTCTCCTCCGCGTCGCATAATACCCGCGCGCGCTACTTCAGCCCCGTCGTCGCCGCCGTCCGCCCCCACTGGGTACCTTCTTCTCCGGCGACAGTCGACACGACTGCCGCCCTGCTCCTCCTCCTTCGTCCCTGCAAGTAGGTAACAGTCACTTCTCTTCCTCCCCTCTTTCTTTTCCCTATTTTAGTTTGCTCAATCAAACCCTCGACCGACCCGACCACCATCATCTTCCACGCCTCCGGCCCACCGCCGGCGAGTCGCTCCCATCATTCCGCCACTCCACACGACTCGCCGACCGACCCAAAACCTCCACCTCGTCCCACTGAACCGTTTCCGCCCCTTCACTGCCACTCCTCACCTCCACATCACTCCCCTGAACAAACCCATTCCCCCGGCCACAGTCCGACCTAGGGCAGCCCCTACACGCCGCCCCACTCCTCGCCACCACCCGCACGAGCTTCGCCGCACTCCGGCAAAGCTCCCTACACCTTCTGACTAGGCCGAGAGGCCGTATCTCTGTGCACAGGTTACCCATCCTTCGCCGCCATTGCCGAATAGGTGAAGCTGCTTCAACCTGCAGCTGCAGCTGTGCTTCCGCCCAGGCCTGCGCTCCAGGACGCGCGGATTGCGACCACGCAGCTGCCCAGGCCTTCAGCTGAAGAGAAGACCTAGCAACAGCCTGGAATGCCTGCATCTTTCTCAGCTGCAGGCGCCAAATTGGGGTGGGACATTTAGTCCCACCTTGGAGGATCCTGGAGCCGCGCACCCCTTTAAATTATTTTTGTGAAATTACCTTATCGCCTCTGAACGCACCGGGGTGAGGTCCCGCGCCCATTCACCCGCCCGGTCCGCGAGCTCACCACGCGGATCCGACCCGAACCTATCCTGAGCACTCCTCGCGCATCACCCACCTGCCGGTGCGCCTGGTCCCGGGTGCGAAGCCTGACCCGATTACCCGGCGGCTCTGGGAGAGCGATCTTATTAGCGAAGTCTTGAGAGAGAGAGAGATGTGTGGGTAGAGGGAAAAGGGTAGGTTTTGCTCTGTGCAGGCCGAGGCAGAGAGGAAGAAGAGAACAGGGTGCAGTGCAGAGAAGAAGAAGAAGAAGCAGAGGAAGAAGAACAGATAGCAAGATGAAGACCGAAGGAAGAAGAAGGTGGAGCATTGTAGCAGCGGCGATTTAAGTCGTCTGATTGGAAAATCAGACGACGCTCTGCAGTAGAAGGACTGCAGAGAAAGAAGGAGAACGAAGAAGCCGTGCAGCTGAGCAAGGCAGGGGACCGCAAGAAGAAAAGCTCTGCAGCTGAGGCAGAAAGAAGAAAGAAGAAAGGAGAAGTTGAAGAAAGACAGAGCTGAAAGAAGAGAAGAAGATGAGAAGCTCTGAAGAAGAGAAGAAATAAGAAGAACTGAAGGCAGAAGGCAGAAGATCAAGGAAAAAGATCCAAGAAAAGAAGAAGAAGATGAGCTAAGAGAGAAGAGAAGCCACAAAATTAAGATTTATTTCTCTCTCCCTCTCTTTTCACTTTTGTAATAGAAACTTTGTATTTCTAGAATACAGTTTGCTCCCTGAGTTCAACCTCGGGAGATCTTTTATTTCTGAGTAAAAATTGTAATAGTGGCAATGACTATCTGTACTACAACGCCATTTCTATAACAAAACAACAAAACCTATTCATACCGCCATTACCTAACAAGAGTTGGTGTAGGATAGTCAATCTTAACTCCAGGTCTCATGGGGCGGTTGGCTCCCCGCTACACTAGAGTAACATGAGTCGGTATAGGATGGCCATTCCTAACCTCGAGTCCCAACCCAAAGGCGGATAGCTCCCCCCTACACTAAAGTAACAGTAGCTCTCCTCGGTACCGCATACTTGAGGGCTAGCTCACTTTTCATGCAAAAGGGATAGTTGCTCTCTTCGGTACCGTGTATTAGAGGGCCAGCTCACTTCTCTCCTACATATGATATTCATTCTGTATACGTGGGTTCCTCTTCTAGTTCACCGTAGGGTTCATGTATGGTATTCATTTCATTTCGTTTCACGACATGCGTATCTCGTTGTTCACATCTTAGTTCTTAATCATATAATAGGCAGCTCGTGATTTAATAACTAAAGAAGCATCACATCATTTAGCTATTCATTTGCTAGCATGGAAGGTTCTAACATGCATTTCAGAATAAGCCATGTGGCTCAAGCAATGTTCATTCACTCAATTCTGCCCTAGGGTTCTTTTAATATCCTAGGGTTCCATCAATTCATTCTAAGATAGCATGCATTTTGATTAATTAAGTCATAGTATTAAGAAAAACCACTCTACCGGGATATATGGGTGAAATGGGGGCTCGAATCGCAGATCCCGTCATTTCCGCGGGCCCCGTACACTCTACTGGTTGGAGACCTATACAATTGACCAAATCACAGCAAACGAGTTCAAAACAGTATATGTTACGACCCGATTCTCGAATCCCTACAGGACACGAGACTGGATCGACTCGACTGATCCCAAGACCTAGTCGTCCAACGAGAAAGTAACAAAAAAGCAGGAAAGTAAACCACATTCACTATGCTAAGTAACTAACAGTAAAAAAGTACAGCAGTAAAGAAGTAAAACTACTACAGTACACACCATCACAATAGTAGGAAAGTAAACGGTTACAGGAATATAATGTTCAAAATGAAAGAGTACAGAAGTGTAATAAACTACGCACCACAACTGGAAGAGGGTACAACAGAAAGCTACCACTACTGGTGTTACTATCGGGTTCCCGAATCCTTACAGGACACGAGACCGGACCGACTCGACTGATCCCAAGACCTAGTCGTCCAACGAGAAAGTAACCAAAAAGCAATAAAATAAACCACATTCACCATGCAAGCAACTAACAATAACAAAAGTATAGCAGTAAAGAAATAAACTACTACAGTACACATTACCACAGCAGTAGGAAAGTAAACGAGTACAGGAATAATAAGTTCAGAATGAAAGAGTATAGAAGTGTAATAAACTAGTCACTACAATAGGAAACGGAGTACAACAGAAAGCTACAACTGCAGGGCTCTACTGGACCCAGCACCCTCTGTAGCCGTAGGCTCTAACTGCCCAACACCTGGACCTGAAAAAGGTTATGAGTACGAAATGTCAACGAATGCTGAGTAGAGTGGCAACCAACTAACTAAAATAGTAAAGGTGGACAGGTAGTTGTTTTTCAATTTCCTTCTTTCTTTAACTAATTATTCTTTCTTTCATCACTTCGTTTATTTATCAGGTCTCTTTCTTGATCTCGAATGTTCCTCGTGGGAACGATCTTGATTGCAGCCTTTTCCGAAGAGTAGAAATAGCACGTGGTGCTCTCCTGGCCGGGAGAGTCCCCCGTGGTGGTCCTATACTCAGTCAACCACCCCAAGGCCACGGATAGACGTAACGGTGACTACGGCACGCGCGATAAGCGCACAGGTAGCTACCCCGTACTAGCACGCGGTCAGTCGTTTCCGTTAGCGGGTGCGCCCAAAGCACAGTACGGAACCAGTATAAGGCATGGCCCTCTCAGTGATAGGGGTCTAGCCCTTAAGAACCATATAAGAGTCTCGCCCCTCCACAGTCTATGCACCCTCGCCTGACTACCCTGGTTTGCCCAATGGGCTTAATGATGAGAATCTCATCATGAACCCTAACTAGAACAATTTAATCCAAATAAGTGTGAAAAGGCTCCTACAAAACCTAAAGAGAGGCTTAACCCAGAGAATTCTAAGTTAAAGAACAAAACAAATCATAAGGGGTAAAGCTGTAATTTCGCCAATGTAGTGTGCAAACAGGGTAATTAAGGATCCAAACACAGGTCAAATGAGCTTAATAAGGAGGGAGGTGGGTTGATCTGATCTGAAAAGGGTTATAGCAACTTATAGGAATTAAATAACATTCTGTAACCCTAAAATAAATCTACTTTAATTCACGAGGTTCAAGGCAGGATAAAAATCAACTAAGCCCTCTAAAATTCATGGAAAAATATTCCCTAGGGTTTAGAACCTTCAATTTGACCTTTGCAACCTATTTTGACCTAAAATGAGAACCATGCCAAATTTATGACTTAGTTTGGATTTTTTTGCAAATTGACTGGTCAAACATGGTCCAACCTAAAATCAAATTTCACTATTAAAATCCTTAGGTTCAAATTAGTCTGGTATAAAAACTTGGGCCTAAGAAAAGACCATTTTGATCGACTTTACAAATTGGTCCTCTTAATTTACTTTTTGACCCTTATCTTTTGAAATCCTTGCGATTAACCCCCTATCTTCTTGTCATTCTTTGCAGAATGGTCCCTCCTTCCATTTCTGCGCAGCACCATACCTCCGGCGACCTTGCGCGGAGGATGGCGCCGCGCAGGGCAGGGCGCCCGTGCTCAGGAACAAGCGGGGGTTTCCCTGCGTCGTCCTCTGTCATAGGGACCCTCCCATGACCTCTACAACCGACCATGCCTCTCGTGCGAACGCACGAAAGGCATGGGTGTCCATTTCCGACCACACTCCGACGAGCTTGGCACGTCGCCTCCTCAATCTCCTCTCCTTGCCAGTGCCTATATAAGGAGCGGCAGGGTCTGCCGTCTCCT